>JAJJWX010001905.1:1667500-2386650 GCA_023529315.1 Papaver bracteatum | reverse complement strand
ATCGCACGGTGTCTAACTAGTAGACTGAGGCAAGTACGGGTCGTTCCACAGGTGAGCGGTGGAAATACCAATAATCAATATTCTCAATCTAACTAAAAATTAACCAAGGGAATAATATTTTGGATTTAGAAAAAAATGGTTTAAAGAAGAAAAATAATTATACTAATAAAAATATAATAAAGTAACGAAGGTTTATGGATTCCTACTATTTATATTTTGCAAGAAAAGAATTGGAAATCCAAATTTATGTGTATAAATCTTTGTTCTATTGCAACACCTATTATTGGTATATGTTTTGATGTAAGCATCTCTAAGTATGAACCATCAGAATTATCAGCATGACCTAACAAATTATATTAGCGAAATACTCGAAAACATAATTTATAGATTCACAATTTTTCATTTCTTAGTCTAAGCATAACCCATCAAAAGATTTAACCTAAGCATGAATTATCAAATACTAACAAATACAATTTCAAACTATATGAGTTTATGAATAGAGGCTAATGTATCATACGAAACACATATGCAACAACTCATATTTTAATAAAATCGATAAACATAATTATTGGATTTCAAATTCAATTCATATAGCCTAATACCAAATTATTCAAAATCGATTCAAATGGTCTTAATGCTAGAAGTAGTTTTCTCCATAAAACCCTAGCTACAAAAGGATTAGAACATATCAAAGGGTTTCTTAAAACCCATCAAAAATGATAACAATAGAGAAAATACTAAACCAATATCGCCTTCCTCCTTTCTTGTTCTTGTCCTCCGAAACACTGCAGCCGCCAACCTTCTCCCCCTCTCCGTCCGTCACCAACAGAGAGAAACCAAAGATAATCCTCCCAAAACCGGCCTTTTATCTTTAGAATATTTTCTTTCTTTTTATTCTATTCTTTCTCACGTCACAGAAATATTACAAACCAATGAGAGCATGCCACATCATCAATTCCCATTCACTTTCCAAATCCTAACCGCAACCTTTCCGGTTAAACCACCTTCCGTTTCTCAGGCACACCTACAAATTGGGCTTAGCTCCCCCAACAACATACAACCATTGAAATCTCCATCTCATCTTGAATCAAAAAGCCCGGTATAAAACCAGTTGAGCCAAGATACGAAACTCTTCTTTCGTTTGTCAGAGCATCCAAATCACCTTACTGCACTCGATTGAAATCATTCCAACAACATACAACCAATCTTCAGCCAACACATAAAATCATCATCCATCGTCGCCGCACCAGTTCTAGGCAGAAAAAATCCATCACCGCCAGTTGATCCAATATTCACGCCTGCAGGTCTCCTCATACAGCCACCATTTGATTTCAGCCAAAACCTATGGAGTTCATGATCGCTTCCATCTCCATTCATCTCGACAACAGTAGCTCAACACTAACTCTACTTCTTAGTCTCTGTCTTGTAAACCTCTCCGTGTAATGATCACCAACAGCTCATCCATCTTCATTCGACAGTAACTGCTTTGCTCCATCGACTCACCAGCTTGCTGCCAAAGACCCGTGAAAATCCTTTCCAACTCCATGTACACAAACACCACTGTACCAACTCCAATCATGTTATTTTCGTTGCTGTCATTAGGCACTACGGAGACTACCACTGCCTGCACTCTTCTTTGCTTATCAAATCTCAGCAACTGCACCAATAATCGATGCCGGAAACCCGTCAGTTTTATCTGTATCGGCTACTGACTGCACAACTTAGCCAACTACGTTCCCTGACCACTTCAGTTCGATCTCAGAACCACACCAAATCAGCACAAACAGCAAACACCCATTGTTGATGTTAAGAGAGCTTCTTCTTCTCAGTTCGCCAGCATCACCACAGCTGAACTTTATGAGTATCTTGTCTTCTAACTCCCAGCTTAACTTTCTCGTAAAAATCCAACACCATGGCATTTTAACACCAGTTCTTCCGTACAAGAACCTAAGCTTGCTGCGGTATAAAGAACTCGGACCTGTAGGAAGATCGAATTTAAACATCATCATAGCCTACAATTACTTCCCCCGTCACCTTGCATTGTGTAATTTCGTACCCCATAGAAATTCCACAGTCGCACAACTAAAGCTTGAAATATAAAGAACATCTGCATGAGATTTTTGGTCCTTGGTGACAAAGTACACAGATGTTATTACCACCAAGAAATGTGGTTTATGAGTGGCCACATCTACTGCATCTTTAACTCCTATAGTTCACATGATTGGTAAACAAATGGCATGGATTCTTTAGCCCGTTAGTGGATTTGAGGTGCTTGAGTGACTTAATTTCTTTGGTTCTTCAATTCCCTGGCTGTGAAATGCTTTAGTTGGTCCGCTTAATGTAAATGACTAAAACGGCTGCCCACAGTTTAATCCACTTCGTTTTGGTGCCGCGAGTAGGAACATCAACTATTTTTGTTGTAACACCATTAAGTTTCTCATTTATCCATTTATTGTGCTAGTTATCGGATTCGCTGGTACTTTCTACAAAAACACTAAAACGATATTATTAGTCAAAATGCCGAGCACTAGCTAATATAAATATGGGTATAAAATACAGTATTTATGTGCTTATCACACACACTTATGTTTTTCTAGTCTCGACAAAAGCAGAAGAACACATCACTTCACAAGAAGATATGGAGAGACGATGCTAAACAACTAGACGGAACCACTAAACGTTGGTTCTAGAAATGTCTGCTAAATACTAGACGATCTGTTAAACAACGAGATCGAGAAATGTCCTACTAAACAGCGAGACGGATCCTCTAAACAGCAAGATCGAGAAATGTCTGCTAAATAACAAGACGAAACCACTAAATAGTGGTATAAATATGTCTTCTAAACAGCTAGACACAAAACCCAACCCGCTAAACAGCTGGTCATATCATATCAATTTTTTTAGACCCGCTACACAACTGATCATCTTTTTTTTTTTTTTTTTTTTAAGAAACCCGCTGCACAGCTGGTCATAAATTGCAAGAAAATTCCTGAAAAACAAAAGTAAGAGTTAACCACTCCCCACACTTAAACATTACATTGTCCTCAATGTAATTGAGTCATCCAACGTAAAATTTAAGATGGAAATTCATAATATAATATATGCAAGAATAAACAAATAAAAATAAAACAAGAAAAATATAATTACCCTCTTTGAATATACATAAAGGATCCCCATAAACTAATAACACGAAAATTTGGGGATCAACCCAAAATACATTATTTACATATGACAGCTTGCACTTATGTTATGATTCCAAGTAAGTGAAACTATCAAAAGAAAAAGTTACCCCAAATTTGGTGTTTACTTCACAAGGAAGTGCATAAAGAACATAATATGGGGATACTATTAGGACGAAGAAATTGTCAATTGGCTCATGCACTAGATTTAAATGTGGGCGTCCTTTGGGTATTTGGATGCAAAGTAATCCAACAAAATTTTTGAAGCACATAATTCTAACCCTAAATTAGGTAACTTTCGGAAGTTTAGGGTCTAGAAACAACCTCTAAGTTTGGGTGAAATATCTTGTGAGATAGATTCATCTAATAAATTAGACAAATCATCTACACAATCATCCACAGGGTCATCTGCAAAATCTGTCTCGACTAGGGAGTCACTATAAGATTGATCATCATCATCATCATATAATTTTTTGCATTCCTGAATTCTCAATCTTTATTCCAAGCTAAGTGGTGTGTATTTATAATACTTCTCATATATCATTAGAGGCGATTCTTCACTTACCACATGTGGATCCAAACTCCCATCCGTTGCTATGCATGTATTCACCAAGCGTCATCTCTAATGAGGTTGCCCCGATGATTTGAACTTCTACGCTTATATTCTGCGAATGTCATCTTAGATGACGTCTCCTCGAAAGAAGTCATCATCCACAGAAAGGTACCTGAAATAAAATTCTAAAGCACAAAACAAGTCAAAAGGAAAAAAGAAATCCTAAAATAAAAATAAAAATTGTACAAATAATAAAAAAAATATAAAAAAACTAACTATTTACAAAATCAAAAATACTAATTACAATATTCCTCAGCAAGCTCCTGACGTGGCGTAAAAATTGATGAGATCCTGAGATGCCTATATAAATAACCGCGAATACGATTGTCCTAACTAGTAGATAGATGCAAGTACGGGGGTCGTTCGACAAGGAGCTGGAAATACCAATAATCAATATTCTCAATCAACTAAAAATTAACCAGGAATAATATTTTTGGGATTTAGAAAAAAAAATGGTTTTAAAGAAGAAAAATAATTATACTAATAAAAATATAATAAGAGAGAAAGTAACCAGGGTTTATGGATTCCACTACTATTTATATTTTGCACCGAAAAGAATTCAAATCCAAATTTATGTATACGTCTTTGTTCTATTGCAACACCTATTATTGGTATATGTTTTGATCATAAACTCGCATCTCCTAAGTATAGACCATCAAATTATCTAAGCATGACCTATCAAATTATAATGACGAGGGAATTATCGAAAACATAATTTATAGATTCACAATTTTCATTTGCTTCGTCTAAGCATAACCCATCAAAAGATTTAACCTAAGCATGAATTATCAAATACTAACAAATACAATTGCAAACTATATGAATTTATGAATAAAGGCTAATGTATCATACGAAGCCGGTATGCAACAACTCATATTTTAATAAAATCGATAAACATAATTATTGGATTTCGAAATTCAATTCATATAGCCTAATACCAAATTATTCAAAATCGATTCAAATGGTCTTAATGCTAGAAGTAGTTTTCTCCATAAAACCCTTAGCTACAAAAGGATTAGAACATACCAAAGGGTTTCTTAAAAACCATCAAAAATGAAAATAATAGAGAAAATATTAAACCAATATCGCCTTCCTCCTCTCTTGTTCTTGTCCTCCGAAACACTGCAGCCGCCAGCCTTCTCCCTCTCTCCGTCCGTCACCAGCAGAGAGAAACCAAAGATAATCCTCCCAAAACCGGCCTTTTATCTTTAGAAGATTTTCTTTCTTTTTATTCTATTCTTTCTCACGTCACAGAAATTTTACAAACCAATGAGAGCATGCCACATCATCAATTCCCATTCACTTTCCAAATCCTAACCGCATCACACTTGCACTTTACGGTTAAACCTCCTTCCCGTTTCTCAGGCACACACAAATTAGGCACAGCTCCCAACAACATACAACCATTGAAATCTCCATCTCATCTTGAATCAAACAGCCCGGTATGAAACCAGTTGAGCCAAGATACGAAACTCTTCTTTCGTTTGTCTGTGCAGCCAAAGCACCTTACTGCACTCGATTGAAATCATTCCAACAACATACAACCAATCTTCAACCAACACACAAAATCATCATCCATCGTAGCCGCACCAGTTTTAGGCAGACAAAATCCATCACCGCCAGCTGAGCCAATATTCACGCCTGCAGGTCTCCTCATACAGCCACCATTTGATTTCAGCCAAAACCCACGGAGTTCATGATCGCTGCATCTCCATTCATCTCGGAAACAGTAGCTCAACACTAACTCTACTTCTTAGTATCTGTCTTGTAAACCTCTCCGTGTAATGATCACCAACAGCTCAACCATCTCCATTCGACAGTAACTGCTTTACTCCATCGACTCACCAGCTTACTGCCAAAGACCCGTGAAAATCCTTTCCAACTCCCTATACACAAACACCACTGTACCGACTCCAATCATGTTATTTTATTGCTGTCATTAGGCACTACGGAGACTACCACTGCCTGCACTCTTCTTTGCTTATCAAATCTCAGAAACTGCACCAATAATCGATGCCGAAAACCCATCAGTTCTATCTGTCTCGGCTACTGACTGCACAACTTAGACAACTACGTTCCCTGACCACTTCAGTTTGATCTCAGAACCACACCAAATCAGCACAAACAACAAACACCCATTGTTTCTGTTAAGAGAGATTCTTCTTCTCAGTTCGCCAGCATCACCACAGCTGAAATTTATGAGCATCTTGTCTTCTAACTCCCAGCTTAACTTTCTCGTACAAAGCCAACACCATGGCAGTTTAACACCAGTTCTTCCATACAAGAACCTAAGCTTGCTGCGGTATAAAGAACTCGGACCTGTAGGAAGATCGAATTTAAACATCATCATAGCCTGCAATTACTTCCCCCATCACCTTGCATTGTGTAATTTCGTACCCCATAGAAACTCCACAGTCGCACAACTAAAGCTTAAAATATGAAGGACATCTGCATGAGATTTTTGGTCCTTGGTGACAAAGTACACAGATGTTATTACCACCAAGAAATGTGGTTTATGAGTGGCCACATCCACTGTATCTTTAACTCATATTGTTCACATGATTGGTAAACACATGGCATGGATTCTTTAGCCCGTTAGTGGATTTGAGGTGCTTGAGTGACTTAATTTCTATTGTTCTTCAATTCCCTGGCTGTGAAATGCTTTAGTTGGCCCGCTTAATGTAAATGACTAAAACGGCTGCCCACAGTTTACTCCACTTCGTTTTGGTGCCGCGAGTAGGAACATCAACTATTTTTGTTGTAACACCATTAAGTTTCTCATTTAGCCATTTATTGTGCTAGTTATCGGATTTGCTGGTACTTTCTACAAAAACACTAAAACGATATTATTAGTCAAAATGTCGAGCACTAGCTAATATAAATATGGGTATAAAATACAGTATTTATGTGCTTATCACACCCCCACACTTATATTTTGCTAGTCCTCGAGCAAAACAGAAGAACACATCCGCTACACAGCAAGATATGGAGAGACGTATGCTAAACAACTAGACGGAACCACTAAACAGTGGTCTAGAAATGTCTGCTAAACAGCTAGACCGATCTGTTAAACAACGAGACTGAGAAATGTCAGCTAAACAGCGAGACAGATCCGCTAAACAGCAAAACTGAGAAATGTCTGCTAAACAGCAAGACGAAACCACTAAACAGTGGTATAAAGATGTCAGCTAAACAGCTAGACACAAAAACCGACCCGCTAAACAGCTGGTCATATCATATCAATTTTTTTTTAGACCCGCTACACAGCTGATCATCTTTTTTTTTTTTTTTTTTTTTAAGAGACCCGCTGCATAGCTGGTCATAAATTGCAAGAAAATTCCTGAAAAACAAAAGTAAGAGTTAACCACTCCCCCACACTTAAACATTACATTGTCCTTAATGTAATTGAGTCATCCAACGTAAAATTTAAGATGAGAAATTCATAATATAATATATGCAAGAATAAACAAATAAAAATAAAACAAGAAAAATATAATTACCTAATGGAATATACATAAAGGATCCCCATAAACTAATAACCTGAAAATTTGGGGATCAACCCAAAATACATTATTTACATATGACAGCTTCGCACTTATGTTATGATTCCCTGAATAAAGTGAAACTATCAGAAAGAAAAAGTTACCCCCAAATTTGGTGTTTACTTCACAAGGAAGTGCATAAAGAACATAATATGGGGATACTATTAGGACGGAGAAATTGTCAATTGGCTCATGCATGGTATCAGAAACAGGGACGTCCTTTGGGTATTTGGATACAAAGTAATCCAACAAAATTTTTGAAGCACATAATTCTAACCCTAAATTAGGTAACTTTCGGAAGTCTAGGGGTCTAGAAACAACCTCTAAGTCGGGTGAAATATCTTGTGAGATAGATTCTTCTAATAAATTAGACAAATCATCTACACAATCATCCACAGGGTCATCTGCAAAATCTGTCTAGACCAGGGAGTCACTACAAGATTGATCATCATCATCATCATATAATTTTTTACATTCCTGAATTATCAATCTTTGTTCCAAGCTAAGTGGTGTGTATTTATAATACTTCTCATATATTATTAGAGGCAATTCTTTACTTACCACATGTGGATCAGAAACTCCATACCGTTGCCTATGCATGTATTCACCAAGCGTCATCTTTGATGAGGTTGCCTGATGATTTGAACTTCTACGCTTATATTCTTCCAATGTCATCTTAGACGACGTCTCCTCGAAAGAAGTCATCATCCTCAGAAAGGTACCTGAAATAAAATTCTAAAGCATAAAACTAGTCAAAAGGAAAAAGAAATCCTAAAAAAAAAAATTGTACAAATAATAAAAAATATATAAAAAAACTAACTATTTACAAAATAAAAAATACTAATTACAATATTCCTCAGCCGCTCCCCTGCAGCGGCGCCAAAAATTGATAGGATCCGGAGATGCCTATATAAATAACCGCAATCGCACGGTGTCTAACTAGTAGACAGAGGCAAGTACGGGTCGTTCCCACATGGAGCGGTGGAAATACCAATAATCAATATTCTCAATCAACTAAAAATTAACCAGGAATAATATTTTTGGGATTTAGAAAAAAAAATGGTTTTAAAGAAGAAAAATAATTATACTAATAAAAATATAATAAGATAGAAAGTAACCAGGGTTTATGGATTCCACTACTATTTATATTTTGCACCGAAAAGAATTCAAATCCAAATTTATGTATACGTCTTTGTTCTATTGCAACACCTATTATTGGTATATGTTTTGATCATAAACTCGCATCTCCTAAGTATAGACCATCAAATTATCTAAGCATGACCTATCAAATTATAATGACGAGGAATTATCGAAACATAATTTATAGATTCACAATTTTCATTTGCTTTCATCTTAAGCATAACCCATCAAAAGATTTAACCTAAGCATGAATTATCAAATACTAACAAATACAATTGCAAACTATATGAATTTATGAATAAAGGCTAATGTATCATACTTACCGGTATGCAACAACTCATATTTTAATAAAATCGATAAACATAATTATTGGATTTCGAAATTCAATTCATATAGCCTAATACCAAATTATTCAAAATCGATTCAAATGGTCTTAATGCTAGAAGTAGTTTTCTCCATAAAACCCTAGCTACAAAAGGATTAGAACATATCAAAGGGTTTCTTAAAACCCATCAAAAATGATAATAATAGAGAAAATATTAAACCAATATCGCCTTTCTCCTCTCTTGTTCTTGTCCTCCGAAACACTGCAGCCGCCAACCTTCTCCTCCTCTCCGTCCGTCACCAGCAGAGAGAAACCAAAGATAATCCTCCCAAAACCGGCCTTTTATCTTTAGAAGATTTTCTTTCTTTTTATTCTATTTTTTCTCATGTCACAGAAATATTACAAACCAATGAGAGCATGCCACATCATCAATTCCCATTCACTTTCCAAATCCTAACCGCAGCACACTTGCACTTTCCGGTTAAACCTCCTTCCCATTTCTCAGGCACACACAAATTAGGAACAACTCCCAACAACATACAACCATTGAAATCTCCATATCATCTTGAATCAAACATCCCGGTATGAAACCAGTTGAGCCAAGATACGAAACTCTTCTTTCGTTTGTCAGTGCATCCAAAGCACCTTACTGCACTCGATTGAAATCATGCCAACAACATACAGCCAATCTTCAACCAACACATAAAATCATCATCCATCGTCGCCGCACCAGTTCTAGGAAGACAAAATCCATCACCGCCAGCTGAGCCAATATTCACGCCTGCAGGTCTCCTCATACATCCACCATTTGATTTCATCCAAAACCCCCGGAGTTCATGATCGCTGCCATCTCCATTCATCTCGAAAACAGTAGCTCAATACTAACTCTACTTCTTAGTCTCTGTCTTGTAAACCTCTCCGTGTAATGATCACCAACAGCTCAACCATCTCTATTCGACAGTAACTGCTTTACTCCATCGACTCACCATCTTGCTGCCAAAGACCCGTGAAAATCCTTTCCAATTCCCTATACACAAACACCACTGTACCGACTCCAATCATGTTCTTTCGTTGCTGTCATTAGGAACTACGGAGACTACCACTGCCTGCACTCTTCTTTGCTTATAAAATCTCAACAACTGCACCAATAATCGATGCCGGAAACCCATCAGTTCTATCTTTCTCGGCTACTGACTGCAAACTTAGCCAACTACGTTCCCTGACCACTTCAGTTCGATCTCAGAACCACACCAAATCAGCACAAATAGCAAACACCCATTGTTGATGTTAAGAGAGCTTCTTCTTCTCAGTTCGCCAGCATCACCACAGCTGAAATTTATGAGCATCTTATCTTCTAACTCCCAGCTTAACTTTCTCGTACAAAGCCAACACCATGGCAGTTTAACACCAGTTCTTCCATACAAGAACCTAAGATTGTTGTGGTATAAAGAACTCGGACCTGTAGGAAGATCGAATTTAAACATCATCATAGCCTGCAATTACTTCCCCCATCACCTTGCATTGTGTAATTTCGTACCCCACAGAAACTCCACAGTCGCACAACTAAAGCTTGAAATATAAAGGACATCTGCATGAGATTTTTGGTCCTTGGTGACAAAGTACACAGATGTTATTACCACTAAGAAATGTGGTTTATGAGTGGCCACATCTACTGCATCTTTAACTCCTATAGTTCACATGATTGGTAAACAAATGGCATGGATTCTTTAGCCCGTTAGTGGATTTGAGGTGCTTGAGTGACTTAATTTCTTTGGTTCTTCAATTCCCTGGCTGTGAAATGCTTTAGTTGGTCCGCTTAATGTAAATGACTAAAACGGCTGCCCACAGTTTACTCCACTTCGTTTTGGTGCCGCGAGTAGGAACATCAACTATTTTTGTTGTAACACCATTAAGTTTCTCATTTAGCCATTTATTGTGCTAGTTATCGGATTTGCTGGTACTTTCTACAAAAACACTAAAACGATATTATTAGTCAAAATGTCGAGCACTAGCTAATATAAATATGGGTATAAAATACAGTATTTATGTGCTTATCATGAAACCGGAGAAGTACGTTATTGCAAACCATGGCTTTATAGTTCATGAATCGATTCGAGTCAATCACATTATTTTTGCTTCGATTGTATCTTGTGTAGTACATAAAGATCTAAGCAATTGAACAACTCTTTAACTAGTTTATTTGAGTCATTTGGACTAGTTATGGTGAAGAAGAATATGGTTGATATGAAAGTTATCATATGGCTAACCATTTGGTTAACTATTGTTGAACAAATTAATGTACAAGTTTGGGTACGGTACAAGCCTATAAACGTGCATTTCATGTGTGTGTAACAAGTTATGTTTTTGATCAAAAGGTTGATAAATATTAGCTTGAATCTAATCAGGTTTTCATCCAACGGTGAGTATTAAATGATTTGTTACTAAGTTAACATTGATTGCAAACCCTGATTTGAGAGACAATATAAGGGAGAACTCTAGCAACTAGGAAACCTAATCCTTACATATTCTATGTGATACTAGTTTGCTAAGCTAGAGTCGATTCTCCTTTAACCTTTGGTTTTCTTCTTCTAAAACCAGGTTAAGGACTTAAAGACTTCATTGGGATTGTGAAGCCAGACCGATACTACTTTTCTTGCAGTTGTGTGATCTGATCTTGTTGTTTCTATCATACGAGTATAATTGTAATAATTGGATTGAGATTTCTATCTCCGATAGGCAAGATATAAAAGTAGTCACAAACTCTTTGTCTCATCATTTGTGATTCCACAATATCGTTTTTCGATGCGTCGATAAAGATTATTGTGAGGTGATTGATAAAGCTAAGCTGTTCTTCGGGAATATAAGTCTGGTTTTATCAATTGGTTCATGTTCACCTTGATTTATCAAAATACGGAACAAAAACTTGTAGGTGTATTCGTGGGAGACGGATTTATCTATTACTGTAGACTTTTTTGAGTGATACAGATTTGTTTATTAAAGTCTTCGACTTTGTGTCGTAGCAACTCTTGGTTGTGGGTGAGATCATCTAAGGGAATTAAGTGCACGGTATCCTGCTGGGATCATAGGTGTAGGAGCATAACTTTACCTTGGATCAGTGTGAGATTGATTGGGGTTCAACTACAGTCCAGACCGAAGTTAGCTTGGAGTAGGCTAGTGTCTGTAGCGGCTTAATACAATGTATGTTTAATTTGGACTAGGTCTCGAGGTTTTTCAGCATTTGCGGTTTCCTCGTTAACAAAATTCTGGTGTCCGTGTTATTTCTTTTCCGCATTATATTTTGTTATATAATTGAAATAATACAGGTTGTGCGTTGTTCAATCAATTAGAATATCCGACCTTTTTGGTTGTTAATATCCGACCTTTTTGGTTGTTGATTTAAATTGATTGACACTTGGATATTGGTCTTTGGTACCATCCAAGTTATCTCTCTTTGATAAAGACCCGCAGATTTTTATTTGCTTGAGTAAAGATCAAATTGATAGATTGAGATAATAACTCATTGAGATATTTTTATCTAGATTGAGTTTGACTGTCTAGTTGATTCTCTAGAAAGTAACCCGGAGTTTGTCCATACAGATTGCTAATCGAAATATTGGGTGTGGTTGTTATACCCCCGCTTTTTCACATTTCACCCCACCTATATATGGCCGTGTGAGTATCCGGACACTATTTGGAGATAAAAGCGATCAAGCCCGGGATATCTTTCCTAATTTGAAGTGTTGCAGAAGCCATGACAGCATCGATGATTTACGCCTTGGTCAAATTGGCCCTCATACAGTCTTGGCTTATCATGAATTGAATCCATTTATCAAAAGAGCACAATGGACTCTGATAGATTTTGAAGTCAATAGGAGAAGCATGATACTCTTTCCTCTAAAGGCAAAACCGCATTACACGCCCTGGCCGAACCGACCGGACCTCTCCTTCATTTTCTGAACCGGTCAAAAGGGTCGCCACATACTTGGGATGGGCTCTCCTAAGTGTAGAAGACTTTGTAAAAAATTCATCATTCGTGTTTGGCTTGGAGTTGCCAACATTCTTCGATGTGGTGGTGGGACTTTTCTCAGGTGACATCCTAACAAAATTTCTTTACGCTGCTTTCACTATTGAAGTAACTACAACAAAGCAAAACCAATAAAAGTTACTACTAAGAAAAAGGGAGCATAAAATCATTTTGTCAACTGCGGAAGAAATCATCTTGGTCACAAGCCAATTTATTGGGTCGCAAGCCGTAGCATGCGTGGCCAAAGGTGGTGCACGTCCAGAGGAGTGGTAGCCGAAAGAATAGGGACTGGCATCCACCCCAACTTTGTGCCACGAGAGGTATACCCTCGGGCAAGAGGGTGCCACGGTCACATTCAAAAAAAAAAAGTGAAACCCTAAAATTAGATTTGTGGAGAAGGCGGCTACCGATCATGCATAATTACTTCACATAAAAAATTGTCTTCATTACCGTTAAACAAGGTGGTTGATGTTATGGCGATGCTACTTGTAAAGGGAAATTACTCACATTAAAGTATTTTACTAATTTATAACGGACATACCTACGACTAGGGTTTATATCAACACAAAATAGTAAACAAAAAGAAAAAACACAGAGATGCATACCTGGAATACGCTCTCCTGCTGTGTTGCTACTGCTTTGCCGCTAGATCCAAGGCGTGAGAATAGAACTGATGATACGGGATAAAGAAGATGGGAAACGCCTTTTATAGGCACGACTTATGGGAGTTCGAAAGGAGGAAGGCTTCCTATTTTTGGTTACGCATGAAAAGGGGAAAACCGAACCCGCGCTAACAAATCTCCATGGCGCCAACAGACCACGACCAAGTTAGCGCCAAGAACCCTCTCCTAACCAGCGCCATCCTCTCCGCATCCCAGACATATTAACGCATGCCACCATAAGCCAACGCTAATGGTTTCACGCCAAGCCAGCGCCAATGGCTCCACGCCAAGCCAGCATCATCTTCGCACCAAGCCATCATCATCTCCACGCCCTAGCCAGCATCATCTCCATGCCCTAGCCAACACCAACAACTTGCATCCTCCCAGCGCTATCTTCTTTGATCGATAGCCGATGCACCCGTATCCTTCTCAGCGCCAACTTTCTGCTCCCGACAAGTGTCATCCGCATCCCAAACCAACTCCAATTCCATATCCATCAGCACCATGCACCATTCCTTAACCAGTAGCCAAAGATGCCGCACTGGTTCCAACATCACATGGCCAAGACGAATTTATACAAAAGCTACCAACACAAGGATTCCTCATGCCTTCCAGCAAAAGGTTAGTTGAATTTCCTTGGCAATTTCTTCACGTTTTTGCTCTTTCGATTCTACTCTCGTCTGTCACTATCTCATTCTTACCCCGCAACAATGCCATTGTTACGTGCTAAGCAAGGGACTTAATATTGATGGTGGTTTTTAGATTAGGGTTAAAATCGTAAAACCTTGAATCTGACGTCACTCTGTAAGGAAACGGTGCCGCGAGTTCTAACCTCTCCACATGCATATTTATTGAGCCATTCGGTATATTTACATGAAATTTATCCAGACTGGCGAATATAGCAACCATCCTAAACGCTCTGTAAATTTCGATACCGCGCTAATACAAGACTCACTGAGTACTTTCCTGTGCTATGTTCCCCGAAAAAACCCTTAATATCGGTATGGCATGGCGGATTTATGTTCACTCGAAGTGGAGTAGCATGAACCTCTAAGTGCCAAAGTTAAGGCCATCACACGAAATGCTCAGACTGAAAGCACACTGCATTCTGTAGATAAGGATTTTTGTGGCAGCATACAAAATACAGCCAATTATTGTGATAACTCACAAAAAATTCATAAACTCGACTAATTTGCAGAAATTAGGGTTTCGCCCCCCGCACAGTACACCAGACCCCGTTGGTCGAAACAATGCTTAGCCAAACTAGGAAATTAAGTCTGCCACATCGCACTGGAAGTGTGGCCACGCCCTAACTTTCCGGCCCCACTTCCCATCGACCAATTAGGTCACTCTAAAGCTGCCACAACGCACTGGAAGTGTGGCCACGCCCTAGATTGCCGGTCCCACTTCCCATCGACCAATCAGGTCGCTCTAAAGCCGTCACAGCGCACTAGAAGTGTGGCCACGCCCTAGCTTGCCGGTCCCACTTCTCATCGACCAATCAGGTCGCTTTAAATCCGCCACAGCACACTGAAGTGTAGCCACGCCCATGCCTGGCCGAACATCTTACATTAACCAACCAGGTTACTTTAAACTCGCCACAGTATTGAAAAGAAGGAAACCGCGCCAGATGGCCGCAAAGCCAATTGGCTTCCAAAAATGCACCAGCATGCCAAACATGCCAAACACACATACCAGACACACATGCCAGTGCACATGCCAAATGCGCCAAACATGGCCACTCACCCCATGCGACGTGCCATATAGGCTAATTAGGGTTTCGACAAGACAAACCCTAATTTAGGCAAGATTTCCACACCGACATGCCAAAATTTCAGGGGATACGCGCGCAACCGTGCTAAAGGCATGCACGAGCCATGTCAGCTATACCAGCCACGCCGTAATACCGTTAGCGCAAGTTAAAGGTGCCACTGCCAATTGAAGGTAACCATGATCAACGACTACCTTTCCTCTTGAGATGCAATCTCAGCCACCCAAGTTTGCTACCAAACTAACAAGCTTGTGGCATCAAATCCCAGTTTATCCACGATGCCTAATTTCGGCCACAATGTCAAACCCTAGCCTTGGCCACGACGCCAATCCCTAACCTTGGATATGACACAAAGCCCTAGCCTTGGTCATGCCGCCAAGCCTTAACTTTAGTCACGGAGCCAAATCTTAACTTTGGAAGTGCTAAACACTACAAGCATGGCCACGCGACTGACATGTTGTTATGCCACTGGCATGCCACGGCTACTAGCATGTCGATATGCCACAGCTACTAGCATGTCGTTATGCCACGACCACTGGCATGCCACCATGCCACGGATACTAGCATGTCGCTACGCCACGGCTACTAGCATGCCACCATGCCATGGTTACTATCATGTCACTATGACACGACTACTAGCATGACGACATGCTACGACCACTGGCATGCCACCATGCCACAGCTACTCGCATGTCTCCATGCCAAGGCCACTGGCGTGCCACCATAACACAGCTACTGGCATGCCACTATGCCATGGTTACGCCGCTGGCATGCCACTAACGGCTCCACCCGGCGATACTATGCCAATGTCGCCACTTCCCTATACAACAATATGAGTCCATAATCAATGGCTACCCTTCCTCATGAGATGTAATCTCAGCCATTCAAGTTCGCCACTAAACTGACGAACTTGTGGCAAGTTTTAGGCGGGCTGACCAAGGCAAGCCTAATAGCATCACATGTTATTTTCCTATGTCAAAGTATCTTGACTTTGACTTGCCACACATAGCAACCTGCTACACGTTTTCCACGAAAATACTTGAGACATCAAAAATGTCACAGACTGGGGGATACTTATCAGGGTATTGGTCTGGCGGTTTACAGTGTGCGGCGTGCAATGCACCCGTTACAAGAAAGTGTCATGAAGTAGGATAATTAGTGGTGGTGAAAAGTAACGATGTAAACAATTCATTACCTTTATCATGGAAGCGTAATGACTGACGGTTGCACAAATTCACTTCCCTCATCATGGAAGCATAACATCTAATGTCTAACGCTTACACGTTACTCTATTACTTCACAACTTAATCGTTTCCACTTCCTACGAGACCAGGGTGCGTTTCAATGTGACTTGTATAAATAGGTTTCACCTATTTTCACCAAACAACAGGTTTTGGTCAGGAGAACAATGCAACTTCCAGAAATCATCTGATAGCTTCTCATCCAGCTAGACTGTTCAACTTTCCGAAACACCCACACTTTCAGAATCAACTATTCTGGTCTCAACACTTTCTTCGCTTCCCTCCCTAATACCAACCCTTCTCCTTCACTTTGTAACCGAAGCAAGCCTAGAACGGCCATTTCTTGGTTTAGGCCAGGATTGTACAGATTGATCTATCGAATCAAAAGTACTCCCATGCAGTACATTATTTACGGTGCAAACTAGTTTCTCACCCACACACATGAAATTACCAAAATCAGAGAAACGGTTTTCACCCACAAACAATTACGTAATCTCAACTCTATATTTCAATCATTGAAATATTCTTCTATAATGTTAATAGTCGTTAGACATAAAGAATCGACTATCTTCATCAAAGTCATTTTCGATATTGAAACGTCATCATGAATTTCGTCACGGATAAAGATGAAAGTGGTTAAAGCGAAAGCTTACCAACACATATTTCGAGAAAAAGATAGGCGAGTAAACTCGGCTCGAAATAACAAATGTGTATGTATGAAAACTATCATATGTATACGACTGTTGTCTCAATAGTAGGAGATAAATACACTTTTGAGTGCTAGATAAGTTCAAGTCTCCACATACCTTTTTGGTCGGATGAAGTTCCATCGGTTCCTTGAGTAGTTCTTCGTCTTCGCAAGATAATCGCCATGGAGTCTGGAGCTCAACCATGCTTAACTATCCTAGACCGAGACTTAGTCATAAGTAAACTAGAAATCAAGACGTATAGTTTTGATCACTAATATTGACAAACATGCTTGAGATAGCAACGCATGCAAGTTCAACCGAGCAATGCTCTAACATGGTATATGTTGAAACCACTTTTGGTATTAGGCTATTTTGAATTGAATGATAAAGAAATAGACCGTTATGATTTGAATAGATTAATGCTTTAATAATTTTTATTGATTAATCGAAAAAATAAGTTGTTGCTTCACCGGTTTTGTAGAACCTTTGTGCATAATTGTTAGGATAACAAATAAGTATATTTGTATCATTGTCTAATATTTCATGCTTGGGCTAATTCCTTTAATGGGGTATGCTTAGAATAGCCAGGTATTATTTGTGAACCTATAATTAGTTTTGTATAACTTTCTCGCTAATGCAATTTGATGGTGCATTCTTTGGTTTAGTCTTTTGATGTACCATGCTTAGGGCGTCCCAGTGATATTTGCGACTCTAATACATATAATAAGTGATGTTAATAGAGCGAACAATAAATAATTCATGAATAATGTTTCATTTCAGTAATTGAATAGAAATAGCGGTGGATACTATAAACCCTGGTTATCGACTTTCCCGTTGAGTTTATTTTATTAGTTTGTTTTATTTTTCTTGCTTTTATAATTCTAAAATTCCAGAAATATTATTTCATGTTAGTTTTATAAGAGATATTTATTATCGGTATTTCCACCGCTCCCTGTGGGTTCGACCCGTACTTGTCGTTATCTACTAGTTAGACACCGTGCAATTGCGGTAGTTATACATAGGGTTTCCTGAAATCATATCATGGTTCACCTGGCACAGTTTGCACCAAGAACTCCTTTAGTATATTAAATAATGAGGATATCTCAACTCTTCAGGCAGATGATGCGGCAAGGGAGGAAATGGAAGAAATGGAAGAAATTGAATTTGAGAAATCTCTCAAATCCTTGTCTAGCGAGGACAAGGTTTCGAAATGGAAAGAAAGAGAGCTTCATAGGCTTACCTGGAGTGGTAAGAATGGGAGTCCAAATAATGAAAATTTGGGAAGAGGACAAATATCGTAAATTAAGAAGCGTTCTTAAGTTAATGTTTTCTTAGGGTTTTGGTTTGGTTCTCTTTTTGTTGTTGTTTAGTCTTGGAAGTGGCTTTTTCCCTCCATTTGATTTTCGTAATGCTTTTGGTATCGGCTTTAGCCTTCCCTCGAGACACACTTAGGCACTTTACTTGGTTTTCTCTTTTCTGTGTCATTAATAAAATTTTACCCTTATATATATATATATAACTATAATTAATTTCTGATAGGAATCCTGGCTTTGAGTCTTTAGCATATACCTATGGAATTAGGACAAATGAGCTTGAGTTACAGTGTTACACTACTGTATCAGTATCAACTATCAAGCATGTATTTCCTTGGCTAGTGGAGAGGCTAATGATGTGATAAACTTTTGATGGGGGCATGGTGGACAAATAAGATGTTGACACGTGTTTGCATGATAATAAACTCATTTAGAAATCGATGGTTCGGATTCCTTCTCTCAACACAGATTCTTTCAGTTTCATTTCTAGTGGCACCAGATGTCTGTACATGCCTTTATTGTTTCTAACTTTCTCCGAAACTCAACTTTCTTACCTCTTTGTGATGGAAAATATACATTAGTAATAGAGAACCGTCTGCGAATAATCCAATTCAATAATTAGTAACGAAGCAAAAATATCTGGGGTGAAAAAGTTGTGTGACATTTAAATGTGCATACATATTATTATATTGGATATATTACATTTAAGTTGTATAATTATATTGTTCGTAGTAAAATTGACCACTCTGATTTAACATACAATTCAATCATATTACGAAAAACTTATTCTTATACCATTCACCATAATTTTTGAGTTTTCTTCGTCATTTTTTTTTTGTTCTTATTAGTCGACAATATAATATTCTTGTTTTCTTGTTGTTACGAAATTATCACTGATATATTTTTTTAGATGGTATAATAGACCATATGATCAAGTTCTCCCAGAAGCCTTAAATACTCAGGATCTGTTGTCCCCAATATCTTCAAACAAATCGAAGAAAAAGAAGCATTTTTAGTCGAGTGCAAGACAGACAAAAAACAACACCCTTTAAAAAGTGGTTCCACACCATTCAACTGACACATACTTATTTTTAAATAAGTAAATGCTTCAAAAAGGCTATAAAATGATCCCATCGACCATTGGAAGAATCCAAATAGGATGACAAGATCGATTACAAATAAAATGAATGAAAACACACACACATAAAACTAGTAAGATAGGAATCACCAGCACTGAAGGCATTATAACATCCTTCTATTGCATTAAAGACTAAATATGCTTCATCCACTTTAATGAAATTGCATAATCCACAATACACTAGTGTAAAGACAATACAACGCAACACGATATACCTATCAAGATGGTAGTATGAGCGCACAACTTGAGGGTAGTGAATCTCTGAACACAAAACTCTATACAACATAGAGGGAGTGGTGTAATGCATACTGAATCTCCCCAAGTCTTCCAAGAAGTGTATAAAATATAAATATCAAGCTTCTGGAAACAAAAACGATAAGATAACTACAACTTAGAAAAAATGCAAATTAAAAAATCCATTAGCGAAAAACCTTCAAGGTTATAAAAACACCAGAAGTAGAATCATCCGCAATTGAGAATAATGAAAGATTTATGTGTCTGCAACAAGGAAAAAGTACAAACCCCGAAGAAGACTAAATGGGCATGTTCTGAGGAAATATGATACATTTATCCGACAAACATGACAATTCATGAGCCTCAACAATGGCACATAACATACTTTTAACATTAGCACTTTAAATGGAGATTTACACAACATGTGAGTAGGTAAGCATGCCATGAAGATGATAACCGATCACATTTTTTTATTTATCGCCATTAAAAATGCATTGTTTTTCGCTAAAAATGGTATGGCTTGTTTTCTACCGTTAATTTTTTTCCAGCAATTCTACTATTTAGATACTTTATTCAAGAAAGATTATAATATCCACGTACATACATGTAAGCAAATGCACCAATTTCTTTCCCCACACTATAGTAATGCGTAGAAAATCATTCCAACGTCATGAATAACAAGGTATTGATTGCCAATTAATTTGTAATGAGTCTAATGACAGGCATAAAGAATATCGTCTCTCGTAACATAATTACAAAATGTAAATCAAAATATAAGATTGAAATGTCATTTAATTACTCCTTACAAAATATACTAATTATAATTAATCTCGCGGATTTACCCTTCAAAAGTGATCAGAATGTCCAGGAAAAAACATACAATGAATACATACACCTTAATACCTTATCACTATTCTCATGGAGTCATTCCAATGACATGAACTCACCTATTTGGCAAGCCATTGATTACCAGTAAATTTGTAACGGCCATGATTTGAGAATCAAAATGAAAAACCAAAAACATGGGAGTAATTTTGGCAAGAACACCCTAATATACTCCTCTTAATATATATCCACGTGTGCAGAAATAAAGTTTCAAATATACGGGAAAACGGGTACACACGTATTCCCGCTTTCCCTCTTAATAACGCTCCACTGTAAAACCGAAATAAAAAAGAAAAAAGAAAAAAGAAAAAGAAAAAAAGAAAAAAATTTCTCCGAGTTTCTTTTATATTATCAGTCGGTTTTTAGCGGAAAAAACATGCAGTATAGGGTTAGGGTTTTCAACAATGGATTCTCCTGAACGAACTCAGATCAGTTCTCCTTCTCCTGTTCAAGTAAATACCTCTCCCATCCCTCTTTTTATTGTATTTTATTTCATTTTTATTGTTTTTTTTGTTCGATTCTGATCTGTATGTATCGATTCTAACCGTTTTTTTTCTGTGTAATTTCTGATTGAAATCTTTATTAATCTGAAATTGAAGTATTGAAATTGTTTGATTTTGCGTTCATGAATCGTATGAGTAGTTTTCTGAGTGGACTAAGTGTGGACTGGTTTATGGTTGTTTTTTTTTTTTCATATCATGGATGTGTGAAATTCTCGTTGATTTCGATTCATGTTCTGAGATTTTTGTGTTTTTGTTTTTGGTGGTGTTGTTGTTGTTGTTGCAGGACTCGCCTCTTTTTAATTTCCTGAGTACATTATCTCCAATAAAGCCAGTGAAGTCACGGCATGCTGCACAAGGGTTTACAGAATATAATTTTCCATCTCCGGTGTTTACGTCACCGCGTATTAATCCACAAAGAGAAACTGGTTTCTCAAAAGGGTAATTTGATTCAATTCTTACTTAATGTATATACTGTTTTGTCTATATTTCGTATTGGAGAATTAGGATTGTTTTGTATTGGTTGGTAAAATAGTTGAGGGGGAATATTTTACAGGTCACAATGTGTTCTTTTATCCAAAATGAAGCCGTCAGTCGAGGAGGAGGCAGATGGCTCATTTGCTTCTGAACAACCTATTAGTAAATCAATTGGTGGTGGACGGGCTTCTTGCTCATCCGAAGAATGTAATAAGGACTCTGAGAAAAACATTCCCCATAGTTCTTCAGGCTCTGTCGAGGAGTATCTGGCTGATACCGCAGTGGTGGACAAAGCTGATGTTGCTAACTCTACTACCTCTACTGAGTTACTTGTGAATCAAGCCCATGATGTCTCTCATGGTTGCATCAGTTCTAAAGAGATATTGGCGAACCTTGCTAATGATCCTGTAGCAAAAGATACAGAGGCTGAAGCGGTTGCATCGCATACATTGTTAGAAACAGCTGAAGAAGACTTTCTAGGTAAGTGAGTCATTTTATGTTGTTAAATCTATCAATATTGAAATACAAGCATAGGGGTGTGTCTCACATAGTTGATGCACTGGTGGAACTTGATTTAGTTACCGAACCTGTCTCTGGAGAGCAACTTGCTATAGTAGCAAACCAAATGGAGCAAACTTCTGTGGAAGTGGATGCGGATATACCTGCTTGTTCCATAAGTCTTTATCACCATGGCTTGCAGGATGCCGAAGTTAGTCAACTAAGTGCTTCGGAATGTACTCGTCAAATGACCCAGGCACATGATGACCGTGATGAAATTCAAGGAGTAACATATGATGGGTCTGTTGAGAGCAGTATCCTCTATGATTGCGAGGTACAGCTGAGCCATAATGATCTTCTGGATAACTTAGTTGTTTCTGTAAAGCAAAATGTTTAATCTTGTTTCCACCTTGTTGAATAACCTGTTTATTTTATTTTTAAAGTCAAGTACGTTAAAATTGGTTCACATAGTTATATAAAAGGTAGTCACATTGCTTCAGTTGCACAAATCTCTGTTGCTGACCACTATTCTGGGAGAAAAGTCCTTGAATATCAATAATAGGTGAAATTTATTCTGTCCTTTCTGTGAATGCCATGCTTGGAATATCTTCGCTAGGCTTTATGGTACTTGACCCTTTAAACTCTTGTGTGAAAACTCGCACTGTTTTCATTAATTTAGCTACCTGCCTACATCATTTTTACATTGAATTTGAGTTCCACAAATTAGTCAGCAATTTCCAAATATGGATTCCTACAAGATTCTGTTTTAAATAGAATTAGATAAATAAATGAAATTTGACAGCAAAATGCTTTTCCCTATCCCTACGGGGATTCATTTTCCATATCTGGTTTAGAATAGTTTAATTGCCTATATATACAAATACGATATCTGTAGGTTGAAATGACTGTACAACATCCATTATCTGGTTGCAACATACATATGTTAGTCTGAAAGTTTTGGCTGGCGCTTAGCATGAAGTCATTTTTGTTTGTTTGTTTGTTCTATTCCTATTTTAATTTTAATGGTTTTTTACTTGTTTAAGAATGGTGATGGAATATGGGAGCTATAGTCGTATTGTTATTACTATTGAGTATTGGCAAAGTAATTGCTGGTTTAGAGTGGGAAAATGCTGTAAAAGATTTCGAGGGTTTATATCCATTGCCTATTGGCAAAGTAATTGTTGTTCACACGTTATGTTTCAGCAGGTTGTATATTTAGTGTACAACATACTTTCTCATAATGGTTAGTAATTTTTTTTTTACCAATCTTAAGTACTTCAAGATGGTTTTTTTTTTTTTGTCTTCTTTTCTAAGCTCGCTGGTAGGTGCATCATGATATAGTGTTACTGTATTCTTGTAATATTTGGATGGTAGGACCTATATATTTTTCTGTATGCTCACATTAATGGGAAGGACTTTTCATTTTATTTTTCGTCTTTATATTTAGAATTTAAATTTTAGATTTATTGTGATAGAATGACAAAAACATTCAATGTAGGAGGGCAATCAACAACAACGCGGCACTCTTAGGCGATGCCTTCAGTTTGAGACTGCACAAGCTCAGGGTAATACTTTTTGCAACAGCTCTTGGAATGCACCAGATGATCTCAATTCAAGGTCGCCAGCAAGTTCTACAGACTTGGAGATCAGGGCTCCATTGCACCGAAAATCTAGATCAGCTTCTCGCAGTAGCCAACCAGTCAACACTTCTCGACGCATTACTTCAAAGAAGTTTACTATCACAACAGTTACAACAATAGAAACCCATGAGGTCGGTAGATCCACTCGAAACAGTGTAATTTCTTCAGCAAAAGTCCCTATGCCATCTATCGGATTGCACTTAAATAGCATAGTCAATACTTCTGCCAGCTCAAAATTTATTGCGAAAAGTTGTTCATCTTCACATAGTCGAAAGACATTATGTATAACTGAACAAGACTTGCATGATAACTCAGCGAATCCATCACTTTCGATAACTACTGGTAATTTTTCGGATACCTTAGATAATAATCAGCAAGGTAGTCTTGCTACAGCCAGAGAAAGTGTTGCCACTTTCCCATCCTCTCGTGATATGAACCTTATGAATGAAATTCTTAACTTTGAAGAAGAGAATGTGCATCATGCGACTCCATGTGACAGTTGGAATACTGGTTCAGAAAACTCTCTCAGGTTTGAGGAGTTTAGTGAACCACCCTCCAAAAAGAGAAGGTACACGATATTCTGATTGTTTTAGTCTCTTTTCTCTTTTGCACCCTTTCTTCGAAGACACTGATATTGAGAATGGGTATTAACAGGAAGAAGACACCACAAAGCATTGACAGTAGTGAGGGTTGTAGGGGTTGCAACTGCAAGAAGTCTAAATGTTTGAAACTGTACGTGATAAAATGACTGTGAATAACGTTAACTAGGGAACCATCATTTTTTATTTTATTTTTGTGTGCTGTGGCTTGCTTCATTGTTTTTGCTGTCTTTGTGTCAGTTATTGCGAGTGTTTTGCTGCGGGAATGTATTGTTCGGATTTTTGTTCATGCGTAGGGTGCTTCAACAAGCCTGAATATGAAGCAACTGTTCTTGCAACCAGGCATCAAATTGAATCCCGCAACCCAGATGCGTTTGCACCTAAAGTTTTAGGGACATATAAGGTAGGACTTGTTTCCTTATCTCAAATTTATCCAGTACGTAATAATCATTTTGCATTTTATGAACGCAAAACTCCATCCTTGTGAATAACTTCTGCAGGAAATCGGCAACCAGGTGACACCATCCTCAGGCAGGCATAAAAGAGGATGCAACTGTAAGAAGTCCAAGTGTCTGAAAAAATATTGCGAATGCTATCAGGTTTGTAGTTTTCTATCATGTGTTCGTTTTAATTTTGGGTGTGAATTATTTTTATTCAAAATATCTGCTGTTTTGAAGGCTGGCGTTGGATGTTCTGATGGATGCCGATGTGAGGGATGTCAAAACGCATTTGGGGTGAGAGGAGGTTAGTCGTCTTTTGGAGTACCTATTTTTGTTTAGTTTTTTTTGTTTCTCTCTGAATTGTGGATTTCAGTCTAATGGAGGAAATTTGGGTTGACAAAATTACATCAACCGATATTTTCATCTTTTAACTTGAAAAATATATGTATGAAATGAACATATGAAATCAGTGAACTGGTATACCATGTAGTCCATGTCAACATTAGATGGTATTGACCATATATTGCAGGCAAGACAAAAACTTGCCTTATTAAGTTATTTTTTTAGGAGAACAGACACTAAAGTGGCAACATCTCCTCATGAGAATATTGTTTCAGATACTATTGTAAGCAAATATATGTTGAACAAATAAAAATTAGTTTGTGTAGACCCATGCATGTTGGAAGCCACACCTGTAATCGTATCGAAGGGGTTCGTGATGCATATGAATTTGATGATATTTATGGCCGCACTGCCTAAGCATAATATACAGCCACTCGTTCATTCTATGAGAATACTATGTGTTATAGGTTCACTGTCGATAGAAGTTAATCTTAAATATGTGACTAGCTTGGAATTTAGAGTCTTCAAAAGATGAATTGAAACTTTAGATATACTATTCTTCCATCAGAAGTCATGTAGAACAACATAATGAAGCTCAAAGAGAACTGAAACCTTGTAATCTTCCGTCAGGGCCGTAATCCCGTCAAAGCAAAAAAAAAAAAAAAACTAGAGTATCATTTCATAATTTGAAGTTGTTGAAATCCTGCAAAAAAAAAAAAAAAAAACTATTTGATAATGCATCATGAAGGCAAAGGTTGGTGTGTTTATGTGAAGCAGAAGTTCAGGACAGCAATTATCTTTCTCATGCTTGTTTCTGAAGGTAATGTCTGTGTAGTTGTATTTTTTTTTTTTTTTTTTAACTATAGTTTGCTCCCCACAGGTTACGATGAATCTAGGGAAATGTTATACAAAAAGATTGATGATGAAAAGTGGAAGGATTCATCTGGTGAAAAACTGGAAATGGCGAACAGAAGCGATTTGTTGCAGCTAGAGCTACCGAATCCAGATAACCTCTCACCTCTGACCCCAATGTTTCAGTCCTCAAAGTATGTGCATATGACTTGGTTTTCACAGTAGTCATACTAAGTAGAACCTTTTTTAAACTTCAGCACTGACCTTGTTTCTTTGTCAAGCTCTGCTTAATTGCATTTACTAATTGGCTTATTTGTTTTGATCACAGCCATGGAAAGGATATGGCCAAATCTAGATTACAAGCAAGCAGATACGATCCGTCACCTGAATCCGAGAGACAATTGAAAACAGATCAAGGCACATCAGACGTGATTACTTGTGATTTGGAATCAGAATGCAGTACAGCTGGGAGAGTGGATCCAATTCTGCAAAGACACGATAAACTTACAGATTTGTGTGATCTCACTCCATTGCCAAACATACTGTCTTCTAGGGCTAAAGCGTCATCGTCTTCATCCAAAAGTGTAGGCAGTGCAAAGGTATCAGAGGGTCATTTACATCCTGGAAGTGTTTCCTTGTCATCAGCTGCTTCCCATGGTTGGCGTGGTTCACCTGTTACTCCATTACCGCAGTTGGGTGTGAACAAGTACCCCCAAGAGCCTGACTCTGACAAAAGTATGCTATGTCAGATCCAGGAGGATGACACTCCTGAAATACTGAAGGACACTCGAACACCCATCAAAGCTGTCAAAGCAAGTTCCCCAAGTCAAAAACGTGTTTCTCCTCCACAGAACCACTCACCAGAGCCAAGGTTAACCTGTTCACCAAGCTTAATCCGTTCACCAAGTTTATCCTGTTCACCAAGCCTGAAAAGTGGCCGCAAGTTTGTGTTGCGTTCTATCTCTGCGTTCCCTCCTCTCACTCCATATAGTGATCCTAAAGGGGGTCATACTGATAAATGAGTTGTCACTGCATGAATTTGAGGTAACTGTGTTTTACATTCTACAATTTTCTTGGTTCCATTTTTGCTGTTTCGATACCTTAACATACCGGTTGAACCTTGTACTGCCCATATAAAAATGATTCAAAAGTTGTTCTAGATTATGTTTCCTCAGGAAAAGTAGCCATTAGATTGGTGACCGCGTGAGCTCCTTGCTGATGGTATATTTAGGATCCAACCGTGGTGCTAAAATAAAACTGGTCCAAGTAAAACTTATGTTTCCTTTCAAAAATTTAAAAACTAATTGTGAAATTTTCTTTATTGCTGTTGTAGATTTTCAACGGCGGCTACTGCTCTGTGAATTGCTAAAATAATTCTGAAGACCGTAAGTTGAATTACTATTGGCAGTTGTCTGAGGCTTCAAAAGGTTTGGATACACAACTAACGATTTGTATATCGTGAGGTTTTGGCAGTTGTTAATCCTTCAACAAGATTTTTGTCTGTGCTGCTCCTACTACTATGGGTCTAGACGTGCATTCTTACTCATATACTTGATGTAACCAAGTAGTAATATATATTCAATATTTAGCCATCCCTTGTTGTCGAAGAAGCTGATTAGCAGCATGTGTATTCAAAATGCATCATGATGATCATCTGGATTTTCATTATATTTTTATACTTTATTATTTTGTATTACATGGTTATAGTCTTCTCGACTTGTACTGTGAAAATAGTTCTGCTTCGTCAACAATGACTTAGCTAGTGTCTGTACCTAATCGGAAATAAATGATTCTTTCTCTGAGGTGCTCAAATTTTTACTGAATTCACACTGTACTTGGCTCCACAGCTGAAAAAATTTCTCTATGAAAATGAAATTCACTCTCATTGTCACCTGAAATATTCTCACTCCGTTTTCCAGACAAAAAAACAACTGCAGAGGTTTTATAATGGTAAAGTCGTTGCGTTATATGGGCACATCCATTTGAACAATCTATGAACCGGTTATGGCTAGGAGTTCTTTATTTTCTATTAACTTGTGAAGCCCCCCTATATTAGGTTTGGAGTTCTTTATTTTCTACTCTCCGTCCTAATTTATTTGATAAAATTGAGTTTTTTTTAGCAAATTTGTACAAAAAAATTTCTATATTTCCCACTAAAATTTTCTAATTATCAAGAAAGAAACAAAAACTAGGATATCAAAATTTGTATATGAAACAAGTAATTTGGAAAATTAATGGTGTATGTGGAAGTAATTTGAATTTCTTTCAAGTTATTGCAAAATCCAATTTTGACAAGTAAACTAGGACAGAGGGAGTATTAAGTATTAACCAGTGAAGCCCCCCTATATTAGGTTTCAAATGAGGGTATATCCATGGGAGTCATGGGACCTTTTCTATTGATTCTCTTTTCTTCAGCCCCCGCATCTAAGGCCAAGTCCTATGGTAGCCCATAGGAGTCTAGGACGATAACGAGCGTAATCCAAGCGTACCTAGTCATGAGTGGAGCATGCGAAACGCACGCCTTACTCTCTTGTTGGTAGGGTAGATCAATATCAGGATTAGAATGGCGTAGGTCAAAGAGAAATTTTGAGGAGTAGAGAAACGTCGTATCTAGAGAGAAGAAGAAGAAAGAGAGATAAGAATGGCGTCTCCAGCAGCAGCATCAGGATTAGCAGTACCATTCTGGAGATCAGCAGGGATGACCTACATAACATATTCAAACATCTGTGCTCGCCTTGTTCGTAATTGTCTTAAAGAACCTCACAGATCTGAAGCCTTAGCCCGTGAGAAAGTTCATTTCACCGTTTCCAAATGGGGTGAAGGAAAACCAAACAAACCAAGTAATTACCCTCCTCTTTCTTAATAATCTTAGGGTTTTATTATTTTCTTTGGGAATGAAATCTATGGTTTGAATTTTTTAGGCTTTTTGATGATTTTTAAGATATGAAAGTTTGTGTTAGGGTTTGGCTGATTTAGATGTACCATAACTGTTAGTATGAAAAAATCCGATGAGTTTAACCATGTTCATAAGCTTAATCGAGTTCCTGTTGTTGAATATATCTTAATGAACTGGGCGTGGTTTAGTTTGTAACCCAGTTTGCTGTATTTGTTGCCTAATTGAAACCTTTTTTTTTGACAAGCACCTTGCTTTGTAGTCTGTTGATAGAATAGATGTTTGTCAACCACCGTATTTGTAGTCTGTGGATAGAACCTTGGATAGAAATTGGTATTAGGTTGTAGTGGAGAGAATTGGAAATGGTGTTCAAAATAAAGCTGCAAGGGCAAAATCCAAGATTAGTGTAGGTTGCTTAAGATATATGAAATGACTTCTGATGCTAGTGTGGATTTGTGGGATATCCTATGATTTCTTAGATCTTGGATTCCAAGCTGAAATCAGAACATTTATATTTTGTATGTTTTAACTGGTTAGTGGGGTTTTGTCGTGGTTTCAACACACAGAGTAATTCAGTGAGTTCATACTTGAAAGTACATAAGATAGATCAGAGACAAAATGCATATTTACACTAAAGAATAACGAGAGGTTTCAGTATTTAGACTATGTATCGACGTCTTAAGAAAAGTCAAAATAACTAGTTCACTATGTTATTAACAATCTTGAATTGCTAATCATTAAACCACATACAAACTCCCATTAATAGCTTGTTTTCTATAGCAACAAAATAAACACGACCATATCTCCTGCACAAGTTATTAGCCTGACAACCAACTGCCTGACCTAAACACGTATAGATCCATTTGTCTTCTGGAGTATGGATGAATTTTTTTTGGTAGCGTCCTACATAATGTGAGGTACTTCCTTAATAATAACAGACAGGCAATAGAAAGACATTTACATGTCTCACCTTAACAGTTCAAGATGTTCTATATTTTTTAAGAAAATATAATCAGTTTTGATGTACACAGTTACACACTTGCATAAGTAAATCTTGGCCAAGTGATATACTGGTTACATTAGTACCATCATGTTATGTGTGTTTTTGTCTGTTTGCCTGTTACCAGGAAATAGTGACCAATATCCATCCATCGTATTATCTAAACCAATATACTTGTGATATTTTTAATCGAAAGCCACCAAACAAGATAATACTTAAGATGTCATCTTTCCTCCAGAAAAGACTGCATTTGAGCTACAGATTTCCTGGCAAAAGTGGTTAAATATGACTGCAACTTGAAAATCAACCATTTTTTCTGTGACATTTACTTTGTCATCTTGATTAAAGCAAATAAGATTTCAACCTGTTCCACAAATTAAGATTCCCAATTGATTAGCCTTAATAAATTATCTTAGATTGTGAAAAATATAAAATATAACTTTATTAAGAGTTGCAGAAATTTGCAATAGACAAAATTTTACACAAGTCATATATTAGACAGGTTAAGATTAGAACCTGAAAAACTTTGTTCATGGCTTTGATTTGCTTCCTATACCAGGTGTAAAGGTCTCCGTTTCTGTTGTGGGTCATATAGAAGAGGTATTATGAGTTTGTAGATTTGGTGGTGTGTTGAAAATCTGCAAGCTGTGTCATCGACTATTTCAGTAGGAACGAGTACAGGAATCCATATTTCTTGCTTGTATGATGATTACAGTGTTACAAAAACTATGCATGCCTTATTTTTTGGACTATATGATTGTGATCTTCTAATGACCAAGCAGCTGAAGCGCAGAGATTGTAGAGGCTTAAGGCGCGGCGCGGCGCTGCGAAGCCGCAGCGTATAACAATACTAGTCACATGAGTATATATATATATATATTATATAGGAATACCACATCAAAATTACTAATAAACAACTTCTCATAATTCTTATTAGTCTTATTTTTAATCAGTAAACATAGTTGACACTGTAGTACTAGTAATAGTAGTACCTAACAGGCTAACAATCCTAAACTAAATAAGCAGTAGTTCTGAAATCATAAATAAACTAATAAAACTGTACCACTCTTAGTTTCCCCAGAGGTCCTCTTCATCCCCAGAATTAATGCCATCATCGAATTAGCTGTTTGCCTTCTCCCATTAAATTATGTCTGCCCTTGAGATGTGGTAACATACCTGCCATTGCCATTGTGCCTGTTTGCCTGGTAACATAACTGCAGAATTCCATACAAAACTTTACATGATGCATATGTATTTACATGCGGTAGCAGTTACTCTACTTGTGCTCTGTGATTTGTTAAGGTTTAGGCATTTATTTCTATTCCTTCATTTTTGAATCTACCGTTCCTAATGAAATCCTTTACCTGTTTATCTATAGCATTGCGTTCGGATGGAGCTGAAGCTTGAAAGAAGATATGGCAACTTGCATCAAGTTTTCGTCCAGCACAAAACCCCTTTTTCTCATATTTTTAAGTTCCGTCTCTTATCAGACCTGGTACTTGAAATTTTTGCTTGGAGTGTAATGATACCTTGATGCGTCTCACACTGTGTGATTGCATTCTGAAATTTCAGTTGTTAAAATAACAGGGTTTTACTGCATGCTGTGATTCCATATGCTTCAGGTACAATTAGAAATAAATGATTCTTTCTCTGAGGTGCTCAAATTTTTACTGAATTCACACTGTACTTGGATCCACAACTGAAAAAATTTCTCCATGAAAATGAAATTCACTATCATTGTCACCTGAAATATTCTCACTGCTTTCCCAGACAAAAAAACAACTGCAGAGGTTTTACAATGGTAAAGTCGTTGCGTGATCATATGGGCACATCCATTTGATAGGTGATAAGATTACTATATTACAGAGACTTCATATGTTCAGAACTTTAAACTCAAAAGTATGAATATTTATTTCATTAAAACCAATCCCCATACCAACAAGCGAAGAAACAAAACATACTCAACAAGATTATAAAGAACAAAAAGAAAACAAAAATAGTCTCTTTGGAAGAGACAATAGAGGACCAAAAGGACTGTAACAACATATACCCCCACACCTTCTAAACTTCTTCTTATAGCTAACTCAAGCATGTTTCCGTTTACTGACCGGATATAAAGTTTATGCTCGTCTTCTTTACTCCTTGGCTAATGTTTATTCTCAAATAAATGATAGATTATGCAATTCACGATCGCGATCCTTCAAGATTCAAGCATAATGTAAGCCAGCTGCAGACCTCATCCATTTCTTGTGGAACTGTATAGTGTCCAAGCCTGTAATTTCCAGAACCAAATGAACCCATTATTACAAATGTTAGGGAGAAATTTGTGCTGGGTTGAAAAGATAAAATGAAATTGTTACCCATTATAGGTTCTGAAAGTAAGATTCCGGAATCCAGTTGAACTTAGAACAGTTGCAGATTTCTCTCCATGTGTATACTGCACTACATCATCACCTGAAAGACAATACCTCATAACAATTATACCTTACAGTAGTGGTGCAAAAGTCGATTCAAAACTTTGAACACTCGAGCAAAAATACCAGGGATGAGGTGTCTAAGCACATAAACAAGGAAAGAGCATGATATTACCTTTACCATGGCAGAGCAGAAGTGGCAGTGATGCAGCTCGCCTTGCAGCCTCATGTGAGCCTTCTATCTTGTTCCTCAAACTCCTGATCGGTGAATTAGAACCAAGTCAAATAAATATACGAGTGCTGAGGATGTGATTCGTTATGGATTTCTTTGGCAATTGTTTAAAGCCGTGTAGGATTGTATTAATGGAATGGAAGTGCATAGATTGGAGTGGGACAAACCTTGCGCATGGAAGCCAGCCACTTAGACCTATGACTACACTTAAGTCAATTGTATACCGGTTTCCATTTCCATATTTTCCTTGAGCACAACAAGTGGCAGAATAGAGAGCGGTTGCGGCACCCATACTGAAGCCTCCTACACCAACTTTGACTGAAAAAAAGGAAAACGAAAGAACAATGGAAAATGAGTGAAATGATGAAGTGGAATACACAGTAGTAATACTGATCTTTAGAATTTGTTACTGGACTAGAATATCATGAAATATAACTGCTTTGCCGTTAAACAAGTTCAATTCCGGAACTTTTAAAACTCTGCTTACACCCAAATGGTTAATTATTTTATCAAATTGGCAGAAAGCTCATTCTGAAAGAACCAAACTAGCTGTGAAGGTTCTAGAGAGATACATACTGTCATTGGGTTCTGTTGACAACAAATTTGCAACATGAGCAGCTGAAGCATCTAACCCCTCAATATCATCAGGGCCATCTTCCGAAAGTTCTCCAACATCAAACCCTTATATAAATCAAACAACAACTGTCAGAGGATGTTTGACAGTGCTGTATATCCAAAACGATACTAAAGATTCAAGTTTTACACACTAGGACTAGAATAAAGTGGAATATATCTCACATGCAGTACAAGGAAATCCACCAAAAATTGCGACTGGGCGGCTAGGAGCTGTTGGGCAAATCCATTTTATCTGCACAGCAGAGGTTCAATGGCAACGAATCAGAAATATATATAACCATGAACGTTGTCAAAACAGAATGTATCAGCCACTAAAATAGTTAAATTTATATACACTTGTTCGTATATCCTTACGTTTGGGAGAGGAAGGTTTTCCAAAAGCTGAGACCAGCTACAAGACACAAAAAAGAAACACAAAGTCAGAAGATTCACTTTCAAGCAAAGCTATTCAACATAGCTTTGATGTGGAATTTTAAAATTAGAAAGAACCAGTTGAGACACCATATTCGTAATGACAAGCTTGAAAATAATGTATTAGCTGAACTTCATGATGGAATAGCCTTAAATTGCTAATATATTGCAAGAAATTAGCACTTGCGAAACTCATATTGATGCTAATGCAGGATAAGGACTTAAGCAACAGACAGAAAAACCAATCCACTTGAGACTTAGAATTCGAATTTGTCGTACTTTCAGAGACCAAAAAGAGTGTTCAAACCATCAACATCTGCTGTTACATCAACTAAATATCTGAGTGAGAAAAGGCAAAAAGGCCAAAACCAATAGGCTGAACGACAACTTATGTGAACTACTGGTCCCTGTTAAAGGCTTGGGGTGTATATTCGCTTTCTTAATCAACCAAGTCAGTCGAAAGACAAATGAAAGTGACAAAAGTAATGTCTTACTTAGTTCACGGTAATGCTGCCTCTCCAATCGAATCAATGAAAAGAGAGAATCTCAGTGAAAAGGATGGATTGTTAAATAGAGGATTCTATTTTAGTATTTTAATCAAGAACAAAAGTTCTAGTCATTTTTGTTACTTGTAATTCCTACTTCGAACTAAAATAAAAATAAAAATGAAGGCTACAAAATCACACCATTTTTCAATTTTAAACACAAATAACTCAAACAATCACCAAACCTCTCTAGTGCATCCTCATGCACCCAGATAGCGAGCAATGAACAGTCAAACTTCTCTTTTTTCTAAGTTAAATATGATATAAACAAGAGATTGTCCGTATATGTTCAGTGAAACATCTTGAAGATGAAACATCCCCTTTTCAATAATCAAGCAGTCTGAAGATCCCCGGCTCATAATCACAAAGTCACAAGCCATTTCTTATTAAAAAGCGTTGAATCTAGAACCGAAACCATGTACTTCAAACATCTCTAGCAAACCAACAATTTTAATAAAATGGCAACAACAACGGAAATGTAAAAGTTTGTAATGTATACCTCGAACCATTATCGCCGAGACCGTGTAGCCAAACTATAGTTGCCTGGTGCTTTCCTTTAGGCCTGACTACATGGGTTCTACCATACTCGAATGACCTCCCAGTAGTTCTACTTCCTGAAATCACATTCATATAAAAAGTTCAAAAACGAAACCAGTACCATAAACAGCATCATAGTCAGCAATCTACCACCACTAGCCAAAATCTTAACAAAAATTACAAAGCCCCAATGGAACAAACAACAAAAGAAAGAAAGAAAGAAAGAAAGAACAACAAAGGGGTTGCTAGCATTACTTGCAAAAATCGAAAAAAAAATCCAAATTAAAAAATAAAGGGTTTACAAAAAGAAGTTTGAAACTAACCAGAACCAGCAGTTGCTCTATTATAGCTCATCTTTTTTACACCCTCTGAAGAAACTTGTATGTATGTAATGATTAAAGAAGAACTCCACTCCTGCAATGAATAACACCCAAATTGACACACTCTCTATTTATAGCATTGAGAGGAGAGGGGGGCTCAGTCATTAAAGATGGAATAAACCCATTACTCTAAATCAAGTGATATTTGCTTACACCTGCTCAAATTCCTCCTCAACTCAGACTAGAAGAACCTCAGAAAGTGAAAGGCACCACCCAAGATAGAGAAAGGGAGATGAGAAGACAAAGAAAAGAAAAGAAAAAATAAATCTTTTTAAGAGCAGAGAATCTATACAGATCATAAGCATAGATGAGGGCCAATGAGGCCCACCACCTCAGAGAACAAAAACTAACAATGTCTGTAGGATTTGCAATTACAGTGAGAATCTATGCTTTAAAGCAAAAACTATCAACTCACTACTAAAACAACAAAACCCTCAGGAATAAATTTTGCAAGAGAATAATCTTCAAACCCCATTATTAGAAATTTAGAATAAATTTGATTTTGAGTTTCCAATTCCTTTTGGTTGATTTTTGTTTCCAATTCACATTAAGCACACACAACACAGCATTATCATTTTACAAGATAAAAATTGAGTCATTGCTACTGCTAATACTACTAACCTAGATTGAACTTTGTTGGTGGAAGACACACACAAAAAGCATAAGAGGCTTTTCTTCACTTTGTTCTCTCCTCTCCTCTCTTCTCTTCTCTTCTCTTCTCACCCTTTTGCTTGTTTGTTTGTTTGTCTTGAGAGTGAGAGTGAGTGTGATAGCACAGTCAACAGTGTAACAGAAGTGTGAGCCAAATAACCCCAAAATGTCATGTCCTTTTTCTTAGATTCTTACAAGGTTTCATGACTTCATTTTCTTGGTTGCCCAGATTACCCTTTTTAGTTTTTTGATGTAATGATCCGAATGAATGTGGTTGGTAAATTTTTAGGTCAGCTGGTAATTTTTTTGTGGTGATTTTTTTTAACAGTTTTTCTTTCTTCAAAAAAAAAGAAAAGAAAAAGTCCAGCACCCTTTTGTGTGAGTGATGGGTCATCCCCAAATGCAAGTTCACTAGAAAAAATGTTATACAAGGGTGAAGTTTTGGGGTTGTTTATATGAGCAGTAAAATAGTTGTGTGAGGGTGCTGTTTTGGGGTTATTGATCGAGCGTTAGGCTCATTTCATTAAACTTGTCCTTAAACATGTCTTGTTCATAACTTTGATCACATCAGCTATATACTATATAATACTCATTGGTGGCATCATGACCAGGAGCAAAACCAAGTATGGACAAGCAGAGATCATTATTTCTACTTATCAATTGGCTTTTTAAAAGTGATTATTTTTTAATTTAAGTTTCTATAAATTTAAGTTCCTCTGATGCAGTGTTTACCACCTTCTATTTTTAATTTTAACTCCATGAATGATCATGACATAAACATTACAACAATCATTTACTTGCTAGTTTTATTCATAGTTGGTAGAATTATACTATCAAATTTTGTACGAGTAAAATTTGTAGTTGTTTTCTAATAAAATGAAAATATTTTATTAGAGAACAAAAAATGTTACATTAAGAGCATCTCCAATAAAGGGTAAATTTTTGTTTATTAAGTGACACATAGGATTGTAGATCCCTGTTTGGTATAAATCCATCTCCAATAGTAGGGTCCTATAAATTATGAGGGACTAATTACTAATATGAAGGTGTTCAAGAAAGTGTTATCTACACCTCCCACTCCACCTCCACGTCATGTTTTTCACTACTGTTTCAAAAAAAAATTCTATTGTTGGAAATGATTTTTTTAGATATGAGGTCCTATATTTACTTTATGTGTAGATCCTATAAATTAAAGGACTAAACAGAAAAGCCAAATAAGTACTCTTACACTACTATAAAAAGAAAATTAGGCCATGTAAAAGAGCAGACAAACAAATAACAAAACAAGGATGATATTCGCTTCCTTCCTCTTTACCTTTTAAGAAAATAATTGTGTGATTAAGAATGCGAAAATCAGTTGTGCAGTACGAATATATGCTCAACCATCGGACTGAAACTTCCCTAGCATTACCATCACCTTTTGCTGATAAATATACCGCGAAATACCAAAACGTAATTCACGTTGGCCACTCTACGGTGCGCGAGCACTCGCAATCGAACTAACACATGTCATAAATATAACAGTTCCATTTGTCAATCAAAAGATGCAACTTTGCTTTGCTTTGCCTTTTTTTCTTTTTTCTCCCACAACAGGAAATATTCTGAATTTAGAGGCAAAAACAAAAATGAGAATATTTAAAATGTGAGGGTCATATAGTCCTTTGCAATGTAGTAAACTCAAGATGTTAACTTTTCTTTGAAGAGGAAAGGAGAGCGGCTTTTGTAATGAAAAAAATTCAGACTTTATGGACAAAAAATTTGGAGTAGAGAGCCCTAGGTTGGTGTCTGAGACCATCACTCAATTTAAGTAATACCTAGACTAGAAATTGTCTATAAATTCAACCGTTGGTTCATTGGGCAATTTCATTCTTCTCTTTTTGTGAAGAACATACAGTATATAGTTTAGTTTAATCGAACGGTTTAAAACAAAAATCAATTTCTACAAGTCAAACTTTTAAGCTATTAAGTAGAATTCTTTGAGAATAAATCCTGCTTTCTAACTCAATTATATAACAACTAAAGCTAGAATTTTCTTTTGATCGATTAAAAGTAGAAAATTTTGGAAGCACTAAAAGAAACCTTTTCTCTTATTGCGTGAGAGTTGCAATATAAAAACGATCACCTTTGTAACTTGTCAACTCCACTTAAGCTCACCGCACACACCTTATAGAAAGAGTATCCTAACCCCTAAAAGTTTTAATAAAAACATGCCAGTTGTGCTGAGCAGAGACGTGCTATGTATTGTTAGATTAAGGGTGATTAGGATATTTATTTAGGGTGCAGTCGGTGTAGAAAATGAGTCTAGCCATCTTTGTTGTTTCTTTTTCTTTTCTATTTTTCTTGTAAATTATTTTTTTGTTTATCTTTTTTGGCCATGATGAAATTACTAACTATTTGCTTTGTGAAGGATGCAAAATAGATTTGTTTTGGTTTTCTTCATTTTATGATTTTATTTTGCTGCCTTGAGCTTATAACTCATTTCACCGAGTTATAGATTTGTCTTGCACCCGAGTTAGCTAGAGAGCTCGGGTGCAAGACAGAAAAACTTCCTTTTACCTACCTTGGTATGCCGATTGGAGCTCATTGGCGTAGTATTTATGTTTGGGAATATGTTTTTATTTGAATGGAACAGAAGTTGGCAACGTGGAAGAAAAGGCAACTTAATAAAGCTGGTAGGTTAACCCTCATCAAGAGTTGTCTTGCGAGTCTTCCAATTTACTACCTGTCTCTTTTTCATCTTCCGGTGAGTGTGGAAAAAAGGATGATTAGGATTATGCGCAACTTTTTATGGGGGGCGGTGGAAGGGAGAAGGAAATTGGTATGGGTTTCTTGGAAGAAGATCAATGTTCCGATTGTAAACGGGGGTTTAGGTGTGAAAAATCTGAGGAGAATTAATCAATCTCTTTTAGTTAAGTGGATTTGGAGATTTTCGAAGACAAAAAACAGCCTTTGGAGGAAATTAGTTAATGACAAATTTTCTCATAACAGTGAGTTGCTAGTCCCCGATGTAGATAATCAATCTCAAGGTAGAAGTCTGTGGAAGAATGTTACAAATATGGTTAAATTTGTCCCGCAGTATGGCAACTTTCACTGTTAAAAATGGCAAAGGAATTCATTTTTGGAAGGATCATTGGTTAGATAGGGGGAGGTTGCAAGACCTGTTCACAGAAGTTTTCAAGGCGGCTAAGGCTAAGGATGCAACTATATCTTATATGATAGTAGACGGAGCTTGGCATTGTGATTTCAAGAGGCATCTAAATATGAATGAGCAATTAGAATGTGACCTTCTTCGGCGTGATCTAAACCAAGTGCCTGAACTTGTTGAGGCGGAGGACGAAATGGAACTTCTGGATAATTTCAGCACTTAAAGATGTTATGAACATCTCACAGGCAATTTGGAAGAGTTGCGGTTTCGACCAGTTTCTTTGGAAAGCTTCTATCCCTAACAAGGTCAGTTTTATCCTTCGGGATACCTTCCATAATTCACTTCCAACCAGGGATATGTTGCAGCACCGTGGTATGACTATTGATAGCGACCAATGTGTTCTGTGCAATGAAGTTCGAGAATCTACAAATCACATGTTTATACACTGTAAGCACTCTTTTGTGATTTGGAGATACTTCATTATCGCTTTCAAGATAGCTTGGCCTGTGCCAAGAACTTTACTTGAATTGTTTCAAGCGTGGTCTACTAATGTACTACATGGTAGAGGGAAAGATATTTGGCAAATCTTACCCTATGCGATATGTTGGATTTTGTGGAAGGAAATGAATGGAAGGGTTTTTGGAGGTCGACATAAGAGTACTCAAGAGAATATTGATATGGTTAAACAATTGGTAGTCATATGGTCTTGTGACAACGATATTTGTAAGTATGTTGATCCTAACTTAATTTGGAGTAACTGGGATACTATAATGTGTATGTAATTTCTTTGTTTTCACCTTGGATTGGATTGGTCTTTATTTTTTCTCTTTTATAATATAACCTTTTCTTCCAAAAAAAAAAAAAAAATTTCATTTCCCCGTGATCTGGCCATTGCACAACTTTTTTTTTCTTCATTATAATCCCATTTCCGGAGAAAACAAAAAACAATCTTATGGTACAATTTATTCATTTTTACATTTTTAATTATGGAGTTAATTTTTGTGTTTTGTTTTGTGTTTGGTTATTGAGCCACATATTCCATTGCCACTAGTTTATTTATTATTAACTAATAATTCCAAAGTTATAAAGATTAAATTAACTAAAATCCTAGTGGTGATAAAATTTAGAATTTACAGTACTAAATATGTACTACTAGTTTTTTTGTTTAATGATGCATGTTTGGCTTGTGATCGAACAACGCTCACTGACACCTCTTGAGAACCCAAAAGGTTCTCGTCTCTTGTTAAAATTGCTGCCACGCTCAAATGACCTATATCCTATTCCTATGTCTACTGGATCGTGACTCATATATATAAATGGCCTGCCACAAAAAATAGGCATGTGATGGTAGTACGATCACAAATTTTAAATGCAAATCATGTTTTCTCAAAGTTTGTAATCAGCTTTCAATGACAGTAAATGCCAACGGTATGAAACATTTCCTAGCTTCTATATATACCCATATACATTTACCTTTTAACTCTTATTCCTAGCAAGTGTCAAAGTTATTGAGTGATTATACTGGTGATCTTAAGTTTAAAATTGACAGCACCAAATTTTTTACCAATAAAAAAGAAGAAGAAGAAGATGCTGGAACCAAATTTATTTATTTGGGTTAAATTATGTGAAGTTGGAGATTAAGGTGGCAAAGCCATCAGCCTTTTATACTAGTTGATCGACAAGATATGATCATCAAAGTGGATAATCATTCTGCCTTTTGAAAACTAAATCCCCATTTTGTGCGTGAATAATGATTATGTTGTGAACCAAGCGTGGCATTATGATGAATATCTGATCGGGTAATTATGCGAAAATAACATCATATCCACTTTAACTGCATCCAAATTAGATTTGGATCATAATGAACTTGCTTTTCTGCCAAACCCATCGAGTGGACAGATGGTTTCCATGCCAAAATGGATAACTCAAATTTTACACGGCATTGAGCTGCAATCGAACAATGTCAGTTATGGCATGGGCGGAACATGATATGATCAAATGCAGACGGTAGTCTTTTATTCGCGCTTCTTCCTAGGATGCTTCTTGCATTGCATGTATTGTTGATGGAACTTCTCTAGAAAGGGCCCTAGCTAAGTGTACTTGTGACCAGCGGGGGGACGCACCTCGCATGAGCTTAGTACTTCTATACATGTTATTCTGATCAAAACCCTATGCCATTGTTGTAATACGGATATCGTGAGGGTCTACAACTGGAATTATGCCTCTGTCCTACCAACAGGAGATGGACAAAATACTTTAGGTGATTTAACAATGTGGGAGGAAGGAATCTCATCGATATCATTCCAATTCCAATCCATCACATCACATCTACCTCTTTTTGTAGCTCTCACACTCTCAATCTTGATGGAATATAAACCCAATACTATTTTCTATGTTCAATTATTGATAGATTCCTTCTCATTATTGGTAGAAGAGAAGATATATATGGCGAATTCATTTACCTTTTTATCAACCAAATACTCTATCTAATGCGATATCGATTCTATGTTCTTTAATCCTTCACATTTCATGTCACCAAGCATCAAATGCATAGGGGTGGGACTTGGGTTGGGTCAACCCACCCAACCCATGCCCAACCCGAACGTTGGGCGGACATGGGAAACATATTTTAAAACTTTGGGCAAGCTTGAGCATAAATTTTATGAACCCGAGTTAAATTTGGGCAAGCATGGGCATAAATATTTCTAACTCAAATAATCCGCCCAACCCGAAGAACTATATATAAGATATATTTTATAATTAATATTATCATCATTTAGAGAAATTTTAGATATTATCTTCAAATCTATTAATCAAAATATAAATTATATCTATCTCATTAATCATTCGATATGAAAAGAGTTTATATTATTGTAAATAATATTTAGTTATTTGGAAATTTAAAATAAATGGAGCAATTAAATCTTATTATTACTAAATTTATTATTATGACATTAACAAACTTGTATGTCTAGTGGAACTTGGGACAACCCGAGGACCGGGGAACCCGAGGAACATAACTTGGGCGGACTTGGACAACACCTCAATGGGTTCTACGGGTTCGATGGGCAATCTGGGAAAAGAATTCCTACCTCGGGTCTGCCTTGGCCAAGCCTTCTAACCCGCCCAACCAACCCAAGTCCCACCTCTACAAATGCATATTGTGCCTTGCGGGCCTAAGTTGGTTTCCTAACTTGGTACTCTATCATGGACAACCAAAATGCATTAAAGAGTCTGAAAGCCTACCAAACTACGTTGGCCTTGGACTTTACAATAGGAGATATTCCGAGGTCTTTTCGACACAATTATCTCCACAATTGACAAATCTCTCCGGTTAAACGTGCTCTGGACGAAAGTAATCTAGAATCGTGCTAAAAAAATAATTCGATAAGAGGTATATATTTTAAACCAAGTCTATGGTGGGATTTAAAAATATTTTCAAAGAAAAAAGCTATATATATTAGTAATCTCATGATCAACTTACTGAGCAAGATAAGATTTCTTACAGATAGAATGGAGTCTTATATAGACTCGGCACTCTATACAATCTCTCCAACTCTCAATAGACTCACTTGTGCACTTGGTACACACACATACTTTGTTTTCCTTATATTCTAAACACACTTCACATTGACACACATAAACAGTCATGCTATTAAGCCGGTTCCCATGGGCATGACAAAGCCATGAGTTTGCCACTTACGCCCGCTATGGGCATGGCAAAGTGGCAAATTTGCCACTTAGCCAGGCCAGGTCAAGTTTCTACCGGGAGGTCGACTCTCGACCGCTCGGTCAATACTACACTGAACTGTCTAGTTTAGATCGCTACCGGTATAGTGTTGATCGCTTATTAGTTGTTTAGTTTTTATTTTTTTCTTCTCTCCTATTTTTTGTGTTGGAATTTTTTTTTAAATACTGCAATAAAACAAACAAAGAAGAAGAGAAACGCAAACCCAATTAGACGAAATCAAAGTCGAGGCAAGGATTATATCCTCTAGCCTTAAGACAGATTCACCCTGCACTGGTGCTTACGGATTATCGATGTCTGTCTCCCAGGATACAACGACTTTCTTCTCGATGTAGTAGCACTCCAAACTTCGAGAAACGGCGAACCAAACATAAAGTGACGAACTCTCTCTTGAACACAAACTAAATTGATGATTTTAGAATGCAGTAGAATGATAATTAGGTTTCTAAATTGATTGCAATCTCTAAGTGTGTGCAGGGTATTTATAGAATTAATAGTACCTCTTCAATGAAGAATCATGACTCTTCAAGGATTTCTTCAAGGGGTGTGTCTCTAAAATTCCAACTTGAATTCCCGAAGAGTTGTTTCTCTTCACGTCTGGTTTTAGGCTCTTCACCGTTTCAAACTTGAAACTGTCTTAGCCTAACTACTAGGCTAAATTAGGATTACGCCCATAACTACTAAACCAGCCCAACACCCAAATCCACAATACTAGTTCAAAATTTCCATTCAAATATAGAAAATTGGATTCAATTTTCCAACAATCCCCTACATGAATGAAATTTATTAACTAACAATGTGAGTGAAAATGCACACAGACACTAAAGAGATTTCAAACGAAAATAAATTGCATGGGGATAGGTAGCTTTCGCCTTGAACCTTCCTTAGTGAATATCTATCGGGCTTACTACTGGATCAGTGTGCCAGGGGCTTTGAACTGTCAGTTTTTAAGTGTAAACCAAGACAATAACTATCACATAATTTATTTCCTTACCAAGTTGGTTCTCATGGTTGTGTTCATTTCGGCCCTGAACAATTCCAGGAATTCATGAAGCGCTTTTAGATGAACCTAGCCTATCAAAGGTTCTCACGGAAGCGGACACACTTCTCACTTCATATAGGTGATTTCCTATTTAAGAGTATCCTGCCATATCATATTTGGAATTTCCAAATCTTAGGAATCATTAAAAGCAATGCTTATCCTTAACTACACGACAGGCTGCACTGTTTCATCATAGGAATGGATAGAAACATATCTATAGTTATGTTCCCCACTGCTTCTTGTGAACCATTCTTAATTTATGTTGTCCCGTTGAACCTAGATCTTGGGATCTCCAGTCAACTAGGTTGGGTTTTCCTTAATACGATTCGGTACCTGTAAGCTTTAAGCCCATTCCCCTCGATGATCTATAGACTTTATCTCTAGACAAACCTTTAGTAAATGGATCCGCTAGGTTGTCCTTGGACTTCACATAATCGATCATAATAATTCTCATTGAGAGCAATTCTTTCACGGTCTTGTGTCTCAATCTTATATGTCGAGACTTACCATTATATATATCACTCCTTGCTCTGCCAATTGCATATTGACTATCACAATGAATACATATTGCAGGCACGAGTTTTGGCCATATCGAAATATCTTCTAAAAAGTTTTGAAGCCACTCTACTTCTTCCCATGTTTTATCTAAAGCAATAAACTCAGATTCCATAGTGGATCTGGATATAAGAGTTTGTTTTGAAGATTTCCAAGATACTGCTCCACCACCTAATGTAAATACATACCCACTAGTGGATTTAACATCTTTAGAATCTGATATCCAATTCGCATCGGAGTATCCTTCTAATACATGTGAATATCTTGTATAGTGCAATCCATAATCACGGGTATATCTCAAGTACTTTAATACCCGGATTATGGCCTTCCAATGGTATTTTCCTGGATTACTCGTAAATCTTCTTAATTTATTTATTGCACAAGATATGTCTGGGCGAGTGCAATTCATCAAATACGTTAAGCTACCAATTATACGAGAATACTCTACTTGTGATATACCTTGACCACTATTTTTCACTAGATGAAGAGTTTGATCAATAGGTGTTTTTGAAACGCCTCCATCATCCTTCTCAAATTTACTTAGTATGCTCTCAATGTAATGAGATTGAGATAATACCAAGCCGTCTGATGCTTTAGAAATCTTTATTCCTAAAATAACATCAGCAACACCTAGGTATTTCATATCAAACTTACTCTTTAGAAGTTTCTTTGTATCGTTAATAACTTCCATGTTATTACCCATGATAAGCATATCATCAACGTAAAGACATAAAATTACACAACCCTTTAGTGTATGCTTGAAATAGACACACTTGTCACATTCATTTATTTTAAATCCATTTGATATCATCACACTATCAATTTTTTGGTGTCATTGCTTCGGCGCTTGTTTTAACCCATAGAGTGATTTTATCAATTTACAGACTTTCTTTTCTTGACCCGGAACTACCAAACCTTCAGGTTGTTCCATATAGATTTCCTCATCTAATTCACCGTTTAATAAAGCCGTTTTAACATCCATTTGATGTATCTCAAGGTTATATAATGCAGCAATTGCAATTAATACTCGGATTGAGGTTATTCTCGTTACAGGAGAGTATGTATCGAAATAACCTAATCATTCTTTTTGCTTATAACCTTTTGCTACAAGTCTCGCCTTATACTTGTCTACTGAACCATCTGGTTTCATCTTTCTTTTAAAAATCCACTTGCATCCCAAAGGCTTATAACCAGGGGGAAGATCCACCCATTCCCAAGTGTGATTTTGTAAAAGAGATTGAACCTCACTATCTCTAGCCTCTTTCCAGAAAGGTGCTTCTAGAGTCGACATTGCCTCTTTAAAAGTTTGAGGTTCACTTTCTAACAAGAATGTTTCAAAATCAGATCCAAAAGAGGTAGATTTTCTCATTCTTTTACTTCGTCTAGGCTCATTGATCTGTAAGTTAGAATTATCTTGATTAGATTGATTTCTATCAATTTGATCAAAAGTTCTCTTGTTACTCAATAGTTCATTTGAGTCACTTACACTTAAACTCGCACCTTTATTTTTATCTTTACATGGAAAGATATCTTCGAAGAATACGACATTTCTAGATTCAATTATCGTATTTGTGTGAATATCTGAAATTTCCGATCTATGTACCAGAAATCTATAAGCACTACTATTTTCTGCATATCCAATAAAAATTCCATCGAAGGTTTTTGGACCTATTTTTACCTTCTTAGGTAAAGGAACTTCCACTTTTGCAAGACACCCCCACACCTTTAAGAATTTATAGGAAGGTTTATGGCCTTTCCATAATTCATAAGGAGTACTTTCCTTTTTATTATGAGGTAGTTTGTTTAAGATATAATTTGCGGCAAGGACAGCTTCCCCCCAAAAATTATCCGGCAATCCTGAACTAAGTAATAGAGCATTCATCATTTCTTTCAATGTACGATTCTTGCGTTCCGCAATACCGTTTGATTGTGGATTATTAGGAGCAGTGGTTTGATGGATAATTCCATGCTCCGAACAAAATTCCGCAAATGGTGAATCATACTCAGTGCCTCTATCACTTTTCAGAATTTTAATCTTTCTATTCAATTGATTTTCTACCTCATTTTTATAGTGCTTAAATATGTCTATTGCATCGTCTTTCCCTCTCATTAGATAGACGTAGCAATAACGAGTGCAATCATCAATAAAAGTAATGAAATACTTTTTTCCATTTCTTGTTTGCACTGATTTAAAGTCACAAATATCGGTATGAACCAAATCTAGTGGTTCCGTATTTCTTTCAACCGGGTGAAAGGATGACCTTGTTAATTTGGCTTCTACGTAAATTTCACATTTATGATTTAAATCAATGTGACACTTCGGTATTAGATCCATGTTAATTAGTTTCCGAATTGAACCATAATTAACATGACCTAGTCTACCATGCCATATATTTAATGACTCAACCAAATAAGAAGAAGCAATTTCCTTTTTATTCCCCTTGGGAATTACCATGAGTGTATTTAATTTAAACAACCCATCACACAAGTATCCTTTACCGACATGCATATCACTCTTTGATATGACAACTTTGTTCGACAAACATACAATTTTAAAGCCATGCTTAACTAATAAAGAGCACAAGATTAAGTTAATTTGCATACCCGGCGCATGTAGAACATTAATCAAAGTGAATACTTTTCCGGAAATCATTTTGAGAATGATTTTTCATTGGAAATTTTTCCTTTTCCAATGACTTTTGTTGTCGCAAAATTTCCCATGAAAAGCGTTTCATCGTCCACGGTTTGATAAGACATGAACATGTTTTTATCGGTACAAACATGGCGAGTGGCTCCAATGTAGATCCACCATTCTCTAGCATTTCCAACAAAACTGGATTCAGATACCACAGCCATCATATTTATGCAAGTCTGGGATTCCATTTTCTACTGTAAAAGAACTTCCAAAATAGTTTGATTAGCAAACAGGTCACGAATCACGAACACGCAGTAACTCTGAATACCAAGAACACATAAAATAAAGAAGGAATATATTAAGTACAGTAAGCACAAAAGACAAAACACACATAAATCACTTTGGCTTCCAAATATACAAGGACATATAAGAGCATCTCCAATGCAAGAGGTAAATGTCTTAAATTAGTATGACACCTAGGATTTATGACCTTTTCCACCAAAGTTTCTTCTCCAATGCAAGGGTGAAGGTTATTGAAAAAGATGACATGGCTAAGTGAGGGTAAATGAGAAAATCTAAATAAGACTTTCTTCATGACCTTGGATCTTAGGTCCACATCACCACTTTGTCTCTAAATTTAAATAAAAAAGTGTAGGTAAGACCTTGAAGATTGGAGATGGATTTTAGGCAAATTTTTTATCTTTATTTATCTTTGTCTTTTAGCAAATGACCCACCAAAAAAAGGTGATAACAAGACCTCCACCTAGGATGACCTTGACCCTTTGCATTGGAGATGCTCTAACCCGTCAGGAGTTTAGATGTCCACTATATATAATTATTACACTAAGTGACGAAAACAAACTTTAGGCAATACTGTTTAGGAGAGGAGATATATAAGAACTATGATAGAATTCGTTTATAATGTCGCAGTTGATCAATCTAATTGAGTCCAATCTGTGTACCCACTGGATACCTAAAGCCAATTAAAAATGCACCCAGTACAAACATAAACAAGGTTAATTTTAACTTACCGCCGACCTGTACCACAAACTTCATTCAAGGAAGTTAGTACCAAACCAAAGTTTCGTGATTAGGACTTTGTAAGTTACAATATACACACAATAAAATAAGAAAGAAGATCTGTCTTAAGATTGTTGGCAATTTTGTGTAAATACTGCAATAAAACAAACAAAGAAGAAGAGAAACGCAAACCCAATTAGACGAAATCAAAGTCGAGACAAGGATTATATCCTCTAGCCTTAAGACAGATTCACCCTGCACTGGTGCTTACGGATTATCGATGTCTGTCTCCCAGGATACAACGACTTTCTTCTCGATGTAGTAGCACTCCAAACTTCGAGAAACGGCGAACCAAACTTAAAGTGATGAACTCTCTCTTGAACACAAACTAAATTGATGATTTTAGAATGCAGTAGAATGATAATTAGGTTTCTAAATTGATTGCAATCTCTAAGTGTGTGCAGGGTATTTATAGAATTACTAGTACCTCTTCAATGAAGAATCATGACTCTTCAAGGATTTCTTCAAGGGGTGTGTCTCTAGAATTCCAACTTGAATTCCGGAAGAGTTGTTTCTCTTCACGTCTGGTTTTAGGTTCTTCACCGTTTCAAACTTGAAACTGTCTTAGCCTAACTAATAGGCTAAATTAGGATTAAGCCCATAACTACTAAACCAGCCCAACACCCAAATCCACAATACTAGTTCAAAATTTCCATTCAAATATAGAAAATTGGATTCAATTTTCCAACATTTTGTTATTATAACCGATTTTTATTATAAGAGGGTCCAACAAAATAATATATAATCCCTAAAATTTAATAGAAATTCATCCACAAAACACAATATAATATATACTACTTTAATAAAATTTGCCAGTTTTACCATACTGGGGAAATGGCATGGAAAAACAACTTTTATACCACCTCCCATAGTAACCAACCTTACCCTCCCTCAAGCTCAAAGGGGCTTGGAGAGGCCATTTGAGATTGTCCTCACATTGACACACACAAACACTCGTTCGATTGAGACAATACCAAATAAATGGAGTTGGTGTAGGATAGTCATAAAGCATGCTAACAGTAGGCGAAGTAGTTGGTGTTGCAGTTGGTTAAGTACTTGGAGCAGGCCAGAAGTAGTAAAGAGAAATAGAGAAGTAACAAAAATTAATACCAATATGATTTACATACGACTGACAATGCATATCAGCGGTACTAGAGAGTTGGAGCCTATTAAACAAATACATCGGCATGCATGTACTAAACAATCCGGAATTTCAAATTGCATCATTCAAAGAGACGACCAAGCTGAAAATGTCGACTACGCTGTAGAACAACTCCATGTAAATACCCTCAGCTCCACTAAATAAATTATACTGCATCACATTTCACACAAGAAAACAAGTAGGTGGTAGTCATTTTGGCAGAACATAGGTGTTGTCAAAGACGATAATTTGAAGAGGGGAACCAATGATGCAGACTCCATAAAGTGTTAATAACGAAGAAAATAATCTGAAGTTCGGTGATGAAGTCAAGAGCCTCCATAAATTTTCAGTAATTAAGCAAATGAAACCTTTACCAGAAACAGACGTAATAAGATGGAAAAGTCATCCAACATAGGATTTTTTTAGAGTAGTATATGATGTCGGAACAACATTTGACGCATGTGTAAGAAGTATTGGAAAGTATGCTAACAATTGCAGTTGGAGTTGAACATAAATTGTAGGTTATAGAAGCAAAAGTATAAAATACAGTTGAAAATGCAGGATTTATATTAATAGTTTATAACTTTAATACAATTCTGAACTGAACTCAGAATATAAAGATCAATATCTCAAATAGTTTATATTAATAGTATGCGCCACCAACTTATATATTAATAGTTTGCATACTGAACTGAACTGAACTGAACTTTATATTAATAGTATGCGCCACCAACTTATATATTAATAGTTTGCATACTGAACAACTTTTTCTTTATATTAATAGTATATGGAACTTTTTTTAGGCAACTTTGTAAATAACTCAAATACAATTCTGAGAGTTACAACTTAATGAATCTCAATCAGGATTTATATTAATAGTTTATATTTCTTTCTTTCACAGTCAATATGTAAACGAAAACAAGTCCGTGAACCTGATTATACTGTTAGAGTACTTGGAAGATTCCAAAGATCAATATCCAATATCAATCAAGTCGTATCCAACAATTACGATGGACATATCTACTTTGATTGATTTACGTACAACCTGTGATATTTCAAATATAAAGATAAACAATATAATGTGTAAAAAGAAATAACATAGACACTAGAAATTCTGTTAACAAGGAAACCGCAATTGCATAAAAACCCATGGATCCAGATTTGAATACCAAATTGTATTAAGTTGTTAAAGACTCTAGCATACTATCTATTCTTTAGACGGAATATAGTTGAGACCGAATCCACCTTCATAGTAATTCGATTATAGTCGCGCTCCTTACGCCTCTTGAATCTCGCAAGACTCTGCACAATTGACTTCCTTTACAGCCTAAGAGTTTCTTTATGTTGGCTGGTGTAAGTGCAATCAAATTAATAATCTTATTTCCACACAATTAACTGGTAATATAATGGAAGCAAGGATCATTCCCATGAAGAGCAATGAGTTTTAGTTGTCAAAGTGTCACAAATGGGAGGATGGGGTTGTTTTATATTTTTAAGCAAATAAAATAATCAAAGAAAATAAAAATTGAGTTGTAAGCAATAAAGAGAGATACGATCGAGGAATCCTTCTTCATTAGTAAATCATTAATGAGTTAATATATTCATTTATTCATCATTAATCATAGATTATTACAAACTGTAGGAAAGCATCTGGAGCAGTGTTATCCTCTAAAGTCCTTTGGTCACTGGATATCGGAGTGCTCGAATACCAAATTCTATTCGTCCGAACCACCAAGTAGTAGCACACTCAAGGTATATATAGCTTGGTCGAATGCTTTATGTTTTATGACTTAGGACAATCCTAGTAGTTAAACACTTAGTGCAAGGTCCACTTTCTAGTTTTGTTTTAACACGTGATTGGTCCACAAAATCTATATACAAGGTTTCACGTTTTTACTTGGGTAGGGGTTATTCAAAAATTACACTGATATCCTAATACTTTACAAGCTTTAGATTAATCAAGAAACTAATTTAGTTGTCCACCTAGAACGATCAGTCAATCAATCATAAACATTCATTATAGTAGAAACAAATGATAATCATATGAAGAAATCAAAATAGATTCAGATATTAATTCAAATCAAGTTTAAAACTTAGAATTCATCCTCAATCAATAGGTTTTTAGCTACACATGGATGTGGAAGCACCCATGATATACATATAAGAAAAGCAAAGAGATATCGTTACGATTGATGAACCGCTCTGAAACCCTAGCTTTTGTTCCGTGTGTTGTTTCTTCTCTTCAAGACTTGCAGTTTAGTGACCCCTTGATATATTTTTTACATGGCATAATACCTCTTTATATAGGTTTACATTTATCATCCTTCAATATCTAAGTCGGTTCAATAACCCGACCCTAAACTACGAAAGAAATTCCTAAAAGATAGTTTGTGAATTTTAGCCTCCATGGTTTGTATACCAGTTTGCAAACCATATTTTTAAAATAATATTCAATAAATTTTTAGTTTGCAAACCAGTATGCAAACTATTTAGTACACGAGATTCCAGAGATTCGATGATTCACATACCAGTTTGCGAACCATCATGTCTTCGGTATTTGAGTAAACTTATATTGCACATAACTTCTTCATCCGAACTCGGAATAATCTCATTCTTTTTGCATTATCTTTGTAATTGAAATATATTCACAATGGTGATGATAAATCTTGAGTTTGAATGATTTAATCTTGGTATTTGGCGCGTCTCTTGATTTTGAGAATTTTTGCTCCGTTTAGTATCACTTCATCCACTTCTCTTTGACTTGGACACTTGGACACTTGGAATACTTCTCTTCAAAGCTCTTTTTAGCACTCTGTAGGTCCTTTTGGATGATTCACCTAATAGAGACAAATAAGAGAAAACAAGAGTAATAATATGAAAATATGCAAAAATAATAGCTAAAACAAGTATGGAATGGACAATAAAATCATATGAACTATGCACTTATCATTTCAACTTAGTTAAAGACTTTAAGCCAATCTGCATCCTACAGAAAATCCTATATGTGAATTTCGTTCTGATCGTTAGATCAAGGTGAGATATGAAATCGTTTGCAGTAGACTAGGTCTAGCAAACCTCAAAATCCGGTATTTATGACTCCCGAAGAGCCTATATTATTATTGACCTCACAACTCCGATTTCAACAAATAATCGTTATAGAGGAATATGCTTGTGCAATCACAAAGTCTGAGACCAAGAAACTTTATGATTTTAATCTATCTTGCATGATCAGAGTGAGACTTAATAACCAGTAGCAAGATCAGGATACACAAACAGTTAAGATAAAGATAGTCGGACCTGGCTTCACGAATCCCTAAGCAAAGTATTTTTAGTCGCTAAACCTAAAAAGGTTTAAAGGAGATGACGACTCTAGTTTACAACTAGGACACACAAGAAAAGTGTCGGGGATTCAAAGATCCCAATTGCTTGAGGTTATCCTTATAACTTTCAAAATCAAAGGTTGCTTTAGATTTAATCTAAGGTAGCTTTGGAATCAAGTAATCAATATCCACCGTTAGCTGAATCTTTGATTTGAGATCAACACAACAAAATATACACACTGGTTAGGATGAACCGTAACCGAACCGTGTATAATTACTTGTTCATGAAAGGTTAGATGAAACTAACTAAACAAACTATAATCTTAACCATTTTCATATAACACTTTAAGACTTTAATCTTGGGTCACAACCATAGGTGATAATGTGATCAAATATGTCTAAATGGTTTCTTAGAGATTTGTTCAAATGCCGATTATCTCATAGAAATAATTCTGATGCCTCTGAAAATATCCGACTGGGTAAGTAAGTACACTTACTTTCTAGTTCGTGAGTTATTTTGTCAAGGTACGTGTCAGAGCATAGCTCAGTTGAAATCACCAAGCGTTATTATGTCAAGTTTGGTTGTCATATTTTAGTGTGTCAAAACTCATCTAAAATCGTTTGATTATATACTAGAGTCAACTTCGTTTAGGTTAGACTAGGAAGTCTAGGAATATTGAGACATACAAGTATTACCCCTAAGACCTGAAGAATGTGAAGAAGTAACGAACTACAACGACGACGTCATCCTTCCACTTGAGGTTAGTAATATTGACTTAAAATGTTTCATTCCTAGCGTATCTTTCAAGTCGTGCTATATTGAAAACATAACTGCGAAGCTGTATATATTATACATATTGTATAATACTCTAGTGATGTGACATGGTCATATTTGTATGATCATATTATTAGGGAATTAGACTACGAAGTATAACGCTTATCTTTTGAACTTCGTAGATATAACATCGACAAAATCTTGTATATACTATTATGATTATGTGAATGGATTATGGTGAAGATTTCATCTTAGGAAACAATATTTTACATTCATTTAAAGGAAGTACATTCATGAACTTTTTTTATGAATCGAAGGGGAAATCATTAGGCTTATTGATACGGCTATTCATTGCAAATCTTTGGATTACCAATGTGTGAGATTGTAGAATAGATCGTAACTATGTTATGTATCTTGGTATAACTAATCACAATGCCTGACTTATGATTTGGTATGACTAGTTTTTATTAATTGATGTAACCGATTCCAAGTAATCACCATGAGATGGTATGATCGATATTTATAATTGGTGTGACCGATCCTAGTAATTGGTGTGACCGATCACAAAGTATTATGTAATCGATTATTGTAATTGGTAACCAGTCCTGGTAATTGGTGTAACCGATCCTGGTAACTGGTGTGATCGATCACAAGAAATACCATGAGAATATGGTAACTGGTACTGATAACTGATGTAATCGGTCCTGGTAACTTGTGTGACCGATCTCAAGTATTTCCATATTGAGGTATAACCGATCCTAGTGATTGGTAGAACCGATTGAACCCATGTATGTGATTTGATATTTGATCAATCACATAGTTATCTTGGAATACATGTCAACCAATTCTAAACTTCTTTCGAAGATTCTAAGAATGTAAATCCATGTAAATATGAATAAGGATTTACAATGAAGAGATGTCTAACATACTTTGAATACATCCAATAAAATATTCCTTAGTATTCAGGAGATCCCGTGCCGAAATAAATTGAGAATTTTTTAATTAAGGTTTTTGGTTTAATATGCTATAATTACCAGCAATTAAATGCATCTCTTTAGAGAATAAAAATTAGTAATGTTCATTTACTAATTGGAGATTTTCTACTGAGAGATTTTAGAAATGTCAGACAAGCATTTATTGGAATTAGGAAAACCGAATCTTACCATTTATTGCATATCTTGAGAATATATTCGGTTTTGTAAATTCCTTGGTGTCCAAACATACTTGTCTATAAAAACCTAAGTTTGCATTTCTAGCAAACTATCCTAACAGCTAGGCAAACTTCATTTCTCGTTGTTTATGGTGGAGCCGTATAATCGGGGAGAAAAGTATCCTAATTAGGTGAAATCTCTTACGACCGATCGTTTAAAGACTTTTGTAGAATCAAGAAGCTCTATGGCTATCGTTGGTGGGAAACAAGATAATTGTAGTGTTATTAGTTTTCGATTGATTTGATTGACTAACGGTTGCTGAAACTTTGATTGCACCTATTTTGTTTATTCTTGAGAATTTTCTCTTCTGATATAAGATTCACTCAACCTATATTGAAGTATCGACGTGATATTTAGAACTGTTTGTAGATCTAAAGACATCTTGCAATAATCCATTGTTAACAGACTCCGTTCTTTGTGTGATTAATCACAACAGATTCAAGTGGTGTTGTGCAGGTTATTATTGAAGATTAAAGAAGATTTGAAGATGAAGAAGATTTCTTATTAGTTCTCATATCTTTGTATGTGCACAAACCTTCATCGGCTGGGATCCAACTAGAATCATATTTATTCGATTGATTAGTTGTGTGAGATCGGAATCACTTTATAGCTTCTCGTTGAGATCTATATTGCTTGATTGCGAAGTTAAACTTAAGTGTTGTTATAGTTATTGGATTAATTGATCTAACCAGGCAAATGAGTTTATTAGATTAAACGGAAGAGCCTTTGTGTAAGACTTGAGATATCTTTATCTTGAAAGAATCAATAGAATTGTTACCAAATAGATTTGTTGTTCCATTACTGTTTGGAATAGGATCCAAAGAAATTGTACCAATGTGTGACCTTCGAAGTCGGAAGCGCATGGATACTGAGGAAACTAAGTGAACTATGGGTAGTTTCTTGGTCTCAACTATATGAAGTTGGTGTAGAATTTGTAAAGCGGCTTAATTATGAGAGTATTCAATTCTATACTAGGTCTCAGGATTTTTCTGCACTTGCAGTTTTCCTCGTTCACAAAATCTTTCTATGTGATTTGCTTTTGTTTTTCGCAATTATATTCATTTATATAATTTAAAGTAAATTACACAAACATTAACTCCGACATACTTGATAGCGATCCTATAGAGTTTGGTTAAGTCCAAATATATTAAGTATCACACTTTGGTAGTCGTATTGTCTCGATCTCGTATCCATAGACAATCACACAAAGTGTGAATACCAATTAGTTGTATTGTATCGACTCTGTCCATAGACGATCACTTTCGATAAGAGGACTTATAGGTTGAAAACAAAAAGATTGTGGTGTATTTGGGTACCTTCGTCTTTTCAGTACGTGTACCGGGTTTGTATACACTTAAGACAATACAAGTTCAGGAGTCTACATAAGTTTTTTGGTATGCATACAAGGTATGTGTACCATCTTGAGTTCGCAATTTAATAGATTTTATTAGGTTTTCATACTTTGTATGTGTACCAAAAGTCGTTGCCGAACTATAGCTATGCTGGTACGTGTACTGGGTACATGCAAAGCGGCTCCGGACCTATAACATTGTGCGCCAGTATGTAAGATGGTACGTGTATGGTCCTGTATGCATATTTAAAATAGTGTTATATCTCTCTAATAATCAATTTGAAACATTCCCGAATAACATCAATGACACACATCACTGTTCCAGGCTATTTTCAAATGATTAACCTGAATAACGATTTAGGTCATAAGTAATAAATTATTTTTAATCAAATTCATCAAGTATGAACAAATGTTCTTAAGCTTAGTCATACATATTTCGAGAATAATTAACAAGATAAGCTTGACTCAAAATTTCTGTTTGTGCATGTAAAGTCCACTTTAGTCATGCGACTTAGTTTTATATATAAAAAAGGTGAAAACTTGAGTAATAGTGATGCAATTGTTAGGGCATTACTCGGTTGAACTCTCATGCGTTGCTATCTCAAGCATGTTTATTAATATTAGTGATCAAAACTATATGTCTTGATTTCTAGTTTACTTATGACTAAGTCTCGGTCTAGGATAATTAAGTATAGTTGAGCTCCAGACTCCATGGCGATTATCTTACAAAGACGAAGAACTACTCAAGGAACCAGTGGAACTTCATCCGACCAAAAGGTATATGGAGACTTGAACTCATCTGTAACTCAAAATTCTATTTTCTCTATCTCCTACTCTTGAGACAAAAGTCGTATAAGTATGATAGTTTTCATACATACACATTTGCTATTTCGAGCCGAGTTTACTCGCCTATCTTTTTCTCGAAATATATGTTGGTAAGCTTTTGCTTTAACCATTTTCATCTTTACCCGTGACGAATGTCATGATGATGTTTCAATCTTGAAAATATCTTTGATGATGACAGTCGTGAATAACGATTGTTATAACATTATAGAAGAATATTTTAATGATTGAAATGTAGAGTTGAGAATACGTAACCAACCATGTATATAAGCATATACAGTTTGTTCGCACATTAGTGTATAAATTCATGTGCCGGAAACCAAGGGCATGCATATGTGTGCATGCGGCATTGGTAAAGGAGACAGGTTGGGTACGCGTACCCGCGGAAGTTTTCAAACCGAAAATTTCTGCTGAGTTTGTAAGCTTGCAAACTTTTAAACCAGTCACCTTAGGTACGCATACCCGTACATGTACCCACGGAAGTTTTCGAACTGAAAATTTCTGCTGAGTTTCTAAACTCAAATCCGGTAGCTATGGTACAACATCCGTACGCGTACCCTAACTGGTTATATATATCAAATTGGAAGTTCATGAACTTAAACAATATATCAGTAAGAAATGCAATCTTTGCAAACCGTGGCTATACTGTTCATGAATTGATTCGAGTGAATCAAACCGATTTTGTTTCAATTGTGTCTATGTATAAAGATCTAAGTAATTGAAAAACTCTTCAACTAGTTCTTATGAGTCATTTGAACTAGTTATGAGAAAGGTGAATACGGTTAATATGAAAGTGCTCATATGGCTAACCATTGGTTAACTACTTGTGAACCAACCAAATGTAAACGTTTAGGTACGGTTACTCAAACCTAAATGAAATACATTTAATTGTGTGTGTGACAATCTAAGTTTCGATCTAACGTTTGAAAGATATTAGCTTGGATAAATTAGGGTTTTCATCTAACAATGAATATTGAATGTTTTGTTACCAAGTTAACTTAGATTATAAACCCTGATTTGAAAACTATATAAAAGAGACGTCTAGCAACTAGAAAAACTAATCCTCACACCTCCTATGTGATACTAGTTGGTTTTGCTAGAGTCAATTATCCTTTAACCATAAGTTTCTTCTCGAGACCCTATCGGTTAACGACTTAAAGACTTCATTGGGATTGTGAAGCCAGATGAAACTATTTCTCTTGTAGTTAAGCGATCTGATCTTGTCATTTTATATCATACGATTTCAATTGAATAATTGGCTTGATATTATATCTCCGCTGGGCAAGATAAAAAGAAATCACAAATATATTCATCACATCGTTTGTGATTCCGTAATATCTAATTTCGCTGCCATACGATTTAGATTATTGTAAGGTGATTGATAATTCTAGGCTATTCTTCGGAAATATAAGTTCGAGTTATCGATTGGTTCCTGTTCACCTTGATTTCTATCAAAAGACGGAAAAAAATCATAGGTTTATCTGTAGGAGACAGATTTATCTATTATCATAGACTTTTCTGTGTGATTCAGATTTGTTTATTAAAGTCTTCGACTTTGGGTCGTAGCAACTCTTGGTTGTGGGCGAGATAATATAAGGGAATTAAGTGATTAGTATCCTGCTAGGATCAGAGATGTAAGGAGTGCAACCGTACCTTGAATAAGTGTGATAGTGATTAGGGTTCAACTACAGTCTAGACCGAAGTTAGTTTTTAGTAGGCTAGTGTCTGTAGCGGCTTAATAAAGTGTGGTGTTCAATCCGGACTAGGTCCTGGGGTTTTTCTGCATTTGCGGTTTTATCGTTAACAAATTTTTTAATGTCTATGTTATTTCTATTCCACATTATATTTTGTTATATAATTGAAATATCACAGGTTGTGCGTTGTATCGATCAATTGTGAAATCCAACCCTTGGTTGTTGATTGAAAATTAATTGATCCTTGGATATTGGTCTTTGGTACCATCCAAGTTTATTTCTCTTGCATTTGATAAAGACTCACAGATTTCTATTTGCTTGAGTATAGATCAAATCGAGAGATAGAGATATTAACTCCTTGATATACTTTTTTATTAAGATTGAGTCTGACTGTCTAGTTGATTCTCTTAAAATTATATTAGAGTTAGTCCATACAGATTGCAAATCGAAATATTGGGAGAGGTGTTAGACCCCCGCTTTTTCATCAATGAGGACTTCTGTAATCCTTTGTTTCTCAACCACATTTCACGGCATAATCTCAGTTGAACCTGGTATTATTCATTTAAAATAACAAACATGAAAGTAAAAGATAAAGATACCGGGTGTTGATGGTGGATTTTAGTTCAGGGCTAAAGTTGTAAAACTAAATTTTTGTACAGCCGTCCTGCAAAGGATAAGGCCATTTGATAAGTGATGAATACTTCTTCACTTTATTTATTCACCTAGAATGGATCATGTAACAACAATCCCAAGTATTCTATGAATTTTAGCATTACCAATTAATGCATGAATTACCTCGTATTTCCTGTGATGTTCTCAGCAGAACTCTCATAGTTGGTGCGGCATGATGACTGATTGTTACTCTCAGCAGAGTAACATGAATATCCAAGTATCAACAGTGATGCATGCACGAAATACCCGTACATGCTATACTATTCTCTAACAAAGAGGATCATCTCTCGGTGTGTTATACTAGCCCGATCGAGCATAATTGAGTCTGGACTGTCCATAGCAGTCTCAGAAACAGTCACGACCACACAAGTTGGCCGCACAATTTAACTAGCCTAGACGAACTCTAACAGGAGAAGGCTATCACTGCAATGACCACCAACGGGCCTATTTATGCCATGGCCGGTCAGGTACAAGCCACGCCCATCAAATAGCCACAAAACGTTAGCCTAGAGTTGGACGTCCGTGCTGGTACAAAGCGTCTTGGAAAAACTCTTACGAGGAAAGACTTCCTACGGCAGTCTCAAACCCATCACGACCCATCATCTTCGCCGACATAATTGGAAGGCTCGGAGCGTCCCATCCCTGGTTACGCAAACACTATTATGCGCACTGGCGGGCCCCATGTTTACCTGCATAGCCGACCATCTCACGACCTAGCCAGGGAGGAGCAAACGTTCACCCATAATTCGGCTGGCGTGATGCTTTAAGGGTCACTAAGGGTCTCAAACTGATCACGACCATCCAACTTCTCCGGCATGTTTGGATGGCCTAGATCAAGCCCATGACCGTCAGTCAGGTATCGCCATGATCACCACGGTCCTAATGTGGGTCTCATATGGTCGGCATCCCCAAAGGGGGAGCATAGCCTACCAAATCGTTAGGTTGAATTCGTGTACACACGACCGATCCAAAACCCTAATTAGGGTTTGCAGCATATTACATGTGTCGCTAATCAATCACGAGCGTCCGTTTTCGCCAGCTTGGATGAAGGGTCTATGAATAGACTAAGCAGGTCCGGAGAGTATCAACATGATCAACGTGGGCCCATATATCTCCATGTCCGACCGACCAAGACAAACCATGGCTCGACGCCTTGGTTTGCGTGCCCTGAAGGTGGCATGCCACTCCCCTTTAGGAATCCTTTGCGGCACAGGATTCCTGTCGCAAATCAATCTCATTTACTCTTCTTTAGTGGTAAACTTGAGTGGCCTAGATCGCACCTTCATGGGATAGTGAAGTATGTACATGGACACCAGCATGTCGTCTACACACATGCCTGATCGGTCCTCTATGAAGCACTTCCCATGCTTGGATTCGACTGAGCTGAAAGAAGGAACTTGCGTACCTCATAAACCCTAATCCGACGGTCGCAGATGAGGGTCGCAAGTCATCTTGTCTGTCCAACTTCTCCATCTTGGACGGACAACCTAAGACAAGAGTTAGGCTATCCATGAGGCATCATCACAATCACCGTCCACCACTCTTCCACATGGAGTGATCTACCAAGTCATAGGTTGATTGTATAGCCTCCAAACGATCACTCGAAGTAGGCTGGACATGAAGCTATTTTAAGACGCTCAAACAACGATGCTTCGTACATGCTAAATATATTCGATGCATTACCTTCATAGAATACACATGATACTTCATAGGTATCGACTTCCTAAATAACTTAGTTATTTAATATAGCATTACATGCTACTTTCTGTGGGTCCCACGATCCACACACCCGAGACATCAATCATGTCACAAACTGGGGGATACATACTGAGGTATTGGTCTGGAGGTTTACAGCGTGTAACGCGCCATCACAAAACGTGTCATGAATACATGGACGGTTAATGATGATGGGAGAAGTGGGCAAGGCTGATCGTGTGACGCTAACACACAACTCCACGACTACATCACTCCACTTCCTCCACTTCCCACAAAAGACGTGAATAAGGCTCAAATGACTTGTATAAATAGGTTCTCCTCCCTATTTTCAAAAAAGGACGAACACCGAAATCAGGTGTTAATACAATTGTATTCAAAACACCCAGAGTGTACTTGCATTATTCGTAAGCCTGCTCACCTTTCTGTTACAAGTCATAAAACATCCTACACCTTCACAATCTCAACACCTTCTTCGCTTCCCTCCCTAAGATCAACCCCATCTCCTTCACTTTGTGACCGAAACAAGTCTGGACGGCCATTTCTTGGTTTAGACCAGAATTGTATAAATTGATCTCTCGAATCAAAAGCACTCCCGTGCAGTGCATTTGTTTAGGGTTTAGATTTATTTCTCATCCACACACCCCAAATTACCAAAATCGGCAGAAATAGTTTTCACCCACCCATAAACAATTGGCAACTACAGTGAGAGATTAATGTCTCGGTTGCAAGATCAATTTTCAATTTCATTTCAATCTGTTCAAATTGCAAGATGGTAGAATTTAGGTCAGGATCATCGATCAATTCCGATGGAACTTACGCCGATAACGCTCCTGGTATTGATGTCCCTGTCAGTGGAGCTGCCGTGCAGAACGTGATCAACACATCTCGTAGAGTTCTTTCTACCACTAACACCAGCGGAGCAGGAGATATTCCAGTAGGCGTGACACCTCCTATCACCAGAGCAGCCGCAAATCCCGGTATTTATTCAAGTGTTATGCCCCTAGTTGTCACCAGAGCAACTGCTACTCCTCCATCAGGATGAGGGGTTGTAGGAACAAGGGGAGAACAACCCCTCTTACCATGGTGGATTTGATGGAAAGGAAAGAAGTTCTTTCTAGATCCCAAACGGATATGACTGCGACTCAGAAATAAGTACTTACTTTTCTTAAAACCCTAACCGAACGATTACCTCAGGGGCCACGACAGCACCTGGAGCCAACGAGGAACGTATTCGATGCACCTATGGCAGGCACTTCAATGGCGCATGCCCGTATGGACGAAGAAACTCTTGACACTCCTGAACGCCCAAGATAAAGAGACCATCCATCCAACTTCATTATGCGTGAGGACCTGGAACGACTCCTCCAAAACCGGGTCAAAGGAAATACAACGGACATGCACCAGCATCAGCCTCCATACCCTCAAGATGTGTAACGAATTCCTCTTCCAAGAGGCTACACCTCTCCTCAATTCTCCCTTTATGATGGTACTGGTAACGCTCGTGAACATGTATCTCAATTTTTGGAATCTTTAGGGGAACACGAATACAATCATGTTCTCCGCCTGAAAGAGTTCTCGAAGATACTTACCAGAAGAGCATACACTTAGTACAACAGTATTGCACCTAACAGTATTGGAGTGATATGGTCAGCGCCTTCTACATGAAATATTTCTTCGTGTCAGAGCAGGTTGTTAGAGCACTTCTCGGTCAAACTCGCATGCGTTTCTATCTCAAGCATGTTTGTCAATCTTAATGATCAAAACTATATAGTCTTGATTTCTAGTATACTATAGCTAAAGTCTCGGACTAGGATAGAAAGTGTAGTTGATCTCAATAACTCCATGGAGATCATCATACAAGATGAAGGAGTACTCAAGGAACCAGTGGATCTTTATCGACTAAAAGGTATGTGGAGACTTGAACTTATCTATCACTCAAAAGTCTATCTACTCTATCTCCTATCTTGAGACAAAAGTCATTTATATATATAGACTAAGAATATGCACATGTGACATTTCGAGCTGAGTATATCTTGCTTATTTGTTTCTCTAAATGGGTGTTGGTAAAGCTTTCGCTTTAGCCAAGTTCATCTTTTACTAGTGACGAAAGTCATGTTATGTTTCAATCATTTTGGAAATCGCTCTGACGAAAAATAGTTTGTGAATAACAACTATATAAAGCCCTCTGAGAATGTTTCAATGATTGAAATGAGAGTTTAGACTATATAACCATTGGGGGATGTAAACATTATTGTGGCAACACATATATGTACAAGTCCTTAGAATTTGAACCGAAGTTTGTGAACTTTGTTGATCAAGTGGAACCGGAACGTGAGCAGCAACTCAGTCCGCGAACTGGCGTAGTTCTCGAACTCGATAATTTCTGCTGAAGTTGTAGCTCATGTGCAGTCCGCAAACCCAGTCCGCGAACTGACGGAAGCTCTGGAACCTGAGAATTTCTGCTAGAGTTTATAACTTCAACCGGTTAGCTTGAGTCTGCGAACTCAATCCGCGAACTCAAGAGGTTTTGTATGAAAACGTTGTTCGTTAATTTATTCTAAATTTACTAAGGAATGATTTTGCAAACCGTGGCTTTATAATTCATGATTAATGATTCGAGTGAATCACATCATTTTTGATTCAATTGTGTCTATTGTAATACTTGGGATCTCATAGCAATTGAACAACTCTCTAACTAGTTCATTTGAGTCATTTGAACTAGTTATGGTGAAGAAGAATGTGGTTGATATGAAAGTTATCATTTGGTTGACTAATATTGAACCAACCATTGTACACATTTGGGTACGGTTACACAAACCCAAAACTTCAAGTACATGTGTGCATGGCAAGCTAAGTTTTCGATCTAATGGTTGAGATATATTAGCTTGTATCTAATCAGGTTTTCATCTAACGGTGAATGTTGAATGCTTTGTTAGCAAGCTAACATTGATTGCAAACCCTGATTTGAAAGACTATATAAGGAGAACTCTAGCCATTGGAAAAACTAATCCCCACACACCTTTCTTGTGTGATACTAGTTTTCTCTAAGCTAGAGTCGATCTCCATTAACCCTTGTGTTTTCTCTCTAAATTCGGGTTAACGACTTAAAGACTTCATCGGGATTGTGAAGCCAGACCGATACTACTTTTCTTGTAGTTGTGTGACCTGATCTTTCTCTTTCTCTCGTACAAGTACAATTTTAATAATTGGCTTGAGATTTCTACCTCCGATAGGCAAGATAAAAGTAGTCACAAACATCTTCGTCTCATTATTTGTGATTCCTCAATAATCTTCTTCGCTGCGTCGATTAAGTTTATTGTGAGGTGATTGATGAAACTGAGTTTTTATTCGGGAATATAAGTCTGGTTTTATCAATTGGTTCCTGTTCACCTTGATTTATCAAAATACAGAACAAAACTCATAGGCGTAAGAGCATAACTGTACCTTGGATCAGTGTGAGATTGGTTGGGGTTCAACTACAGTGCATACCGAAGTTAGCTTGTAGTAAGCTAGTGTCTGTAGCGGCTTAATACAATGTATGTTTAATCTAGACTAGGTCCTGGGGTTTTTATGCGTTTGCAGTTTCCTCCTTAACAAAATTCTGGTGTCTGTGTTATTTATTTTCCGCATTATATTTTGTTATATAATTGAAATAATACAGGTTGTGCGTTGTTCAGTCGATTAGAATATCCGACCTTATTGGTTGTTGATTTAAATCGATTGACACTTGGATATTGGTCTTTGGTACCATCCAAGTTATCTTTATTTGATTAGACTCGCGAATCATATTTGCTTAAGTAAATCAAATCGAGAGATTGAGATACTAACTCCTTGAGATATTTTCTATTGATTGAGTCTTGTTGATTCTCTAGAAAACAACTCGGAGTTGTCCATATAGATTGCTAATCGAAATATTGGGTGGTGTTGTGAGACTCCCGCTTTTTCACAGGTCACCTTTTTAGATTTGGGAAGAATCTTTCAACGGAGCAACGAACATCCGAACGACTTCGTTAAGAGGTTTAGAACTCAGTCATTGGACTGTCATGATCCGAATGTCACCGAACGCCAGTTGGTGGAACTATGCATTAACATAATGATTCCCATATACCGTGATTGTTTAGAGAACCTGGGATTTCAAACATTATTTGAGCTACATGAAGCCGCTAAACGATCGGCCACAATAGCCCCAACGTTATTGGAGAGAACTAAGATCGTCCGAAATGAAGATGCGCGTGAAAGCCGATGAAGAAGGATTCTCATCAACAAGCAATACAACACCGACTCTTTTGTGAGTGTGGTAGGCGAAGGAGGAAAGAGGAAAGCGTCAGCAACAGAACAACCGCCCAAGCATACAACACCAGCACATACGACTTCGTCTTGAAAGAGAGCGAACAAGGCTCCTATTCAAGAGTCCGGAGACACAGTTCCATACTTCCCCTTTTCCATGAATGAAGTCATAGAACTCCTGGAAGCATGGATTCAAGATGACGCGATTAAGCTACCACCTATCAGATGCCCATCGACCAAGGACGAGGTGACAAATCCCAAATACTGCCACTACCATAGGTTTGTCCATCACCCGACCAAAGATTGCAACAAGTTGAAGAAAATATTCACTGAAAAGGTGGAAGCAGGAGAACTCCAGTTAGGAGACGAGGGCATTCATAAGGATCATCTTCCCATTAGAAGCTGCATGATCTCGGGGGATTCTATCCGCAAGACTGTGCAGACTATGATGGAGCATTTGTGTGAACTCTTGTATCTCTCAAAGGGACAACGTCAAGACATGTTCACAGCTCTTAACCATGTTGTGTCAGGTAGGAATTTGTATCCATAAAAGGAAACAGTCTCAAGGCCACAATCTTTCCTTGAAGACACGACTAGGAAAGGGGACTGGGGACTCTTGACCATCACTCGTTTGAAGGATGTCAAGTTCGACATCACATTAATTGATGCAACCTCCGAGTTCAACATCATCAATGTCAAGACTTTGAGGGCGGCAAGGATTTCAAAATAAGAAGCTACCCGCAGCTCAAACATGATTAAGAGCCCAGAAGGAGAACTCAGAGACTCTTATGGATGCATTGACCTTGAGGTTAAAATCGGTAATGCTCTAACACATGCTAAATTTATATAGTAAAAGAGTATCCGAATTATGACATGATCCTGGGACGCCCGTGGATATACAACAATAAAGCAGCACTAGGAGTGAGTCCTTTGCCGATTTCAGTACCTGAAATAATTTCCAACGAGCCGTCAAATCCTGAAGATTTTTTGTTGCCGTATCAACACCTTGCAAATGTGACGTAACTTCCTAAAAAAAGTCTGAATTCATACCTTAAAAGGTTTCGAGCCCAAGTAAGTCTCATTGAACATCCATTTTTACAAAAAGTCAAACCTCTTTCTACTGAGGCTCGGAGACTTGCTTCACTCAACAACCTAACCAATACTAAAAGATGTGAGCGGGGTGCTGGTCCTTTAAAACATTTTTCCAAGAGCTTGGAAGCAGTCAGAGACAACGTGTCTCGGAAACAAGATGATGTGCCAAGTCTGAATCCGTTTCAAATTGGAGATATGGTAGCAAAGAGGACCACGTTTCAAGTCGGAAACATTGCGGTGAAAATGACTAACCAATCTGAATAGTCGGAAACAAAAGAAGATGAACCATATTTGGTAGCAGATGTCATCTTAGGCGGCTACTGCAAGATTATCAACGCTGACAAGCTTGAGGGTGTGACGATCCACTCACGATGGCTTAAACCTTATTGTACCTAGAACCGTTGTGCCACTCTTCCTCTCCAGCGTTCTCCGTAATGGTTCTTCCAGTATTCCTCTAACAATTTCTATTTTTGTGCTATTTTTGTAATTCCTTTAAAAAATGATTGCAATACTTGCATTCATAATTATTTGGGTTCCAATTTCTCAATTAATCAAAGTATTATTTCCTTTTAGAAATTTTTACCCATGGGCATGACACAAAGATCTAGGTTCAACTTGAGTCATCATCATTACCCACCAGACTAAACCAGAGAACCCTAAAAATAAAATACCTTGAACAGTCTTCCCCAGCTTACGTCAGGAGATCGCGGACAGGTTTACGGTAGGTGGAAATGAACAGGTCCGTATTATTTTATGGAATTACTTCTCTTATCACAAGAATCACATGCAATCATATGAAGGCACACCACTGTGGCTGCGAAAGTTCAGGCGCAGTCTTGATGAAGGATTTGTCTCAAAAATAGCATAAATGAAAACCTTGTTCAAACAAGCAAGCAGCAATAATAAAACCTTGAACTCAGCCGCCACTGAGCACGAGGAGAAAAGTGTTCACAAAATTATGGGGAAATATTCAGAAAAGAAGAAAAGAGAAATAACAAGAAGATTTAGTCATCGAGGAGATCGACGGTGTCTTCTCCACCATTGAAGTCTCCTTCAACATTATCATGAGTCACCATTGATTCTTCCTCCGGGTCTACCTCAACCTCCACTTCGGGTATTTCTGCATCAACGTTCTCCATAATGTCTTCAGTGGGGGAAACTTCCATATCTTCCTCAAGAGCCGCTGCAACATTGGAGATCGTGCTGAAAACTTTTAGGAGATCAGGCTCGTCCGTATCGGAATCAAGAATGATCACACCATCACGGATCAGATAATCACTCATATATTCCCGTGGGGGCCATTCATGTTCGAACCTTCGCCTTTTCAGTCGTGCAGCAAATATTTTAGCTCTTGCGCTTATCGGTGGTTGTGACGCTTCCTCAAGCCTCCATTTTTCTTCCTTGTCGATTAAAGTCAGAAGGTATCGAACGCGCTCTCGAGCGACATGCAGGAACAAAATTGGCATGCCCCGTATGGCGCGATCAGCCTCGTGAAGCGGAACATCAATTTTAGCCATCACCTCCTCAAACGGACCATCAGTCTCAGTCTTGTTCACTTAGAGGTTTCTTTCGGGAGAGATACCAGAGCAGTCCTTGCCAGCCGCCTCCATTCTACGAAAAGAGGTTGTGATTATGTTAAAAAAATCATCACCAAGCATACCAAGTTATATAATAGACGTAGAGCAATACCTGGACAAAAGAAAGGAACACTTCTGCAATGGGAGAATACTCATCGTCTTATTTATACTTCACGATTTAACAAGATCCCGGAGAAAAAAGGAGTCTTCACTTACCGTCTGCAAAGGCTACAAATGTGGTAACAATCAATGGATGTTTATCGAATATTTGAGGGAAACTGCCGTGCAATGGAAGTAAACGCATCCAGTCCAAGAAACGGGTCAAATTCTATCTCGGGGACTTGATTACATCAGTGTTTGGCTAATGGAATAGTACGAGCACACAGTAGGCCCATGCTCGAATGAAGCAGGAAGGTATTAGGCTACGTCATCAAGCAAGGATGGTCGAGGTCACAAGGCTGGTATAAGGTCGATGTTCGATCAGGCGCACGATGGGACCCACGTTCAATCGAGCATATATGGTGGGTCCGCATTCATTCACAAGTATCATAGCACGATTTTTCCTTTACTCATGGGAATTGTGTCTACGAAATTCAAGCCAAGGGTTTCTCAAGCTATAACCTAAAAGCTAGGTTTTACATGCAGCGGTAAAAAAAAAAACCGTGAAAGCACTTACCTTGTCGGCGGACAAGCGGAAACGATAGCAAGCTCCGGCAGCGGCAACGTGATCGGCGGCGACAAGAAGGGGAGATGAGTGAACAAGAGGAAAATATAAAGGAGGGGTCGGTCCCCTTTTATAGACGAACAATTGGGAAATCCTTGTGGGAAAAGGATTCTTTTTTTGTTTCAAACACCCAAGGAAGGAAACCGGTCCCACTCAGGATTCCATGCTTGCAACAACATGTTCACATGATCAATTGCTAGCGATCAATCAAGGTTTTTCCGGGTAAGCTCCCTTCATCTCGTTTTTCTCCCATGTATTTGTCACCATCTAATGCCTACCCCACAATAGTGTAACCATCATGTGCTAGGCAGGGGACTTACTGTTGATGGTGGATTTTAGTTCAGGGCTAAAGTTGTAAAACCAAATTTTTGTACAATCATCCTGCAAAGGATAAGGCCATTTGATAAGTGATTAATACTACTTCGCTTTATTGATTCACCTAGAATGGAGCATGTAGCAACAATCCCAAGTATTCTGTGAATTTTAGCATTACCAATTAATGCATGAATTACCTCGTATTTCCTGTGATGTTCTCAGCAAAACTCTCATAGTTGGTGCGGTATGATGACTGAATGTTAATCTTAGCAGAGTAACATGAATATCCAAGTATCAATAGTGAGGCATGCGCGAAATACCCGTACAGGCTACACTATTCTTAAGCAAAGTGGATCATCTATCGATGTGTTATACTAGCCCGATCGAGCATAATTGAGTCTGGATTATCCATAGCAGTCTCAGAAACAGTCACGACCATGAAAGTTGGCCGCACGATTTAACTAGCCTAGATGAACCCTAGCAGGAGCATGCTATCACTGCAATAACCACCAACGAGCCTATTTACGCCATGTACGGTCAAGTACAAGCCACGCCCATCAAATAGCCACTAAACGTCAGCCTAGAGTTGGACATCCGTGCTGGTACGGAGCGGCTTGGAAGAACTCTTACGAGAAAAGACTGCCTACGGCAGTCTCAAACCATTCGCGGCTGATTATCTTCGCCGACATAATTGGACGGCACGGAGTGTCCCATCCCTGGTCACGCAAATATTGTTGTGCACACCGACGGGACCCCTGTTTACCTGCATAGCCGACCATCTCATGACCTTGCCATGGAGGAGCAAACATTCACCCATAATCCGTCCGGCGTGATGTTTTAAGGGTTGCTAAGGGTCTCAAACTGATCACGACCATCCAAATTCGCCGGCATGTTTGGATGGCATAGATCAAGCCTATGACCATCAGCCAGGTATCGCCATGATCACCATGGTCCCAATGTGGGTCTCACATGATCGGCCTACCCAAATGGGGAGCATAGCCTACCAAATCGTTAGGTTGAAGTCATGTACACGCGACCGATCCAAAACCCTAATTAGGGTTTGCGGCATATTACATGTGTCGCTAATCGATCATGAGCATTCGTTTTCGCCATCTTGGATGAAGGGTCCAGGAATAGACTAAGCAGGTTCGGAGAGTATCAGCATGATTAATGTGGGCCCATCTATCTCCATGTCCAACCGACCAAGACAAACCATGGCTCGATGCCTTGGTTCGCGCGCCCTGAAGGGGGCATGCCACGCACCTTTAGGAATCCTTTGCAGCACAGGATTCCTGACGCAAATCAATCTCAGACACTCTTCTCTACCAGTAAACTTGAGTGTCCTAGGTCGCACCTTTGTGGGATAGTGAAGTATGGACATGGACACCAGCATGATGTCTACACATATGCCTGATCGGTCATCTATGAAGCACTTTCCATGCTTGGATTCGACCGAACTGAAAGAAGGAACTTGCATACCTCTTAAACCCTAATCCGATGGTCGTAGATGAGGGTCGCAAGCCATCTCGTCCATCCAACTTCTCCATTTTGGACGGACAGCCTAAGAAAGAAGTTAGTCTATTGATGAGGCATCATCACAATCACCATCCACCACTCTTCCACATGGAGTGATCGACCAAGTCAGAGGTTGCTTGTATAGCCTCCAAACGATCACTCGAAGTAGGCTGGACATGATGTTATTTTAAGACGCTCAAACAACGATGCTTCGTACATGCTGAATATATTCGATGCAGTACCTTCATATAATACACACGATACTTCATAGGTATCGACTTCCTAAATAACTTAGTTATTTAATCTAGCATTACATGCTACTTTCTGGTGGGTCCCACGATCCACACACTCGAGATATCAATCATGTCACAAACTGGGGGATACATACTGGGGTATTGGTCTGGCGGTTTACAACGTGCAGTGTGCAACGCGCCATCACAAGAATGTGCCAGGAAGACATGGAAGGTTAGTGATGATGGGAGAAGTGGGCAAGACTGATCATGTGACGCTAACACACAACTCCACTACTCCATCACTCCACTTCCTACGGGAAACCTGAATAAGGCTCAAACGACTTGTATAAATAGGTTATCCTCCATATTTCTAAAAAAGGATGAACACAGAAATCAAGTGTTAATACAATTGTATTCAAAACACCCAGATCCTGCTTGCATTATTCGTAAGCCTGCTCACCTTTCTGTTACAAGTCATAAAACAGCCTACACCTTCACAATCTCAACACCTTCTTCACTTCCCTACCTAAGATCAACCTTATCTCCTTCACTTTGTGACCGAAACAAGTCTGGAACAACCATTTCTTGGTTTAGGCCAGAATTGTATAGATTGATATCTCGAATCAAAAGCACTCCCGTGCAGTGCATTTGTTTAGGGTTTAGATTCATTTCTCATCCACACACCCCAAATTACCAAAACCAGCAGAAATAGTTTTTACCTATAAATACTAGGTTGCATTCAGAATTGAATGTAGACTCAAGATAACTCCAATATCTGATCCAGTGCACACACCAACTCCAATTTGAAGTCCTAACTCAGAAACACCATTAAAAATGCGAGATAATTCAACACCGCATTGAGACTTCCTTGAAATAAAAATTAAGATTGGAAGTATGGAGAATGAGACGAGAAGCACTATGTGTAGCATTATTTTCACCCTATGTGCACTAAGGAATAAGAAACAATTTTGAAAAGATATGAAATGCGGGGGTACCAGAATACACCGCCACTTTTTCTTAGAAAATCTGTAAGGACAAACTCAATACAACTCCGAGATTTAAACTCAATCAAGGAATGATATCTTAGAGTTATATCTCTCTCTTGCGATGAGAACATTTACAAAAATAAATCCGTGAACCTAATGATAACTTGGACGGTTCCAAAGACCAATGTCCAAGAACCAATCAAGTCGTATCCAACTAACTAGGTCGGATGTCTCTACTATGATTGATCAACACACAACCTGTGATATTTTAATTATAAAGATAAACAATATAATGGGGGGAAAAAACACACAAGAAAGCTGCAAATACAGAAAAAACCCGGGACCTAGTCTAGATTGAACATCAAACTGTGTTAAGCCGCTACATACACTAGCCTACTACCAATTAAATTCAGACTGGAATGTAGTTAATCCTTAAAAGGTATACACCGATCAAGGTACAGTCGCGCTCCTTATGCTTATTAAATCCCAGTAGGACTTCATGCAATTGATTCCCTTAGCTGATGTCACACCAACATTGAGTTGCTTCAACTTAATTGAAAACTTTAAACCAAATCTTCCTCCTACATATTAAGCCTATATAATTGATTTTCTTTTACAATCAAATAGTTTAATCAAAGGTGTGGAAATCGATACAATATACAAAGTCTAGCTAACCTCAAAATCTGGACTTATGCAACTTAGATTATTATTCACCTCACAAGTATAAAACCTGTGGAATCACAAAGTTTTATATGAATAGAATTTTGTGATTTCTATCTATCTTGAACAAGTGAGTAAACTCAACAATCGATCAAGATACATGATACATGAGTTATCAAGGAAAGATAATTAGACATGGATTAACAAATCCCTATGAATACTTTGTAGTATCTAAACCCTAAAAGGGTTAGGAAGAGGACAACTCTGGATACAACTAGGACACACCAAAAAGTAGTGTCGGGATTCAAAGATCCTAGTTGCTTGAAGTTCCCCTTTTATAGACATTCAAAGCATATGTTGCTTTAGGTTTAAGCTAAGATAGCTTTTGAACCAAGCAAACAATATCCACGGTTAGATGAATCTTTGAATTTGATTCACATAAATAAGATATACACTCTGGTTAGGTAGAAACGTAACCGAACCATATACAAAGACTACATTCAACATGGTTAGCCGAAACTAACCGGTTTGAACTTAAATGCTTAATTTTATTATCATGAATACACAAGACATTAACTCTGAGTCACAAATATGTGATCAATTAAGTCTAGTATTTTAGAGAATTAATAAAATGCTAATTATCTCATAGAAATAATTTAAACACACTTAAAAATATAACCGACATGATTAGTAGACGTACGAGTACAATTACATAGTAGTTCTTGAGTCGGTTCAGTCATAGTATGCGTACCGGTTTGTAAACTTAAGCCAAAACCAAAGTTCTGAAGTTCACAAAAAAAATTAGGTTAGCGTACCGGTTTGTAAACTTTACACTAAACCAAAGTTCTGGATTTCACATAACTCTGCGTAGCAGTTTAGAAACCTTAAAAATGCCACCGGTCCGGAGTTCACAAAACTAAATCGGCTTGCATTCCGGGTTGGAAACACCCCGGTTCCGTAACCACAATTCAATAATGGTTTGCATACAAGCATGCAGATCTATCCGGTTCACGAGTTGAAGATATTTTCGTATGATATACATACAAATATGTGTACCAATAATCTGTGAGAGTACATGTAATACAAGTTCAGATATATAATAGTTTTCCCAGTAAAACTAATACCACTGTCTTGTATCCGAATCAATAATAGTTCTATGTTTCCTCTTTACATCGAATCGAAACATTCCTGAATAACATCAGTGACACCTATCACTATTATAAGTTATTCCCGAATGATAATCTTCAATCATGATTTTGATTCAGAATAATAAATTGTCCTTAACCGAAATTCATCAAGTACGAACAAATATTTATTAAGCTTAGTCATTATATTTCGAGAAACTTGTTAACCAGATAAATAATTTTCGAATTGAAATTCTTGTTTATGCATAATAGTCTAATTAGTTATGTGACATCGATCGTCTCAAATGATAGAAAAGTGAACATAACTTGAGATATAGGTGGTTCAGTCTTCACTTATCTTTTGTTGATGAAGTTCACCAAAATCTTCGGTTGATCTTCACCTTCAAATGGTAGAACACAATGATGACTGTTGTGATCCACTATTTCTCAACTATATTTCTATCCTAGTCCGAGACTTAACTTTGGTTGGTCTTCGCCTTGAGTTTAAATGATTTGATATTGGTATTTGGCACATTTCTTGATTTTGAGCATTTTTGCTCAGTTTCATCGCACTTCTTACACTTCTCTTTGACTTGGGCACTTGGATACTTGGAATACTTCTCTTTAGAGCTTTTTTTAGCACTTTGTAGCTACTTTTTGGATGATTCACCTAATAGAGAAAAATGACAGAAAACAAGAGTAATAATATGAAAAAATGCAAGAATAATAACTAAGACAAGTATGGAATGGACACTAAAATCATATGAACTATGCACTTATTATTTCAACTCTGTTGAAGACTTTAAACCAATCTGCCTCCCACAGAAAAGCATATATGTGAATTTCATTCTGATCGTTAGATCAAGGTGAGATATGAAATAGTTTGTAGTAGACTAGGTCTAGTATACCTAAAAATCTGGTATTTATGATCCCAAAGAGAAGCCTAGATTATTATTCACCTCACAAGTAAAACTTACTCCGATTTTAACAAATAATCGTTATTGAGGAATATACTTATGCAATCACAAAGTTTGAACTTTTTGATTTTAATCTATCTTGCATGATCATAGTGAGACTCAACAATCACTAGCAAGATCAGGATACACGAACTATCTAGATACAGATAGACGGACCGAGCTTCACGAATCCCTAAGCGAAGTCTTTTTAATTGCTAAACCTAAAAAGGTTTAAAGGAGATGGCGACTCTAGTTTACAAGTAGGACACACAAGAAAAGTTTCGGGGATTCAAAGATCCCAATTTCTTGAGGTTATCCTTATATAACTTTCAAAATCAAAGGTTGATTTAGATTTAAGCTAAGGTAGCTTTGGAATAAGCAACCAATATCTATCGTTAGATGAATCTTTGATTTGAGATTAACACAACAAAATATACACTCTGGTTAGGTTGATTTAGCCTGATGCGTGTCATAACCACAACAAATTAATCGAGATATTTCCCACTAATTAACTAGTAAATATAACGGTAGTAAGGATCGTTCCCACATAGAGCTATTAATTGATAGGTTATTTAGATAACAATAAGATAAAATAAATGGGGGTTGGTTGTAAGATAAATAAAAAGATAATAATAAAGAGAAAATACGATCTAGGAATCCTTTGTCATTACCAAGCATTAACTGGATTAGAATACTTATCTATCTTTCGTTAGAACCATTCATCACCAACTGTAGAATAACAGCTAGACAAGTGTTATCCCCAAAAATCAATCTATCACTGGACAAGGAAGTTCTCGACTTCCAGATTCTATTCAACGAATCACCAAGAAGCATATCACTCAAGGTGTAATCAAATTGAATGCTTAAGGATTTGTGAATTAGGTTGATCCCAGTAGTTGAACTCTTAAATCAAGGTCCACTTGCTGATGTTATCTTCACTCGCAATTGATCCACAAAATCCCTTTGCAAGGTCTTGCGATTTCTACTTGTGTATGAATTATTAGATGATTAATTATCTCCTAATTCAATATTAGTAATAGAACAATTAGTAGATCCATCTAATTGCGCTCCCAAATCAATCTAACTATCACTCATAAACATTATATGGTAAAGAAAAACGATGATGATTAGAACTTCAAACAAACTTGTATAATAATAAAGATCATGTCTAGAACATTGAATTTATCCTTAATCAATAAAAGTTTAGCTTCTCATGATTACACAATTGCCTGGTTTCCCCCTAAAGGGGTAAACCCTAGAATATTTTATGAACAACAAAAGTATAATATGAGATGTGTTAATAAAAGATATCTTCTTAAGGCTCTGGATGTTTTCTTATACAGAAATCTCAAAGCGAGGCTTAGAATCCTTCCGGGATCGTGTTTCCTTGAGTTGCAAGTAAATTTCACGTACAAATATATCCCAAGAAGTTGTCAGGTTCGGCTCATAACTTGCCGACCTTTCTCGGACGAACCTGACAAGTGATAATTACTCCAAGCGATCACCAGGTTCGGATCACTTGATTAAATTACTTTTGAGCCGAACATCCTCCTGTAAACTCTTTGAAAATATTGATTTTTAAGCTCCAAGTTGGGCTGACTCGAGCTGATGAAGTTATCAGCCGAACCTCTCTATGTAACTTCAAGTATTTCAACCTTGTTTTGCCCATAACTTCTTCGTCGGAACTCGGAATGACCTCATTCTTTTTGTGTTCACTTCGTATTATCGTTCTCTTCAAGATGGTATTAAGAACTCCTAGTTTTAAATAGTTTAATTTGGACTTTGTCCTTCCTTCATTGATACACTCCACTCATTTAAGCACTTTGTAGCTCCTTTTTGGATGATTCACCTGATATGACACATAAACTAGAAAGTAATCATAATATAAAGTAATATGCAAAAATTATATCTTAAAAAAGTATGAAATTGACATTCTAAACATGTAAATTATATACTTATCAAATTGCCCCCACACTTAGCTTTTGCTAGTCCTCGAGCAAACTACCTAACAAAAAATACAAAAAACTCCATTTCGTCGAGGATTCAGATGCAATTAGCTAATGCAACATGCCTTTAAACCCCTAGGTGTCCCTAGTGGATGAGTTATAGTCTTGTGAGGGCTTACAAGAGGTATACCCACAAAACCTACTCCAACTGCAAAATATTCCAGCGTCCCAAGCATCCAAAGAGCTATGAGGACATAGAGTTTCTGCATGCTAGTAAGAGCAAGTCTTATGGTGGAATCCATCTTATTCCAAGTGTGGAAAATTCATGGAATGTTAAGTCTAGTGGCTTCCAAGTTGGTGTTTTCCACACAAAATCCAAGCAAGGTTCCACGGTTTGGTGGAAGGGTGCGTGAAATCCATCAAAAACGCCAATAACAATAGCGTTGAATGCCAATAAGAATGGCGCGGTAGAGGACAAGAAATGCCAATATGAATGGCACTGAACGCTAATAAAAATAGCGTAAGTCAAGCGCTATTAACATTGGCATTCAGCGCCGTTAACATTAGCGTTTTGCGCTGTTAACAATAGGGTTCTGCGCTATTAACATTTGCGTTTATATTTATTTATTTTTCTTACACTCTTCTCACATTACTCCTGTTTCTTTACTAAATTGAAAATAAAAACTTTAAAAATACAAAACAAAATTTATAAATTTGAAATTGAAACAAGTTTAAATTAGCTAATTTTTATTTCATAGATTTAAGTTACATGAATTAAAAAAATTAAAAGCAACATTACATGGGTTGAAATAAATAATATTTAGAATTTAACATGATCCGATTTTCATTGTCAAGCTTCATCATTTCTCAAAGTTCACTTCATCATCGGTAAGATCAAGATATTTAATTTTCGAAAGCGGGATGGCTCTTAAAAATTTGGTACACATGATCAAATGCAAAATATTTGTTGTTTTGTTGAGAATATAGATTTTTAGCATGTGCCTCCTACAAAATAAATAAACATAATCTCTCATTTAGAAAATTAATGACTTAAAATATGTAGATAATTGAAAATAAGAGGTTCCATTGAATAATACTTACAACTTCTTCTAACGTCCATCCTCTTACGGGCATATTTGCATAAATTGATTGTATGAAACCCATGTAAACTTTGGTTTGCTTTTTCATCACCGACCACCTATTTTGAATACTTTGTCTTGTTCTTCCGTTGTCATTACCACCCACTTCTTCTACAAAGGCTTGGAGCACCCTTTCCCAATAAATGTGGACTCCTTGATTTTGTTCAACAATCGGTTGGAGACTAATTCTCATCCAAGCTTTGGTGATTGGAACATCTTCATTTGTAGTGTATGCCATACATGCACTTGATTGAAAGAATATTTGGAATTAAAAATATAAAATCAGGAGAGATAGGAAGCAAAGAAAATCTTGAGATTTTGGGATGGTTTTGATTTGTGTTGAAGAATCCAATTTATAGATAAGTTTCAATTTTGAAAATATGGCCGTTAAAATGCTAATAAGAATAGCGTTAAGCGCCGTTATTAATGGAGCTTATTCTGAACCGTTGATTAGAAGGAGCCGTTGAGAATCAAATGGTGCAAATTAAAACGCAATTGATACTAGCGTTAAGCGCCATTCTTATTTGAACAAGATCATTGCGGAGTTAGAGATATGATTCATCATTCCTTAACTCGTGGTATGACCTCGGCATTCCAGTAACCTGCCGTATTGGTTCGTTCACGACTTGACCCCAATCTAAGTTACGTCTTTCATTCTCAACGACCATGTTATGAAAAATAAAGTTTATATCATCCCTATCCAAGTAAAATGCTGGCTTTTTTGTTATTTGGAACTTGTTTTGGAGAGTTCCAAAAGCCCTTTCAACATCCTTTCTCTTCGCTTGTTGGTATCTATTGAACAACGTATTAGCTGGCCAATTTGGAAGAAGAACTTTGAATGACTGCACAATACAAGACAATCGTGGATATATATTATCCGCCAAGTAGTAACCCTTGTCGTAGTTGTGGCCATTGATGCGGTAATTACAAGGAGATGCTAAACCATTAACCATCTTATTAAAAAGTGGAGATTGAGCCAAGACGTTCAAGTCGTTATTCGACCCTGGCGTTCCAAAGAAACCATGCCAAAACCACCTATCATATGATGCCACGGCTTCTAAGATCATGGTAGGTTTTTTCTCATGCCCACGTAATGTACCTGCCCATGCTGTTGGACAATTCTTCTACCGAAAATGCATACAATCAACACTTCCAAGCATCCCAGGAAACCCTCTAGCCGCATTTTCTGCCAATAATCTTTTTGTGTATTCTCTTGTAGGAAGTCGCATGTACCTTGGACCAAAGCGGCGAACAATTACTCTGGAAAACCTCTTCACATACATATAGACGGTCAGCGCTCCCATACAGACATAATCATCTGTGCTATCAGCGTCTATGCCTTTACACAAACATTTCATTACGGTATACATCTTCATGTGGGGAGAGTGACCAAGTTGTCCGGTGCAATCAACTTGGAAATCAAAAGCAGGATCCGTAATAACTATTCCACTTAGAATACGTAAGAAAAGAGGTCGATACATACCCAAACATTGGTGGAACTTCTTAGGGCCTCAAGTACAATTAGGTCCAAAGTAGTCATGCATCATCCTTGCATCTCCGTCCTCTCGTTGCCTGTCCACCATTTTTCGCGTCAATACTTGTTGAGGCACTGGTTGGAAAATCCTATGCATTCTTGGAGTCATATATTGGTACACCACAATTGCTCTCTCCTCGCTATCATCACCAATGCTAAGATCGATACCATACGTCGTTAGTACATACCTCCTTAGAGGATTTTCATCGTCCATATTGCACCTATAAACAAAACTCAAATATTGTAAGCATTCCATACAAAAGAAAATAAAAAACATTCATTCAAAATTAAAGACATTCATTCACACATTAGAAAAGACATTCATTCAAGAGAATATTAAAGAAAACACATTCAAGTTTTTCTAATACATACAAAAGAAAATACTATCAGTTTTTCTACATTAAAACCATCCATTTCATTAAAGAGAAGACATTCTATGATCCCGAATCATTTGGTTCTAATCCCAAAATCCTAGACATGTCATCTATATTATAACTAGCCCCACCACTATTCACAAATTGGGTTAATTGTGACTGTGGATCTGCTTTCTCTTGTTGTGTCTGTGGAACATAATCAATTTGTGTATCATCTACAGTGGCATCATGACTTGTGGCTGGTCTTTTACGGCTGAACCAGTTTTCTCCAAGATCATAACATGATTGAGTTGATGTTCCTTCCCCTCAGTAGTTTGATTGCCCAAGAGCATGTGCACGATCTATTTCAAACCAATACTGGTCCTTTTCAAAATTTAACATAGCAAACTTGTGTGCTAAATCTTTCCATTGATCCTGAAAAGAAACACCAACATAGCAAATATATTAAAAAATCATAATAATATGGCAAACAAAATAATTAAAGGAGTCAAAACCAAAAATTACTAACCCTTGTTCCCCAATTAACATCATACGTAAATGGAAGAGGACCGGGTGCTTGCAAAGGCACTTCAACACGGTTTCCTTCACTGTCTGAACGTACGGTACAAAAAGAAACTCTTGGAAATTCAGGTGTAGCTTGTGAGACGTTTCATACTTATACCGTGATGGATGTATTTGGGGGACCTGATTCACCAGAAATGTCGGATCTTGAGTACTTGCAGCTCCAACTTCGTCTCTGTTTTCTTGACGATATATTTCTGGGAGCAAAAATCCAATAGATTGTAACTTCCACCACTGCACATACATGCTCTCATCAACATTCTTATAGTATCGTCCTTCAACCACATCAATAGGATCACGGGGGGCAGCAAGGTCTTCCAAAAGTTCACGTGGACTTCTTGGAATTGTTATGAATCCCCTTGTTTGCCTTAAAAATCGTTCACCAAGATACATGATACTAGTAGCGCTTTCCGGATTATAGAAAGTCACTCTTTGATTGGAGATTTCACGAGCATGCACTATATCAGGATGATCTCTATACATACTAGTAGACCATGGTTGCCATTGCGTTTCAACAATTGTCCTCAACTCATTTGTTGGCGAGCTGTATGAAGAGAGTGTTTGGAAGTACCCCTTTGCAACTTCACTAGACTATCTTTCTTAAATATCATAATTGCAGGCCATACATCAGTAGCTACACCTTCTATGAAAAAAGGCGTCAAAGTACGAAAATATATGTAAAACCAATATTCTAAAACCATCGCCATTCCACACATGTTTTTACAACCTCTAACAACATGATTCATGCTACTATACAAGTGACTAAAACAAGCCGAACCCCAATCATAATTACCAATCTCATTCAAATTACGCAAGGAAACGATCCAATCTTTGCTTGCTCGTGTAGTGGAACGTGCCAATAAAACTTTTGAAATCACCCATAATAAGAAGTATCGAGTCACAATCTCCCAATTTTCATCATTAATTGGATGTCCTTGATATAGGTTGCGAGTCAAATAATAGGAAAATCAGGTGAGTGCTTGTTGTAGTGTGCAAACCCATGCATAGGTCCAAAGTAGGTATTCACTAGCTGTTGATTTTCTCTACTTTTCCATTTACTTGTAGCGGCGTGTTCCAATCTTCTACGACCATTTCCAATAAGAATTCCGGTTAAGTGAACAAAGTCTAAAGGAGTGAAACCAATTTCGAAGTTTGGAAAATGAAACGAATTGGTGCTATACCACCACCTCTCTATGATTGCAAAAGCTAGTTGCTGATCAGCTCTCTTAATTCTAATTTCAAAAAATCTAGCAAGGACGGAATTTTGAAGAACTTGACTAGCACTTTCATGAACCACCACATGATTATGTAAATCCTCAAGGCCTTCTAGATTACTTCTAAACGTGATATCATGTTGTGTGTCAAATGGGTTTACACTTGTAGATATATGTTTGTCATCCGATTCTTTTGAACTCAACATCATATACACATCCATAATCTATACTAAATTATCAAATAAAAACAATATAGTCACACAATGCACTTAAATTGTTTACATAAACTAAAACATGGTAATTTCATGTCTATGTTACCCTAAGTTTCATGTCAAAACATGGTAATTTGATGTCAAAAGGTTTGTTCTCTAACCTCTTGAAACTATGTTACCCTAAGTTTCATGTCATTAGTCATTCATCAAACAATATTATGTAAACAATATCAAATTATGTAAACAATATTAAAGAAATTTACAAATCAACTAACCTCCCTTTGTATTCTCAATCAAATTGAGAAATTGAAGTATCTCTAGTTTGTGAATGATTTGGTCATAATAAGATAATTCATTTTGAATAAGAATAGGGTACCTGCATCAAGAATCAACCATAATTGGAGTTAGACCCAATACACAACCCAACTAAACAACCCAAATACAAGAATTGAAACCCTAATTTTCAATTTGGGGAAGAACCCAGTTGAAACATATTCTCAAATTAACAATAAAACTCAATAAAAGCCCCTAATTCTCAAATTAAAAGTAGAACTCAATGAACCTTAATTTCAAAATTAAATCCCTAATTCTCAAATTAGATAAAGATGCTTACTTTGTTTACAAATATGAAACAAATCATGCTCTTTGATAATCCAACTTTGTTTCTCACTGATTCAATGACCTTCTTGTTAGAGGAAAAAAAATGGAGTGGGATTTGGGGTTTTTTTCGTGAGAAGAAGAAGAAGAAGAGACTGTGTGAAGAAGAAGAACATGGTAAGAAGAGAACCCGTGTTTCTTCTGTATAGATAACTCAAAAAATGTTATTCTTATTAGCGCTCAGCGTTATTGTTATTAGCGTTTAGTACTATTAAGAATGGCGTGGAACGCTAATAAAATTAGCGTTTTGACCATTGACTTGAGTCAAGCACCATTAACATTAGTGTTTTTCAGCGCCATTAACAATAGCGTTTTGTGCTACTCTTATTAGCGTTTTCTGTGTTCCACCATTAGACTTGCGCTTCTATCCATAGTTCCAAATACTGAGGTGGCATGGAAGATGGAAGATGGATGGATTCCACCATAAGACTTGCTATAATAAGAAGTTAGAAATACCAAAGAACATATTCTCATTCTTAAATGTTGAGTGAGAAATAACCACACCATAATGAGAGAACACGTGTTTAAGATCGATCAATAAGCATTTCTCCCCGACTTCTGCCTCACTTAAAGGGATTTTATGATAATTGCACTCAATAAGGCGACTTTTTTATGGGTCTCACATGTGTGCAGGTAGGAATGAAGATAAAAATCCTACACACGTTGAATGGTGGGAAGGAAACCTTACGAATTATTTCTGGAGACCCCACAAGATCATGGGAAATAAAAGACTTTTTCTGATGATCTCTAAGAAAGGAAATCAACCATTATTGCGAGGATAAGAGTACTTACCACCTTCACATCCGATCGGCAGTGACGAAAGCACCACTCTCACAGCATCCAATGGAAATGTAGTCTTCAGCTCGTCTTCAACTGTTCATGATAAAATCTTGAACTTCGTAAATTTTTGACAATTTGTAACTCTTTTCCTCAAATTCCTTGTTGCTTGAAACTTCTATATATATTTTTATTCCCCATGGCCTTATTAAATAAATTAAAACAAAATAATATATTTTTCACTTTTTTTTTTATTATTGACAAGAAAAATAATACAAAGTGAAAATAAACAAAATAATAAAACAACCATGACCATGGAAAAAATACTTTACCGCTTGATTCTTCACTTGTATCGTATTCATATCATAAATTTCAACCACTCTTATCTTTTGATTTTCTTCGCTCTTGTAAATAAGTCTTCTACTTGGATATAAAATTCTGCCCCTTATGTTTAAGTCTTCAACATGTATATAAATCTGCTCATTGTATGTTGCTTTACTTGGATATCAAATTTGCTCTTACTCGTATTGGTGCTTGTAAACCTCAAACGTCTTCAACTTCCCTTGTAGAATTTTGATGTCGCCCCGCTTGTTGATGATGATGTGTTTCTATGGATATTTGTTAGCGAGATAGAGAATGGTGTTGACTGCAAATCAAACTACAAGAAGGTGGTTTTCATCTATAGACGTTACCCTCATGATTGACAAATTTAGCACTCAAGAGATCAAAGAGTAGTGCTTCTATTGGTGGGAGGTTAGGTAGCTCACCATTCTACCCGGAATTAACATACGGTGACACACACTAAAAAAAAAAACTTTTTAGTCATCTATAAATAAATCTGGTTTGGTGCCTCTGTTGATATGAAAAGAGGTAGTCTCCAATAATGATTGATCATCAACTCCAATAATGTCTTTCCCTCTGCACCTCATCTGCCACCGGCGTGACTAAATCCATTATTTAACACTCTAACAAGTAAGAAATCCGAGCGTAGTTCCCTAACACTTCCAAGTTCAGTTATGTCGGTCAGAAATCTCTATGTAAACATACCTAGAAGTATGCTAGCGACTCTAAAATCTCTACAAGTTTGAGGTTTTTTATGCAAATATTTACAAATTTTGAACAAAGTCTATTTGCAAAGTATCCAAACACTCCCCTATACTTAAATTTTACATTGTCCTCAATGTAATTGACTCATCCTAAGTAAAATAAAGGTGGGGAATCCTAATATGATATGCAAAAGAAGAAAACTAAAAACAAAAAGATAGAAAATACAAAACTTATGGGTTTCCTCCCATTTAGCGCTTAGTTTAACGTCCTCAGCCTGACCCGCTGGTTATCGGTCAGACACCAATAATCTGAAAATCTGGTAGTCTTCCTAGGAAATAATCTGCAATTATAATAACAGCTTCATAAAAACGTTAACACAAGATAAAATATTAAATATATAATTTCATTGAAGTTTCCCCCACACTTATTCCTTTCTACACTTGAAAGTGGATAGAGAACATAGAATTCGGGAACTTCAAAAGGTTCTTCAGCATGGCGAACCTACAAACTATTAGAATCAAACACATAAAGTGGTGGTAAATCCTAATATGATATGCAAAAGAAGAAAACTAAAAACAAAAAGATAGAAAATACAAAACTTATGGGTTGCTTCCTCCTCAGAAATACACCAACAATCTGAAAATCTGGTAGTCTTCCTAGGAAATAATCTGCAATTCTAATAACAGCTTCATGAAAACGTTAGCACAAGATAAAATATTAAAGATATCATTTCATTGAAGTTTCCCCCACACTTATTCCTTTCTACACTTGAAATTGGATAGAGAACATAGAATTCGGGAACTTCAAAAGGTTCTTCAGCATGGCGAACCTGCAAACTATTAGAATCAAACACATCAAGTGGTGGATACTTAGAAGCAAAATAATATGTTAAAACTTTGGAAGCACACAACTCCAATCATAAGCAAGGTGGATCAAAAGATTTAGAAATATGCAAAGAAGTAGACAAACCTTCCACAATCTCTTATATTACAGGATCCTCATCATTCTTAAAGAATTGTAATGAATTTTTACCTAATTTGTATCGTGGTCCTCTATCAAAATATTTAGCCATTATTCGTCTGCTTCAACCATAATCTCAGCATTATTATAATCCTTGGCAAGCTCAATTAGGTATTCCACGACTTTAATCAATATAGTTTCATTCTCAATCTCAATCTCTTCAACACTTTTGTCATCAGAATCCTCTTCAATAAAAATTTCTTCGGTGCAACTCCTAAAATCTTCGCTTGAGTACGTTACACCATTTATAACAACGGTAATGTCATATTCATCCTCCTCCTTTTGAACAGGCAAGTGATCGTTATAATGATCCGGAGTTGAAATAATGTTACCATCATTGCAAGGTCTTTCCAAAGATTATTCATCTTCATCCGCGTCTTCGTCAACCTCATAATATTCAATATCCCAACGACGTTGAAGTTTCGTTCGTATTACCCTGTTAATTTCTTCGAGAGTCTTTTCTAATGCTCCAGCTTCTTATAAATGATCATATTGCTTAGAAAGTTTTCTAATATTATTACATTTTCCGCCGTTATTCACGATGAAATTTCCAGACCGTATCTCTTCTTTTGACATAAATGAAGAAAGAACAAGATAAAGAGGAGTAGATATTTTCAAACTCTCTATCATCTGCACATTACTAGAAAGCAACTGATCAGAAGTATAACTATCCTCACATCCCTATGATTGCTCACTTACACACCCGTCATAAGGTTGTTGATATGTATGAGAGCATCCATAAGGCTCTGTAGGGTATGAATGAGACTAAAATCCATATTGATTACCACTATTATATGTTGATTGGTCTTTTGCTCCGTACATGTTATTTCCGTAAGGAAACATGACGAATCACAAAAAAAAAACAAGCTAAACAAATAACAAATCAATTAACAACGTACCGCTCCCCGGCAGCGACGCCAAAATTTGATGCGTGTCGTAACCACAATAACTTAATAGAGATATTTCCCACTAATTAACTAGTAATATAACGGTAGTAAGGATCATTCCCACAAAGATCTATGTAATTGATAAGTTATTTAGATATCAAAATAAGATAAAACAAAGGGAGGTTGGTTGTAAGATAAATAAAAAGACAATAATAAAGAGAAAAGATGATCAAGGAATCCTTCGCCGTTACCAAGCATTAAATGGATTCGAATACTTATATATATTTCGTTAGAACCATTCATCACCAACCGTAAAATAACACTAGATTAGTGTTATCCCCAAAACTCCTTCTATCTCTGGACACGGAAGTTCTCGACTACCAGATTCTGTTCAACGAACCACCAAGTAGTAGATCACTCAAGGTGTAATACAATCGAATGCTTTAGGCTTGGTGAATTAGGTTGATCCAGTAGTTGAGCTCTTATATCAAGGTCCACTTTCTAATGTTATCTTCACTTGCAATTGCTCCACATAATCCATTTGCAAGGTCTCGCGATTTCTACTTGTGTATGAATTATTTGATGATTACTTATCTCCTAATTCAATACTGGTAATAGAACAATCAGTGGATCAATCTAGTTGTGCACCCAAATCAATCTAACGATCACTCATAAATATTATATGTGGTAAAGACAAACGATGATGATTAGAACTTCAAAAAAAACTTGTATAATAATAAAGTTCACGTCTAGAATATTGAATTCATCCTTAATCAATAAAAGTTTAGCTTCTCATGATTACACAATTACTTGGTTTCCCCCTAAAGGGGTAAACCCTAGAATATTTTATGAAGAACAAAAGTATAATATGAGATGTGTTATTAAAAGATGTCTTCTTAAGGCTCTGGATGTTTTCTTATATAGAACTCTCAAAGTGAGGCTTAGAATCCTTCTGGTACCTTGTTTCCTTTAGTTGCAAGTTAATTTCATGTACAAATATGTCCCAAGAAGTTGTCAGGTTCGGCTCATAACTTGCCGACATTTCTTGGACAAACCTGACAAGTGATAATTACTCCAAGCGATCACCAGGTTAGGCTCACTTGATTAAATTACTTTTGAGCTGAACATCCTCCTGTATACTCTTTGAAAATACTGATTTTTAAGCTCGAGGTTCGGCTATCTCGAGCTGATGAAGTTATCCGCCGAACCTCCCTCTGTAACTTCAAGTATTTCAACCTTGTTTTGCCCATAACTTCTTCGTCCGAACTCGGAATGATCTCATTCTTTTTGAGTTCACTTCATATTCTCGTTATATTCAAGATGGTCTTAAGAAATCCTAGATTTGAGTGAGTTTAATTTGGGATTTTTCCTTCCTTCATTGATACACTCCACTTCCTTGCTCATTTAAGCACTTTGTAGCTCCTTTTTGGATGATTCATCTGATATGACACATAAACTAGAAAGTAAACATAATACAAAGTAATATGCAAGAATTATAGATTAAACAAGTATGGAATTGACAATCTAAACATGTAAATTATTCACTTATCATAGTCGAAACTAGACAGACAAACTATAAGCTTAACCATTTCCATATAACACTTTAAGACTTTAATATTGGGTCACAACCATAGGTTATAATGTGATCAAATATGTCTAATGTGTTTTTAGAGAGTTTTTTAAATGCCGATTATCTCATAGAAATAATTTTGATGCCTCTAAAAATATTCGACTGGGAAAGTAAGTACACTTACTTTCCAGTTAGTGAGTTATTTTTCTCATGGTATGTGTAAGAGCATAGCTCGGTTGAATTTACCAAGCGTTGGTATGTCAAGTTTGGTTGTTATATTTTAGTGTGTCAAAACTCATTTAAAGTTGCTTGAATATATACTAGAGTCAACTTCGTTTAGGTTAGACTATGAAGTCTTGGAATGTTGAGACATACAAGTATTACTCTGAAGACTCGAAGAATGTGAAGAAGTAATGAAATACAACGACGACATCATCCTTAAACTTGAGGTTAGTAATATTGACTTGAAATGTTTCATTCCTAACGTATCTTTAAAGTCGTACTATATTAAAAACATAACTGTGAAGCTGTATATACTGTACATATTTTATAATACTCTAGTGATGTGACATGGTCATATTCGTATGATCATATTATTAGGGAATTAGAATATGAAGTATAACGCTTATCTTTTGAACTTCGTAGATATGACAACGACATAATCTTGTATATAATGTTATGATTATGTGAAGAGGTTATGGTGAAGATTTCATCCTAGGAAACAATGTTTTACATTCATTTAAAGGAAGTACATTCATGAACTTGTTTTATGAATCGAAAGGGAAATCATTAGGCTTATTGTTAGACTATTCATTGCAAATCTTTGGATTACCAATATGAGTGAGATGGTAGAACCGATCGTAACTATGTTATATATCTTGTCTTAACTAATCACAATATCTGACTTATGATTTGGTATGACTAGTTTTTATTAATTGGTGTAACCGATCCTAAGTAATCACCATGAGATGGTGTGATCGCTATTTGTAATTGGTATGACCAATCACAAAGTATTGTATAATCGATCCTTGTACTTGGTAATCATTCCTGGTAATTGGTATAACCGATCCTGGTAAATGGTGTGACCGATCAGAAGCAATACCGATATAGGAACCGGTCCTGGTAACTTGTGTGACCGATCACAAGTATTTTTATATTGAGGTATAATCGATCCTAGTGATTGGTATAACCAATTGAACCCATGTATGTGATTTGATATTTGATCAATCACATAGTTATCTTGGAATATAGGTCAACCAATTCTAAACTTTTTTCGAAGTGTGGTATAACCGATTCCAAGAATGTAAATCCATGTAAATATGAATAAGGATTTACAGTGAAGAGATGTCTAACATACTTTGAATACGTAAAATAACTCTTATCATTTATTGTTCAAAGATATTCCTTAGTACTCAAGGAGATCCTATGCCGAAATAAATTGAGAATCTTTTAATTCAGGTTTTTGGTTTTATATGCTTTAATTACCAGCAACTAAATGCATATCTCTAGCTAATAAAAATTAGTAATGTACATTTACTAATTGGAGATTTTCTACTAAGGGATTTCGGAAATGTTGGACAATCATTTATTGGAATTAGGAAAGACGAATCTTTCCATTCATTGCATATCTTGAGAATATTTTCGGTTTTGAAAATTCCTTGGTGTCCAAACATCCTTGTCTATAAATACCTAAATTTGCATTTCTAGCAAACTATCCTAAGAGCCAGGCAAAATTTATTTCTTGTTGTTTCTGGTGGAGCCGTCTAATCAGAGAGGAAAGTATCCTAATTAGGTGAAATCTCTTACGACCGCTCGTTTAAAGACTTATGTGAGATCAAGAAGCTTTACGAGTACCGTTAGTGGGAAACTAGATAATTGTAGTGTTATTATTTTCGATTGATTTGATTGACTAACGGTTGCTAAAACTTTGATTGCACCTATTTTGTTTATTCTTGATAATTTTCTCTTCTTATATAAGATTCACTCAACCTATATCGAAGTATCGGCGATATATTTAGCACTGTTTTTATATCCAAAGACATCTTGAAATAATCCATTGTTAACAGACTCAAGTGGTATTGTGCAGGTTATTATTAAATATTAAAGAAGATTTGAGGACGAAGAAGACTTCTTACTAGTTCTCATATCTTTGTGAGTGCATAAACCTTGATCAAATGGGATCCAACTAGAATCGGATTTATTCAATTGATTAGTTGCGTGAGATCGGCATCACTTTATAGCTTCTCGTTAAGATCCATATTGATTGATTGCTAAGTTAAACTCAACTGCTTTTGTAGTTATTGGATAGATTGATCTAACCATGCTAAGGAGTTTATTAGATTAAATGGAAGAGCCTTTGTGTATGACTTGAAATATCTTTATCTTGAAAGAATCAATAGCGTTGTTTCCAAAAATATTTGTTGTTCCTTTGATGTTTGGAATACGATCCAAACGAATTGTACCAGTGCAAGACCTTCGAAGTTGGACGCGCATGGATACTGAGGAAACTAAGTGAACTATGGTTAGTTGCTTGGTCTCAACTACATGAAGTTGGTGTAGATCTTGTACAACATATTAATTCTGAGATTATTCAATTCTGGGCTAGGTCCCGGCGTTTTTCTGCACTTGCAGTTTTCCTCGTTAACAAAATCTTGTTGTGTGATTTTTTTTTGTTTTCTACAATTATATTCGTTTATATAATTTAAATTAAATTACACAAACTTTAACTCCGACATATTTGATAGTGATCCTATATAGTTTGGTTAAGCGCGGACCTATTATCAAGTATCACACTTTGGTAGTCATATTATCTCGGTCTCGTATCCATAAACAATCACACAAAGAGTGAATATGGATTAGTTATATTGTCTCGACTCTGTCCATAGATGATCACTTTCGGTAAGAGGACTTATAGGTTGAAAACAAAAATATTAAGGTGTATTTGGGTATCCTCGTCTTTTCAGTACGTGTACCGGTTTGTATACACTTAAGACAAAATGATAGGTGTAGAATACACCATATTTACTATCTAGTAGTTTACGCTTTCTTTGCTATTTTTCTAGTAAATTATCTATTTTACGTGTGTTTTTGAGTTATTAGGTACTCTGGAGTCGCACAGAGGAAAAGGAGAAGAAATCGTTCAATTTGAGCTAAAAGGGCAAAAAGGTCATTTCAGGGGCGGACACTATACGGATCCAAGTCAAGGTTAAGGGGCATCTCTGTTTTGGATAATTATAAAGACATCCTAGCTGTGGTTAAGGGGAGGCCAATAGGCTATCCCTTATCAAAGTAACCAACTATTATGGAGCACTAGCTTGGGGTGTATTTATTTGGGGTGTACCATTTAACCCCAAATCATATAACCCTAAATCGAGAAATCATTCCCACCTGTTTAACCAGAAACTGTGAGCAGCTGCTGAAATAGAGATCGAGAATTGAGAGGAGAGATTAAGGGGTGGTGCAGTCGTTGTTGAAAACAAGAAGACAATGGCGTTGAAATTGAGGGTTCGTCTCTGCAGTGAGGGAAAGATGCTGTGACTTTCATGGGTGAGGACGAATTTCAAGACTCAGATGAAGATGGAGATTCGATTGATAATTACAGAAGCTTAGGGTTACAACGAGATAGTTGAAATTGTGTAGCTGCTATTGCCGTGAGGTTGAGATCCAGAGAAGAAATTGGAAATCGATGAAGCTGCTGTGATTAATGGCGGTCTTTACAACTGAGATAGATGTTAATCGAGATGGATGAAGCTGACGTTGTTTATGATGGTGAGGTGATGCTGTTGAAATCAGATGGAGGCGTTGATGAATCTGCTGGTGACGATGGATGCTGTGAATCGGAGAGCTGAAATTTAATTAAGGGTTTGAGTTTAGTGGCACTGTTGGTTGTTACAGAATCAAGAACAAGATGAATTCGAATTCGAGATGGGTTTGCTTTTCCAGATAGGGATAAAGACAATTAGGGTTTGGTTTGAGATGGGTACTAATATATTGGGTTTGGACATAATTGATTAATGGAGAAGTCTCTGCTATTGATTGATGGTATGAAGGTTGAAGCTGAGAGGTATTACTACTGCACAGGGAGTAAAGAGGTGGATGAATGAAATTATGATGAATTGCAGCTCAGGAATGGAGGAGATTGGTGGTGAAGTTACAGAGCATCCAGTGATGATGTTAATACTGGCTAAAGGAGGAAGTAATGCTGTTGAGAATTGAATATCAGTAATGGCATTGGAACCCTGCTGCAGAGTGGGTTGAGTTGTATGAATGAATGCATATGTATGCTAGGATTGATGTTGCAGGTGGAATTGGACTGTGAATGGGTTGCAGATGGATGGGAGGCAGCTGCTGCAGTTATGAGCCAAGACAGAACAAGGACTGTGAATGAGTTTGCTGTGTTGGGATTTCAGTGAATAGCAGGCCTGTTATAAATGATGCTGTTATGGCAGTGATGAGAAGAGAGTATTGCAGTCGAGTTGAGGCAAAGAAGAGATTGAAGCCAAGTTTTGCGACAGGGAAGGTTACAGAGGTCAGCCATCATGGCTGGGATTAAAATTCGCAGTGATGCACAATGATAGTGCAGCATGGCCATCTTGGCCGTGAACAATGTTCTGTGCAAGTGTCCTGGTCAGAACTAGTCATCCGAGTTAGCCAGATGACTCGGTTCTGACTCGTTCTAACTCAGCCCCTTGACCTTGACCCTTGACTAACCTTTGACCGTTAAGTTTGACTCCTTTGACCGTTAGTCATAACGGTTGACGGACGGAATATACCTTTACCGGTGGAAAATTTTCAGATGACCGGCGACGACGGATTCCGGGCTATTTCCGGCCAAAACCCAGTTTTCCGGCGAGCCAAAGTTGCAGAATTTTGTGTGGTTTCTCTCATGGGATGTGAAGAGTTGGACTTGGAATTGAATGAAGAATTCGGCTTGGATTTGGAAAGAGCAGATGGAAGATTTGAGAAAGGCTTGGATTTGGAAATTGAGCTACAAAAGGAAAGGGATTCTATTCCTTGGAAGATATGGAGAACATTGAAGCCTATAAATAGAGAAGTGCTCTACTTTTCTATACACACTTCTACACTTGCACACACTTTTGTGCACAATTTTGCACACTTCTACATACACAATTCTTTTCTTTATTCTTTGTGTGAACTCCAAAGCATGAGTAACTAATTTGATTGAGGATGAATTCCTAGTTCTTAACATGATTTGAGTTTTGTTTCAATTCTACTTTGAAGTTTTTCATATGATTATCGTTTGTTTTTACTAATATGAGTGTTTATGATTGATTGATAGGTTGTTTAGGATGGATACTAAATTGATTTGTTAATTTGATCTAAAGCTAGTGAAAGTTAGGGGATAAGTAATCGTTTCTTGACTCTTTACACAAGTAGAAAACACAAGACCTTGCGGAGGGATTCCGTGGAGCAATTGTGTGTGAAAACAACGCTAGAAAGTGGACCAAGCGAACCGAGTCTAACTACTAGTACTAAACCTAAGTTCATAAATCTTAATGCGTTCGGGGAATTACATCTTGTAAGCGAACCTCAAGGTGGTTCTTTTGAATAGAATCTGATAACTAAGCGGACATGTTACTCAGTGAAATAAGGAATTTTGGGGCTAGATAAGCGAACCTTCTATCCTACAGTTGGTGATAATCTGTGACTAATAAGAAGTGGAAAAGAACATAACTTTAATCATTGTTTTGCAGCGAAGAAGGATTCCTTGATCTAATCTCTCTTATTGATTTCCTTTATATTTTTAATTGCTTTATTTACTTTTTGTGACAATTCAACCCCCCTTTGTGTGACAATTTTACAACTAGAATCTCGTGCTCCTCGTGGGATCGATCTTGACTACCCTATATTACTTTTTAATTAGGTAGTAAAATATTAATTAATTTTTTGTGGTTACGACACGCATACACAAAACAAGTTCAGGAGTCTACAAAACTTTTTCGGTATGCATACAAGTACAAGGTATGTGTACCATCCTGAGTTCACGAGTTAACATATTTTATTGGGTTTGCATACTCGGCATGTGTACCAAAAGTCATTGCCGAACTATAGCTACGCTTGTACGTGTATTGGGTACATGTACTGCGGCTCCGAACCTATAACAGTTGCGCCAGTATGTAAGCTGGTACGTTTATTGTCATGTATCCATATTTACAATAGTTTTATATCTCTCTAATAATCAATTTGAAACATTCTTGAACAACATCAATGACCCACATCACTGTTCCATGCTATTTTCAAATGATTATCTTGAATATCAATTTAGGTCATAAACAATAAATTATTTTTAACCAAGTTCATCAAGTATGAACAAATGTTCTTAAGCTTAGTCATACATATTTCAAGAATAATTAACAAGATAAACTTGACTCGAAATTTCTGTTTGTGCATGTAAAGTCCACTTAAGTCATGCGACTTAGTCTCATATATAAAAAAGGTAAAAACTTGAGTAATAGGTGGTTTAGTCTTCGCTTACATTCTGTTGATGAAGTTCTCAAAAAGATTCAGTTGATCTTCGCCTTCAAACGGTAGAATGCAATGATGACTTCTGTAATCCTTTTTTTCTCAACCACATTTCACGGGATAATCTCATCTGAACCTGGTATTATTCATTTAAAATAACAAACATGAAAGTAAAAGATAAAGATACCAGGCTGCATTCAGAATTGAATGTAGACTCAAGATAAATCCAATATCTGATCCAGTGTACACACCAACTCCAATTCGAAGTCCCAACTCAGAAGCACCACTAAAAATGCGAGATAATTCGATATCACAGTGAGACTGCCTTGAAATAAAAATTGAGATTGGAAGTATGAAGAATGATCCGAGAAACACTATGTGCAACATCATTTTCACTCTATGTGCACTAGGGAATTAGAAACAGTTTTGAAAAGTTATGAAAATGCGGGGGTACCAGAATACACCACCACTTTTTTCTTAGAAAATCTGTAAGGACAAACTCAATACAACTCCTAGATTTAAACTCAATCAAGGAATGGTATATTAGAGTTATTTGTCTCTCTCTTATGATTAAAATATTTACAGAAATAAATCCGCGAACCTAATCACAAAGAGATAACTTGGACGGTACCAAACACCAATGTCCAAGAATCAATCAAGTCGTATCCAACTAACTAGGTCGGATGTCTCTAATATGATTGATCAATGCACAACCTGTGATATTTCAATTATAAAGATAAACAACATAATTCGGAAAGAAAAAAACACAGACACTAGAAGTTTTGTTAACGAGAAAACTGCAAATGCAGAAAATCCCCGGGACCTAGTCCAGATTGAACACCAAACTGTATTAAGCTGCTATAGACACTAGACTACTACCAATTAACTTCGGACTAGAATGTAGTTGAGCCCTAAAAGGTATCCATTGTTCAAGGTATAATCGCGCTCCTTCCGCCTCTTTAATTTCAGCAGGAATTCGCGCAATTGATTCCTTTAGATGACGTCACATCAACTAAGAGTTGATTCAACTAAATTAAATATTTTAAACCAAATCTGCCTCCTACATATTAGGCATATATAATTGATTCTCTTTTACAATCAAATAGTTTGATCAAAGGTATGGAAATCGATAGCAATAGACAAAGTCTCGCTAATCTCAAAATCTGTACTTATACAACTCGAAGTGTAGCTTGTTAGAGCATTGCTCGGTCGAACTCGCATATGTTGCTATCTCAACCAAATCAAGACATTAAACTATATGTCTTGATTTCTAGTTTAATTATGACTAAGTCTCGGTCTAGGATAGTTAAGTATAGTTGATCTCCAGACTCCATGGCGATTATCTTTCAAAGACGAAGAACTACTCAAGGAACCAGTGGAACTTCATCCGACCAAAAGTTATGTGGAGACTTAAACTCATCTGTCACTCAAAAGTATATCTACTCTATCTCCTACTCTTGAGACAAAAGTCGTATAAGTATGACAGTTTTCATACATACACATTTGCTATTTCGAGCCGAGTTTACTCGCCTATCTTTTTCTTGAAATATGTGTTGGTAAGATTTTGCTTTTACCATTTTCATCTTTACCCGTGACGAAAGTCATGATGATATTTCAATTTTGAAATAGCTTTGATGACGATAGTCATGAATAACGATTGTTATAACATTATAGAAGAATGTTTCAATGATTGAAATTTAGAGTTGAGAATACGTAACCAACTATGGATATAAGCATATATAGTGTGTTCGCACATTAGTGTATAAATCCATGTGCCGGAAACCAAGTGCATGCATATGTGTGCATGCGGTATTGGTGAAGGAGACATGTTGGGTACGTATACCCGTACGCGTACCAACGAAAGTTTTCGAACCAAATTTTTTTGCTGAGTTTGTAGGTTTGCAAACTGTTAAACCAGTCACCTTAGGAACGCGTACCCTTAAGTGTACCCACGGAAGTTTTTGAACCGAAAATTTCTATTGAGTTTCTAAACTCAAATCAGGTAGCTATGGTACATGTACCCGTACGCGTACCCAAGATGTTTATATCTCACAAATCGGAAGTTCATGAACTTAAATAATAAATCAATAAGAAATGCAATCTTTGCAAATCGTGGCTATATTGTTCATGAATTGATTCGAGTGAATCAAATCGATTTTTTTTTTAATTGTGTCTATGTATAAAGATCTAAGCAATTGAACAACTCTTCAACTAGTTATGAGAAAGATGGATACGATTATATGAAAGTGCTCATATGGCTAACCATTGGTTAACTATTTGTGAACCAACCAAATGTACACGTTTAGGTACAGTTACTCAAACCTAAATGAAATACATTTAATTTGTGTATGAGACAAGCTAAGTTTCGATCTAACGGTTGAAATATATTATCTTGGATAAATCAGGTTTTTCATCTAACGATGAATATTGAATGCTTTGTTACCAAGGTAACTTAGATTGCAAACCCTGATTTGAAAAATATATAAAAGAGACATCTAGCAACTGGAAAAACTAATCCCTACACCTCCTGTGATACTAATTGGTTTTGCTAGAGTCGATTCTCCTTTAACCGTAGGTTTTTTCTCGAGACCCTGTCGGTTAACGACTTAAAGTCTTTATTGGGATTGTGAAGCCAGACGAAACTACTTCTCTTATAGTTGAGCGATTTAATCTTGCCATCTTCTATTATACGAGTTCAATTGAATAACTGGTTTGATATTATATCTCTGATAGGGCAAGATAAAAAGAAATCACAAACATCTTCGTCTCATCGTTTGTGATTCCGCAATATCTAGTTTCGCTACCATAAGATTTAGATTATTATGAGGTGATTGATAATTTTAGGCTGTTCTTCGGGAATATAAGTCCGGGTTATCGATTCATTCATGTTCACCTTGATTTTATCAAAAGGCTGAACAAAACTCATAGGTTTATCTGTGGGATACATATTTATCTATTATCATAGACTTTTCTGTGTGATACAGATTTGTTTATTAAAGTCTTCGACTTTGGGTCGTAGAAATTCTTGGTTGTGGGTTAGATCAGATAAGGGAATCAAGTGCGTAGTATCTTGTTGGGATCAGAGACGTAAGGAGCGCAACTGTACCTTGAATCAGTGTGATATTGATTAGGGTTCAACTACAATCCATACCGAAGTTAGTTAGTAGTATGCTAGTGTCTGTAGCAGCTTAATACAGTGTGGTGTTCAATCTGGACTAGGTCCCTGTTTTTTTTTTTTTTTTCATTTGCGGTTTCCTCGTTAACAAAATTTCTGGTGTCTGTGTTATTTCTATTCCACATTATATTTTGTTATATAATTGAATTATCACATGTTGTCGTTGTATCGATCAATTGTGAAATCCAACCTTGGGTTGTTGATTGAAAATTGATTGATCTTTGAATATTGGTCTTTGGTACCATCCAAGTTTAGTTTTCTTGTATTTGATAAAGACAAGCATATTTCTATTTACTTGAGTATAGATCAAATCGATAGATAGAGATATTAACTCCTTGATATACTTTTTATTAAGATTGAGTCTGACTGTGTAGTTGATTCTCTTAATATAATAGTAGAGTTAGTCCATACAAATTGCTAATCGAAATATTGGGTGAGGTTGTTAGACCCCCGCTTTTTCACAACCTAGATTATTATTCAACTCACAAGTATAAAACATGTGGAATCACAAAGTTTGAGATGAATATAACTTTGTGATTTCTATCTATATTGATCAAGTGAGTAAACTCAACAATCGATCAAGATACATGATACACGAGTTATCAAGGAAAGATAACTAGACCTGGCTTCACGAATCCTTATGATGACTTTGTAGTCGCTAAACTCTAAAAGGGTTAGGAAGAGGATGACTCTAAATACAATTAGGACATGCCAAAAAGTATTGTCGGGATTCAAAGATCCCAGTTGCTTGAAGGTCCCCTTTTATAGAAATTCAAAGCATAGGTTGCTTTAGGTTTAAGCTAACATATCTTTGGAACCAAGAAAACAATATCCAAGGTTACATGAATATTTGAATTTGATTCACATAAACAAGATATACACTCTGGTTAGGTAAAACCATAACCGAACCGTGTACAAATACTACATTCAACATGGTTATCCGAAACTAACCGGTTTGAACTTAAAAGCTTAATATTCATTATCATGAATACACAAAACATTAAATATGAGTCACAAATATGTGATCAATTAAGTCTAGTGTTTTAGAGAATTAATCAAATGCTAATTATCTCATAGAAATAATTTAAACATACTTAAAAATATAACCGACATGATTAGTAGATGTACGAGTACAAATACATATTAGTTCTTGAGTCGTTTCAGTCATAGTACGCGTACCGGTTTGTAAACTTTAAACCAAAACCAAAGTTCCGGAGTTCACAAAACTTTTTAGGTTTGCGTACAGGTTTGTAAAATTTACACCAAACCAAAGTTCAGGAGTTCACATAACTCTTTAAATTTGTGTAACAATTTAGAAACCTTAAGACTGTCACTGGTTCCGGAGTTTACAAAACTAAATAGGTTTGCGTACCGGGTTAGAAACACCACCGAGTTTAGGAACAAATAACTGTTTAATTTTTCATACCAATTTGGATACTCACCCCAGTTCCGTAACCACATTTCAATAATGGTTAGCATACAAGTATGCGGACCGATCCGGTTCACGAGTTAAAGATATTTTCGTATGATTTACATACAAATATGCGTACCAATAATCTGTAAGAGTACATATAATACGGGTTCATACATATAACAGTTTTCCCAGTAAAACTGATACCAATGTCTTGTATCCGAATCCATAGTAGTTCTATGTTTCCTCTCTAAATTGAGTCGAAACATTCCTGAATAACATCAATGACACATATAACTATTCCAGGCTATTTTCGAATGATAATCTTGAATCATGGTTTTGATTCCGAACAATAAATTGTCCTTAACCTAAATTCATCAAGTATGAACAAATGTTTATTAAGCTAAGTCATTATATTTCAAGAACTCTTTAACTAGATAAATAATTTTCGACTTGAAATTCTTGTTTATGCATAATAGTCTAATTAGTTATGCGACATCGTCTCAAATGATAGAAAAGTGAATGTAACTTGAGATATATGTGGTTCGGTCTTCACTTAAATTTTGTTGATGAAGTTCACTAAAATCTTTGGTTGATCTTCGCCTTCAAATGGTAGAATGCAATGATGACTGCTGTGATCCACTATTTCTCAACTACATTTCTATCCTAGTTCGAGACTTAGCTAATTGTAAACTAGAAATCTTGATATTGTTTTGAAATTTGACAACAAGCTTGAGATACCAACACTTGTGAGTTCGACCGAGCAATGCTCTAACAATTTACCTTGGTTATGATTCTCACACGCAAAAACCTACATCATGTTGACGAAATGTGAATTGATTTTCTTTTTATTTCTCAGTTTTAACCAATTAATGTTCACAATTTCGACTTGTTATGCATGCCTAATAATATAACAATTCATCCTCTTGTCTTTCAATATAAATGCCACCGCCCTATTTTCTCATCACACAATCCTATTTTTCTATTTTTAAACTTAAGAAAAAGGTTAGGGTTTCAATCACAAACAAACCTTAAGAGAAAAACTTAGGGGTATACTCGCAAACAAACCTTAAGTGAAAAAGTTAGTGTTTATCCATGGCATCTAAATCGAGTCTTCCTCGTGAAAATAGAGATGCAAAACGAAAAAATAAATCCATGGCTTCTAGATTGTTTCTTGTGGAGATAGAGATGCAAAGTTAAAACGAAAATAAAAATAATCTATGGCTGCAGGCAGGATGGTACTTAGTTGTTTTTTTATTTATTTTTATTGAATTTTTCTTGTGGTTATAGGATTGAATATGGTTTAAAATCTTTTGGAACTCTTATATTGTTATATCTAGTGATTAGTTTTGAAGTTTTACATTAGACTGATTTAAGATCTGTTAAATTTGTAGAATTAATGCTCCAATTCAGCTCCATTAGCTTCATTTTCTGATTGAAATTATTATTTGAATGCCAATATTTTTATTTTAAACTTTGATTGACATATGGTTTTGTGCTTGGCCTATCTAGTGCATGGTTTATCTTTGACTCATATCATTGTGATCATAACACCAGACATTGATTTTGTAAATATTAACATAAATTTCTGATCTTTTGCTTGGACATGTTATTTATTTGATTTAAGTATTTCTAAAAAGTTCTGCAATTCTTAATCTTCCCAAGTCTGTATATTTCAAAATATTAAATTTCATACATGTACGAAAAACACATATAATCACTAAGATTAACACGTCATTAAGAAAGAGTTATCTTGTTTTCCATTTTATGCGAATCTTTCCTTACAAGAGAATGGAAACAAGGTTACCGTGGCATTAATGAAGATATATCTTGTTTCTCATTTTATGTAAATTGAATCGATTTTGGTATATTTTATATGATTTTTTTTTTGTATCCTCTTCCTTCCCGTTCTTATTGTAATTAATAGATAGAAGTATAAATAGGAAACAAACCACCATGGCCATTTCTAGACATTTTTTTTTTTGAGTTGCTTTTCTATATTATTGAGAAAATATAATTAGTTTTCTTCCTTAATGTTTCTCTGTACACAATTCTCATCTCATTTGTAAATTGCAGTCCGGAGAGGCCTCGTACTGTGCTCGGGTTTGGGACCATGGTTATCATCATCGCAAACGATGTTGGTACTTATATTGCTACCGATTGTAAAGCGACCATAGCCCTTAATTTCGAAAAGGAAAAGTCGTACGCAGAAAGTGGAGAACCAATTCCCTCTCGACGAGATGATGAAAAGGTTGTCCCAACAGGATAACAATTGTATGTCACCATAGATGGAAACAACGTAATTTCAGACTTTATGAGCCCAAATTGATAACCTTCAAATTATAAATTAAAAACACTACGAAATTGAGTTTGTGATTAATACACATTAGAATCACCAAGCTTCGGGTAAGTAGGTGCGACCGATATATATATAATCCCATTGTTATTATAGTTTATAAGTCTATAGATAAGTTAACTTGATATAGATTTCTTACAATATATGTAAAAATTACCGAATTTCTAGTTAATGTTTCTAGGTATTGTGATTTTAAATTTGATTTGTTCTCATCTTGTGGATGTTCAAAAATCCTTTTTTCTATACAATATGTGGATTTTGAATGGACTTTGTTGTTATAGATTGTTGTGCATTTTAGTCCTTTCTTCTTGAAATAGGGGAGTGAATCAAGAATATCTAATTTTTTGTGTAGTGACTGATGATATATAACGGGCTTCATATGTTTCTTGTGTTCTTTTGTTTATTTGTAAAACTCTTTCTTCACTAATAAGATCAATCAACTGTTATATTTATTAGGTAGTGCTAGGTAATTGGTCATCTATAACTAACAATTCTAGTATTCAATTGATCAATTTTCAATGTTAGTTTCTTAATTTATGTGTTTTAATGTATGAGATTGTACTAAGTTGATATACATTTTTTATGTAAATTATATACTGAACTGATTATATATTTTACGGTGTGTATTGTTTAAAGACTAATGCCCCTCAGCAATAGCTAGTTCATGCCCCAACTCGTAGGACGGGGAAAAATGCACTAAAAGAGAGACTTGTAAAATGTTTTTTGTTGTTGTTGTCAAACAACTATATACTTACCGAGGCTAGGTCATTTGAAAACATGATTTTAGTGTTTCCTTATCTGAATGCAATGCGGAAGTAAAGACTAAGGAATTGAAATCATCAAAGATGATTGAAATTGATGTGTTGGAGCAAGAAGTTTACGGTGTTGATATGTGTACATGTAATATGCTTCTTTGTTCCATGCCTACGATAGGTTGGCCAGTTGAATAGAAACAAAACTTTATTAAAAATATGATATGATTTTCAAGGATTAAGATGTCATTGAGGGGACAAACACATAAAAGGGATCTATATTCGGTTGTTAAAAACTATAAGAAACATGTTACGTCTCTAGCTCTCTGCATTTTTAAGTCAACACTTTAGCAAGTTTTCATGCCATATCCTTGGAGATTTCTTAAACCATAAATAGACTTATGTGGAACACTCAAGCTTTGAATTATCTTTTAAGCCAAAAGTCTTATGCATATACACCTCATCCTTTAATCACTATACAACAGTGTTGATATCAGATCAATCAAACTAAACAACTGAAAATAAAATTAATCTTATATAGACAGGTTTAGCAACATGACTAAATATTTCAGAATAATTAAGACCTTCTCGTGGATGTAATTAATTTGGCCTTAATTATTTATTTTTATTTCTATTGTATCATCAGTTTTGCCTTAATATAATTATAATTATAGGAACATTTAAAAACGCAAGAGAGAACCATAAATAGTTGGACGAAGCAACATATTGAACTAACGTATAAAAATACTAACGAGAAAACTGAAATCTACACTATATGTCAGGCAATATCTCGAGATTATTAGTTACAAATTACTTCACGGAAAGAAGGTTCAAAATTCCCCTCCTAATTACTTATTCGAGCTATAATCTAAATGTTTATTTTTATTCAACGGGTTGAATATGAAGGCCATTGGAAATTCGGGATCAATCCTTCCACTAATCTTTCATTCATTCCTAGTTATTTCTTCGGGTTTTACTTCGGGTTTTTTCATTCGAAATCACCTTAAATGCCTCATAGAAGGTTCTCAATTGTCTAAGACAATCCACAAAGTAACATTCCTGTACGATGATCTAGGTAGATATATTCAACATGAGATATTGAAGTATAATTGGTTAAAGAATTCTTAATCCTACACTATGTTAGAAGTTTGAACCATCTACCAAAAAAGTAGAAAAAGACATATAATATGAGTGTGACTTGGGTCACAACAAGTCCATTATAAATTTGAAACAATGTAGGTTGTTCATGAAATACCACTTCCTTAGTCTCTAGTAATATAATGTCAAAAACATTTAATAGTGGCGGGCCACCAAAAAGAAAGGAAAGATATACCAAATTAAATCATTAACAAATTGGTAATGGAACACAAAATATCATCAATAACAAAAAGAAAGGAAAAAAACAACAAAAAAACTCCCTTCATTCCAATGTTTTTTATACTTTCCCAAAATACTTGATACTTTTCATTTTTAAGTGATATATTTACAAGCAACAATAGTTTCCGATCATTAGTGTTAATGTTAGATTTTTCGAAAACATTTAAATTTTTTGATAGCAACGTAAAACTATATGGATACGAACCTTTGTAGTTTACTTCAATCTAACATTGTTTCATCTTATTCCACCATTTCCAAAAAGAAAAATAAATAAAAACAAATAGTCCCCAAAAAATCGTTCAAAAGAATCAAAAGTAAGGATGTACGAAAAAGGTTGCAATCGAATTCTCCATGACCTGTTGACGATTATGGTATTGAAATCTTTGAAGACCAAAACCCACTTTGAAAAATAATTCAAGTTAACAATAGGCATATTGAAGGATATTGGTGGAGGTGAGCATGGTCCTGATAGGACCGGTTTTAGCCTCATCTGATCCAACATCCGACGAATTTTGGATACGTGGATGGACGCATTGGATGTGGATGACCCGGTAGATTTATTTTACAAATACTATAATTGGTAATAACCACAATAAATCATCATTACAAACGGCAAAATATAATAATTACCTGTGTATTTTTTCAACTCTCGATTTCAAGCCCTAAAAATTTGACGGAAGTAAACGATGAAGAAATAAGATGAATACATAGTGGATCATATGTAACTAATATCTACACCCATATTTAACAAATATTTCAAATATAGCGGGTGTGGGTATCCAACAGATTTTTAAGACAACATCTGCATCCTATCCAAAATACGTTGAATCCCACAAATCGCATCCGCATCAAGTCCATTAATGTACATGCCAGCCACCCACGAGCAAAAAGCGGATGGGCAGGGCGGGAAAACCACGATTGAAAATAAGAGGGAGCAAAAGAAAAAAAATCTCGCTATATCTGAATAAAAAACTAGTAAAGAATTGGTTTTTGTAAAAATATACATAAATAAGTTTTGGAAACTAACCATTTGCCCATTCTCCTCATACCTGGCTTTGCAGCTACATGCAAGATTCAGATGTTCAAATTTGAATGGCAAAGGGAAACAAACAATTTGGTGCTAAACTCATGAAAATACTTCTTTAATTCATCGATCGCACCATAACTGATCATTGATGCATTATCCTTGGGGTCTTTTAACATGTAGATGATCCTTTTTGCAAAAAACCTACCTCCCTGATATACATGTAAAAGCAAATGAGCAGGCGCCAGATTGGGGAGGAACCCCACTTTCCATTTGATGTGCAACCACAGTTGGGGATTCATTTTGATCAATGCACAAGAGATCAATAATGATCATCTCTGTATCTGGAGGAGTTTCGACTTTAATACGTCTTTCGAGCATATCAACTACGCGCGCCATAGTCGGTCTAAGTTGATGTTCCTCTTGCACACACCATAAGGCTACATAAACTAAAGTCTTGAGTTCATTTTCATCAACAGAACCTCCCTCATCACTAGTTAGCAATCTTGGATCAACAATCTCCATTAGTTTCCCTTGTTTGAGTTTTTCGACAACAGTTTTCGGAAAATATGACCATTGAGAATTTTTACCTTGTCCTTGTAACTGCACATTTCTCCGGCCACCAATGATCTCAAAGAGCACCATGCCATAACTATAAATGTCAGATTTTTCTGATATCCCATTTTGCAAAAGCCACTCTGGAGCCAAATATCCTCTAGTCCCCCTTAATGTTGTATAAATCCTGCTTTCATCTTTGCCCATCAGTTTTGCTAGCCCGAAATCTGCAACAAGTGCGCGAAAGTTGTAATCGAGCAAAATATTTTCAGGCTTCACATCTAGGTGTACAATCCGTGACCGGCAATCATGGTGCAGGTAAGCAAGACCTTTAGCAACATCAATGGCAACTCTATATCTGACTTCCCATGGCAATAACTTAGGATTTCTTTTACTCGGATTCGGAAAAATCCAGTCACTCAATGCTTTGTTATGTATGTACTCGTAGACAAGAAGGCGAGGACTACCGCTGCCAGGAACCGAGGAATACCCGAGAAGGCGTACGAGGTTAACATGATGAACACTGCCAATCGCAGCAACTTCTGACAGAAATTCTTTATCTCCTTGTTCAAAACCTCTTTCGATTCTTTTCACTGCAATTTCCGTGCCGTCTTCTAGCAATCCTTTGAAGACTGAAGCTGACGCACCTCGGCCGATCAGTGCTTCGAAATTGTCAGTTGCTTCTTCGAGATCTTTGTAATGAAATTTCAACGGAACACCAGCTACCTATACATATTGATATAAGAAATTCATGAACCATAAATGAAAACACATAAATGAAAGCACATAACAATCTTAGTTATTTCATTTTACCTTGCGAAGGAAGCTGTATTCAACGCGAACCAGTTGTTGCGAGCTGTTCTCCAATATGGATCGATGTTCTAGCATTCGACATGCTGAACCGTGTTGGAAATATACCCATAACAAAGTACCTACAATGCTCACAATACAAACTCCAAGAAGAATGAAATAACTCCTACTTTTGTGTCGTCCCTCCAGAACACGAACAGTGATAATTATACATAGTAAGGTAATGATTATTAGAGCACCAATGATTTTCGATTTCTTTCCTGCCTCCATTGTTAATCAAACCAGCTTATTCATATCCAGAATACTAGTTATGTTGTAGACAATCAAATGACTTGGTGCTTTTGTTTTTCTTGTTCCCATCTCTATCAATCTGACAAAGTATAATAAGACTTTTATGTTCTCCTAGGGAGACTTAGTCTATAAAGTCATGGCATGTTCATAAGTTTATTTTAGTAAATTCCGGTGGACCCACCGAGAAAAATCCCGCGTATTTTCCTTCCTATAGAATGTTTTCGCTGATGTGGTTTTAAGTTGGGTGTGAAAAGCGGAGTCCCTTACGGTACAAAAAAACGAACATGATTACCCATATTAAGATTTTTTATGGTTTTTTTTACATTAGTCATGGCATTAAGTCCTAGATAAAATTTGGAACTAGGATTAGATATACACAGATTGTATCTGTGTCATTTGCCAGCATTTTCTCTTCTTATATTCTTCTTGAATTGAAGTTTCCACAAAGTTTACAATAATTCAAGGCCAGTTTAAGCATTTGAAATAGAATATTATATCAAAACTTAAGCAATTGGCCAAAGAACTCCCTGGTCAAAATCCTGAAGTGTAGAGAATGACAATCTGATCTGTTTATGCGATTTTTAATTCTAGATTGCTTATTATACAGGGTTTTGGTTGGACTTTACGCAATTTGATGGATTAAGATACTAGAATTTATATAGGACGTGGGGGAGTTTTTGTCATGTTTGAGATTCAGTCAGAACCTCAGGCATGTAGGCAATTACTGCAAGAGGGCATCTCCAGACAGCAGCAACACTCAAGGGCCAAGGTAAACCTTCAATGTTGACAAAAACCTCTCGCAAAAGTGTCTTTCCGTTGATAACATAACGGAACTGACCTGACTCCATTAGGCAGAACCTCAACCTGCGAAACAAAGTTATCGTGCAGATTTTCCGCTTACGAAAGTAAGACTGAAATATATGGAATTAACATGTCAAAATGGTATAAATAAACCATGGACAGGGCTGGTTGTAGACTCAAAACGAGCGCAAACAATCAAGACTTGTGCAAATCGTAAAACCCTTCATGAAAAGCAATTACAAGAACCCACCCAGTACACTAAACATAAAACATAGAGGATTCACTATAAGAATCCGAATTTACTTCCATTATTTTTTTCAATATCAAACTAGCTTTATCTCTGGCCTTAGCTGAACCTCGAACAGAAAGATCAGCGACTAAAGATGAGAAGTCTGGAAATTCTACTGCACTTTTTATGCAACCTTCATTTTCTTCAAATAGCCGAAGAAGGAGGTCAGCTGAACCTTCCTTGCTCATCATACATCTTCTCTTCAATACATCAACCATCAAACTCAAAATGTCTTCTATATTTCTTATGGCATTGATTCCTTCTTTTAACCTTCCAAGAAGAACTAAAATAGAAAGTGCAGTTCCTGCGAGCTCACCGTCATTGCACCTCACGACTGGAATCAGTACAGGGACGGCTCCTGCACGTACAGCCAAGGTGGAGTTCCCATGAAACTGAACAAGCTCAGCTAAAGAACTGAGGACATGATGAGTGTTGATACAAGTGGGTTGATACTCCAGGGATTTTACAAGGGCTTGAACGGTACCCGCAACTCCAAAAACAGCTTTATTCTTATCTAACATGGCTAAACTACAAATCAGGGAAGCAGCCATCTTTCCAGAATCTGGACAAGTTTGGAAAATGATCAAAGAATTGAGATGATGAATCATCTCCATATCTGCTATAAGTGGCTTGAGGTTGGAGTTTAAAGAGAGGCTGAAGAGAATCGATAGTGACAGAAACTTGATGGATGGCGAAGAAGAGGATCTTGAAAGATTAAGAAGAGTAGAAACAACTCCTGTTTGTGCAACTAAGTTCCTATCAAGGGGACTGACTGCGGTTAAAGAAGACAGTCTGTAGGGCTCTCTTCTGAACTTCTACATCTGAGGTAGCTTGGCCTAGATGCTCAGCACTACTGGATGCACTGTTCAAGAAAAATAGACATTCTGCAATGGTTTCGCGCAGCCGAGAAGACATTTCTCGAGAGTGCTTGCTAATTGAGAATCAAAGATCCAACTCACAGAATATAATGAATAATGATGAAAAGGAAGAAGAAAGTACTACATGGTTTTAAGGTAAACAATCACTGATGGTGTCATCAAACTCATCGCAAGAAATGACTTAAAACATGTCTATGATTTCTGTCTTACCTGGAGTCTTAGGTTTTAATAGAACCATTTTCTTGTTTCTAGAATATCGAATCTCTATAAACAAAATCCAAAAACGCTAAAATTCAAAACAGCAATGATCTAGGAGTGCACATGGGTAACGGTGTTCTACGAAAAACAGTCAATACAGAACTTTTGAATTCCTCTAAGAATTATGATTACAAGAGGATAATTTAGTATACTAAAAACTAAACAAGGGAATTCCTTTTGTGTTTCCGTGAATTTCAAGATTAAAGAAACACGGTGGCCATTATTTTATACGAGTAAATTCTTTGGGAAAGAGTATATAAAGACAATAAAGTAACTAATTAATGACAAACATCAATGGACAAAGGCAACGAAAATGAACATCACCAAGACAAACATCGACTAACAAGAACATTAATGATGGTCATCATCGCCGTGACCATCTGGAGATCCACCTGGGCCAACCACTTGAAGCTGCAAATTATCAAGAAAATCAAATCAGGCTTATCATATCCTAAATAGAATCTATCCTATTCATGAACTATAATTGACTATACTGCCGTGGGAGCTAAGAGTTTTCAATAGTACAGTTGAAGAATGACAATTCAAGCTTCCTCAAATTACCTGGAAATATTGCGAGCATACAGGGCATTCATGTGGCTTTCCTTTCTCCAGCCAAAACCAAACAACATCGTGCTCATCTTCTGCAGGAGTTTTAAAATAGTTTGATTGGTTTATCATTAGGTTATACGAAAGATCAAAATTTCCAACTAAATCATTTAAATGAGAAACAGGATTAGAAAGAGAGTCTGACAGTGACTTACCGCCTTCACCACCAGGGCATCCGACGATTCTTTTGTCATAGGTTGATTTTACAATAGCAGGTGCATCCTTCACATATCAGATCAAGGGGAAGGACGTTAGATGCCAGACAAAGGAATGGTAAGACCACACAGTTTATCTAAATATAACTACACCGCACTACCTGTCGACCAACATTGTAGAACTACAAATGTTCAGAAACCCAAATCAGCCAGCAACTGAAAGATAAACTTAAACCACACCAGCTATAAAAGTGGAATACTCAATTTAACGAAGCTAATAGATTGCACTTAGTACCCTCTGAAGGTTTTCATAATGCAAATGTTAAACATGCATCAATCTAACATTCATCAGTATTCGGGATTCAATAGTTATCTAACATTTTAATGACATCAAAATTAGGTCATTTTCACATCTGCATCATGTTAGCATCCTCAAGACAATTACCTTAGTACGATTCATAATAGCTGCATAACTGGTAGATAAGAAGTAAGGTGCCCTAAGATGACTTATGTCCAAGTTACTCGAAATATACCATTTCATGGTTCCCCAACTCTAAACGCTCCATAACACACAAAATGTAACATAAATCTGGTACATGGTACCCATTTGATCTCAACAGTAATTACATCAGTAATCCCAACAATCAACACATATTTCGAACATAAAATTAATAATCAAGAATTCACCAATGTACTTTATGATTTGAGCTAATTCAAATTATTACACAGCACTACCTGTCGACCAACATATTAGAAATTCTAATGTTCAGAAACCCAAATGACCCAGGGATACAGAAAGATAAACTTAAAATCACACCACCTATAAAAGTGGAATACCCAATTTAACGAAGCTTATAGACTGCACTTAGTATCCTCTGAGGGTTTTCAATGAAAACTTTTCATAATGCAAATGTTAAATATGCATCAATCTAATATTCATCATTTGGATTCGATAGTTATCAAACATTTTAATGACATCAAAAGTGTCATTCTCGCACTTGCATCATGCTAGTATCCTCGAGACACCATATATAACCTTAGTACGATTTATAATAGCTACATAACTGGTAGATAGAAAGTAAGGTGCCCTAAGAGGACTAATGTCCAAGTTACTCGAAATATTTCATCCCATGGTCCCCCAACTCTAAACGCTCCATAACACACAAAATGTAACATAAATCTGACACATGGTACCCATTTGATCTCAACAGTTATATACATCAATAATCCCAACAATCAAAACCAGTGTTGATATTTCGAATATAAAACTAATAATTGAATCCACCAATGAACTGTATGAACTATTTTGAGCTAATTAAAATGATAACACCGCACTACTTGTCGACCAACATATTAGAAATACAAATGTTCAGAAACCCAAATGAGGCAGCGGTACAGGAAGCTAAGCTTAAAATTAACCACCTATATAGGTGTAAAAACTCAATTTAAGCAAGCTTAGACTGCACTTGATATCCTCTGAAGGCACCATTATTGGAATTTGTTTGTAATCTAAGATTTTAACGACAGCAAGATTAAGTGATTTTCACATTTGCATCATGTTAACATACTAAAGACACCATATATGACATTAATGCGCTAATAGCTATATAACCAGACGAAAAGAAGCAACTTGCTCGAGGACTTATGTCCAAGCTACTCGAGACAGTCTATTGACCCCACTATATATGCTCTCCATAACACACAAAATGTAACACAAACTTCGAATATGGTACCCATCTGTTCTCAACAGTTTTTAGATCAATAGTCCAACAATCAGTATTGATTTTTCGAACATAAAACTAATAATCAAGATCCATTACTGTACTGTATGAACTATTTTGAGTATATCTTATACTCGAAATATTAGGTTGCATGGTCCTCAGTTCTAAATGCTTCATAACCCACAAAATGTAACACCATCTTCAAACCCAGAACCCCTATTTGCTCTCAGAATTTCTCCATTTCTTTATTTTAGATATATTATCAGTGATCCCAACTATTTTTTGAACATAAAAGTAACAATCATATACTGAATTACTCTGAGCTAATAAAATAAAGGATCTTACCTTAGTACCAAAAGGACCCTCTGGATAATCCATCTCTAGAAGATTCTTTCCCTGAAATAAACATCACAAAAAATAAAACCCTAACAGCATTATATCTCTGTCAAATTAAAACCCCAAATAAAGAAGAAAAAAAGCTTTCCAAAATAAGAATCAAAATGAAAACCTGAAGTGCAGCCTCAATTTCTTCCCTTTCGTGACCAGTAGCAATTGGCATTACATCCTCAACAGTCTTCCCCTTTGACAGAATAGTATCTAAAATGGAAAAAACTAAATTTAAACCCCTAAAACGAAGAAAGAGGATCCAAATAAGAAAAAATAAACAAAAGGGTTTGTTTACCAGAGTGTTGAGAAAAGAGTGGAGTAGTTTTCTGAAAAGGAGGAACGGTTGTTGTTGAAGATGAAGATGTTGAAGAAACAGAGCTGATAAGACGTTGTTGTTGGTTGATTCTTCTTAAGTTTTGTTGTTGTTGTTGTTGGGCAGATCGCCATGGCGATCGGTGAAGATGAGCAGAGATTCTTCTCCACATGTTTGATGAAAATTGAATTGTGTTTGTTAGAGATTTCAGAAATCTCAGCTCAGGTCGCCCCCAGCAGCAGCGTCTTCTGCTATTTTCTTGTTTTTGGTTTCAGAAAAAGTAGAGGAATTAGACAAATGAAAATGAATCCCTGAAAAAGTGAGAAGAAGTTCTACTGTGGTTTTTGTGGTTTTTTACTGTAGTGGGTGGACATGGCCTTGGACTGTGTGTCATGACCGAAGATTAATGGACCGTGGCTCGGCCATGGAGTGTAGTGGAGGGGAGGGATATGGTTCCTCAAAGTTATTATCGGAAGACTGCACCTCTCGAGTTACTAGGGCCGGGAGAGGAGCATAGTCCGTTGGGTAAAGAGTCGCAAATAGCTAACATAGACTTTCAAGTTGAAGATGATGCGATTATAGAGGTACTAGAGAAAGAGTACAAATCATAAGTGCAAGAAATATTCAACTTGGGTTACTATCAAATGAAGGATGGAAACTTTGCGGTCTCTTTTGTCCTAGAAAAGCTGTTCAAAATCTTTAAATATCATAACAACTTGCTTGTCAATCTAGCTAGCTTAACTACAAATTCTAGCCAGACAATTTCAATCGGAAAGTTCCAAACTTAATGTTTTTATTTAACTCTTTAGAGTCTGTAACAGTTAATGGCATAGCTCAGAAGCGCTCCCTATGGTCTATGCATGATGTTGGAGGCAGCTCTGCAAACCCGTTTATATCGACTGAGTAACTATCTTATGTTAGTTTACTCTTTTTATATATATATATAAAAGAAGAAGTTATTATTGAAAGGAGATATTCTTGTAGTGGTATCTAGTGTTAATGATGGTGTTTCAAAGGTTGAATTGGAGGATTAAGCTTCCTACTGGAATGTCAGTCAGGTGTTAAGCTTGCCAAAACAGCTAGAGTTAGTATTAGGTATCAAGTTTGGTGGGAGTCACTCCCAGTCTGTTAGATCGAGTCTTGACTCAGGATATGAAAAAGTCGGGTAATAGTTTTGTTTGTGTGTTTGTTGGAAAAAATAATGTGTGGAGGATTATGGATTCTCCCGATTATGATTTTGTCTTTCTCGTATGACTCTACAACAATAACAACAAAAAATGATTCCCATCCTAAAAAACATATGACAAGGAGAATCTCTTTTAAAAACAAAATTCTTGATTTTTGTCTTGGTATAATATTTGTAATCCTAAAGCTTTGGTTTTGAAAGATTGAATCAAACAACCTAGTTATGTTGGCTAAGAATGATTGGAGACTTGTTGAATCTACCGACTCCCTCGTTGGGTTTCCTTTCAAGGCTAGGTATTCTCCCAATTGTGATTTTTTCAAAATGTTGCATGTTCTTTCTATGCCTTTTGGGCTTGGAAATGCATTCATGTTGTACAATAAAATCAGACATTTTATTTCTTGGAATGTCGGAGATGATACTTTCATAAAATGGTGGTGCGACAATTGGATCCCTGATCTTGATAAAGCTTCTATACTTCTTAATTTCCATGTTACCCCCTTTCTCAAGGTTACTAACTTAATTGTCCAAGATACCCGTACTTGGAATCCATTTAAGTTCAGCTACCACTTTGACCAATTTTCGTGCCTGAAGATTGATCTCTTTAAGCTGCTTACATACCCCTGACAAGAGGGCTTGGGGTCCTTTTTAAGGGTGAGAAATTCACTTTTAAGTCCTCTTATTATGTGCTTAGAGAAATAAGACCCCAACCTCAAAAAACTTTCTGCAATTTGATTTGGAAATGTAATGTTCCATCTAAAATTCTACTCTTTTCTAGAAATATGTTAATAATGCCTTCCACTATGGGTTTTTAATCATATAATTTATATTGACTCTCTAGTTTGTCTTCTTTGTTTGAATTGAGAGGAAACTTTGATGCATGCTCTAGTCACCTGTCATGTTATTATGTGTAGAATTTGATCACCTATTTTTTTGTTTGGTTATGTATTTGAAAAAGCGGAGGTTTAACAACCTCATCCAATATTTCGTTTAGGCAATCTGTATAGACAAACTCTAATATAATTCCAAGAGAATCAACTAGATATTCAGACTCAATCAATAGAAATATATCCCAGAGTTATATCTTTGTTCTCTGTTTCACAATGTAATCAGCAAATCAAACAGATAGAAATCTGCGAGCCTGATTATTATGTGAAACAACTTGAACGGTACCAAAGACCAATGTTCATGTGTCAATCAATTTATATCAACAACCAGAGGTTGGATTGTCTAATTGATTGAACTACGCACAACCTGTGATATTTAAATTATATAAACAAATATAATGCCGAAAAGATATAACACAGACACGAGAAATTTTGTTAATGAGGAAACCGCAAATGCAGAAAAAACCCGGGACGTAGTCCATATTTAAACACCACACTGCATTAAGCCGCTACAGACACTAGCCTACTCCAAGTTAACTTCGGACTGGAATGTAGTTGTGCCCTAACCAATCTCACACTGATCAAGGTACAGTCGCATTCCTTACGCCTCTGAATCCCAGCAGGACTCTACGCACTTGATTCCCTTAGCTGATCTCACCCACAACTAAGAGTTGCTACGACCCAAAGTCGGAGACTTGATAAACCAAACTGTCTCACACAGAAAATTCTATTGAATAGAGAAATATGTCTCCCACAGAAATACCTATGAGTTTTGTTCTGTATTTTGATAAATCAAGGTGAACATGAACCAATTGATACACCGGACTTATATTCCCGAAGAACAGCCTAGTAATATCAATCACCTTCCAATGATCTTAACGGTATGGAAGCGTAACAAGATATTGTGGAATCACAAATGATGAGACGAAGATGTTTGTGACTTTTTTTATCTTACATATCGGAGATTGAATCTCGAGCAAATCTTAGAGAAGATAGTACTCAATATGATAGAACAAAGTAAGATCAGAACACGCAACTACAGAGAAAATAGTTGGGTCTGGCTTCAGAATCTCATGAAGTCTTTAAGTCTTTAACCTATAATGGTTTTAGAAAAACCTAGGTTAACGGAGAATCGACTCTAGTCGCAACTAGTTGTAGACACCCCAATTTTGCACATAAATAGCAAATGTCGCCGCAAAGTCGTATCCTAAGTAATTGTATCCGAAGTGAGTTAGGTTTCGAGCTCAATCTAAATATTGGCCGTGAGTAAATTTGTGAAACCTAGTTATAATGCCTACACAAGTAAGCTAGTTATCACCAGGAGTTGGTCGCAAGTGGAAATAAGTCCCATTTCATAAAGATCATTATTTTAGGGACCACCCTTTTTTTGAGGGGACCATTGATTTTAAGGCACCCTAACCTAAATTGTTAAGGGCTGTCCTAAAAATCATGAGATTACTAATTTGCCCTTAACAATTTAAATAACCATAACCTAATAATTGAAATTAACCCTAACCTAATAATTGTAATTAACTTAATCTAATATAAAAACAAAAGAATCTAACCTAGACGCCACCTCCGATTATCACCACCTCCCACCACCACCACCACCTCCGATTATTGAGTGACTAAAGTGATAGAAGAAGATGAAGATGAAGAAAAAAATTATTTTGAGATGGGTGAATATGGAGAAAAAACATCATCTGGGTTCTAAGGTATGCTTGTAACTTAGTGAATGTTGTTATGAACGGCCTAAAATATCTTGAAAATCAAAATTGTAACAAAAAAATTTCAACCATGTCAACAAAGTTCGGTTATATTATATGAAGAACATGTAACCGAACTTTCGCAAAATGCGATTCGGTTAATAAATCCAAAATCACAGGCAACCAACCAGAGCTTTAATGGAGTTTTTGTTTGTTCGACTAGGCGATGAAAAATCAAATGTAACCGAACTCCTATGCTTGAGTTTACGAGTTTTGTTCGGTTCGCCGACTAGACCACGTTGTAACCAAACTTTAAACAACATAGTTCGTTAAGTTCGCGAGAATTTTGTTTTTGGCGATTAAAACCGAACTCAACATTTGGCTATATAGAGAAGAGTTCGGTTTTGAAATTATTTTTCCGATTTAACCGAACTCATTTACCTATGTTCGGTTGGTTCGCAAACTTCAACGCAATCAAGTTCCCAACCGAACTGCAGGTTAAAAGTAACCTAGTGTTAGAAGTTCGGTTGGTTCGCAAACTTCAACATATTTTGCGAATCAACCGAACGAGCTTGTATATGCATATATGCAATTAGGCAAACGTTCGGTTAAAGTAAAAACTTAACAATTTTTGCGATCCAACCGAACTGCACTTGCAAATGCATAAATGGAATTAACCCATAGTTCGGTTAAAAGTATTTTTTGCGAATGAACCAAACTCTCAGTTCGGTTCAGAAAAAATTAATCCGTGATAACCGAACTCTTAGTTCGGCTAAGAATTTTTTTTGCGATGTAACCGAACATGTCTCTCGAGAATAAAAACCTCCATTAAACCTCTCTCCCCAACTTTTTTTCCATTTTCAACTCATTTTGATATTTCTCATTTTTTCAACCAAAAACGAATGACAAACAATGAGTTTGTGAGAATATCTTTTTTAATGATTTAAATGAAGCTACATATATAGAGGTGGTGGTGGTGGTAATCGGAGGTGGTGGTGGTAATAGATGGTTGGTGGTGGTGATAATTGGCGGTGGTGGTGGTGGTAATCGGAGGAGGTGGTGGTGGTAATCGGCGGTGGTGGGTTAATGTTATTTTTTTCTTAATCATTTCAATAATGATTTCACTAATCAAAACTAAAAAATAATTAAAAGGGTAGTTTAGGTATTACAAAAAAATTAGGATAAGGGCACCCCTACTCAAAATGGGACCATGGTCCCCTCAAAAAAACCATGGTCCCCAAAATAACGTTCTTCATAAATCCATGTAATACCGTCCATGTAATACCGTCCACTAGGTGTTAAACATGAGCCCAAAATGGCAGTCCACCGACCAAAGTCCATTAAGTCCAAATTGTGATGTCCGCCCAAGAGTAAATATCGACACAATTTTTAGCTTTGCTCCCAAGTCTTTCCATGTTAGCAAAAATCTTAGGATTAAATGATATATTTTGCAACAATTATAGTAAATAAAATATTTTTTTAAATATGAAAATAATATTTATTAATTTGGAAATGATATTTAGGTTTTTAATGTGAGCAGTCAGATTAAAGTCAGTTAATCCTATGGTTATGGTTTTTGGAGAAACAATATAAATAGGGAGATAGTTTTGGTGTCAAAGGAGGGAAAATTTTGGATAGAAAATCAGTAGGAAGAATTATTTAGAGAAGGAACGCGCAATTGGGGGATACTTTTATTAATTGGGGGATATAGCTACAGGACAAAAATGGTGTCCCAATAGCAATTCTGGGTGACCCCCTATGTAATTATTTTTTTAATTCCTAATCTAGCCCCCACTAATCAGGATTAGTGATGATTATAATTAGTAAAATGTTAAGTATTTGGGGGATAAATTAGTGTGTATTTATTTTTATTTGAATTTGTGTGGGTTAGTTGAGAGTGAAGGAGGGAAATTTTTTTTTGAGCGGAATTGTTTTTTTGAAAATGGAAGATGATTGTGATGAGAGACTTGCAGCTGCAGAATCTTTAGCTCAACTACAACAACAATCATATCTTCAATCTTCGGTTAATGATAACAACTCACAATTGGAGTTATATGATGAACCAACACCCTTGGATCATGATTTTCGTGAACATGAAGTGATTTGTGAAGAACCAACCCAAGAAAGTAAACATGTCCAGCATACAAGCAACCCCAACACACAGGTAATGCTTCAAAGAGGTCGAAAATTTGATTTTTTTTTTTGAAACCGCCATATTTTTCTCTGAAAAAGCTTAGTACCGGCACACTCGTAGTTTGAATACTATGCCGGAACTAATGCCACCGGCGTAGTATTCATACTCTTTTCTACGCCGTTTCCTGATATCCCCCATTTTTAAAACTTTGCCGGCGTGGTATTAAAACCAACTATGCATGCCGGTATGTAGTTATAATTTTCACCTACCACCGAATATTCCATGGAATATTCAAACCGGCATAGTTCACTCTTAACTAACCATGCCGGTACCACGAGAAAAACATACAGGAGTTTAGTAATTTCGAACTTAAATACCGGCATCCTATTTATTTTTTCGTGAATTCGGCACTTGGTACCGGTTGTGTTTGTATATTATGGGATAAGCCGGCAGTAGGTATCGGCTTGGAACCTTACATATTTACCATGCCGGATTTACAAGGAAAAACATACAGGAGTTAATAATATTTTGAACTTCAGTACCGGATTTGAATGTAAATTATCGTGTACGCCGACACTATATCACGGCGCGTATTTTAACTTCTCGATCATGCCGGCATTATTAATCTCGGCATTGCAGTTCAAAAACATACAATGCCGGAACATTATTATGTGGAACTAATTCAATTCTCTTTTCATTCATGCCTTAGGTTGTGACATACATCGCTTCAAATTCCAAACCTCTCTTTCGGGATACGTCTAAAATGCCTCGGGTATGTTACCAAACAATACTTTCACCTAGTTTTTACAATTTTATGTTGGGATTGCTTGTAACTAACCTTATAATCTTCCATTGTTGTCCTTATGTAGGGAATAAAATCTCCAGCTAAAGCACTTGGGCAAAAGAGACGGCTCTTAAGAACATGTGTGTCTTAGTGAGGAATAACCAAGGTTCAGATGTTCGTTTTGAGATTGTTTGTGAACGACACGGAAAATACAAGGAGAATAGCCATAAGAGAAAGGGTTATGTATATGAAAAGAAGACTAATAGGTTATACAAGACTAAAACGAGGAAGGATGAGTGCCCCTTTAAGCTTGTATTCCATCTAAGAGACAAAGGAAAAGAAGAAGAAGAATAATGGGATTGTACGGTGTGTTTTGGGCGTCATAACCATCGGGATCCGAAAGATTTTGTTGGTCACTCTGTAGTTGCGAAGCTAAAACCTCATCAATTCGAGGATGTAAAGATAATTACCAAAGCATGTATCAAACCAATAGTGATTCTCAGAGGCTTCAAGGAAAAGGATGAGACAAACGTTTCTTCCCTAAGTACAATTTATAGCGCACAAGCAACCATTAGAAGGTTGGAATGGGAAGGGAGGACCGTTATGCAAGAATTTGAGAAGAGAGTTTGGGATCACAACTACACGCGTATCATTAAAAGAGGTCCGGACGAGAATCCCCTTCAAATATTCATTTCGCATCCTTTTCTTTCACAATTGGCTCATACATGTTGTGATTTTCTTATGATGGACTGCACCTACAAGACAAACAAATACAACATGATGTTGTTCAACATCATGGGGCAAACATCGAACAAGGTAACACTCACATTGGCTTGGTATTTAATGGAAAACGAGAGGGATTATAATTATCATTGGGCATTGCGACAATTGAAATTATTGTTCCAGGAAAATCGATTTCCTAGGGTCATCATAATCGATCAATTTGACGCACTAATAAATACCATATCCGACGTATATCCAGATGCACAAAATTTCTTATGTAGTATCATATAGGTGAAAATGTGAAAAAAACATTGTCAATGCTTTGTTTGAACCCTCTAAGGCGGATATTAAGAAGAGAATGGTTGCTCAACTAGAGGAAGTTGTTCGCAAAGAGAAACTATCACCTGAAGAAGAAGAAAATGTAAAAGGAAAGATTAAAGAGCGAGTCGACAAAGAACACGATGAAAATCACAAAAGGTGGTTGAAATTTCTAAAGGATTGGGAGAAAGTTTATTGGTCTCTTACCAGGGACATGTATGAAAAGAGATTGAACATGTTTATTGCCAAATATAACGAAGTGTATCCATGTGCCGTCTCATATTGTCGGGATAATTGGTTGGATAAGTTCAAGGAAAAATTTGTGCGTGCGTGGACAAATCGTTATAGACATTACGGGAATGAAGTAACTAGTATAGCGGAGTCCTCTCATGGGAGATTTAAAGATCTCATCCAATCCGGGCAAGGAAACGTGGTTACGATCACCGAGGCAATGGAGCAACACTTTAAGGCTGATATCGATAGGATCAAGAAGGCTTTTGAGAAAAGCTCAATGGAAAGGATTACTCAATTTCTTAAATATACAAAGTTACTCCAAGGAATAGAGTTCAACGTCTCCCATTGGGAAATAAAACATATGATGAGACAAATGCAGTATGAGAAAAATTACGAAAAACCGGCTGATGTGTGTATTTGTCCCGATATGTCTTCATTGGGGCTTCCATGTCGTCATATGCTTATGACGTATGAATAAGTGATACATATTGATGTTATTGATCCGTTTTGGAGGAAACTTTCTTTCGACCTTCCCCCTACGGAAGATCCCGGAAAATCACCATGGGTTACAAAGGAGGCCAAGGAATTTTATGAAGCTTACTCACGTGCAAACTCGGCTAGATAACAAGTGTTGTTGAGCCAACTAAGGCTAATTACATGCCCGTGGATAGCACCAAGTGAAGATCCAAGAAATGGAGATCCGCCCGGTAGACCACAAACTAAAATTCCAAGGAAAAAACAAAGGAAAGAATTGAAATAAATGACTAGACGTGAAGAAGAACTCACGGAAACTAAGAGACGAGATCTATCCGCAGGTGAGATTTCGGAAGCAAGATTCGCGGAAGTGCCGATTCCAAACAAAAGGGGTAGGCCAAAGAAGGAATCGAAGCAATTCGGTGTTTGTGTTTTTGCTGACCAATCGATTTGGTCTTCGGTTTAGCTTTTGTTTTCTTTCGTGGAGGCATGGTTACGATTCGGGTAGGATTATCGACGAAGAAATTTTTGATTTAACGATTAATCGTCGATGAAGAAGATGAAGAAACAAAAAAAATTCAAAACCCTAACTGTGCCGGCACTAAAATGGAATTGGGGGATAAACTGATTTGGTTTTTAGATTTGATTGTTTTAGGGGAAAGGGCATAACCATCTTTTCATAAAGGTTTTTAATTAGGGAAAGGGTATTTTGGTATTTTCATAATCAAAAGTTACCCCTTATCAGCCACCCCTGGTTGGGGGAAGTAATTCATATCCCTCAATTAATAAAAGTATCCTCCAATTGGGCGTTCTAGAGAAGATTAAGAGAGAAATTTTGGAAGAAATAATCGTGAGTGCTAAAGGCTTCGGTGGTGTTGGATACGATTTGTGGCATCATCGTTGGATTCTTGAATAATCTAAGTAACAATACAACCATCTCCTTGCGAAAACAGGTTAGTGCTAATATTTTCAAAAATCCATTGTAGTGTTGTGTGCCGAGATTGGCCAATATATATGAAAGACTGTTTAACAATTTATTCTCTCTTTTTTATTAAAGCTTTCTTATTTTGAGTAATGATTTTCTTCTGTTTTATTCCACCCCAAGTCTAATACAGCGACCTTGTTCTGTTTTATTGGATTGCATTCACATGCTAGTTGCTTGTGTCCACCATCAAATTAGAGAACGAGTACTGTATACATTTGATACATAAAAGTATTTGGTTGTGACTTTCTTATAATTTGGTTCACATATTTGGCTTGTGTACAACACAGAAGTCTTCTTTGTCATTAATATTGATTCATGATTCATAGGATTTAGAATTCGGTAATAATAATAATGATTCATCAATAATATTAGTAATTTGATTAATTGTTTGGACATATAATATTAGTAATAATAATAATGATTTCTGCCTTATAATTTGATTTAGTTTAATAATTCGGGTTCTAATAAGTTTGGTATTTTTGAAGGTGTATAATATTGTCAAGTTTGTTTTTTTGCAATCAAAACCCTAGTTTCCCAATTATAAAGTAGAGGCCGATCTTCGGATTGGACGGGTTAGGTGCCTCACCTTCCTAGCTCGTATCTTGATTCTCAGACATTTCTCTGTAAATTGGACCAGTGTTTACTTTGGGTCCCAACTCCCTAAGTTGGGTGGCGACTTCGTATAATAATTATTTCCTAACGTGATTCCCATTTCGGATATTTAGAGATCCTAACGGATATCGACGGTATCTACAGTGGCGACCTCACCGGGGACTGGAATCTAACTTGAAACATATTTGGGATTTTAGGGTTTTAATTTTACACTACTCGGTGATGCACACAAACACTGCACGCACCCATCTGAACCTTACATTTTCATTTTGCATCGTGCGAGGCTGATTTTATGAAAATCCGTGGCTAGTAAGCTGAACCCACTGGGCGTTATCATCCGAACCACCACAAGCCTTAGCCCAGTACCAAAGAAGACTAGTTTCGACTACGTCTGAGGTATATTCTGCTAAGGTAACCCAAGCCTACCCAGAAGTTAGTGAAACCTGCATGCACGTGCATTAATTGTAAATTGCATTCATTGTTGCACAAAATCCGAGGCATAAGCACCCTTGTGTTACCATATATTCTTTTTGTTTCCTTGAAAACAGGAACAAGAGCATAAAATCTGAAATGAATATCGATATTGGGGAATTGTCTTGGTTACGCGAACAATTCCAACAGATGGTGGATACCAAGTTCTCAGAATATGAATCTAAGACCAAAAAGTTTACTCTCGAGGCCATTGCTAAGTCCACAGGAAAACATGTCGGGGCTGATATGGGAAATGACAAAAATAGTCATAATTGTGACGAGGTTAAAAAGAATAATTTTGAAGAGGTTGAAAATGAAATTTTTGATGAAATGGATGGAACCACAACACGAGAAAGACAATTAGCCCAGAGGTTCAAAAACATCGAAAGGACCTTACAAAAAATGGGTGAAGGTACAATAGATACACATGGGCTATATCCTTATCCCGATGTCCGTTTACCTCCTGGATTCAAATTTATGGATATGGATAGATATGAAGGAACTGGGTGCCCGAAAACCCATATTCATATGTATGTTGGGTATTTGAAACCATTGGGTATTAGTGATGGGTTGTTAGTACAGTTGTTTCAGAGAAGTTTGACCAGAACGTCCTTAAAATGGCTGATAAAGACAGACCCAAGTCTAGTTTCGACATGGCAAGATATGGTCAATATGTTTGTGAGACGGTTTATGTTGGTCTCTGAAATTCAGTTTACTCGGAAACACTTAGAGGCGGTCAAACAAGAACCCAATGAGGCATTTATAGAATTCTTTCCACGTTGGAGGACCAAGGCATTAGAGCTCGATGAGATATTAATCGAAGAAGATATGGTTGATACGATAATGAACTGCTTGAACTATGAATATTGGAACCGGCTGATATCATATTACCATCCAACATTACACGCCTTATGGAAGGCGGGCTCACAGATTGAAAATTCATTGGACACGGGCAGAATGACAAGGTTGACCATCCCGGAGGACTCTAATACGAATAATTTCGGAAGTGCCACATTTACAGATAAAAATCAAGTGAATATTATGTCAATTGCATTACCTACAGGACCATACCAGGGGCAGATCCAGAAATGGAATCAGGGCAGATATGGACGTCCACAAAGGAATTATGGGGAGAGAAAGCAGTTGAATACAAACCCATTGCAATATCATCAAAGGGAACCCATAGTCAATTTTGTCTTGGCGGAAAATGAAACCAATTTAGCCGAGTCAATCCACAAGCAAGAAACTGCGATGAATCGACCCGTCCACATCATTGAACTCTTCACGAATCAGGTACAAACTGGGAAATCATTTAATTCAACAACTAATTGTCCTATTATATTGTCTGAATTAATGGAAGATTATTATGGAGTTGAGCAACCGAGGAACGTGCCAAATTCCAACTGATTCCCAGCAGATCCTGTGCATATCTCTGACCTTCTACCAAAGAAGACCGCACCTGTTAGGCCTGTGCATATTTCAGAGATCTTGTCTTATCCCGTTCGACCACTCGCGAGTCCAGTCTACCTCTCATATATTTTATCTGCTGATCCAGTACATGCAACAAATAAATCTTCATCTATAAGGTGGAATCCGTTTAGAACCGAGGGTAGTGAAGAAGTTCAAAATATAGCAAGAAGCAGACCTATTTACAAGCCACCTCATCTCAGAGATAAAAATATAATTATGCCTCCTACACAACCATCACCCAATTTTAAATCTGTAAGAGAAAAGGATGAACAAAAAGTGGTAAGAACAATAGAGGCTGAGTCAGGTAAGTCTCTAACTCATTATGTTGAATCAATCAGACTGGTTAAGGGTACACCACCTGAATTTGTAAATAAGTCGTCTTTTATTTCCAATTTTCAAAATATTTCAAATAATCCAACAAAAAAAATGAAAAACTAAAAAAACAAAAAGATTTTGTTTGTAGGAAAAATGTTTTGAAGAACAATATACTCGGCATAAATAAAGACAGTGAGAATACTAGCAAACCATACGGACTGTGGAACCACCAAAAAGAAAAACCTGAACCGGCTAAAGAAGTAAAGTTTTTCAATCAGAATAAGGAAAATCAATCTTTAAGGGCACCTCATAGAAAGAAGTTGAATACGACCAAAATGTGGATACAATGCGAGAATGTGCCAAAACAGAAGACAGTGAATTTAGTTGAAGAGAAACCATTGCAGTTAAGACCAGAATGGATGTTAAAGACCCATGTCAAGAAGGAAGAAATATTCAAAACACATAAAAATGAGATTTTTTTCACCAAATAAAGGCAAGACGACAAATCCTCTACCAAAGGAAACAGTTTCTTACATGGACGTGTTATTGAACTTGAATAATGATGGAGCAGCTGATCAAAAGGCAAAGAACGATTTTCTCAGCATAAAGTTTAAGAAAACAATTAATCAAAAGGAACTGAATGATTTTCCCAGCAGAAGGTTCAAGAAAGAAAATAATCAGAAGACGATGAATAATAATCGGGGCATAAGGTTCAAGGAAACAATTAATCAGAAGGTAATGAATAATTTTCCCAGCACAAAGTTCAAGAAAGATATTAATCAGAAGACAACAAATGAATTTCCAAGCAAAAGGTTCAAGAAGGAAATTAATCAAAAGGAAATGAGTGATTATCCCAGCATGAGGTTTAACAAAACAACTAATCAGAAGACAATTGATGATTTTCCCAGTATAAGGTTCAAGAATGTAGTTAATCAGAAGGTAATGAATGATTTTTCAGACATAGGGTTCAATAAGATGAAGCAAGCAGAATTTCGAGAAGATCCAAGAATCATACAAAAGAGAAGAATTGTTTAAAAAATTGATCGGGGCAGCCAACATGATCCAGGCCCAGCAAGTGTTACTCGACCCAAGAAATACCATACCTAGGTAAGTGCACAAATCTATCTAAGGGTGGCGAACGCTCATAAAACTTAAGGAGAATTTGTTAGAAGTCCAATATCTCTCTCTTATAGTGTTAAGTAAAAGTCTAGGGGCAGAGTCGTTATCATGTTTGACCCCTTCAGTCAGTCAGCCAAAAAATAAACTAGGGGCAGAGTCGTCATTATGTCAAGCCCTCGTCGAAAAAAAAATCATCAAGAATTATTATTTTCAGTCTCATAGAATCAGTCAGTCAAAAAAAATCAAGAATTATTTTTAGTCAAAAGGGGCACCACCATCATCATACTGGGCCCATGTCATTAGAGTATTTCAGTCTTTTGATACTTTGTTCAGTGTGTTGAAGTACTTTCAAATAAATAATTTAGATAGAGATATGTTAGTCCATTTGTATGTCATCATTAGTCATGTACAACAGCTCCTAAAATTCTATGAGCAACGGACGTCCAAACGGGTAGGTTATAAAAAATGAAAAAAATGAAGGAAAAAAAATGAAGGAAAAAAAAAATGAAAATGTAAATGAAAAAAAAGAAAAAGAAATGGTTATTAAACATCCACTTGGGAAAATTGAGTAGCACTTAAAAGAGATAGAGGAAAAGAAGAGTCATGTGGTGAAAATTGAAGATTTGAAGCATCGAACGTCATCCCTGAAAAGCAGCAAAATCCTGAATCATTTTACAGTTTGAAGACAATTGATGAAGTTAATTATAGCTGGGAGGATTGACAGATTTGAAAATTTGGAAGGGGACGGTAATATTTTTGGTGGAATCTATCAAACACGTGGCAGGTCGGAATTCCTAAACCTTTGTATATATTGAGTATTTTGTTTTTCACCTTTTGGTTATGAAAATTATTTTCTAGGATTTATTTTCTTAATTAAAAAAAATAAAAAATAAAAATGAATAATTAGTATTTATTAGGAACATGTGCTACTAATAACTCTTTTGCAAGGTCATCAATTACAGGCTTTCTCCATACTTTGGACACAAAACTCGAAGGGAAAGTGAGGCTTACTTTATACATAAGGATTATGTCAATCAAGAAAGCTTGAGGAAAATTATTTATCTAAAGCTCCATATGGATCGTAGAAAGGATACGAGATGATGAAAATATTTGAGCAAAGTCTTAAAGATTGAAGAGCCGCTACTCAGACGATGTAATCGATGTGATGACGTAGCATGTGATTAGAAGATTTAATGTAATAAAGCGCCACCTGTTTTCGCAATAGTTGGTATAGCACAAGTACCGCTTCGTCATGATCTTTATCACGAGGATATGTATTTGTGCAAAATTAAAGTACTTAGAAATTATCCGGATGAACTTTCTAGTGTCATTCTGAATAATTTATAAGTGAGGAATCCAACAAAGTTTTTGAACTCGTGCAAAATTGGTGTGTATGTCTTTGACATCCAGTTGCAAGCAAACCTCTACCAAAGAGGGGCAACTGTAGACACCCCAATTTTGCACATAAATAGCAAATGTCGCCGCAAAGTCGTAATCCTAAGTAATTGTATCCGAAGTGAGTTAGGTGTCGAGATCGATCTAAATTTTGGTCGTGAGTAAATTAGTGAAACCTAGTTATAATGCCTACACAAGTAAGCTAGAATATCACCAGGAGTTGGTCGCAAGTGGAAATAAGTCACATTTCATAAATCCATGTAATACCGTCCACTAGGTGTTAAACATGAGCCCAAAATGGCAGTCCACCGACCAAAGTCCATTAAGTCCAAATTGTGATGTCCGCCCAAGAGTAAATGTCGACATAATTTTTAGCTTTGCTCCCAAGTCTTTCCATATTAGCAAAAATCTCAGGATTAAATGATATATTTTGCAACAATTATAGTAAATGAAATAAAATATTTTTTTAAATATGAAAATAATATTTATTAATTTGGAAATGATATTTAGGTTTTTAATGTGAGCAGTCAGATTAAAGTCAATTAATCCTATGGTTATGGTTTTTGGAGAAACAATATAAATAGGGAGCTAGTTTTGGTGTCAAGGGGGGGAGGGGGATTTGGATAGAAAATCGGTAGGAAGGATTATTTAGAGAAGATTAAGAGAGAAATGTTTAAAGAAATAATTGTGAGTGCTAAAGGCTTCGGTAGTGTTGGATACGATATGTGGCATCATCGTTGGATTCTTGAATAATCTAAGTAACAATACAACCATCTCCTTGCAAAAACAGGTTAGTGCTAATATTTTCAAAAATCCATTGTAGTGTTGTGTGCCGAGATTGGCCAATCTCTCCCCTTAAAGGCCTTGGCAAATAAATCTCTTACGTTAAACGGTGATGAAACCCTCGATTTCTATTGGCCAAAATAGGCCTTTTCTAATGTAGAAGCTATGGTGAGGACACTTGGCATAACATTATTGGTTGTAATAATTCAAATTTGATTACACTTTGGTTACATCAAATACTTAACTGGTCGTTAGTAACGGTGTAGACAAAAAAAGTAGGTGAACAATACTTATATCAGAATTTGAACTTAAATTATTTTGTTACACCGGGTTTACACCAAAAGAAGTTAACTTGGTTTAGGAAAAATAACAAGCTACATTACTAACAAATCGTCAAAAAAGTTGTGAATGCATACACTTGCATTAAAAAAAATGGTATTCACACCATTTTCTTTGAAAACTCTTGATTAAAAAAGGCTTAGGTTGGTTTATAAAAAAAAAGGAAAAAAAAAAAGGGAAACTGAATAGACTTTTTGGTTTCCTAACACAGACCGATTTCCAAAACCAAATACAATTCTTAGTAAGAGCAAAGTGGTTAGATTTGGTAAGACTTAAGAGTGAGAAGTATACTTGGTTTAGGAAAATAACAAGCTATATAAAGATCATTGAACTGCACATTCACAAATCAGAATATCAAAGAAGCATTAAAAAAGTTGTTGTCATGCATACAAACTTAAGTGGAACAAGCAATTCCATCATTACTAACATGACGACCAACTATTAGCAATGGTATTCACACCATTTTTTTTTTTTTTTGAAGCAACACCAAGTTAGTATATGCGTACCTGAATATAAAAAGAAAAATTGAATCACAAACAACACCACAACAAAATCTTGAATCCAAGATACGTACGACTCACCAAGTGTACAGGCTAAACAATTACTTTGTTAGACATTAGCCTCACCTATGAATGGTATGCATCTTTGGTTGATATTGATCCATTCTATGTGCACAAAACAAAGATGATCAGGGATCAGAAAAGCGAAAAGGGAGAGGGAACCGCCCCCGAAAAGAGCGTCTAGGTTTAGGGTGACGATGAAGATGAAAAACAGGGGGAACAAATTTGAGATGAGGATATGAATTCTTTGACATGAATACGTAAAGATTTTTTTTGGTAATTTTATGTCTGGGAATTTTTTTTGGCAACAAGCTTTTCCTTTCTAAGCTCAGAAAACACATTTACTGAAGTTCAATGGATGTCGGAAAATGCACGCATGCCGCTATTGACGGTACGTCAGGTAAGTAAAATTCTTTGACGATCATATGTTTGTTTTATATCTAATATATAGAATCCGGAAATCTGTATCGTCTTATCTTGCAGTTACGAAGGGATTTGCAAGAAATCTCTTGGGGGTTTTAATACAGTTTCTGAGATATGCTTCTCCTAATTTTTTTTATTAACCCATAACTTCTGTGAATATGTGGTTTTGGTCTCCGAGCTATGTTTTGATTCCATGGTAAACATGTTAGACAAACACTTCGGCAGCTAACTGTCTCATAAGACTATCCATATCACTTCTATTAGCCAAGGTTTATTATCATATATTCCACCCAATGTATAATCACTTGGCATATAGGTATCTTACTCTCATATTTATCCTTAACGCGTAGGAAACCAATTAATGAAGTATAGGGAATTCATGGATATATGCTTGATGGATGAAAATGTCCTCCGTAACTTTGGATTTGTTGGATTATAGTCGATCCGTTATTACTGTGCTGAAAAAAAGTCTAATACATGTCATAGAGAACTCTGATGCATGCAAAGATACCATAGGATCCCATAGGAATATTGTAGTTTATAGAGAACTCTAATTGAATAGTGCCCTAAATTCAATTATTTGGTCCAATTCCGGTATGTTTTTTCGTTACATTTTCTTCTTTTTTTTGTTCCAATTTTGTTTTTCATTGTACTTACTTGAATGCATATGTTGATAGTCTCCATCATTTTTTACAGCAGATGGGTAAATTTATGAAGTGATGCTTAGGATATGCTTCGGGAAAAAACCCTCATTAATTAAGTCATTCTAGATTTCCAGAGAATAGCTTCTCAATTGCAGAGATGTTTGGATAGAGAGGTTGGACAATGTATTCATAATTTCTCCATGTGATTATCTCAATCTTTGAGGTTGGTAGCGAAAGTTTTGCTATTGCAGTGGATGTCATATGGAGGTTGACATCTAATGCTAATTTAGTTTATATGTTAATTAGTTAGATACTAGCTATTGGAAGGGTAGTAGACTCGATGCCTACTACCCTTCAAAACAGGTAAAGAAAAACAGGTACGGTAATTGCTTTGTTGAGTGCTTTTATAGTTTGTTATCAATAGTTATTCAAGGTGCAAGTTTTCAGTGAAATAGATAATGTAATACACCGGTTGGGTGTATATTTGAATTCTCATTTGTTGTGGGGTAAAACATTCATTGCCTTAATAATTTTAAATCAGGTAAGGTACGTACTAAGGTAGTATGTTTTATTGAGTGCATTAATAAATTTTTTTAAATCATCATATCCAAGTTGGAGTATTCAGGTGGGAGGAGAGAATATAAGTGATGATAGTATAGCTGGGGTATCTCACAAAAGGGAGGCAGAGTTTATGGGTATTCTCTTCAATCTGATTCGAGCTACAAAGAGGAAGGAATTCCTGACATGGTTGCATCTAATAAAATCACCGAAATGAAAAATAATTATCGTGGCCTGAATCTTACAGGTAAACGCTGGGTCAGATTATAATGTGTAGAAAATTGAGTGTATATATATTTTTTAGTGGGCAGATTTATACGAATATTTTTTTTTCACTTTTTAATATCAATGGATCAGTTTCCTATATGATGTTTGATGATTTTTTTGCCCGTAGACTTGAAATTTTCTTACAGTGGTAGAAAAAGGCATTCTTTATAAATGTGGAGTTGAAAATAACACGAAAGGTTTTGTTTATAGTGCTAAAGAAATATCTCTGAACCCGTAAAAATTGATGGCCGGGTACACTACATTCTACAATTCATTCAAGATTAGCACACACGTAGACGGTCGAATGGATGATGTAGTTTAGCTGTTGAGAATTGGGCTTTTCTTTTTACTTATAACAATGCATGAACAAGCTAAGTAGCTAATGCCCGGTTACTAATTGTGGGACGAACCAAAAGAAAAAAAATATCTAATACCAATATGAGCTCTGCCGAGCCATGCCCTATAGCATCCCCGAATGAAGGAGTCTGCGTACATGAGATCAGGGTAAGAATCATAAGGTTATGTGGCCCATGTTTAACGAAACAAAATCAATGATGTGCACATAGAACATGATACTGATTGATGATAGTGTGAGTAAAGCGTAAAAGATTGGGAAAAATATTTGATGGGGGCGTTTTCTGATGGGGGCATGGGGGACATATAATGTCTTGACACGTGTCTTTGATATAACCTGATTCCATCAAATTTTGTTTCCCAATATATAAAAAAAGTGTATTTTTGGTGAAAATAATGGTTATCTTAATTGGTGATATTTTATCCTTTATATTTTTGGTAACAAAATTTGTCAAAACAATTAATTGGAAAAACACATGTCACGACATGATTTGTCCCCCATGCCCCCATCAAATATTTATTCGAAATATTGTCAATTACTCTCTTTAACTTTTAGTATGTAGAAGTATTACTGGGTTTTGCAGATGTGAGGGGAAGATCCGTTTCACAGAAAAAGAAATATTACAAGTGCCAAGGATGGTGCAAAGAAATGGTAATGCCGGATGAAAAGGACAATCAAACTACAATAATCCTCCCAAAATATTCAGTTTATCAATTGGATGACCAGTTCAACAAATCAAAATTATAGCCACGGGGCGAGGCCCTCCCACACCCAATCAAAAATACATTGTCACGGGGCGGGGCTTCCCGCGCACACCAAATTAAAAAGAATAAAAAATGCCCGATGCGTAGCACGGGCACAAATCTAGTATATATGAAAGACTGTTTAACAATTCATTCTCTTTTTTTTATTAAAGCTTTCTTATTTTGACTAATGATTTTCTTCTTTTTTATTCCACCCCAAATCTAATACAGCGACCTTGTTCTGTTTTGTTGGATTGCATTCACATGCTAGTTGCTTGTGTCCACCATCTAATTAAAGAACGAGTACTGTATACATTTGATACAGAAAAGTATTTGGTTGGGACTTTCTTATAATTTGGTTCACATATTTGGCTTGTGCACAGCACGGAAGTCTTCTTTGTCATTAATATTGATTCATGATTTATAGGATTTATAATTCGGTAATAATAATAATGATTCATTAATAATATTAGTAAGTTGATTAATTGTTTGGACATATAATATTAGTAATATGTCCCATGATTTAGCAAGGTTACCCATGAGGCTCGCTGGTAGGCTAGCACAACAACCTGTTCAATTAATATAGTAGTATGTCATTGGAGCCTAGCTTGTTAGGCTTCCAACTAGTTTCATGTAATAATATTTTATATTAGTAATAATAATAATGATTTTCTTGTGATATAGAAGACAAAGAACAAGAGACACAAAATAGAGGAGAAGAAGAAGGGAGAAATTCTATTCATTTGTATATGTTTACAAAGGTTTGAGACTCTATTTATAGAGTTTACATACTTGGTGCCCAAGTAATGGGGTCCCACTAAAGTGGGCATATACCTAATAAAATTCCGTTTATAACACTCCCCCTAGATGACCACTGTATCTAAGCTAATTGCCTCATTAAAACCTTATCAGGAAAATCCGAAGGGACAAAACCCGACTGAAGGGAAAATAGTACAATTATGAGAAAACTTAGAACAGAGTTGGACATGCATATGTTGCCTCGTTAAAACATTGACAAGGAAAACCCAGTGGGACAAAACCTTCACAAAGGAAAAAGAGTACAACGTGATAGTCCAGTAAAATACCTTTTACTATGATGCTCCCCCTGATAAGTACTTCATTTCAATCTTGGCTTGCAAATTTTCGAATCGACACTTCCCAATTTCGATAAACGAATTTCTTGAATGCTAGAGATAGCAATGCTTTCGTGAGAAATTTCCAAGTTGATGAAGTCTTCTTTTGTGTTAGTCTTCTAATGGTAGTGTTCTCGAGTCTTCACGCTTCTTTAAATACATTGAGGACTTGCTTTTTGATTTGCTATCTTCTCGAAGATGATTTGCGGAAGTAGTGGATGTAATTTCTTCAACAAAGTGCCAATATTTAGTTACAGTTGCATAGGTGAACAAAAGTTGTGATCATACCATATATGGATTAGAATAATATCCAAATTCATAGGAGATTGTGGTCTAACAAAATGACCTAGTTAATGGAGGGAATCCACCAAATAAACCAAAACTTGATATAACTCCCCCTTGGATGACCACCATGTTGAACTAAACTTCCTTACTAAAACCTTGCCAGTAAAACCCAATGGGAAAAAAATATGGACCAAGGAAAAAAGCACAAATATCAACATAAAAAATAAAATAATTAAACATCAAGAAAATGTTGCCTCGTTAAAACCTTGTCAGGAAAACCACATGGGACAAAACCTGAATGAAGGAAAAAGAGTACAATTGTTGACAAAAATATGGATGCTAACCCAACAATATGAGTTTCACAGTAGAGAAGCATCAAAAAAATAACTCTAGTCTATCTCAATGACGAGCTTAAGCTATCATAATTCTAACTGCAGATTTAAGAAAGAAAAATAATAGAATTTATGCTGCCAAAGCGTGGATTTTAGTGTTTTTAAGGACTCCTCAAGAGACCTATAACGTTGAAATCATCAACTAATTAATCCGGATTTTTGGTTGTGTACCAAATTTCTAAAAACACATAAAGGATTGTTAAAATTGACAAAATCGAGTCAGGTGGCTGTCTAAATATAATTTGAATCCTACGAGGATTACAAATACAAATATGGTCTCTGGATACATACGAGTCATTCAAAGACTACCACGCCAAATGCATCATATAAAGAGAACAATTATTAAACCAATCCTAGGGTTTGAGAAAAAATAAAACCCTCAAATCGTTTTTACAACGAAAATATTTCTCATATAAAGACGCAATATCACTACACCTACCTGTAATTAATAGGCTTGGCATGTTTAAGGTGTTAAGTTTGGATCCAAAATTGCATCAATCGAGAAATTAATCCAACATACCTTGGATTGTATGCCAACCAATCACATATGTCGATATTTCCCAGCAGAGGGGTTAATAACCACCATCTTTTATTATTTCAGTAGCTACTGTAAATTAATATTCGACAATGTTAACTAACTATGATCCCACACAATTCTCAAGTATATGCATATCTTGAAAAATTCACAGAAATACTGGTACCAGCGCCCGCGGGCATTATAATCTCCCCATCTTCCAGTGAGGAGATATGAACTATGATAATGTGGATCTTGTTTTGATAGAGTCTATTGAAGTACTATCAGTAGCTTATTCTAAAATGCTACTTTTTTCTATATGTGATTGGATTTGCCTTTCAAGAGGCAAAAGCTTATATAAAAGCATAATGAGACATTTCACACCTATTGATAGTGACATCCTTTTTTCGATTTGATCATTTTTGGGAGAGAAATTGATATAACTTTTAAGTTAATTAACACAAGATTCTGATAGTGTATGCCCTCCCCCTGATCATGGTGGAAATTTTCTTTAATGAAATATATGTCTTTCGACATTTAAAAAAAAAAATGTTGTCTTAATAGACATACATATTTACCATCAACAATGGATTTTTATGATTACAACCAAAAACATATACAATATGCAAATAAAACTCCAAAAAGATTAACAAATAAAAATTTTGGACACTTCTTTATGAAAAGAAATTAATTTCAAGATCAATTTAGTCACTACAGGGACTAATAATATTGGCTAATCAAGCTGGGTGCACCCATTGATCTTTTATGTCCTACCGTGTTCCAACATCAAGTTGAACGGTCTGAATTTTGGAGAGTAGCATTAGGAAGAAAAACAATAATATACATTTTTTATTGCTCAATATCCCTCGGGAATGGTGTTTGCAATTGTGAATACGTAATAAGCAATTTCATCCTTTTAGGATCCTTAGAGAAATCTAATTCCAGTTGGTTTAAATGATTCTTTTGAGAAAAATAAAGAAATCATTATCGTATTCTTTGTAGAGAGAAATCTACTTTTTGGTTGATGAATATTTCTTTGAAAGAATAGAAATCAACAATCAAAACTGGCCAAATGTTCTTAAAAAAAACCAATTTTTACATCACCGACGAATAAAGGATATTGTCGTTTTCATCACCACATATGGAAAATCCATCTTACGTTTGACGGATGGTTTCTTGTAAATAAATGGAAACCAAAGATAAAATCATATGATCTAAATCCAACGGATAAAGATACCAATATTAATTGGCTGGAGGTTTTTCAACCATGCATATGATTTATTACCGTAACGGCGATCAAGTTTGAATCTATACCAAATTTTGGTGACTACAGTCTCATTAAAGGAATAGAAACTGTAAACATCTTTCGATGGATTTTACTTTTTTTTTGTTCTCTATAAAAAAAATTAGAGACGGAAAAAGAAACACCTAATGATTGCACAATTTCACTAAAGAATATAAAAATAGTGAACCATAGAAACAGTGAACCAATTTTTCGATGGATTTATCCTTCTCTACGAAAAAATTAGAGAAGAAATAGAAACTGACTTATTCAGAAAATATATATAATGGAAAAAAAAAATCAGTCACGGTAATATAAAGGACAAAAAGACCATTACAATTTTGCCGTCCACAATTACATCCGTGCTTAACCTGCTGGTGCCTCCACCTCCCGTCATACATCACCGTATTTATGGGTGACAAGTGTTAGGTTTCATCAACGCCTATTGAGTCGGCAATATGTTGATCAGTGGATCATATCCTGGCCATAATAACAAGAGGTTGAAACCTAATAGTCAAAGTCATATACATGATACATGGAACATGCATGAAGACAAAATAGATTAAATAAATATAAAATATAGCTGGAGTAGGGATAAAAGAAAATTCTTCTCTGTTAAAGCCGACGACTTCCATTGATATGCGACTGCTTCCCGATTCCATAAGATACGTAGGATTAGCTAGTAGAGCAACACGCTGATAACGTCTTGTGATATAGAAGACAAAAAACAAGAGACACAAAATAGAGGAGAAGAAGAAGGGAGAAATTCTATTCATTTGTATATGTTTACAAAGGTTTGAGACTCTATTTATAGAGTTTACATACTTGGTGCCCAAGTAATGGGGTCCCACTAAAGTGGGCATCTACCTAATAAACTTCCGTTTATAACAGATTTCTGCCTTATAATTTGATTTAGTTTAATAATTCGGGTTCTAATAAGTTTGGTATTTTTGCAGGTGTATAATATTGTCAAGTTGTTGTAGGGCCTACGGCCCATAGATGTGCGGCCCAACTAGCTATACCTAGGGTTTCCCTTACATGTATATAAGGAAATTATAGATATGTAATGTGGTTGATGATCAATAAGAAACCCTCTCCTTCTCTGCCTCTTTGTCTTCTTCTTTATATGATTTACTGAAACACGTTATCACCACGAGCTCTAACCCTGCGGTAATGGATTATTATTTTTTTGGGTTGCTATCAAATCCTTGAAGGATTATTTTGGATCTGTATTTTTTTTCTTTCAATCAAATACGGTATGATGGAATCAATGGGATCGTTGGAATCGAATCAGATAAGTTGGATATATTTTTTTTCCTATATTATATATATTTTATTTTCTCTCTTTTTATATTGGTATATATCAAATATGGGCCGAAAATTGATTTAATCAAAAATTAGGGGTTATTTTGATTAATTGTGCTTGCAATCAGGAATTACTTTGATTAATTTTAATTTAATTGTTTGTAATTTGGGATTTGTCTGCCGATCTAAGAAATCCACCGAAAAAAAAAAAGTTTGTTTGTTCGTCGTTTCTAGAAACCAATCAGGAAGAAACTCGTTAACTGATTTTCTATTAATTAATTTTGGTTTGTTCGAATTTTATAATAATATAAAATAATGTCTATGTCTGTGTTGGGACTTGGGATAATCCCATAACCAGGTGCTTGATAGTTGCGCTTGATCATCAGATCCGTCGCTTGCAATCTCCTGTGGAGAAGTTCCGATGTGGGAAAAGAGGAGATCCACTGGCCCGGACTTGTACCGATCCACTGACCCGGACCTGAACTATCCGTTCATTTCCGATTCCAGGCCATTCCTATCCTGTCCTGTTCTCGTTTTTGATCATCGGGACGTGCATGAACAAGGCCGTTCCGGTTTTGCATATGTGCCGAGGGAACCAAAAGTTGGTTTTGCATGTGTACTGTGCAATGGGAACTAAAGCTCGGCTTGAGGTATGTAACTAATATTAATGTGGGTTTTCATATTGGATATTTACGGGCTTATTTATTTATCTTTTAGAACATGCCTAGTTCTGTTTTTTTTTTCTTAAGATAAGTCCATAAACGGTCAATTTAAATTATGACTATCGATTTCGACCATTAAGAATTTTGGTTTTATTGTTATATTGTTCTCTTGAATATTATATTGGCTATAGTTGAATGATGTTTTTTTTTAGTTCAATTGGTTGTACCAACTCGATTCCAATGTATTCATTTGAGGCTTAGAAGTACTTGAGCACCATTATTGAATACTTGATATTTTCCCAAATTTTTTTGAATGTTTCGTGGAATGTATCCACTTGCTCGACTATTAATCTTTCAATAGTTTCAAAACATTCGTTCAAGTAAAATCACATGTGTTCCAATTTTTGTGGAAGAACTCACAAAAGATGATATGAGTCATAAAATTTTCATTTCTCTACTTCATCCATAATACTAACGAACCGGTATATGTTAAAGTATGACAACAAGAGAATTATATTTAGTAATATATTCAACCTAAAGTAAGTGGTTAACATGTGTAGCGAGATTCTATTGGCCTATTGAGATAAAGAAATTTCTCAAATTAAGCTAAATGTAGCAAAATTAAAAATGGAAAGGACCCCGAAGTAATAAGGGTTACACGTAATGACTCATATAAAGCATGTGAAAAGGGACATATATCATGAGATGAAAATGTATTTTTTTTTTCCAGTAGTAATGACACCAAAGTACCGGTATCAACTGAATATGGGATGAAGCTAAGATGTAATTCTAGCTCTCATCATAAATAAAAGAGTTGGAAATGTACCTGGTCATAGGTGTTGGTATATACAATATAATGTGTATGTGTATCATAGTAACAACCAATTTTCACATCAACTTTAATGGCAACAAGAAATTTGCCTGGACAATTGACTATCTTATCGAGCGCAACACTACTCATTTTCTTTTCAAAATAGAACAAAGACGTCGCAAAATCTCTAGATGTACCAAGAGATAATCACATCTTGTTAAATTCCCAAGTAACCCGTGCAAATGGATATCATGTGCAACATCAAAATGATGAGAATGTAATTGATTGCATCTTTTATAGTCATTAAAGTATTTGGAAGGAAGCATACGTTAGAGAGACTAATGAGTCAATTTAGTGAAATGTAAATCACTATAGTATTAATTTGGATTATTGAATCCATATAGATTCCAATGATGAAATGTTGGAAATTGACTCACACGGGCTTTGGGCATAACCATAAAGAAACTTTGGTTGTGACACGATGATCGTTTTGAAAGGACTCATGCGAATATCACTTTATTTGAGTGAACAAAAATGGGAACAATATTGACAGAATGCAAAGTAATGACATATCTCTCAATAAGTGTTTTTTTAAAGTACTAGATGCACAACCCCCTCCTCCCTCCCATTATGCTTTTAAGTAATAAAGCATATCACTCATTTTTACAAAGTCTTCAGTAAAACAGGATCGAGACCATCCTAAGATGCAAATGGTGAAAATTCCATATTACAAAGAAAACAAGGTGAACTTTAGAAAAATATTCATGCAGAATTCGGACCATTAAAGTGACTGATGGATCTGGTGAATGTTTTGACATTTTGGACTAGTTATAGTTCCCAAGAAATTTGCGTTTGAAAACTCCTAGCACATATTACACAATGCACAGTGCAAAGGATAACCACCCTTGTTAATGCTAGATAATTTACATCAAAAAGGACTTGATGAATATTGCATGTTTAATTGGATCAATGCAAAGCATCTTATACCCAATGTTCTCGCAAAGGCTACCATCAAAGGTTACATATGGTGTCTAAGGAATAGGTTATGCGTACCAACCTATCTTTTATTGCTTTGGGGATATGCAATATTACACGCATCTTACTTAATTTGTTTTTAGAACCCAATATTAGTCAACCTTTTCTTCGTACTAGTTGGTAACTGGATTTAAGCCCGACATTCGTGTTTTTACGCATTTTTGGTTACAATATATATGTGCCATTACGACTCCACATCGTACTATGATGAGTCTTCAAAACTGTTAAGTAGTTATGTTGGAAATAAGTTCCCAACAATTATCCGCATTTTAAAACTTTTGGCAGGAGATCTCTTACCGCTAGATTTATGGGGTATCACTTTAGTGAGACAGTCTTCCCGTTGTTAGGGGGAGATAAGAAAAAGTATTTTCTAAGGGAATGACAGGAATTGTCGTGGTGTGTTCGCATTGTGTCTCATATTGATTCTTATACTCCACAAATGTAAATGTGAAGTGATAAAGGATATTCGATTTTTAGAATGTATACTGATGTTGCTAAAGTGATGAGATCACACATACCAGCTGCAAACCTACCTGCAAAGTTACAAATCCTCAATATGGGATATACACCGTAGACTAAGGTGTTGCAACTACACTCAGTGGAAGTGTGGTCGAGGACGTGGCTCCATAAAGGAAGTTGGATATACCATTTCGTTCGATCAATACTCACCTAGAAAGGAATTAGGTGAGTAAGGCACAACTTATTTATATCATCAGAAATCATTTCATAAGATTGTCTCTGAATATGTCCATGAATCAAACTAGAGGACGCTCCGAAGTTTTAAATGATTCTAGAGAACAATAAAATCCTGAAGAATTATGAGAATGCACACGAGTCAATGGAAGGATCATGCGTGCACATTGATGATATAATCCATAAAGAGTTGCTCCACAAGTAAAGCACAATGAGATTGAACCATGCTTTATTTTGATTAATTTCAAATAAATAGCATATTTGGCCTACACAATCCAGGTAGAACTTGGTTCTTTGACAAATATACAGGTATTTGGTGTGGTAGTGCTAACCAACCAAGTGTAAAGCCTATTGGACATACATGATTAATTTTTCACAAAGCATAATGAGAAAAAAACAGTCTTAAAGTATAAAGACTCTCCTAGTGGCGCGAGGTATCTCACAAAGCCCTGGAATTGTTTACTTTGTTGTAATGAGCATTATAGCATTTTGCTACTTAGTTAGTGTAAGGATCCTCAAGTTCGTCAATGCAATTAGACTAGTCAGGTGACGAATTAGTCGATAATTACTCGATTAGTGTAACTCGAACATTAATAGGAATTAATCTAACAACGATTTAGACACGAAACTAGTACCGTTAGATAGATCTCGAAAAGTTACGCAGAATGGTATACTCGAGCGTGTCAATCGGATACCGGACGAAGAAGAATTCATCGGATAAGTATGTTTAGACCGCCTGGATGCCCTTATCTTCTAATCGGGTGCCTTTAGAAACCCTTGTTGATCTTATCTTCAGGAACCGATCTAAGAAAACCATTTTATTCTATTTCTTTCTCTTTCTTCTTTCTCTTATTCTCTTCGGTTCTTCTTCTTCTTTTCTTCTCAGAAGCTTTTGTTATGAATCGAGTGCGTTAGTCAGGAGGAAATTAGTAAACTTAGTGAATCTAGTTAGTTGTTGAATTAGTTCAATCTTGGAAGGAGGAGAAGTTGATACTGCGGTAGTTGAAATTAGGATTTTGGGTTTGATTTCGAATTCGAAGGTGAATCGATGGGTTAATTAGACTGGTAACAAAAGAAGATTATGATGGCTGGTGTTTATTTGAAGTTCTCAAGTGAATTCAGGGATGAATCGTAAATCAGGTAATTAGGGTTCTTGAATTTGTAGATTTAATTGTATGGGTTTAATTGAATATACTTTATGATTTTGTTATAAATTGTTAGTTGATAGATGGGTGTGTGTTTGATTGAAGTATAGATGATCTTGTAGGGATTAATTTTAGTTTCTGAGTTATTTGAATTAGAGTTGGTGTTTCTTAGAGGATTGAATTTGAGTTTGGTTCGAGTGATGATTAAGATGATTATGAAGGTGATTAAAGTTGCTTAGGAAGATGATGAAGACTTAAGGTTTTGATTTGAGATTGAGAATAGAAGACTGATATCAGAGAATGATTAATGACGATGGTGTTGCGTCAAAGGCTGTTTCAGACTCATGGGAGATGAGAATTAGGGTTTCAGCATCAGTGGGTGGTGGAATATCAATTCAGGGAAGACTATTGTTGGGTAAGTCTCTTTGTTACTTAATTTCACTGTTTGAAATTGAATTATTTAGCTTGTATGTGATGGAATAGATTCAATTGGTTGAATGATTTATACAAATAAGGATGAAAGTTAAAGTTTTGATTATGACGAAGTAATGAAATTGGGAATGAATGTGTTGTTTGAATTAAAGTTTATGTGTTTCAATTGAGTTGTCATGTTATGGATTTACAAGGTTGAGAAGATGAACAGAGAAGTGGTGATATTATGTGTTACTATTGTTGTGTGTTTGGGTTGAAGATGTGGTATTAGCCTGAAATAAGAGGAATTGGAATGGAAATGGAATTTTCTGAGATGAATATTATTGTGGTGGTGATGATGATGTTGATATGACAAGGTAGGAGATGTATATTGGTGATGGTTCTCTACGATGAATTGGTGGTGCTATGGAATGTTAGTGGTGTAATTGTGTTCCATGGTCGTAGTTGGAAGCTTCAGTATAGACTTGGAACTGATGTTTCAGGTAAGCTTAACCTATGTATTGAATTATGAAGTTTGTTAAGATTGTTTAGAAATAAATGTATTGATGTTGTTGATCTGGGAAGTTATAACTGAAAGGAATAAGAGGAGTTGAACTGAGTTGGGACAGATTATGTTGCAGTTGAGCTACATTGCAAGAACATAGATTCTGGTGATGTTGATTGGTTTATATCAGTTACAGGGAAGAGTTAAGTTGTGAATTTATAAAAGTTATGACTAAAGAAGTTGAATGAGATGTTATGTGACTATGATATAGGGATGAAGGTTGATTAAGATGTTAAGTTGAACCTCTATAGAGAAAGCTTGTAACTGCATTTTTGCAGGTAATCTAAGTTTGTTTATGTGTTTGAATTGTGAAGTTTTTCTTGAACTGAATGTATTGTTGTTGTAGAATTTATGGTTGTAACCTAATAGAACTGATAAATTACTTAAAGAAAGATAGTATGTTTTTTTAGCTCATGTCTGACTCGAGTTAGCTGGGTTTAGTAGTCGACTCAGATTATGTTCTTCGACTTAGTGTATATGACTGAGTCGAATCGGTATTAACTCACCGAGTTCTGTCTTGACCCGTTTGACTCGTGAACCTTGACTGAGTTGGATCGTTGACCTTTGACCCTGGACATTGACTTGACCTGGACGTCGACTGTTAGTTGACCATTGACTGTTAGTTTGACAGTTAATGACTGTTAGATTGACCAGTTGGGCCAGGCCCTTATTAATGGGTTTGTTTAAGTGGGCTTGGGCTTAGGATTAGTTATCTTATCTTAATGAATTGGACCACTTATGGTCCGAATTAGCTTTCGGTTCCTTCTACAAAGTTGTAGATACTCATAAGACTTAGCTATTGGACTAGAGAACCAACCCAATGAATTGGTAAATCTTTAGATACGCAAGAGATGGATTATGAAGATGTGAAGAACCTTAGATGGGCTTAAGAATTATAATAAAAGGGTATAAAAACGTAAATGGGCTTAGGACTATTAGTTAGAATTGTATAATTCTTGAATGAGACATTTTGGCTAGAATCTTAGAATTCTTGTGTGATTAACAGTTAATTATTAACAACGATCGATTCAAAGGATGAACCAATGGATCGTGGATCTCGAGGTAGGCGTGGCCTGTCTTCAAAAAGGTGTGGGAATGCATTTAACTCTTTGTATACATTATTGTTTCTTTTATAAAAGTTTATGCTTAACAAACTCATGCATTGTCTGTTTCTGCATTCCATATTTTATTTAAAATGCATTATGATAATCCTGTTATTTCTGTGAATCTTTCCACGACGTGGAAAGGACTTGTATTGTTTCATCGTCAACATGAATTGTTATGGGAAATGAGAATTTCCACTTGTGGTATATAGGATACGCTCATTCACATTTATACCTACTTTAATTCAGCTTTTATTGTTTAGAGTATTGGTCATCATGGGCTTGGTGGCATCCATACTTAAATAGGTGTGAATTACCGGGTAGGGATTTACAACCATATTATACATTGTTTGACGAAGGAGTTTGTTCCATATACATGTATGATTATTTCAGTGACTTAGTCACTGTTTATTGTTTTCGGAAAAATATTATTGTTTTCCAAATCTTGCATATGATTACTTAGAAGGTTAAATGTTAATTATTCCCACTTCAGTTTCTGTGACAGATCAGAGTTGCGCAGCGAAAGCTTCACGGGTTGACTTCGCTAGTTGATTAACTTCTGTTATGTTTATAATGTTATATATTCTATTTGTAAACAAAATGACTATTATATGTATCATTTGAGAGAAGATTTTGTATATATATTTCTGAGAGGGGTTAGTTTTGGGTTATGTTTTGTAGCAGATTTCTTAATTGATTGTTTAATTAAATGTTTTAGAATTTTAGTGCCTCTTATTTAGTTAATCTCTTGGATTAGTCAGTTGTTAGCTTAGGGGGCGCTACAACTTGGTATCAGAGTTCACTATTAGATCTTATATGGTAGACAATAGGAATAGCCAGTGTCAGTGAACTTAGTTTAGAACTGGGTTGGGTTTGTGAGAAAAATTTTAATCACTAAAATCTATTAATTAATAATTAAAAGAATTATCTGATTGATTTGTTTGTTTGGTTGTTTGTATGTATGTAATGAAGTAAAAAATTTAGGGTACACCAATAATTAATCTAATGACGATTAGAAAATAAATGATTTAAAATTATGAACACATACACAAGTCAATACTAAAAATAGTGAGATTAGTGTTATTGATAAATCTTGAAAGTCACATATATAAATATTAAGCACCTTGATTTATATGTAAAAATCAACGGTTTATAATCACATAAATGTTAATAATATTTTGGGACTCAATAATATTTGTAAGAGTTGTTAGAATAATAATTCAATAAAATATTATAATAGTAACTATAGATAGATGATAATAAAAGTAACTTGTTGTTAGAATAATAATTCACTATAGTTGTTAGAATAATAATTCACTTGTTGTTTTTCAATAAAAGCCGTGGTGGCATTCTTTCATAAAAGTAATAATAATTTTAATAAAATAATGTTAGCATTTATCAATTAGTACCATATCAAACTTAATTAAATTCTCAATAAGGATATATAAGGATTAAAATAATAATTATGGTTAAATAATTATGGAAAATTGATAACGCTTATTTACAATTAAGCTTTGTAAATCAAATAATTACAAATCAGGGATATATGTTTTTTCGTTTAAAACTAGTAGATAGTTAAAATAATACTTATCATTTGTTATACTTTAGAACACGAGGATACAATATATAAAATAAAAAGAATTAACTTGTTAATAATCATGTACCGTAATTATCTTTAGTCTAAAAAATGAACCAGTAAATCTTTAAAATGAAACAAATTTACATGAAATAGTAATAATAGCATTCGGATGTTTAGTATAATATTATAATTAAAAGAAAATAAACTTATTAATAGGATTCTTATTCATAAATAAATTCAACCATATTTTGAAATGGAAAATTAGTATGACGAACTTAAACTATTAGAATTTAAATTAGTATTATATTGAGCATAACTTAAACTAACATTTCATTTATAAATATATAACGATAAAATAATGATTAGGATTAAATAGATATGAAAAATTATTAGTGCTTATCTATAATTAAGTTTTGCAAAGTTAACTAATAACAAATTAGAATTATGTGTTTTGCGTTTAAGACAGATAGATAAATAAGACTTACTAAGTAGAAATAAAAGGACGTGAGGTCATGTAAGGCACATAATAAAAACTAAATTTGTAAACGATATTTTACCTAGATTATCTATAGTCCAATAAATGATTCACTAAATTACTAAATTATACACATGAAGTGATATTTATAATACTTGAATACTTAGAACAAAAATTAGACTTAAAGGAAAATAAAATTGCTTGAATAAGATACTTATTATTAATTCCAAGATTTAAGACATGTTAAAATTTAAGCAGACTCATATTTAAATCATATTAAATTACTAACGCCAATATGTAACTAGATATAGCATATCAATTCAATCTGAATAAATAAAATCTGTTATATCAATCTTTTCATGAAAGTAAAATTATATTTACAAGATTATGGCTTAATAAAATTAAACTAAGTATCATTACTAAATAATTACTTCGACTGTATTTTAGCTACGCTAGTAATCAAATAGGAAAATTTGATAAGTGGTAGGCTCGGAAAGATACCTACTTATATGTATAAACTGCAAGTGCACAATGTCGACAAGCAACACAGGGCAAGCACATGTCGAACCACAGAGACTTGGAGAGTGTAGAAGTTGATTCTAAATCCTGATTCAGAGAGTAACCAAAAGGGGTTTGATTTTGTCGATCTGACGATATGATTTTCAAGTGGTCAAATAATAAAAGTAAAAGATGCAAATAACAAGATATGTAAACAATGATAATATGGATACTAGGGTATTCAAATCCACCAATAACATATGATATGCATTCAACTTGTAATATTATTCTTGTCCTTATAGTAGATTCAAGTCTACCGTATAACTAAGGTGTTTCTCCAATGGATAATTTAATCACAACTAAAGTATTTCTCCAAAGCATTAATTGTCTAATTAAGCACAACTAATCTAAAGATCAATATTTGTTTAAGCATGAGTTGTAGCATAATCAACATAGAGATATTCTAACTACAATGGATACATGGCATACATTGTGAGATCAAGATGTTGAAAAACTTGGATTAAATTATATCTTTAAACAATTCTAAACTTTCAAGAACAAGATACAAGATATGAATACATACCAATGAGATCAGGGTTTCATATAAACCCTAGTAAATGAAATTAGAACATGAAGAACATTACAACAAAATTGAAATTTGATAAACTAACATGAACAAGCTATTCTTGGATGAGTTTTCAACACAACAACCCTCTCTATTTATACACAAAAATTCTCTCACACTTGGGATCCGAATTTCACTGTAGCAACCACTCAACAATTAAACAAAATATGTTTTCTTAATTGATGGATATAATGGAATACAATGGGGGTGAGGTGGATGTTTTGGAAAGAATCCAATGGGGGTGAGGTGGATGTTTTGGAAAGAATCCAATGGGGGTGAGGTGGAAATGGATTTGGGTCTTGGGTTTTGGATCACATGAATTTGTAAACAGGTTGCCACTGATGCGCGAGCGGGTTGCAACGCTTCCAACTTTCTTCTCTTTTGTCTTCTCAATTCTTCCAAGCTTTATTTAGTACTTAAAAACACAAAATTAATTAATACAAATATTTATTCTTGAAGATGGTAAGAATGCAGAATTTGGGATAATATATGACTTTGAAGCGCGAAAGATGAGTTAAGTGCCAATGAAAAGGTGTATGAATATGCAATATTTGGCACTCATCAAATACCCCAAACCTGAATTTTACTTGTCCTCAAGTGAAACAGAAATCCAGAAATCCTAACTATACCACTGTCGCTGGTCTCTCGAATGCATTTAGCGTATGCACTAAGCATTTAAACCCCTAGGTGTCCCTAGTGGACGAGTTGTAGTCTCGTGAGGGCCTCCCAAAGATGTACCCACAAAACCTTCTCCAATTTCAGAGCATCATAGAAATGTCTTCGTCTTCGGTCTTCAACTGTAGATGATGAACTTCAGAATTTCGTAAAACCTTGACAATTTTTTTTATTTTTTTTTATTTTTTAGAGACCCGCTACACAGCTGGTCATAGTAAACACACTACAAAAGACCCTCTCCACAGCTGGTCATAAAAGATAACAACAAAAGACTCAAAAAAAATATGAAAAAGACTACAAAGGATCCTACAAAAGACCCGCTACACAGCTGGTCATAGAAAAATACAAAATACTACAAAGGATCCTACAAAAGACCCGCTCCATAGCTGGTCATAAAAGATACAAAATACTACAAAGGATCCTACAAAAGACCCGCTCCACAGCTGGTCATAAAAGATGCAAAAGACTACAAAACGCCATATGCAAATACTCCCCGAAACCTAAATCTAACATTGTCCTCAATGTTTCAAAAGATAACAGAAACCACAACAAACTATGAGAACAAAACAGATTCAAAGGAAAGAGATTACCAGATGCCAAACCAGAGACAGTAGAGTATGTCCAAAGCAACCAGCAGGGAAGATATCCGTGGTATGTACAGGGGGTGAACTTTATATTCCACATAGATTGGATCAGCAAGATGAGTTGTTTCAATCTCAGGTGGGATTGGTTCAAGGAACGGCTTCAGTCTCTGCCCATTGACCTTGAAGACATTCTTGGTTGTTACATCTTCTAGTTCTACATCCCCATGGGGGAAAATTGTTCGCACCACGAACGGGCCTGTCCATTTAGAACGTAATTTTCATGGAAAAAGGTGCAGTCGTGAGTTATACAATAGAACTTTCTTGCCTGGAGTGAATGACTTGCGCAAAATGCGTTTGTCATGGAACACCTTCATTCTTTGTTTGTACATTTTTGCATTATCATATGCATCATTTCTTAACTCTTCCAACTCATTGAGTTGAAGCTTCCTTTGGGTGCCAGCTTTATCTAGATCAAAGTTCAGTTTCTTTACAGCCCAATATGCACGATGTTCTAACTCTACAGGGAGATGAAAAGATTTACCGTACACAAGTCTGTAAGGGGACATACCAATGGGGGTCTTGTATGCAGTTATATAGGCCCATAAAGCATCATTCAATCTTAAAGACCAATCTTTTCTAGACGGGTTAACCGTCTTTTCTAGAATGTGCTTAATCTCCCTATTTGAAACCTCTACCTGGCCACTGGTCTGTGGATGATATGGGGTTGCAACTTTATGAGTTATGCCATACTTACGGACTAAGGACTCAAAAGGCCTATTGCAGAAATGTGAACCACCGTCACTGATTATAGCTCTAGGGGTGCCAAATCGAGAAAATATGTTTTCCTTTAAGAACGAAAGTACCACCTTGTGGTCATTAGTTTTGGTTGCAATTGCTTCTACCCACTTAGAAACATAGTCAACAGCAACAAGAATGTACAACTTTCCTTCAGAGCTAGGAAATGGACCCATGAAATCAATGCCCCATACATCAAATAGCTTAACAATCAATATGGGTTGTAAGGGAATCATGTTTCGTTTTGATATACTTCCAAATTTCTGGCACCGGTCACAAGAAACACAGAAGGCATGGCTATCCTTAAACAATGTTGGCTAGTAAAAACCACTCTGCAAGATCTTTGCAGCAGTTTTCTTTGCACTAAAGTGTCCTCCACATGCTTGATCATGACAAAAAGAGTTGACATCCCTTTGTTCAGAATTGGTGACACATTTCCTAATGATTTGGTCAGGGCAGTATTTGAACAGATATGGGTCATCCCATAGGAAATGTTTCACTTCGGCCAAGAATTTAGACCGGTCTTGTTTAGACCAATGAAGTGGAATCCTACCTGTATCAAGGTAGTTCACGATGTCGGCAAACCATGGCATTTCAGAAACCGGCATCAGTTGTTCATCAGGGAAGGATTCCCTAATAATCTCTGATTCATCAGCAGATTCGACATTCAACCTAGATAAGTGATCAGCAACAACATTCTCTGACCCTTTTTTATCTCGAATTTAGAGGTGGAACTCTTGTAACAAGAGTATCCATCGAATTAGACGAGCCTTAGCATTTTTTTAGATAAAAGATATCTTAATGCGGCATGGTCAGTATAAATGATTATTTTAGATCCTATCAAATAAGATCTAAACTTATCTAATGCAAACACAACAGCTAGCAACTCTTTTTCGGTTGTTGAATAATTCATTTGGGCCTCATTCAGTGTCTTACTAGCATAGTAGATCACATAGGGGTGTTTGTCAACTCGCTGACCTAAGACAACTCCAACAAAAAATCGAATCGTCACACATGATTTCAAAAGGTAATTTCCAATCAGAGGTCGGACTATAGGTCTTTGAAGTTAGAAGATTTTTGAGCTCTTCCCAAGCATGCACACAAGCATTATCAAACACAAAGGAAACATCTTTCTTGAGTAGATTACACAATGGTCTTGAGATCTTCTTTAAATCTTTAATGAATCTACGGTAGAAACCAAAGATGGCCTAAAAATGATCTAACCTCCCTCACAGAGCGAGGTTGCGGCAAGTTTTGAATGAGGTCGACTTTGGCTTTGTCTACTTCAATGCCTTTTTCAGAGATGATGTGTCCTAGAACTATGCCCGAGTTCACCATAAAATGACATTTCTCCCAATTTAAAACCAATCTTTACATCTAATCAGCACGCGAGTAAGATGGTTCAAACATTCATCAAAAGATGATCCAAACACAGAGAAATCATCCATAAAGATCTCAAGGAAGTTATCTATCATATCAGAAAAAATGCTCACCATACAACGCTGAAATGTAGCGGGTGCGTTGCACAACCCAAAGGGCATACGACGATAGGCAAACGTTCCAAATGGACATGTAAATGTAGTCTTTTCCTGATCTTCGGGTGAAATATGAATCTGGTTGTAACTAGAAAAACCATCCAAGAAACAATAGAATTTACGCCCAGACAATCGTTCAAGCATTTGATCTATGAATGGAAGAGGGAAGTGATCTTTCTTTGTAACTGCATTCAACTTCCTATAATCAATGCAAACTCGCCACCCTATGGTTACTCGAGTAGTGATTAACTCATCTTTATCGTTTTGAACTATAGTAACTCCTGACTTTTTCGGCACAACCTGAATGGGGCTAACCCATTTTCTATTTGAGATTGGGTAGATGATACCCGCATCAAGAAGCTTTATAATCTCACTCTTAACAACCTCTTTCATGTTAGGATTGAGACGCCTTTGCATCTACCTAGATGGTTTAGCATTGTCCTCAAGGTTTATATGATGCATGCAATCAGTGGGACTTATGCCTTTAAGGTCCGAGATGGTCCATCCTAAGGCTTCTTTATGCTCCTTAAGTACTTATAAAAGTTTAATTTCCTGTTCTGTATCTAAGGCAGATGAAATGATTACAGGAAAAGTATTAGAAGGTCCCAAAAATGCATATTTAAGAGTATCAGGCAATGGTTTCGGTTCGAGCTTTGGTGGCTCAACAAGAGAGGGAACAGACTTGGATTCCAAGAGTGGAAGTGGTTCCACTCTAGCTTTCCACTTAGTCGTGTCCATAAGTGGTGTGTATTCAAGCAAAGTATTCACTTCACTTATGTATTCATCATCAAACAAATCCAAGTCAAAATTATTCAAACAAGCATCCAAAGGGTCAACAGACATGCTACTAGACAACGAATCCTGAATCAAACTTTCAATCATGTTAATTTCATGCACATCATTATCATCATCAAGATCTAAATGTTGTTGGATAGTATTGAAAACATTCAACTCCACAGTCATATTACCAAATGACAACTTCAACACTCCATTACGGAAGTTAATGATTGCATTGGACGTTGCTAAGAAGGGACGTCCCAAAATGACGAGAATGTGACTGTCGGGGTTTTGCACAAAGTTTAGTATCTAAGACGATGAAGTCCACAGGAAAATAAAACTTATCAACCTTAATCAAAACATCTTCTACCACACCACGTGGCACTTTGACGGATCTGTCAGCTAATTGCAGAGTTATAGGCGTTGCCTTCAACTCTCCAAGACCTAACTGCACATATACTGAATATGGTAGTAAATTCACACTTGCCCCTAAGTCTAGCAACGCCTTCTTAACCGTTTGGTCACCTATTTTTCATGTGATAGTTGGACTACCTGGGTCTTTAAACTTAGGAGGTGTGTTTCTTTGAATGATTGCACTCACTTGCTCAGTGATAAAAGCACGCTTATGCACATGAAGCTTTCGCTTTTGTGTGCACAGATCCTTAAGGAATTTAGCATAAGCAGGGACTTGCTTGATTGCATCAAGAAATGGGATGTTGATGTTAACTCGTTTGAACATTTCCAAAATCTCGTTGTATTGTATACTCTCTTTTTGTTGCACCAATCTTTGTGGGAATGGAGCAACATGTACATGAGATGGTGCAGAGACATTAGAATTATGGGAATTCTTATGTTGCTCAGATTTGTCTTCAACAATAGGTGTTTTCTGTGGGATTTTATGCACTTGTGAGTCTGATGTAGACTCACTCGACTGTGGTACACCTACATTGTTTTCAACAACTTTACCACTACAAAGAGTGGTGACAACATTTACTTGATTATGTGAGGCCTCATTTCGAGTTGAATTTTCTGCCTGATATACATTTTTTGGATTTTTTTGAGGCTGACTAGGGAGTTTGCCTTTATCGCTTTCATTCAAAGCTTCACAGATTTGGCCCATTTTAAGTTCTATACTTGCGAAACGTTGGTCGGTTGTCTTTTGAAATTGTACCAGATTTTGTGACAACATACTGAAACTTTCTTCGAATCTAGGCTTTTTCTCCGTAGGGTACTGCACATGCGGTTGCACTTGGGGGTTTCTAGGATAAGGGTATCCTTGGTTATTATTTGATGTTCCCCCTTGTACAGGCCCTTTAGACCATGAAAAGTTAGGGTGATTTCTCCACCCTGGGTTGTAGGTCTGAGAATATGGGTTTTTCTCTTGCCTATTGTACAAAGCATTGGCTTGCTCTGTTTTAGACTCTTAAAATGCATGGAGGTCTGGAAAAGTGTCCACTAGATGGTCTGAACTATGGCATGCGGCATAAGTGGCCATTTCAATTTGACTACGGAGAGTAGGGATATTAGTTTTTCCATTCTTTTCTGGTTCTATCTTTTCTATTCTCCTGGCCAAGGATGCCATCTTTGTACTTCCTTCGAAGTCAGAGTCAATTCTATGAACATTGGATGCAAGGGTAATCACGGGGGGGTTCCCACTGCTGAGTCTTTTCAGCGACTTCGATTAAGAAATCCCAAGACTCATCATCACTTTTTTCAATAAATTGACCATTGCACATGGTCTCAACTGTAGTTCGGTTCTTGACATCTAAGCCTTCATACAAAATTTGCACAAGTCTCCATTTTTCAAAACCATGGTGAGGACATTGGAGCAATAATTCATTGAATCTCTCCAAATATTTTGCCAAAGTTTCCTCCTCTAATTGCACAAAACTATTCAGACTTTGACGAATTGTCGTAGTCTTATGGTTTGGGAAGAACTTTTTGAAGAACTCTTTCGTAAGAGCATCCCATGTATGAAATGACTATGGCTGTTGAGCACACAGCCAAGTCTTGGCTTTGTCTATCAAAGAAAAAGGAAAAAGTTTCATTTTTAGGTGCTCATCCGTCATTTGGTTGATCCGAAGAGTCCCACAAATTTCCTCGAACTCTCTCACATGGTGGTAGGGATTTTCAGCTTCAACCCCTTTAAATTTAGGCAACATATTGAGGATACTTGCCTTTAGCTCAAATTGTCCATCAATAGCTGGTAAGACAATGCACGAGGACTGGGTTGTCCTCGTTGGGTACATGTAGTCCTTTAGACTACAGACTGGGTTTACTGGTTCTCCTATTGTTTCAGATGGGTTTGGACTGTCTGCCTCAGAACTATGTATTTCAATTAACTCTTCTTGACTGATTCTAACTAGTCGGCGTGTATGGTCTCTAAAAGACACAATCATAGCCTAGATAGCACATCAAGCATGTTAACCATTCACCTAGAAGGCAAGTTCTATGCAATCACAAACAAGGATGACTCCACCACAGTAAACCTACTGATTTCTAGCAAACAAAAAGCATGATGGCTCCACTTAGATTGTTTTCTAGACCAGCTTCTAATCCTTCGAAAGGGAATTCGTTACAATCTGAGAAAACCCCTCTGGAATCAATCTGATTTTAAGTGAATTGAATAGAGGCGAGGGAAGCTGCTGGAGCTTTGATACCCAAGGCCTCACCGCAATACAATGCGGCGCAGTCACGCATTCAACTCACATAAACCGTCATGAACTTCGAAGTATGCTTAAAGAGTAACCAATATTTTTCAAACGACTTTCCTACTAAGCTCGTTACCTTATAGGTCTTGTTCTATTTCAAATTTTAAAGCTTAGGTTCGCGTATGTATCGTTTTCCTAAGGCGGGCAAGAAGAGAACGGTGATGAAATCCGAACCCTTATCTTGTATGGCCATTCCTTGCCCTTTACTAGGAAAATAAAGCAGCCGTATTCAATTCCTCAACATATATGCAAACGAAGGAATACAGTAACTCGCTAACAAGGGATTCGCGAGTGTTTCGACAAACTTACCTCCCGTTCCAGACGGGGGATGAACCGTTGTTGTCGACTCGGGCCACGACTCCTATGTCATGAACGAACCCGGGGGCCGAGGTGATATTGTAATCACCGTCCTTCTCTGCAAACAGTTGATATTTAATAATACCCTTCCGTAGGGTTTAAAAAAAAAAAAAAAAATGTCCAAGTCCAAAGTCCAAAATAAAGTGCAAAATAAAAAGAAAATTACAAGAGTAGAGGAATCCTAATACAATAAAATAAACTCTTTTTTTTTTTGTTTTTTTTTTAATTTAATTTAAAATAAAAACTTCTTTCGCTTCCTTTCCTTCGCCTTTATAACAGCTACTCCGGCACCTGTTGAGCTCAAAATAGGTAGTTAGGGTTTCGAAGTTTTAAAGCAAAAATTTTAAAAAAAAATAACAAAAATAAGTGTAAAACTGACTGTGAATAGTTGCGCTGCTACAGTGATTATGTGAACAGTAATCTGTGAACAGTTCTAGGAGATGAAAAATGAACTACACCACTACCGAGTCCCCGGCAACGGCGCCAAAAACTTGGTAGGCTCGGAAATATACCTACTTCTATGTATAAACTGCAAGTGCACAGTGTCGACAAGCAACAAAGGTCGAACCACAGAGACTTGGAGAGTGTAGAAGTTGATTCTAAATCCTGATTCAGAGAGTAACCAAAAGGGGTTTGATTTTGTCGATACGACGATATGATTTTCAAGTGACTGAAATAATAAAAGTAAAAGATGCAAATAACAAGATATGTAAACAATGATAATATGGATACTAGGGTATTCAAATCCACCAATAACCTATGATATGCATTCAACTTGTAATATTATTCTTGTCCTTATAGTAGATTCAAGTCTACCGTATAACTAAGGTGTTTCTCCAATGGATAATTTAATCACAACTAAAGTCCAAAGCATTAATTGTCTAATTAAGCACAACTAATCTAAAGATCAATATTTGGTTAAGCATGAGTTGTAGCATAATCAACATAGAGATATTCTAACTACAATGGATACATGGCATACATTGTGAGAGCAAGATGTTGAAAAACCTGGATTAAATTATATCTTTAAACAATTCTAAACTTTCAAGAACAAGATACAAGATATGAATACATACCAATGAGATTAGGGCTTCATATAAACCCTAGTAAATGAAATTAGAACATGAAGAACATTACAACAAAATTGAAATTTGATAAACTAACATGAACAAGCTATTATTGGATGAGTTTTAAACACAACAACCCTCTCTATTTATACACAAAAATTCTCTCACACTTGGGATCCGAATTTCACTATAGAAACCACTCAACAATTAAACAAAACATGTTTTCTTAATTGATGGATATAATGGAATACAATGGGGGTGAGGTGGATGTTTTGGAAAGAATCCAATGGGGAGGTGATGTTTTGGAAAGAATCCAATGGGGGTGAGGTGGAAATGGATTTGGGTCTTGGGTTTTGAATCATGGGTTTTGGATCATGGGTTGTTTAATCACATGAATTTGTAAACAGGTTGCCACTGATGCGCGAGCGGGTTGCAACGCTTCCAACTTTCTTCTCTTTTGTCTTCTCAATTCTTCCAAGCTTTATTTAGTACTTAAAAACACAAAATTAATTAATACAAATATTTATTCTTGAAGATGGTAAGAATGCAGAATTTGGGATAATATATGACTTTGAAGTGCGAAAGATGAGTTAAGTGCCAATGAAAAGGTGTATGAATATGCAATATTTGGCACTCATCAATAAGACAATAAGGAAACTGATAATGCTATTAAGAAAATAACTTTTGATAAGATAAGCAAAGAATAATAATATATAATGCTAATTACTATAAAATTTAGGGTCATTGTAAATATCATTTGGAAAATAATTGTGGGATAGAAATCGAAAAATGTAATTCTTACTAATAGTACAACTTACAAATTACTTGGCTATAAAATGAAATTAAAGAAATAAAGTTGGATGAAAAAAAAATCGAGTATTAATAATAAAATTAAACTTAGCGTTATGATTAATTACAAATTAACTTTTATCGGTCTAAGTAATAAGAAATAAATGTTATAATAATGATTAAAGTATTAACACCAATTAATTATGGAAAAATTGTTAACGGTTACTTATTATAACTAAATAAGCAGATAGATACATTGGAAATAATGATAGTAACATTTGAATAATCGATATAACGTTAAGTTATTCTTAATTAGTACACGAATTTAAAATTTATCTAGTTATAATAATATAGTGTCATTTGGAATTAAAAATTTGATTCCATTAAAATAAATAAATAATAATAAAATAAAAGGTAAGATAAATAATTCAAATAATTAAATTTCTTAAAATGATGTGAACTGCTTATATATTTTACAAAGTAAATTTATCGGACATACACTAGTAAAGATAGAAGTTAAAGACTAAATAATCTTGATAATATAAAATTAACACTTGGCTAATCGTAATAAGTTTACACTTAATGAATCCAGCACTGGGGAATAGTGAGGTTGGTAATTCTGATATGTTCAGGTGATACTTGTTAGGTAGTTGGAATTGTCAGGCGTCGCGAACCTAGACAGGGCAACTACATTCTTGTATCATTAGGCATTGAAGGGAGACTTACTTCTATTAGTAAACTAATAGATCCAAAATTTTAATGAGAAACTTTATTATGGAATATCTTCAAAGTACTCAGAACCAGTAAATTATTGGCATAGAAATTAGTGTAGAGAATTCAAATCTAAAAGTCATAGTTTCCGTTATAGAACTTCGTGTAAGAAACTTAGACTTCTCTTTGGATAGAACTTAAATCAGTGTAGTTAAACCTAGAGCTACAAATTTTAATCTTTGTTGTAGAAATCCATATAGGTTTGTGCTTTGTTTCTTGTTGTTTGCGCTTAGACAAGAGATGGGAGTACTCTTTAAGGTGGGTAGTTCTGAAGACCAGAAGGATGGTTTGATTTTCGAGGACGAAAATGTTATAAGGTAGGGAGAATGTAAGGATCCTCAAGTTAGTCAACGCAATTAGACTAGTCAGGTGACGAATTAGTCGATAATTACTCGATTAGTGTAACTCGAACATTAATAGGAATTAATCTAACAACGATTTAGACACAAAACTAGTATCGTTAGATAGATCTCGAAAAGTTATGTAGAATGGTATACTCGAGCGTGTCAATCGGATACCGGATGAAGAAGAAGTCATCGGATAAGTATGTTTAGACCGCCTGGCTGCCCTTATCTTCTAATCGGGTGCCTTTAGAATCCCTTGTCGATCTTATCTTCAGGAATCGATCTAAGAAAACCATTTTATTCTCTTTCTTTCTCTTTCTTCTTTCTCTTGTTCTCTTCGGTTCTTATTCTTCTTTTCTTCTCAGAAGCTTTTGTTATGAATCGAGTGCGTTAGTCAGGAGGAAATTAGTAAACTTAGTGAATCTAGTTAGTTGTTGAATTAGTTCAAGCTTGGAAGGATGAGAAGTTGATACTGCGGTAGTTGAAATTAGGATTTTGGGTTTGATTTCGAATTCGAAGGTGAATCGATGGGTTAATTAGACTGGTAACAAAAGAAGATTATGAGGGCTGGTGTTTATTTGAAGTTCTCAAGTGAATTCAGGGATGAATCGTAAATCAGGTAATTAGGGTTCTTGAATTTGTGGATTTAATTGTATGGGTTTGATTGAATATACTTTATGATTTTGTTATAAATTGTTAGTTGATAGATGGGTGTGTGTTTGATTGAAGTATAGATGATCTTGTAGGGATTAATTTTAGTTTCTGAGTTATTTTAATTAGAGTTGGTGTTTCTTAGAGGATTGAATTTGAGTTTGGTTCGAGTGATGATTAAGATGATTATGAAGGTGATTAAAGTTGCTTAGGAAGATGATGAAGACTTAATGTTTTAATTTGAGATTGAGAATAGAAGACTGATATCAGAGAATGATTAATGACGATGGTGTTGCGTCAAAGGATGTTTCAGACTCATGGGAGATGAGAATTAGGGTTTCAGCATCAGTGGGTGGTGAAATATCAATTCAGGGAAGACTATTGTTGGGTAAGTCTCTTTGTTACTTAATTTCACTGTTTGAAATTGAATTATTTAGCTTGTATGTGATGGAATAGATTCAATTGGTTGAATGATTTATACAAATAAGGATGAAAGTTAAAGTTTTGATTATGACGAAGTAATGAAATTGGGAATGAATGTGTTGTTTGAATTGAAGTTTATGTGTTTCAGAATTGGAGTTGTCATGTTATGGATTTACAGATTGAGAAGATGAACTGAGAAGTGGTGATATTATGTGTTACTATTGTTGTGTGTTTGGGTTGAAGATGTGGTATTAGCCTGAAATAAGAGGAATTGGAATGGAAATGGAATTTTCTGAGATGAATATTATTGTGGTGGTGATGATGATGTTGATATGACAAGGTAGGAGATGTATATTGGTGATGGTTCTCTACGATGAATTGGTGGTGCTATGGAATGTTAGTGGTGTAATTATGTTCCATGGTCGTAGTTGGAAGCTTCAGTATAGACTTGGAACTGATGTTTCAGGTAAGCTTAACCTATGTATTAAATTATGAAGTTTGTTAAGATTGTTTAGAAATAAATGTATTGATGTTGTTGATCTGGGAAGTTATAACTGAAAGGAATAAGAGGAGTTGAACTGAGTTGGGACAGATTATGTTGCAGTTGAGCTACATTGCAAGAACATAGATTCTGGTAATGTTGATTGGTTTATATCAGTTACATGGAAGAGTTAAGTTGTGAATTTATAAAAGTTATGACTAAAGAAGTTGAATGAGATGTTATGTGACTATGATATAGGGATGAAGGTTGATGAAGGTGTTAAGTTGAACCTCTCTAGAGAAAGCTTGTAACTGCATTTTTGCAGGTAATCTAAGTTTGTTTATGTGTTTGAATTGTGAAGTTTTTCTTGAACTGAATGTATTGTTGTTGTAGAATTTATGGTTGTAACCTAATAGAACTGATAAATTACTTAAAGAAAGATAGTATGTTTTTTTTAGCTCATGTCTGACCTCAGTTAGCTGGGTTTAGTAGTCTGACTCAGATTATGTTCTTCTGACTTAGTGTATATGACTGAGTCGAATCGGTATTAACTCACCGAGTTCCTGTCTTGACCCGATTTGACTCAGTGAACCTTGACTGAGTTGGATCGTTGACCTTTGACCCTGGACATTGACTTGACCTGGACGTCGACTGTTAGTTGACCATTGACTGTTAGTTTGACAGTTAATGACTGTTAGATTGACCAGTTGGGCCAGGCCCTTATTAATGGGTTTGTATAAGTGGGCTTGGGCTTAGGATTAGTTATCTTATCTTAATGAATTGGACCACTTATGGTCCGAATTAGCTTTCGGTTCCTTCTACAAAGTTGTAGATACTCATAAGACTTAGCTATTGGACTAGAGAACCAACCCAATGAATTGGTAAATCTTTAGATACGCAAGAGATGGATTATGAAGATGTGAAGAACCTTAGATGGGCTTAAGAATTATAATAAAAGGGTATAAAAACGTAAATGGGCTTAGGACTATTAGTTAGAATTGTATAATTCTTGAATGAGACATTTTGGCTAGAATCTTAGAATTCTTGTGTGATTAACAGTTAATTATTAACAACGATCGATTCAAAGGACGAACCAGTGGATCGTGGATCTCGAGGTAGGCGTGGCCTGTCTTCAAAAAGGTGTGGGAATGCATTTAACTCTTTGTATTCATTATTGTTTCTTTTATAAAAGTTTATGCTTAACAAACTCATGCATTGTCTGTTTCTGCATTCCATATTTTATTTAAAATGCATTATGATAATCCTGTTATTTCTGTGAATCTTTCCACGACGTGGAAAGGACTTGTATTGTTTCATCGTCAACATGAATTGTTATGGGAAATGAGAATTTCCACTTGTGGTATATAGGATACGCTCCTTCACATTTATACCTACTTTAATTCAGCTTTTATTGTTTAGAGTATTGGTCATCATGGGCTTGGTGGCATCCATACTTAAATAGGTGTGAATTACCGGGTAGGGATTTACAACCATATTATACATTGTTTGACGAAGGAGTTTGTTCCATATACATGTATGATTATTTCAGTGACTTAGTCACTGTTTATTGTTTTCGGAAAAATATTATTGTTTTCCAAATCTTGCATATGATTACTTAGAAGGTTAAATGTTAATTATTCCCACTTCAGTTTCGTGATCGATCAGAGTTGCGCAATAAAGCTTCACGGGTTGACTTCGCTAGTTGATTAACTTCTGTTATGTTTATAATGTTATATATTCTATTTGTAAACCAAACGACTATTATATGTATCATTTGAGAGAATATTTTGTATATATATTTCAGAGAGGGGTTAGTTTTGGGTTAAGTTTTGTAGCAGATTTCTTAATTGATTGTTTAATTAAATATTTTAGAATTTTAGTGCCTCTTATTTAGTTAATCTCTTGGATTAGTCAGCTGTTAGCTTAGGGGGCGCTACAGTTAGCTTGGTAATTTCAAAAGGACTTGAAATGCAGCATATGTATGTGGTTGTTACGTATCTCTGAAAGAATCAAGAGATATAAGATATTTACAAAAGTACTTGATAGACTTTTGTTGCCCAAATGAAATGACTTTAAACCACATAGTGCGTTTATAGTTAGATAGAACGCTCACTTATAGATTCAAGTAATCAGACGGATGTGGTATACCCATCTAAGTGGCTATTTGATTTGGAGGGGATAAACAAGTAAGTTATTTTTCCTTGCGTATTCATAAGAAAGTTCCTGATTTGGAATTGTAGCTATTTATGTTGATGGTACAGACATGATATGTACTCTTGATGTAATAAGAAACCTTAAAAGCTATTTAAAATCCTAATTTGAGATGAAAAATCTGGGGAAAGCTCGACCGAATACTGAGCTTGTGGTATATTATCCCACCAGTTTTCATTTGTCGAAAGTTGTCAGGAAATTTAACAAAGACATGCGTCCTGATAGCACTCCCATGATTAGTCGAGGTTCAAATGTAAGTAAGTGACCATTTCGTCTAAAGGAAGATGATGAAGATGTGTTGGGAGATGAAATTCCCATATCTAAGTACAATAGACGGATTGTTGTACTTAGTATAATAATGTACTCGATTAAATTTCACATCCTCAGGGAACTTGTTAGCTAGATACATCTCCACGCCAACGCAACGTCATTGGAACGGTATATTGAATGTAATCATGTACTTCAAGTTAACCATTGACATAAATTTGTTTTATCCCTACAAAGACATTAAAAGGAATGCTAATGAAAGTGCAATCCAAAATTTGTTGATTATGAAGGAACAATAATCTCTTCTCCAACAAAAGCAATCAGAGGGAGATATGGTAGACTATTTTCTAAGTCATTACCAATATTCAGTTTTGAAAAATACATGACTGAAGGAACTGTCTGGAACAATTCTGAAAGTAATCATGGGGAAATGCCGATATCAGGGGGAGGATCCAAGGATATGATGTCGACATATTTTACTTCGAAATTGAAGTTGTGTTGTACTCTTTTTCCCTTCAATCGAGAATAGTTTTTCCCAAAGGGTTTTATCTCTCGACAAGGTTTTTAGCGAGACAATACTAAAAACATCAAGTATGTTGAACGTTGAATGCATAAAGATCTCCGTTGATATTATTGAAAATATCTGGATCAAAGAAATGAAATGTGATATTCTGTTAAGCAACGTAACTTCCAGAATCAACAACATTGTCTTATAAACATTCAAGTCACTAAAGTAAAGTGTGATAAACCCCTTCTGACTGCATTAGACTAACGAAAATTGTCTGACATCAAGGGGATCATCTAATGGTGTGTTGAACTCTTTTCCTTCATCGAGGTTTCTTTTTCCCATATGGTTTTGTTACTCGACAAGGTTTTTAATGAGACAACAACAAACACCTGGAATGTAACTTTCCTGCTAAGGCTATTGTCTTTCCAACGAGTATTTTCTTCCTTAAGAGTTGTGAAGCAACTAGCCAACTTCAATAGAGCAAAGTGATCATCTGCAACGGATCACATTTACCTGGATCTGTCATGTTGTACTCTTTTCCCTTCGTCAAGGTTTTATCCCACTGATTTTCCTTGTCAAGGTTTTAATGAGGAAACACATTCGAGTTCAACTATGTTCTGAATTTGCTTATTATTGTACTCTTTTTCTTTAGTTCAGGTTTTCTCCCTTTGGGTTTTCCTGACGAAGTTTTAACGAGGCAATTAACTTAGACTCATCGATCTTTGAAGATCGTATTGCATGTGATGAATTACATGTAAAGTACGAGACAATATGTAAAGTACTGCATGTGAATAATTGTACCAAGGTTTTTGTCCCACTGGGTTTTTCCTTGTCAAAGTTTTAACGAGGAAATTAATTTTGGCGCAAGTCATCAAGGAGAGGACGACATTTGAAGAACTACATTCGAAGCACTATATGTGAAGCACTTGATAGAAGTTCTGTTGGACCGCATAAGGGGGAGTGTTGTAGGGCATACGGGCCATAGATGTACGGACCAACTAGCTATACCTAGGGTTTCCCTTATATGTATATAAGGATATTATAGATATGTAATGTGGTTGATGATCAATAAGAAACCCTCTCCTTCTCTGCCTCTTTGTCTTCTTCTCTATATGATTTACTGAAACACAAGTTTATTTTTTTGCAATCAAAACCCTAGTTTCCCAATTATAAAGTAGATTCCGATCTTCGGATCGGACGGGTTAGGTGCCTCACACCTTCCTAGGCCGTATCTTGATTCCCAAACCTTTCTCTGTAAATTGTACCAGTATTTACTTTGGGTCCCAACTCCCTAAGTTGGGTGGCGACTTCGTTTAATAATTATTTCCTTACGTGATTCCCATTTCGGATATTTAGAGATCCTAACGGATTTCGACGGTATCTACAGTGGCGACCTTACCGGGGACTGGAATCTAACTTGAAACATATTTGGTATTTTAGGGTTTTAATTTGACACTACTCGGTGTTGCGCACACACACTGCACGCACCCATCTGCACCTTGCATTTTCATTTTGCATCGTCCGAGTCCGATTTTAGAAAAATCCGTTGCTAGTAAGCTGAACCCACTAGGCATTATCAGCCGAACCACCACAAGCCTTAGCCCAGTACCAAAAAAGACTAGTTTTGACTACGTCCGAGGTATATTCTGCTAAGGTAACCCAAGCCTACCCCAAGAGTTAGTGAAACCTACATGCACGTGCATTAATTTTAAATTGTATTCATTATTGCACAAAATCCGATGCATAAGCACCCTTGTGTTACCATATATTCTTTTTGTTTCCATGAAAACAGGAACATGAGCATAGAATCTGAAATGAATATCGATACTGGAGCATTGTCTTGGTTACGCGAACAATTCCAACAGATATTGGATACCAAGTTCTCAGAATATGAAGCCAAGACCAAGAAGTTTACTCTCGAGGCCATTTCTAAGTCCATGTCGGGGCTGATATGGGAAATAACAAAAATAATCATAATTATGAAGAGGTTAAAAAGAATAATTTTGAAGAGGTTAAAAATGAAAATTTTGATGAAATGGATGGAACCACAACACGAGAAATACAATTAGCCCAGAGGCTCAAAAAGATCGAAAGTACCTTACAAAAAATGGGTGAAGGTACAATAGATACACATGGGATATATCCTTATCCCGATGTCCGTTTACCTCCCGGATTCAAATTTTTGGATATGGATAGATATGATGGAACTGGGTTCCAGAAAATACATATTCGTATGTATGTTGGGTATTTGAAACCATTGGGTATTAGTGATGGGTTGTTAGTACAGTTGTTTCAGAGAAGTTTGACCAGAACGGACTTAAAGTGGCTGATGAAGATAGACCCAAGTATATTTTCGACATGGCAAGATATGGTCAATATGTTTGTAAGACGGTTTATGTTGGTCCCTGAAATTCAGTTTACTCGGAAACACTTAGAGGCGGTCAAACAAGAACCCAATGAGGCATTTACAGAATTCTTTCCACGTTGGAGGACCAAGGCATTAGAGATCGATGAGATATTAACCGAAGAATATATGGTTGATACGATAATGAACTGCTTGAACTATGAATATTGGAACCGGCTGATATCATCTTGCCATCCAAAATTACACGCCTTATGGAAGGCGGGCTCACAAGTTGAAAATGCATTGGACACGGGTAGAATGACAAGGTTGACCAAACTGGAGGACTCTAATAGGAATAATTGCGGAAGTGCCACATTTACAGATAAAAATCAAGTGAATATTGTGTCAATTGCATTACCTACTGGACCATACCAGGGGAAGTTCCATAAATGGAATCAGGGCAGATATGGACGTCCACAAAGGAATTATGGGGAGAGAAAGCAGTTGAATACAAACCCATTGAAATATCATCAAAGGGAACCCATAGTCAATTTTGTCTTGGCGGAAAATGAAACCAATTTAGCCGAGTCAATCCACAAGCAAGAAACTGCGATGAATCGGCCCGTCCACATCAGTGAACTCTTCACGGATCAGGTACAAACTGGGAACTCATTTAATTCAACAACTAATCGTCATGTTATTTTGTCTGAATTAATGGCAGATTATTATGGAGTTGATCAACAGAGGAACGTTCCAAATTCCAACTGATTCCCAGCAGAGCCTGTGCATATCTCTGACCTTCTACCAAAGCAGACCGCACCTGTTAGGCCTGTGCATATTTCAGAGATCTTGTCTTATCCCGTTTAACCACTCGCGAGTCTAGTCTACCTCTCAGATATTTTTTCTGCTGATCCAGTACATGCAACAAATCAATCTTCATCTACAAGGTGGAATCCGTTTAGAACTGAGGGTAGTGAATAAGTTCAAAATATAGCAAGAAACAGACATATTTACAAGCCACCTCATCTCAGAGATAACAATATAATTATGCCTCTTACACAACCATCACCCAAGTTTAAATATGTAAGAGAAAAGGATGAACAAAAAGTGGTAAGAACAATAGAGGCTGAGTCAGGTAAGTCTCTAACTCATTCTGTTGAATCAATCAGACCGGTTAAGGGTACACCACCTGAATTTGTAAATATGTCGTCTTTTATTTCCAATTTTCAAAATATTTCAAAAAATCCAAAAAAAATTGAAAAACTAAAAAACCAAAAAGATTTTGTTTGTAGGAAAATTGTTTTGAATAGCAATATACTCGGCATAAATAAAGGCAGTGAGAATACTGGAAAACCATGTGGACTGTGGAACCACCAAAAAGAAAAACCGAAACCGGCTAAAGAAGTAAAGTTTGTCAATCAGAACAAGGAAAATCAATCTTTAAGGGCACCTCAGAGAAAGAAGTTGAATACGACCAAAATGTGGATACAATGCAAGAATGTGCCAAAACAGAAGACAATGAATTTAGTTGAAGATAAACCATTGTAGTTAAGACCAGAATGGATGTTGAAGACCCATGTCAAGAAGGAAGAAATATTCAAAACACATGAAGATGAGATTTTTCCACCAAATAAAGGCAAGACGACAAATCCTCTACCTAAGGAAACGGTTTCTTACAAGGACGTGATATTGAACTTGAATAATGATGGAGAAGCTAATCAAAAGGCGAAGAACGATTTTCTCAACATAAAGTTTAAGAAAGCAATTAATCAAAAGGAACTGAATGATTTTCCCAGCAGAAGGTTCAAGAAAGAAAATAATCAGAAGACGATGAATAATAATCAGAGCATAAGGTTCAAGGAAATAATTAATCAGAAGGTAATGAATAATTTTCCCATCACAAAGTTCAAGAAAGATATTAATCAGAAGACAACAAATGACTTTCCAAGAAAAAGATTCAAGAAGGCAATTAATCAGAAGGCAATGCGTGATTATCCCAGCATGAGGTTTAACAATACAACTAATCAGAAGACAATGGATGATTTTCCCAGCATAAGGTTCAAAAATGTAGTTAGTCAGAAGGTAATGAATGATTTTTTAGACATAGATTTCAAGAAGATGAAGCAAGCAGAATTTCGAGAAGATCCAAGAATCAAACAAAATAGAAGAATTGTTCAAAAATTTGATCGGGGCAGCCAACATGATCCAGGACCAGTAAGTGTTACTAGACCCAAGAAATACCATACCTAGGTAAGTTCACAAATCTATCTAAGGGCGGCGAACGCTCATAAAACTTAATTAGAATTTGTTAAAAGTCCAATATCTCTCTCTTATAGTGTTAAGTAAAAGTCTAGGGGTAGAGTCGTTATCATGTTTGACCCCTTTAGTCAGTCATCCAAAAAACAATCTAGGGGCTGAGTCGTCATTATGTCAAGCCCTCGTCGAAAAAAGAGAAAAATCATCAAGAATTATTATTTTCAGTCTCATAGAATCAGTCAGTCAAAAAAAAAACAAGAATTATTTTCAGTCAAAAGGGGCACCACCATCATCATACTGGGCATATGTCATTAGAGTATTTCAGTCTTTTGATACTTTGTTCAGTGTGTTGAAGTACTTTCAAATAAATAATTTAGAGAGAGATATGTTAGTCCATTTGTATGTCATTATTAGTCATGTACAACATCTCCTAAAGTTATATGAGCAACGGACGTCCAAACGGGTAGGTTATAAAAAATGAAAAAAAATGAAAAAAAAAATGAAGGAAAAAAAAATGTAAATGAAAATGAAAAAAAAGAAAAAGAAATGGTTATTAAACAACCACTTGGGAAAATTGAGTAGCACTTAAAAGAGATAGAGGAAAAGAAGAGTCATGTGGAGAAAATTGAAGATTTGAAGCATCGAACGTCAATGGTTACTTTTAAGTACATGATTACATTCACTATACTATTTCAATGACATTGTGTTGGTGCTGAGCTATATCTAGCTAACAATTTCCTTGAGGATGCAAAATTTATCGAGTACATTATTATACTAAGTACAACAATGCGTCTATTGTACTTAGATATGGGAATTTCATCTCCCAACACATCTTCGTCATTTCCTTTAGACGAAATGGCCACTTACTTACATTTGAACCTCGACTAATAATGGGAGTGCTATTAGGATGCATGTTTTTGTTAAATTTCCTGACAACTTTAGACAAATGCAAACTGGTGGGATAATATACCACAAGCTCAGTATTCGGTCGAGCTTTCCCCAGATTTTTCATTTCAAATTCGGATTTCAAATAGCTTTTAAGGTTTCTTATTACATCAAGAGTACCCATTATGTCTGTGTCGTTGACATAAATAGCTACAATTTCAACATATGAACTTTCTTGTGAATACGCAATAAAAAAAAACTTATTTGTCTATCCCCTCCAAATAAAATAGACACTTAGACGGGTATACCACTTCCGCTTGATTGCTTCAATCTATAAGTGAACGTTCTATCTAATTATAAATGCACTCTGCGGTTTAGAGTTAGTTGATTTGGGAAACAAAAGTCTATCAAGTACTTTTGTAAATATCTTCTACCTTTTGATTCTTTCAGAGATATGTAACAACCACATACATATGCTGCATTTCAAGTCCTTTTGAACATTACCAAGCTAACTAAGTAGAGGAACTCTATATCGTTCATTACAAGAGAACAATTCCAAGGATTTGTGAGAAACCTCGCGCCACAAGGCGAGTTTTTGTACTTTAAGACTACTTTCTTCTCATTATGCTTCATGACAAATTAATTATGTATGTCCAATAGGCTTTACACTTGGTTGGTTAGCACTACCACAACAAATACATGTATATAATATATTTTCCAAAGAACTAAGTTCTACCTGGATTGTGTAGGCCAAATATGTTATTTATTTGAAATTAATTAAAATAAAGCATGGTTCGATCTCATTGTGCTCTGCTTCTGGAGCAACTATTTATGGACTATATCATCACTGTGCACGCATGATCCTTCCACTGACTCATGTGCATTCTAATAATCCATCAGGATTTTATTGTTCTCTAGAATCATTTAAAACTTCAGAGCGTCCTCCAGTATTGATTCGTGGACATAGTTAGAGACAATCAAATGATATGATTTCATTAATGATAAAAATTAGGTTGTGCCTTACTCATCTACTTCCTTTCTAGGTGAATATTGATCGAACCTGGTGGTCTCTCCATCTTACTTTGTGGATCCACGGCCTTAAATACACTTCCACCAAGTGTAGTTACAACACCTTAGTCTATGGTGTACCCCATACTGAGGATTTCTAACCTTGCAGGAACATTTGCAGCTGGTAAGTGTGATCTTGTCACGTTGTCGATATCAGTGCACTTTCTAAAATCGATTATTCTTTGTCACTTCACATTTACATTTGTGGAGTACAAGAAACAATATGAGACACAATGGGAACACACCACGACAATTCCTGTCGTTCCCTTAGAAAATACTTTTTCTCATCTCCCCTTGACAATGGGAAGACTGTCTCATTAAAATGACAACCCGCAAATCTAGCGGTAAGATATCTCCTACCAAAGTTTTTAAAAATTCGGATAATTGTTGGGAACTCATTTCCAACATAACTACTTAACAGATTTGAAGACCCATCATAGTACGATGTGGAGTCGTAATGGCACATATATAGTGCAACCAAAAATGAGTAAAAACACGAATATCGGGATTAAATCCATTTACCAACTGGTACGCAGAAAATGTTGACTAATATTGGGTTCTAAAAACGAAATAAGTAAGATGCGTGTAATATTGCATATCCCCAAAGGAATAAAAGGTAGGTTGGTACGCATAACCTATTCCTTAGACACCATATGTAACCTTTGATGGTAGCCTCTGTGAGACCATTGGGTATAAGATGCTCTATATTGATCCTATTAAACATGCAATATTCATCAAGTCCTTTTGATGTAAATTCTCTAGCATTAACAAGGGTTGTTAGCCTTTCCACTTTGCATTGTGTAATATGTGCTAGGAGTTTTCAAATGCAAATTTCTTGGGAACTATAACTAGTCCAAAATGTCAAAACATTCACCTGATCCATTAGTCACTTTAATGGTCCGCATTCTGCATGAATATTTTTCTAAAGTTTACCTTGTTTTCTTTGTAATATGGAATTTTTACCATTTGCTTCTTTGGATGGTCTCGATCCTTTTTTACTGAAGACTTTGTAAAAATGAGTGATATGCTCTCTTACCTAAAAGCATAATGGGAAGGGGGGTTATGCATCTAGTAATTTAGAGAACACTTATTGAGAGATATGTCGTCACTTTGCATTCTATCAATCTTTTTCCCATTTTCGTTCTCTCAAATAAAGTGATATTTGTATGAGTTCTTTCAAAACAATCATCATGTCACAACCAAAGTTTCTTTATGGTTATGCCCAAAGCATGTATGAGTCAGTTTCCAATATTTCATCGTCGGAGTCAATATGATTCAATAATCCAAATATTATAGTGAATTACATTGCACTAGATTGACTCATTAGTTTCTCTAAAATATATTTCCTTCCAAATATATTAGAGACTATAAAAGATGCAATCAATTACATTCTCATCATTTTGATGTTCCACATGATATCCATTTGCACGGGTTACTTAGGAATTTAACAAGGTGTGATTATCTCTTGGTACATCTAGAGATTTTGCGATAACTTTGTTCTATGTTGGAAAAAAAATGAGCAGTGATGCGCACGATAATATAGTCAATTGGTCAGGCAAAGTTCTTGTTGCCATTAAAGTTGATGTGAAAATTGGTTGTTACTATGATACACATACACATTATATTGTATTGTATACCAACACCTATGACCAGGTGCATATCCAACTTTTTTTTTTTCATGATATATATGTCCCTTTTCACATGCTTTATATGAGTCGGTACGTCTAACCCTCGTTACTTTGGGGTTCTTTCCATTTTCAATTATGCTACATTTAGCTTAATTTGAGAAATTTCTTTATCTCAATAGGCCAAGGGAATCTTACTACACATGTCAACCACTTACTTTAGGTTGAATATATTACTAAAGATAATTCTCTTGTTGTCATACTTCAACATATACTGGTTCGTTAGTATTATGGATGAAGTAGAGAAATGAAAATTTTATGACTCATATCATCTTTTGTGAGTTCTTCCAAAAAAATTGGAATACATGTGATTTTATTTGAACGTATGTTTTGAAACTATTGATAGTTTAATAGTCGAGTAAGTGGATACATTCCACGGAACATTCAAAAAAAAATTGGGAAAATATCAAGTATCCAATAATGGTTCTCAAGTACTTCTAAACCACAAATAAATACATTGGAATTGAGTTGGTACAACCAATTAAACAAAAGACACCATTCAACTATAGCCAATATCATATTCAATAGAACAAAATAACAACAAAACCATAATTCTTAATGATCGAAATCAACAGTGATAATTTAAATTGACCGTTTATATGCTATTGACTTATTTTAAGACAGAAATAAACAAAACTAGGCATATTCTTCTTTTTTTTTTTTTTTTTGAGTGTAATCTTTTTTTTTTTTTTTTCCGAAAAGAAATTTTATTGAAACCCAAAAAAGAGGATGCCTTACCTCCCAAATACAGCGAAGAGAAAAACAAGAGAACAACAATCAAAAGAAAAACAAAGAAATAATTACAAGATTACATATTGCGAAATCGGTATAACGAGAGCTCATAGTTATCTATTCCAACCATCCGTCTCGTGAAATCTGGAGCATTCGACCACCACCTTGAATCCACCATAGCACCATGTTTTGCTAATAGGTCATCCACTGAGTTTCCTTCTCTAAAAATATGGGTACAGATAAGATGTATCGAAGTCACGTACCTTAGGAAGTTTGCCCAGTGAGTCGATAGCCGCCAAGGAACCAACTCCGTCTTTTTGATTGCTTGTAAAACAAAGATGGAGTCGCACTCCATCCACATCCTGCAGATACCTTTGGTACGGGCTAACCGAATAGCGTAAATTGCACCCCACAGCTCAGCCAACATAGAGTTACTTCTTCTTAAGTTTTGTGCTAAGCATCCTCTCACCCGACCATGAGAGTCCCTTAATACCATGCCACAACCGGAAGGGCCTGGGTTTCCAAAAGAGCAGCCATCAATGTTGGCTTTCATCCAACCCGGATCAGGAGGCATCCATTTGACCGCAATAGCTTTTGGCATTTTAGGAGGATTTCTCTTGATTCCCATGAAGTCCAGAACCAACTTGTCCGTCGAAGTATAGAAATAGAAGCCTCCACTATGTCTACTAGACTCGACGATTAGAGTCCTTAGATTAGCTATAGCATGATTTGCGTCCGTTACCCGATGTTCGAACCTTATGTTGTTTCGAAAAATCCAGATAACCCAGATGACGCTCGCCACCGCAATCCACATCAACTTCTTTGTTTGGGAAGAGCCTGTAAAACATCTCACAGAGTCGAAGATCGAATGAACACTAGTACAGTTCAGCTGATGGTGAAACACATTCATAATCCAATTCCATAGAGAACTTTCAAAAATACATTGAAAGAATAAATGGTTTTGAGTTTCCCCACAGCGCGGAGTTGGGCAAAGACTGCAGCAGTTAACCGTATCCGCACCATAGAACATTATGTTATCATCTGAAGGTATTCTATTATGTAGAAGTTCCAAACAGTGCAAGCTCTCCTTGGAGGGATCTTGATGGACCATAAGTCCTTGAAATCTTTTTTTTCCACCTCCCTTGGTCTGTGAAAATCATAATCATCCCTCATTGTGATATCACCAGAGTTACTGCCTCTCTACACCTGAATATCCTCAATATGAGTAGAAAACGGAGTTTGTATTATTAACTGCTGAATTCTACCTGTTAGCTCCGACATGTAGTCGTTGAACTTCCACTGGCCATCCACTATGAATTCCTTCACAGAGTTGTGCAGATTAGAGTTATCTAGCTCCAAAAACTCCGCAATAGAACAATGCATATTAGTTAGCCAGATATCATTCCAGAAATCTATATTTCTACCATTCCCAACCAGCCACATTTTGTTTTCCCTAATAATACTCCATTGTACCTTGAAGCCGTGCCAAATGGAAGATATCTTATAAGAAGCACCAGCAAATCAAACCTTAATGAAGTTTACAAAGTCATAATGTGTCGTCATAATCTTCCAAGTCATTTTCATTATAGAAGCATCATTCAAGCTCTTCATCGACTTAATACCCAGACCGCCTTCACTCACCGGGAGGCAGATCTTATTCCACCCCACGGTATTGTGATGTAAGATGTTGATATCCCCCGACTAGATGAAGTTTCTTACCCACTTATCTAGAGTATCAATATAATACCTAGGCCAACGATAAACATGAAAACTATACTGAGCAGAACTTGCAATCACCGAGTTAACAAGCTCCACCCTGCCCATCATAGATAAAAACTATGCATATTCTAAAAACAAATAAATAAGGAACGCGCAATTGGGGGATATGGGAATTAATTAGGGGATATGAATTACTTCCCCCAACCCATGGTGTGTGCTAAGGGGTGACTTTTGGTTATGAAAATACTAAAATACCCTTCCCTCAAAATAAAAATCAAAAACTTAAAATCAAAAAACAAAATCATATCCCCCATTTCCATCTCCACTTTTTATTAATATATTTTAGGGTTAGAGTTTTGAAACCCCAAATATACCTCATTCCCTTTCAAATTCTAAACTCTCCCCACTCCCTATCAAATTCTCTTCTCCTTCTCTGCCGGCTCCTCACTTTGGAAACAATTTTTTTTTCTTAATTCGGAAGTGATGAAGATCATGTTGAAAGTAATGAAGACCATGCCGGAAAAACGGTGCCTGCATAGAAATTAAAGATGAAGACCATGCCGGTAGTCAAGTGCTGGCATGCTCGATAATCAACTAACTGTGCCAGGAGTAGACTGATTAAAACTAGAAAAAATTTCAAAACGGAAGTGATGAAGATCATGCTGAAAGTGATGAATACCATGCCGGAATTGATGAAGACCATATGCCGGAAAATGGTGCCGGCATGCTCGAGAACTTCCTATCAATGCCGGTAGTCAAGTGAGAAAAAAAATCAACTTTCTGGATACTTTTCATCCTGTGCCGGCATAGAAATTCAAGCAACATACTATGCCGGTACAGGTATCGGCATGCTCGAGAATCATCTGACTGTGCCGGCAGTGGACTGATTAAAACAAAAAAAAAAGGTTTTGAAGATCAAACATTTATGAAAGTTTTCCACAAATGCCGGCATGGTTTTTTCGGTTGAATACCATGCCGGCACCGAGCTTTTTCAGCTGCAACAATGGTGGATTCGAAGGAAAAAAAAACAAACTTTCAACCTCTTAGCAGCAGTTCCCTCTTCACAATCATCATTCCACTTTCACCAAAAATTTTTTTCTCTCAAATTTGTTTTCCATCTTTTTACTCTCATCTCATTCACCCAAATACAAATACACACTAATCATTAACAAATACTTAAGATTTTTACTAATTATTATTAACCACTAAACCTGATTAGTGAGGGGTAGATTAGGAATTAAAAAAATATTTGGATAGGGGGTAACCACAAATTGCTATTGGGATACCATTTTTGTCCTGTAGCTATTTCCCCCAATTAATTCACATATCCCTCAATTGTGCGTTCTAAATAAGCCTAGCGAGTAAATAAGCCTAGCATATAAAAACTTGCGTTATAGTTACATACCTCAAAATTTGGTTCCCACCGTATATACACAAATCCAGAAAGCTCTTGGTCGCGCATAGTCCAAAAATCGGAACTGAACAGAACAAGCTGGGCTGGAACTGAACTGGACAATACAAGCTGGGCCGGAACAGGTTGAACCGAATTGGGTGAGCAGGGAACAAATTTTCCATTCACCGTGAACAAGCAGCGTCCCAGCGGACAACAGATATTTTCTCCACGGAATCCCAAGTTATAAACACGGCATGGGATGAAAATCACGGCACATATGTTTCACAAACAGACAAAGAAAAAAATAAAAATTATGTATTGGTAGGCAAGAAAAAACCATGGACAGAAGAGATCATTATGGGCACAACAACATATTGACTATCCAATCCAAATTAAAAGATTCAAAAGGTATGTACAGTAACGTACATGATATTTTCTTTTTCTTTCTTAATTATAACATGAATAACGGATATAAAAAGAAAGCAGATACGCACAAACAAATAATTATGGTATGTAACAAAAATTATTTCATAATATACACATCAATACTAATCAATGGTCAAAACCAGCATTCCTTATTGTCAGATATCTAATCTACAGTTTCTTGTGTTATCTAATCAAGCTCACAAACAGGAAAAAACAACAAGATCATTCCAATTTTATTAAAACTAAGTGTCCAGTTGACTCAAGCATCACTGAAAGAAAATATCAAATTTCAACAGCAACATTAACCATCGATTTCAAAGTACAGAATTCTGAAGACATCATAACACCTGTTTCAACATCTTTACACACCAAAAGAACCAGTACCAAACATCACTTGCAATTCAACTATACAGACACCTTTGACATTGCAAAATAAAAACTATCTAACACACACTCCGATAACACTACTACTTCCAACCATCATCCAAACCGTCTGCAAGACCAAGAGTTTAATCACCATAATACGATTTTTAGCCAAACAAAATAAAAAACAAAGAGAGAGAAACATTCCATCACCATCAATTGCAGCTTCAAGAAGTGGGGTAGACAAGGAAATCACCAGAAGAGCCTTTGCATAAAAAATTTGTTAACCATTTTCAAACTGTTCAAGCCTCCAAAAAATTTGGCTCTTCCTGATAACTTTGTGGTGTTAACCACACGTCTTGTCACTCCCCATATATTAACCGCTCACTATCCTCACTTCTTGACGGCGCTGGAGATGTCCCACTGGAGTCTGATTCCTCATCTGAAAAAGGAACCCTGGACCTCACAGTCAATGGAATCTGTTCTCCTTCATTCATGGTTCAAGAATACTTCTTGGGGATGGAAATTTCCTGCTCAAGTCGAGTCCTTAGATGATCTTCATCATACACAAGATGCTCAACAACCCTCTCCTGACTGTTATCTCCATAATCAGATTCAAGGTCGCTGCTCTCCATCCCTCCTTCAGCCTCTTCATCAGCATCAAAACCACCAGTTGAATCCGTATCTTCATCAGTCTCGCTTCCATATCGGGGCCATTGGATTTCCGTACAGCCTCTTCCTCATGCTTTTATCCCCACTCACTATATTTTCTCTCCCGTCTCTTCAAGTATTGAGGCACCCAATCAGCATACATTCTCTCCTTTCGTTGTGCATCTTTTTTTTCTTCGATCTTCCTCTTCCTTCTGTTGCTGTTGAACTTCTTCACGATGCTGCAACTCCGCCTGAACATCAACCCTTAATTTCTACAACTCTTCAGTGCTTAAATTACTTGAAAGTGTTTTTATCTGATCGTAGAGACTGGACCTTGGTGGATTTAAGGGAACAACATTTCTGGAATTTTCCATCACTCAACTTTTTCCTTAATTTTTCCTCTTCCAGTAAAACAATTTTTTTTCTTCTTAATCACGATCAAAACCTACCTTTTAAAGGAATAACTCCTACCATTAACTACCATTTATGGCGTTTGGTTAACCGTCATATCGCTTCATTCTCTTCACCCATTGAAAACCATGTGTATCCTCTTCTCCCTAATGACCATCATTACCCTATCAAACCATATCATCAACACCTAACCCTATTTACTACCCCAATACCTAACATAACCACATTTAAGGGTGGCCTTGGTAAGTCCTCTAATTTTGAGATTCTCATTTGGGGTCTAATTAAAACTTTCTTATTTTTAATGCAGGCTAGTTGGAGGCAGCACCAGGTGGGAGGCAGCAGTGCGGCTTGGATAACCCCAGGCAAAAGTTTTGCTAATATCACCAACGAAAACTATACTCATTCACAACCCCCACAATTCAAAAATTCCCCCCATATTTCTATCATTATAACCATTGTATTTTTCCCCCAACCATATACAGCCAAAACTGATAAATGACTTGGATATTCCTTTTATATTTTGCGAATCCACATTTCCTCATATAAAAAATAATATCGATCCATTATTGGATTTGTCCACAAGTGGCCTCGAATCTCCATCTCTCACATAAATCACTTGGATACAAACCTACCTGTTTTCTCCAGACATGAAAACGACATGCCTTATCTCAACAGTCTTCTCCAAAAAAACATTTGTAGTTGTGCTACAACTATGTTACACCATTCTTCTCCTGAGTTTCCCCCAAATCATAGTCAACATGAGTCTTATTTCCTCTTTAAGGTTGGTAACTGTAACCAAACAAAAACTTCTTATGTCATCTCTCAACACTCTATATGGGGTCAACTTCAGTTCAGTGAGTACCATGGTATCATATCACTAGAATTGTATTTTATCCTGACTATTCAAAGAGTCAATCTTCATAAACATATAATCATTCATATCTACCTCTTCTTCATGATGAATACCTCCTAAACCTCTAAGCAAAATCAAGTTTTGAACCAATATATCCAAAAACTTTCTCTACAAATGTCTGAGAAACTTAATTTACCATCTTCCCTAGCTAATCCAGTTTTCATAGATAAAAAAGCCATTCTTGTTGAAGCTGATCCTAACTGGAAATGGTGTATTGTGGGATATATCTGTTGTGAAACTTTGATTCCCACTGCTTCTATCAGATACCACATCTGTAACAAATGGCCTCTTGCTCAACACCCTACAATATCTACTTGGAACGGCCAAAAGAACAAAGTTCTTATTAGATTTCTCTCTGAAGAAGATTTCAATAGAATAAAATCTAAAAAACCTTGGTTTGTTTGCGGATATCTGGCTGTATTAAAAGAGGTTCCTACTGAAGGCTGTCCAATTAATACTCAACTCTCATTTGAGGAATAAATTATGTGGTTTATCTTATGCAACATTCCAAACGAATGCATTGAATTTAACGATCTAAAGAAACTTACCTTGGAGATGGGAGAATTAGTGGAAGCCCAAAATCCCTTTGGAAAGCACCCTCTCATGAAGAACGTGAAGGTCTGTATCAAGATTTCTGTACAAAAATCTCTTCCAACTGGCATCCCCCTTTTCACAAGTGGAAGAAGAGACCCCTTCTTGATAGAATGTAGACATATCAGAGTTCCAAGGTATTTCTGCACCTCTTGCCGTGTTCTTAATCATAAGGACCAAAGCTGCCCAGCTTGAATGCAGAAACAAAAGAAAATCATAGAACTCAAGGCTTCTTACAGTAACTATACTTTACCACCAGTTTCCAAGTTAATGTCGTCATCAAGTACTATTCAAGTGGTTTCCACTCCTGTTGTTGAAGCAGATACCTCTATTCTATCTTCGGTTACCATCCCAGATACTCAAATTCTACCTTCAGACTCGAAAGTAAATGCTAAGGGTAAAGCTGAGGATACAGATCAACAAATGGGTAACTCCATCAAAAAAAGTTTTTCTAATATTTTCCAAATAGGCCCTTTCATCAACAGATCATCAGCTCTGAAATTTTTTGATGTTGGACCTGTTCAGAAACATACTACTTCGGTAGAAAATGGTTTACCGTTGGTTTTCAAACAAACTGCTACTCAAAATATCTCGGTGGCTGCTTTTATTACTGGTGTCGAGTCAAATCAGAACGGCCCGATTCGAACTACCAACTCATCAAGGAGGTTTAAAACAGTAGCAGTCCCAAATCCCAGCTCAATTGTCACTAGAGGAGCTGCTAATAATACTGATCATGAATCTTTAGCTAACCTCAAGAGGAAGATCAATCCCATATCCGAGTTGCGTAAACATACCCGAGCTAATTCCTACCCCATCAACTCTGCAGCTAATTCTGAAGAAAATTCCCCACCTGAACCCAATTGTGTTCAACTTTGTCCCCCAATCACCAATTTGGGAGATCTACCAGACATTGATCTTTCCAACCGTTCTTTCAATACCTAGCCTCTCTTCAATTCCTTTGGTAATTACAATGTTCCTGCTTCTGGTTCTCCGAGAAACACTGATGTCTGCAATAATTCTCACCTCAATGCTGCTACTTCTAGTCTGGACTCATCCCAAATGGCTTCTCAAAGTGGTGGAAATACTAGTACTTCCCTTAATGGTGGATCTGATCAAACCACTCAGGTAAATCTTCCTCAAACTTCTCCCATAACTGTGTGTGAACCTACCACCATGAATCCTTTCCCTGTTAACAATGTGAATTATATTTCCTGGAAACTTAGGGGGTTTGGAAAAAAATCATCTAACAAGGAGCTTAGTTTATTGTGCAAAAATATCAATCCTGATATTATTTTCTTATCTGAAACGAAAATGAACAAAGATATGGCTGCTAGAAAACTTAGAAATATGGGGTATCCTTGCACTTTCAATGTGCCCAGTATTGTTAGAAGTGGAGGCTTGGCTCTTGCTTGGAAAAAGGAAATTCACCTAAATGTCATATCTTCTAGTCAAAGGGGCATCTATGTTACTTCAACTGACATCATCCATTCTAAAACTTGTCATATTCATTTTATGTATGGTGAACCTAATAGTAGTCTTAGGCAAACTTTTTGGGAAGAACAATGCAACAAAGTTATAGCTCCACTGGATGAACCTGTGTTTATCATTGGAGATTTTAATGCTCTTTAAAGTAATGAAGACAAAAATGGTGGCTTAGAAGTTGTTGATCCTGATTTTGAAAATCTTAGGCAATTTTGTTCTGTTTTTAACTTGCATGATCCTGGTTTTTCTGGTCCTAGGTTTACTTGGTCTAACATGCATCAAGGGTCATATTTAATCCTTGAAAGTCTAGATAGATGTCTTATAAACCAAACTGCTGAAGACCTCTGTCCTAAACTTTGTGTTAATAACCTCCCTAGGAATTCTTCTGATAATTGTCACATGCATATTGGTTTCAACTATGAGGATGTTTGTATGCATAGACCTTTTCATTTCATGGCTACGTGGATAGAGGATCCTACTCGTAGAGATATTAAAGCCAAATCTTGGTCTGTTAATGTGGTAGGATCTCCTGCCTATAAACTTAAAGCCAAACTCTTAAGTACTAAGAAAGGTTTAAGAGAGTGGAATAAGTACTCCTTTGGAAATATTCAAACTAACATCTCCAATGTTAGGAAGGAGTTAGTTGATCTTCAGATCAATAACCCTACTGATACCACCAATACTTCCAGACTCAAAGCCGGATTGGAGTATCTATACAATCTGGAGGAGTTATATTGGAAGGACAAATCTAGAGAAGTCTGGCTCTTGTAAGGTGACAGAAATTCACCATATTTTCATAGAATAACTCTCTTTAGAAGAAAAAGAAATGCCATTAGTTGGATAAAGACTTCCCAAAATGATATCATAACTGATAGAGACAGTATTGGAAATTCTTTTATAGATTATTTCAAAACTCTTTACTGTTCCCAACCTAAACCTTTCCAAGATGATATCCTAGCTGATTACCCTATTAAGTTCTCTGAAGAATATAATGCTTCCCTAAATTTATATCTTACCCCAGAGGAAATTAAGAATGATTTTTTCCAAATGGGGGAAAAAAGGTTCCAGGACCAGATGGTTTTACAGGTATTTTCTACCAAAAGCATTGGGATATTGTGGGAGATGTTGTTGTTGATATGACTCAGACTTGCTTTAGAACTGGTAACATTGCTAAAGTGTTTAATCATACCAACATTTCTCTCATACCTAAAGTCCCTTTAGCTGAGTTGGTTACACAGTATAGACCAATTGGTCTTTGCAATTTTATTTATAAAATCTTGTCTAAAACTTTGGCTAACAGGCTTAATCCTTTCATGGATAAAGTCATTTCACAGGATGCTTAGACACATATGGGGAACATGCTGTCCATTGTAAGGTAGATCATGGTTTTAAGTTTAGACATAATCATGTGAGAGATATCTTATATGATGTGTTCTGGCGAGCCGGTATTTCAGCAAAGAAGGAAGCGGCTGTCAACTTTTTGACAAACCCACTGGAGGGGAGATCTACACTCAGACCAGCAGACGTACTTATATTTAGATGGGATAATGGAAAACATGCATGTGTTGACCTCACGGGGGTTTCTCCGTTAGTAGGCATTGGACATGGTACCTTTACTGTCGGCCAAGCAGCGCTAAGAGCTGCTTCAGGTAAGATAGTGAAGCATGAGAAAGCATGTATTGATAATGGACACACTTTTATTCCCTTTGCTTTTGATACATTTGGTTTCTTGGCTCCTGAGGCGGTTGGACTCCTCAAAAGAGTTCAGAAAGTCATGCACATTAATGTCATGACCCCCGGTTCAAGAGAGTTTATTTTCAAAATAATAGGATTTGCAATTCAAAAAGGGCTTGCGGCGCAGCTTGTTGCTCGCTTGCCTGCTATGTAAGAATATTAAAACTATTTTGAATGACGGAACATCAAACAATTTTAGAGTTTTCTCAAAACCAAAGTGCTTTTGTACCTGATAATATCTTACTAGCCAATGAGGCTATTTATGTTGTTAACCATTGTGATAAAGTTGAAGGTATTGCTGCCATCAAGCTTGACATGTCTAAGGCCTATGACAAGCTAGAGTGGGACTTTCTGGAGAAAGTCTTAACTAAGATGGGCATGTCAGAACATTGGGTTAAATTAATAAACCAATGCATCTCTACTATCTCTTAATCTTTCCTCTTGAATGCTAGTCCTACTAGCTTCTTTAAACCTGAAAGAGGTCTGAGAAAGGGAGACCCCATATCTCCTTATCTCTACATCCTTTGCTCTGAAGCTCTATCCTATTACATTGATACCATTCAGAGTAAATATGTGTTACATGGTATTAAGGTTTGCAAAAATGCTCCAGAGATGACACACCTGCTATTTGCTGATGATTCTTTGTTATTTTCTAGAGCTACTGAAAAAAAATTAATGTCATCAAGGACTACCTTCAGAAATATTGTCTAGCTTTAGGGCAAGAAATAAATTTTGAGAAATCTGGTATTTTATTCAGTAGAAAAATTCCTGAGCACAGGAAAGCTATTCTGGCTAATATCCTAGATATTCAAAGCAGAGATCTGGGAGAAAAATACCTTGGAACTCCAACTGTTTTCCAAGCATCTAAAATCCAAATCCACATAGGGATTCTCCAAGCTGTGGATGCCAGGATTTATATCTAGCTCCACAAGCTCTTATCTCAGGCTGCCAGGACTACCCTGATTAAGCATATTGGTCAATCCATTCCCTTATTCCAGATGGGAGCTTTCCTTATCCCTAAACATCTGTGTAGAAAAATGGATTCTCATCTCTTCAAATTCTGGTGGGGTGAGACCCTGGACCCTAAAGACAGAAAACTTCACCTCTTAGGCTGGGATGTCTTATGTTACCCTAATGGTGAAGGTGGTCTGGGGTTTAGGAAAACAGAGTTGAACAATCTTGTTATGCTAGCAAGGAATGCTTGGAGAATTTTAGAACACCCTAATTGTCTCTTTGCTACTGTTTTGAAATCTAAATATTTTCCCAACACTGATTTTCTAAATGCTAAATGATCTGCTAATTGCTCATGGACCTGGAAATGACTCCATGCCATAAAAGAGCTTATCAAACCTTTTATTTCTTGTATTGTTGGGGATGGTAAATTTATTGACCCATGGTGTGACAAGTGGATCCACAGCATGGGATCGGCCACACCCAACCCACTTGTTCCACCTGATCCAAGTATCAGAGTTGCTTACTTTATTGATCCCATATCTAGGTCTTGGAATGTCCCAAGACTTACCACCCATTTTGATGATGCTTATGTCCAGAAGATCATCACCATTCCCTTAATCCAGCTTTGCACTCCTGATAGGAGGGCTTGGGAACTTTCTAAGACTGGCAAATTTTCTTCAAAGTCTGCCTACTTGGGGCTTAGAGGCCTTTGGGCCTCCCCTTGTAAAAATCTATGGAAGTGTATTTGGAAAGTTAAAGTACCCTACAGAATTCAAGTTTTTCTCTGGAGATCTTCTAAAAATGCTTTACCCAGCAGGGTTTTTCTCCAAACTAGAATGCCCATGAACTGTGTTGATTGTACTAGATGCTCTGATCCTCTTGAAACTATTATGCATGCTCTGGTTAATAGTTCCTTTGCTAGCAGGGTTTGGTTTCTCTCTGATTTCAACATCAATACCCAATTTTTTCATAATAAATCTTTCATAGACTGGCTGCTTTTTTGGCTTGTTGATCCTCATTCTAAGCTGTCTGATAAAAACCAATGTCTTTTTGTGGCTATTCTTTGGTCCCTATGGACTAGTAGAAACAACCTTGTTTTTTAGAATACTAAAGAAAAAATTTCCACTGTTATCTCTAGAGCTAAATCCATGCTTCTCACTAAGAAGTCTAACCATTCTAGTTTGCATTTTGACTTTAGTCCTTCTGTCAGTTTTTGTGATCATTAGATGCCCCCTTCCTTTGGCTGGATTAAATGTAACACTAATGTTGCCTTTGATATCTTAACTGGAGCAAATGGTGCAGGATATGTGATGCGTAACTGCTAAACAAAACAATCTCTCCATGTACTGGTCTACACCTCATGTTTGGATCCTTCCAACAGTAGAGGAGGACCATTAGCCCTTCTGAGGGCCTTTGCTTATAAAAAAAATGGTCAAAACTAGCATTTTGCATTACATTCTCTGAATCTTCGGAGGATAACTTTGAGAATCATGATAGAGTAGATGATTTTTTAAACTCTAACCCCATTCCTGCTTTTTCTTTGTCTTTTTCTAATCAATTTGATTTCGAAATTTCTCCTCATAGATCTTTAGGATCAAATGATTTCAATCCTTCTGTTTTCCAAAATATGGGGGAAAATGATACTTTTGATGAAAATACTATCAATCAATATGGTTACTTTTCTATGTCTCTTAACTACTTGGATGAAGATACAACTCCTATAGATGAAAAGATTGAGTTTTTACAAGCCCATGCTGCAAAAAAAAGGAAAAGAGATCACACAGGTATGTCTCCAATTTCGATCTTTCTTAAATTCGTTAAATCTGATTGCCTGCTACTACTTTACATTAGATAGTTTAATCACATTTAGATAGTTAATTGTTCATGATTGCTTAAATTTCAATTGACTTATTTTGCTTGAATCTTTGGCTTACATACTTTGTAGTCTGAAGCTTCAGTTAGACTCACTTTATATTACATAGTCTAATAACTTCTTAAAATTTGTTTCTGGCACTTATTGGTTCAGGATTGTTTAAATTTCATTTGCCACAAGCTAATATATGGGTAACAAAGCATTCAATATTCATCGTTAGATGAAAACCTAATTAGACACAAGCTAATATATTTCAACCGTTAGATCGTACTTAGATTGTTACACACAAATGAAAAGTGACTTCATTTAGATATGGGTAACCGTACCTAAACGTGTACACCTTGTTGGTTCAACAATAGTTAACCGAAGTTAGGCATATGAACACTTTCATATCAACCTTGTTCATCTTAACAAAACTAGTTCAAATGACTCAAATGAAACTAGTTATAGAGTTGTTCAATTGTTTATATTCTCATAGAAGTATACAAGACACAGTTGAAGCAAAATTGATTTTGATTCACTCTAATCAATTCATGAAAATTATAGCCATAGTTTGTAAAAGATGGCATCCCATATTATATAAATGTATTAGTTTATGAACAAACCGATTTTAGAACATAACCTACTCAAGTATGAAAATGGTTAGCATACCTAAGTAGCCGGACTTAGTTTGGGTTCGCCAGTATGCGAACGGGTATGCATACCTCCAAATTCAGTTGAATTCCCGGACTTGAACTTACGCCGGTATGCATACAAGTATCCATACTAAGTTCCCAGACATTTAACTAACCAACCAATACGCATACGGGTATGCATACTATGGTTCCCGGACTTGGAATAACTTGCAACAGTTAATATAAAAGTACACATAATGTGTTATATCCAATCATGGTTGATTTTTCAATCATTGAAACATTCTTAGAAGACGACAATAGTTGTCCCACACAAACTATTATCTTCAAAGCAATTTTCAAGTGATCGATAAATCAATACAAAATATTCCGAGTCTACATCAAATGACTGTCTCACACAAAATCATATAAGATGTTACCAAGCAATTTTCACATGATCATCTTTTACTTTCGTCAAGAATATAAGATGAACTTGGTTAAAGCGAAAGCTTGCCAACACATATTTCGAGAAGTAAGTATGTAAGCAAGTTAAACTCAGCTCGAAATATCAAATGTGTATAATCGAAGTTTATATAGCGATACGACTTTTGTTTTAAATAGGAGATAAAGTATATAGACTTTTGAGTGATAGATGAGTTCAAGTCTCCACATACCTTTTGTTGAAGGAGTTCCACAAGCTCCCCTTAGTAGTTCTTTGTCTTCAATCGATGAACGCCGTGAATTCTAAAGCTCAACTACAATTTTTATCCTAATCCGAGACTTAGCTATAAGTAGACTACAAATCAAGACTTATAGTTTTGACAACTAAACTTTACAAACAAGCTTGAGATATCAACGCTTGCGAGTTCGACCGAGCAGTGCTCTATCAATCTCCCCTTTTGTCAATTTTGGTAACAAAACTATCAATACATATGGATTACAAAATAAATAAACTTTGTAGCTTCTCATCCAAATGCTTGATTACCTTGGTTCTTCAACATTACTCGAAATCTTTGTTACTTCCAAGTACTCTAGTGATTCTGAACATGTTCAACTCAGCATCATAGTTATTGAAGATCCGTAGCTATAAAAATGAGAAAATAGTAGATCTCAATCATTGTTATACAGTGTCATAGTATTATTATTGTACAACATCAAAGTCTAATTGCATCACAACCACTCCCCCTTAGTCAATACTTCATCTCACATGAAAATCACTCCCCCTTACATAATGATCTGTAAACCATATGTATTTGTAGTGTAAACTACACAATAATTCTCCCCCTTTTTGTTAATATAAATTGGCAAAGGTAGGAAAACTAGCAGGATCATAATGAAATTATCACAGAGATACTTCATGACTACAAGAGAATATATCAACCTTGTTTCGATGATTTCACATACTCAAAACTTAGTGTATTCATCAAGGAGTTTATAAAGATACAAGAAAACTCCTACAATATTCCACAACCGCACTCCCCACAAAGATTTGGCAATTAAGTGCAAGTTCAATTAAGAACTCTCCCCCATAAAATGTCATTCCCTAAATAAAGAGCGACCTTACTTTTACAAGAAAAGAAGGATTTCTTTGGACATTAACAAATTACATGAAACATGAATTTGTATCCAGAAATCTCAATTAAATTAACCATAAGAGAACCCATGATTAATGTAATCGTAAATGCTCAACATAAGAGAACTTACGGAGCCGCACAGTACTTTCACATAGAAGTGGATCAGGGAAAGATCAATACTGCGGAATATTCAAAGATTCATTCTATTTTCATTAATATTTGCATAATGATACCATAGACTTAATCTTTGACATCAAAAGTTCATTATATCTTCCATCAATATTTGCATAATGACATATAATAAACTTAACTTTTGAATATATGAGACAATCATAGTTCACGGACTCAAACCCACATATCCTATAAAATTATTTTTGCAATATATAAAACTAATAAATACTACAAAATCATCTTCCAAATAAACTTTAGAATTTAAAATAAATAAATCTAAAAACATTGCAAGATGAAAATCATTGGCAATAGCTATGTGTACTCACAATATTTGTTATTCGAAACCCTAGTTATCCTTCTTAAAACACAAGAATAAATTCTCATAAGAAGTTTCCTAGACAAAACAACAATGACAAGAGATAAAGATTTTAATCATCATCTTCATTATCGGAAACCATCCAATAGGCTTGAAAAATATCCATATCTTACTTGATTTCGGGAAACTTAGTAGCAATACGTAATTGTTCTTGCACACATTTTACCTTGAGACTAATCTTACACACACCCTTGTGAATTTGATAAAGAAGACTTAATGTGGTAGGATCACAAGAACCATCAAGGGAATCACATCTTTGTCTTTTGCAAGAATTCTCCTTCATACGTTTGAAAGTACGAAGACGAACAAGTTTGGGAGTTCCAATAGAGTTGCCAATAGGAGCAATAGAGTATGCTCGACAAATTTTCTCAATTAAGCAAGGAAAGCCTAACTTCTTGTTGGATGACGTCATTGAGAGCATTCGAAAAATGATGAATCCACAAATATCAAGACTTCGAGAACCCAATTCAAGGAAATAGACTAACTCCGCAAACTCACGACTCCACCGAGAGTTCACAATTGTGGAGGGACAAAGATTAGATATACCAGGTTTTCCCAAAGACATCAAAGCAATACTAAGATAATTAGTAGGAAATTTTCCTTCAATCCAATCAACACTCTTGGCACAAATACCATTAGAAATGATTTCATAAGATGGTCTTTCTTCCTTTGGTCTAGGAAGGCGAAAATTGCCCAAGGGAATTCTAGTAATCCTTGGTATCAACTCTCTATCAACAAGAATATTTTCTCTATTTATCATGGTCTTGAATTCCATGTCATCAAGATCAACATCATGGATGTTAGCATAGAAGATTCTTGTGAGAGTTTCCAAGATTAAATTTTTCAAAACAAACCAAAACTTCTTTATGACCACTAACCATATCCAATTTATTTTCTAGAATAAAACTACTAGAAGAAATCTTTTCAAAGATCTTACTACTAGAATCATTGAAAAATATAATTCTAATAGAATTCTGATTTTTAGGTATAATCATGCTAGAAGATGATAAATCCAAGTTTTTTGAAACCATCTTTAAAACCTTGAAATTCCCTATGAGATCTAAAAATGAGAGAACCAGAAGAAGGAAAAACTTACTTGATATGCATTTTGAAGATTAATAAAACCCTTTGCCTCCCTTGGATCTCCAAAGATGTTTTAATGGAGATGACTCATGAACCCTAGAAAAGTTCACGTACGCGGACAAGAGAGGGAAGAAGAAGGGTACGTGTACCACAACTCTTATATATCCATTGATGGTATTAGACCTTTTTATGAACCGCAACCCACAGATGGAAAGTGGTATTTTTGCATCATTCAACCATCAAGGTTCACACACTGTAAAAAGAATCAACATAGTGTAGTAAAGGATAGTAGTAGAACTACAACACTTTATTTAACCTCAGGTGGACAAAAAAATTCCATCGAAAGAGTTTTCTTCAAGGAAAGAATTAAATTTCAAAAATAAAACTAACCCATATACAAAGATACAAAACAAATCAGACCGTTACATACCTCACTTCAAGTTATATACAAATGGGGTGATGCCAATCTTGTTACCAAGAGTCAAGATAGAAGTATAATCATAGTAATGATGATACTCAGGGTGATTTGAAACTTTTAACTCATTTTTCTTATGATTAAAGGAAGGATTTTTCCAACGACTGGAACTTGCAACACACACTGTAAAAATCTTTTTATCGATTTTGACAGAGTTGTTGCCAAAACTTGAATGTATGTCACGAAAGACATAATTAGCATTTTTACCAGCACATACCTTTTCCTTAATCAAGACAAGTCGTTCCAAATATTTAAAAATGTTTTCAAAAGGCAAAGATAGATCTTTGTCAATTGATCCATCTCGATAGTGTAGATGGTGGATTTTCGACAAAGGCTAAAATCGTAAACCCATAATTATAAAAACATTTGTTCCAGCAATCAGACGTGAATATTGAGACACGTGTCTCTCATCGAATTCTCTGATTGAGAATACTTTCTCTCCGAGTGCATATAGATATGTAGTCTCATAGCTGGACAACGCCATATCTCACGAGTAGTACTGAGCACTTCAGTAATTATTTCTATCACGGGATGGACAACTCCCAAAAAACTTGCTCTGCTAGTATAGAGTGATGACGTTTTCAGGATACAAACAACGAGTTTACCCTGGCTATGTAAATGATATGAAGCTCCATCAAGTTCATATCAGAATAATTATGCTCCTAGACAGTTTGCTCTGCTAGTATAAAGTCATAAATTAATTATTCCTAAATTCCTGGATTCATCCGCAGAATTTCTGAAAATATTCAAATATTTTCGCAGATATTTCATTTACGCAAACCATAGTTCTTCCCAGCAGAAATCCATGGATTAGTATTGGACGCATGGGCATCAGAGCTACCTTATGAGCGATACCTGTCTCAAACTTAAATTCTTGGATTCATCCGCAGAATTTCTGAAAATATACAAATATTTTTGCAAAGTATTTCATTACGCAATCCATGGTCCTTCCTAGCAGAAATCCATGGATTAGTAATAAATATTGGACGCACGGGCATCAGAGCTGCTTTTTGAGCAAGCCCTGTCTCAAATGGTGCAAGTGTATTCAACAATGATACATTAATAATCACCGCACGAGCGAGTATTTCAAAATACGATGAAACGATGAACCTATGCAAAATAGGATGAAAAATAACAAATAAATAAAAATTGACCAAGGCGCTGGGAGCATGGACCCACTGACCGGCCGACTGTGCCGTGGTCAATCCCACGTCAGTTTTATATTTTTATCATATTTTTGTTGTTTTCCCTGAGTTTATGAAAAACCCTTTCATTTGAACGAATATCCTTTATTTTGAGGAAACTCCTCAATTTCATGGTGCTTCCTTCGCGCAGAGGAAATAATATAAAATTAGGGAAATACGTGATGGGCGTGACCATTGGCCAACCGGCCATGCCTTGGTCCCAACCGGCCCCACACCTCATGATTCCTCATTATTTTATTATTATTTTCCTAATTTCATGAAAACTCCTTAATCTCATGATATTTCCTTGGCCCCATGAAAAATAATAAAAATTAGGAAAACCCGTGTGCACAGTCCATGGCCGGTCGGCCAAACCCTAGATGGCTCACACGTCACACTCTTTTATTATCATATTTTTCATGTTTCATAATCCCATGAAAATTCCTTGATTTCATGATATTTCCTTCAAATTATGAAAATCCCTTCAAATCATTAAATAATGCATAAAATAGGGAAAACGCACGGGACCGGGCCCTGGCCGGCCAGTCATGCTCCAAGCCCGTCCCACACGCCCACACGTCCCTTATTTTATTATTTATAATTTTTTATGTTTCCCTCATCTCATGGAAACTCCTTGATTTCAACAAAACTCTTTAATTTTAGCAAAACTCCTTCGTTTTATCATATTTCCCTAAAATCATGAAAAATATTACAAAATTATGGAAAACGTGTGGGATGGCTCCCTTGGCCGGCCAGCCTTGCCCACGGTCATGATTGGTCCCAAACTCCATAATATTTTCACTTTTTCATTATTTTACTTCATCCGATGAAGTTTTGACGGTTTTATTAGAAAACCCTAATTTTGTCATATGTTCTCAAATGGTCGCTCAAACGAGCACCAGAAAATATCAAAATTCTACGGACTGAAACACGGACGTCTCACGATGAAAGCATATTACCTTGACCGACTAGGGTTAGCTTTTTGGCTCGCAATGATCCAGTCCCACGTGTTTCTCACAATCTGACCTAATTTGCACAATTGCGCGTAAACTCTCCGAATAATTTCATAATTTGACGGAGCGATCATCATTTGATCCCATGACCACCGAGGGCCGGTTTCATAACCCCTTGGTTGGTCCCTCATATTTTAATAATTAATTAGGTTTTATCACCTAATGATGAACCCAGCAGTAATTCAGCAAATGATTAAACCAACATTTAATCATTCTTTCATCAACTCACCAACTCTTCAAAGAGGTCTTGGTTTTTGCTCACGTGAGCATATGAGAATTTCATGGTTGATCCATGGACCCATGAAGCCAGTTCTCTTTCATTCCATGGTTAATTTTCAAATAAACCATCAATTGGTCATCAATTGATTAAATTAGGGTTTCTGAATCCAAGGATTATGATTCCAGATTCAAACACTAATAATTTTGCAACGATCTCATGATCAGTATTCTTATTAATTATGCTCGGTTTAACTACCAGTGCTTAAATTGATATTTTTTTGGTCACGCTGCCAATAATTCATCAAACAAATAACGCTTGCTCAGATGAGCAATATTTACTCAAATCAAGGAATATTGGTTCAACTATCAATATTCAACAAATTATCGAGCAACACTCGCTCACCTCAACGTGAGGATTCCACCACTGTCTCAGCGGACACGTTCGCTTCATGAGTTGCAGAACATTTCACAAAATCATGTTTAACTCAGAAAATACGTCGACTCATCATCCCGCGAAGTCATGGAATCATCAACTGACTAAATAAACCACGAGAAATCAATCGTGTCACTTAGGGGGATATCAAATACGGTTTTGGTATGGCGGTCTACGGCACCTGTGTTCAAACACATGATGGAATGTGAGTAAGTCGTGCAATCATCTGAAGGAATCAGCAAAGTAGTGGGTGGAAAATTAACCAAGTTTCCGCACGATGTGTATTTGGTTTAACACGATTTCCCACCTCCCCACTCTTTGATTCCAGCAAACTGTCACACTTCATGGGATCATGCTGTTTTCATCTCCGGTATTATATAATATCTCTGAATCCTGATTGAAAGAAGAACATTCGAAGAGTTTTCAAACATTCGAACAACAATCGTCTGAACGGGCAATTTCTTACCAAAGTTCATGCAGGCGCTCCTTTGTTTACATGAACTCACAGAAATTACTCTCAATCAGGCAAAATGCAATCATTCAGAGAATTTCAAGCTGAATTCATAACACACCTACAATCTCAGATCATCATTGATCTCATACATTTCTCAGCTTCCCTCCTACAGATCAACCCATCCTCTCTTGTGACCGAATTTACTCTGGAACGGCCATTGTCTTGGTTTAGGCCGGAGTACTACAGATTGGTCTCTCGAACTTAAAGCACCCCTTCATAGCGGTGCATCTGTGTGAGGTTGAATATTTCGCTCGGTTCAAGGAATCTCCTCCGCACGGTCGTCCTTAATTCCGCAAAAACCAGCAAATCGTTTTTCCCCATCTACAGATTGGAAACCACAGTGGGAGATCATTCTCTCGGTTGCAATCTCTCATTTTCACAAGATGGTTGGTCTTAGGAATGATCCTACTACTTTAAATTCAATCTAGAATCTTTCAAACGGGAGTCCTCCTCCTTCTAACGCTATGTCTGGCAGCACGGAGGACGGGAGAGTCCCAACTCTAACTGAGTTAGCACGAATTCTAGAGATCCACACCAGGAACATGGATCTGATAAAGGATACAATGAACCACATACTTGATTACCTCATCAAGCTAACATCCGAGTTAGGCAGAATCTCCGCTTCGGAAGTCTCAGCACAGGGGACTGACTCGTCACACGGTGACGGTCAAATCAACAGTTTCAGTACCTATGAGAAGTTGGTAGACCAAGAGGTGACACAGTTGGTCGAAGGCTTATGTGAACTCTTGCACTTTTCCAGGAAGAAACAAACGGACACGATTGCTGCACTCAACCAGATATCATCTGAAGTACCATTAGCTCCCTCATCTCCAGCAGTTGAAGAAACATCTGTGATGTCTGAGAATTCAATCAACAACATCACCTTTGGAGAAGAGGACTGCATGGCAGATGAAGGACATAACCGAGCCCTGTATGTAACCAGTTTTATCAAAGACTCTGAATTCAAAAGAGCTCTCGTTGATATGGGGGCTTCTATAAATATTGTCACCATGAAGACTATCAAGGCGGCCAAGTTCCCACGGAACAAGATCGTTCGTCATCCCATCTTGATTATAGGTTTTGAAGGAAGCCAGATCCATACATATGGATATGCGTACATAGACCTGAAGGTGGGGCCTATCCAATCAAAAGCCAAGTTCCACGTGATCGAGCAAGAGCCTGACTATCACATGATACTCGGACGACCGTGGCTTCATGACAACAAGGTGGTTCCTTCAACATATCATCAATGCATGAAGCTCTAATCAACAACAAAGTTGTTCGTATTGTGGATTCATCATCACCTTACGCCCCAGTCTATGACGCCGAATTCCTTGAGTCTTAGAAGAACATTCCCGAACCTCCAAATAAGGTTTACAACGCTCCACTCCCAAATTGGAAGTCCATCGAAAAGGCTGCAGACAAGCTATCATCCTTAGGTGTCACGATGGCTAAGCCATCTGTTACACCAATTAAGCGCAACAAAGACCAGATTTCAACTCACAAATCTAAATTCATCACCATCCACGATGCGGACGGGAAAATCGTTTACCGGCGCAAAGATTATCAATTAACAGGGGAGAATGATGAAGAGTCTCCCCGCCCCAAAGAATCATGTCAGAGTGAATCATTACTCGAATAAGAAATTCAAGATGCTCCTCGACAATTACAAGACGGCACTGACTCCACTACTGATAATCTCGAAATGATCAATATCGGAACGGAGAATGATCCAAGGCCGATTCTAATTAGCTCAGCACTGTCACCAGAGGAACGGACGGAGTTAATAACACTACTGAAGGAGTATCAAGACATCTTCGCATGGACATATGAAGAAATGCCTGGTCTGGACGATAAACTGGTTACTCATCATCTGCATATTACACCCGGTTCCAAAGCCGTCAAACAACCGCCAAGACAGTTCAGACACGATGTCGAAGAACAGATCAAGGTTGAGGTTCAGAAATTATTAACATCAGGGTTTATCAAACCCATTCAACATCCAACATGGCTAGAAAATGTTGTTCCCATCAAGAAGAAGAACGGTCAAATCAGATGTTGCGTTGATTTCAGGAATCTGAACAAATGTTGTCCAAAGGATGACTTTCCTTTACCTAACATCGACATGCTTGTGGATGCAACCAGCGGTCACGGTATGTTCTCATTTATGGATGGCTATAGTGGATACAACCAGATCAAGATGTACGAGCATGATGCCAACAAGACTGCATTTCGTACTCCCATTGGGAACTTCCACTACACTGTGATGCCTTTTGGATTAAAAAATGCCGGTGCTACCTATCAACGAGCCATGACTGCTATATTGCACGACATGATGCACAAGCAAGTTGAATATTATGTTGATGATGTCGTGGTGAAATCGAAGAGTCGAGCATCTCATTTCCAAATTCTGAGACAAGTCTTTGAAAGATGCGGAGAATACAAATTAAAGATGAACCCTCTGAAGTACGCTTTTGGTGTCTCCTCCGGAAAGTTTCTAGGATTCCTGGTCACGGCAGAAGGAATCAAGGTCGACCCAGATAAGACGAAAGCTATTACCACCATGCCTCCCCCACGCACTGTGAAAGAACTCCAAAGTTTTATGGGCAAGATAAATTATATTCGATGCTTCATTCATGGATTAGCTCAGCTCATTGCTTCGTTCACCTCTCTATTGAAGAAAGGAGCAAGCTTTACATGGACGACCGTTCAACAAGAAGAATTCCAGAAAATACAACATATATTGTTATCACCGGCTGTCATGAAATCTCCAGTGCAAGGTCGACCACTGATACTTTACACGGCATCCAGTGATGTTGCTATCGGAGCACTCCTTGCTCAAGAAGACGATGAAGGCATCGAACGACCGATCTACTACTTCAGTCGTACAATGCGAGATGCTCAACTCCGATACCCAAAGGCTGAAAGAGCATGTTTGGCGTTAGTGCATGCAATCCAGAAATTTAGGCACTACTTACTATCCAACAAAGTTGGACTCGTTTCCAAGGCTGACCCTATAAAGTTTCTCCTATCAAAGCCAGCCTTGATAGGAAGACCAGCAAAATGGTTACTTCAGATGTCAGAATTTGACATAGCATGTATGCCACCAAGAGAAATCAAAGGGCAAGCATTAATAGACTTACTCGCTGCTTTTCCAGGAGATGATGCAACAGTACTACATGAAGACGTACCTGGTGAGTTTCCAGAAATCTCGATCATCAAGGAAGATACATGGCTTCTGTACTTTGACGGTTCTGCTACTCCTAGCAATGACACTGGAGGAGCAGGCATAGTGCTCGTCTCTCCATCTGGCGAGGTTTTCTCACATTCATTCAAGCTGGATTTCCACTGTACCAACAATTCAGCAGAATATGAAGCCTTCTTATTGGGATTATCCTTGGCCAAGCAAGCCGGAGCAACGCATCTCGAGATAAGGGGAGATTCAAAACTACTGGTCAATCAAATGAATGGAACATATTCCCTTAAATAAATCACACTGGATCCCTTCAGAACTGAAGCCTAGCGGCTGCTGACCTACTTCACTGATGCAACGATCATCCATACTGGGCGAACCAACAATAGGCATGCCGACTGCCTGGAAACTCTCGCCTCTAAGTTGCAATTTGAAGGAGCAGAAAAGACGATCACTGTGCAAAGACGTGATGTTTCATCTACATGGCTTGCTCAAGTTTAAGATATTCAAGAAGATGATTGGAGAGCACCTATTATTCACGAATTAAACAGTTATCTTTCAAAAGGGAAAGTCAGCAAATAATTGAAGAATTATTTCTTACTTCATGGAGCATTATATTATCGAAACTCTGATGGGTCTTTATCACGATATCTTGGGCCTGACGAGGCAGACGAGCAACTCAAGCGTATACATGAAGAAACCTATGGACAGACACTGGTGGTAACACTTTACCGAAAGATTCAAAGAATAAGATATTATTGGCCTTCCATGGAGGTTCAATCAAGAGCTCTGAAAAAATCATGTCCCAACTTCCAGATGCCTCCCCATCACTTATAAGTTCTAACATCCCATCACACCGGGGATAGGAGGGAACCTTACATTAAGTACCTTCGGGACAATAAATTGTCGCTGGAAAAGAAAGAAACAGTCAAGCTCATTCAGAGAGCTAAGAGATTTGTTTTTCTCGATGGGATTTTATATCGCAGAAGTTTTAGTGGAAACCTACTGAGATGCTTAGCTGGGCATGAAATCCCAATGATTCTGAAGGAAATGCATGATGGAGAGCATCAAGGAAAGAAGAAATTATTTCTCCAGGTTCATGAGAAGTATTATTGGTCGACCATGGAAGATGATGCATATGCGCACGTTCAAAGGTGCCATCAATGCCAGTTCCATGGTAATCTCATCCACACTCCTTGTCTCACATTGAACTCTGTGAATAGTCCATGGACCTTTTATAGCTGGGGACTGGACATCATCGGGAAAATCAGTCCAGCATCTTCTAAACAGCATGAATACATCATCACTGCAACCGAGTATTTCACCAAATGGGTTGAAGATGTTCCTCTTCGAAGCACCACAGGAGTCACGATCGCATCCTTCATCAAAGAGTACATAATATGCAGGTTCGGTGTTCCTAAACACATCGTTACTGATAATGGGACTCCTTTCGCCAATAAGCATGTTACATAATTGCTTGATGAATATGGTATCAAACAAGTTTTCTTTACGCCGTACTATCCTCAAGGAAACAGGCAAGCAGAGAGCACCAAAGAAACTTTGATCTGGATTCTCAGTCAAACAGTTCATGATAATCCTCGAACCTAGAATGAACAACTTCCAATGGCTTTATGGGCTTATCGAACCGCACCAAGGAGCTCAATTGTAACTTCACCATATTCCCTCGTCTATGGAGCCGATGCAATATTACCAGCAGAAATCAAAATTCCCTCAGCAAGGATCGCGGCATCCAGTGAAATACGATGGGATGAAGATGAAGTGTCCAACTCAAGGATCGCTGAGCTGGACATGCTCGAATCGAAGCGCGCTAAAGTGGAAAAACATGTAGAAACCTACAAATAAAGAATCTCCAGAGCTTACAATAAAATGGTAAGGCCTCGAACATTTCAATTAGGGGATTTAGTATTAAAGACAGCAAAGCACATTCAACAAGACATGTCCGCTCCCAAATTCTCTCCAAAATGGTAAGGAATGTATGTGGTTATCAAGGCAGTTTCAAGCGGATACTACAAAATCTTGAAGGTTGATGGAGGTATAGAAGGAAATATAATCAACGGAAAATGGCTCAAAGCATATTACGCCTGATACTTAGAAAACAAATACCTTTTCATCATTCCATCATTGCAAACATTTTCAAAAATGTAATTTTCATTCCTCGAAAGAGAATTCAAATTCTCCTTTGTTCGTTAAATATTTCATAAATGAGCAAAATTCATTCACACCATGATCAATTATTCCACCTAGCCATAAATTATTTCAAAAACAACAATCATAAATGCTCACTCAGAGCAAACCGTCCAACAACGGATAATCCCTATAAGAAACTTTGTCAATTTTCTTTTGAAAGATCCTAGTCTTTACCTTCAGATCCTCGACTGCCTTCTCAACCTTGGAAGATTCCAGAGCCAGTAGCTTTTCCTCTTCTAATAAAGTATTGGTCCTGGAAATTACATCAGCAGCCTATGCCGCCTTATGGATCTTGATTATCTCAAGTCGACGACGAAGCCATCTCACGTTGAACCACAACGTCTCATAGCTCGAGATCATATCATATCATTCATGCAGTTCATGGTTTTTGACATTTCGCAAATGCCTTTGGTTCATCTCCTCAATAATTGGCAACATCCCAGCAACCGTGGTCAAGAGAGTCAGAGGAAAGCCTTTCCATACCTCTGTAGTAGCAATGCGGCCATACTTTTTCCATATCCTGGTGTATAAAGGCGCGTGACGTTTGGGAATGACGAACCCACCATCCACTTCCTTGTCTGGGAAGGTATTGATTAAAGGGGTGTCAAAAGGGAGTCCAGCTGTGGGATATTCACGGGCATGAACATCGTCTCCCACTTTCACGGATCCTACATAATCTTCACCAACTCGGTCAAGGCTATCTTCAACCTCAACTACGGTCACAGACTTTCCGTTCCTCCTTTTGGAGTCAACGACGACACGGACATCCGCATGCAACAAAACAGAGAAGTATTTAATGTCAAGGGAGCGTAGTATAATCTCAAGAGTTATGAGGTTACTTAAGGATGATCCAGCCTCAGCACGAGATTACTTGTACCGCAAAGGAGCTCTGACAGTTCGCTTGGGCTGAGAAGAAGCGTTCTTCTGATTACCATGCATAAAGTTTTTCTTTAACGATCAAATCATCATCTTGATCAGGAAAAGATAAGAGGGGTGAAAACTTACGGAGATACACGCTGCTATTTCGCACTTTTACTGAGTATCATCTTGAGAAGAAATACCATTGCTTGACATAGTGGCAACAGGGTATGATCACGAATTCTCTGCACGATGAAACTAACTCAGGAATGGAAGAAATATTTGTGTAGACGATAGCCTCGAAGTCTTAAAGATATACGTTAGACACGGTGAAGGTTTATCTTCTGTAGATAGTTAATTCTGTTGCGGGTTTTACTGAAACCCTAACATTTCAACAAGGGCAACACTGAAGACACGGAGGAAGAATAACTGATATTTGCACGCACGGTCAAGTTACATGGACTCATGTGTAACACGTATTTTCTCAGCCCATGCAACACGTATCTTTCAGTTCCTTCTACAAACGGAAATCACTAAGGCAAAACGAAAGATGTGATAATTCAAGGCATGAACATTGGTTCATTTACTTAGAAGAATCAACATTAATAAAGGTGTTTGCTCATTCAAAGGAAAATTCTAAATAAAAAGAAAATTTGTTCGAATCATCGAAGAAATATGTACTACGAAGCCTAAAGAACATTCAAATGTTTCAAAGAAGGGAAGAATACAAAACTACTCATCAGACTCATTATCAGAATTGTCATCCTTCTTGTCATCTGAGCTGTCATCACTATATTCTTCATCATCAGAATCAGTGTCGATGGGTCTCGAATAAGCTTCTGGATCATCATCTGAATCCGAATCTTCCTCCGATTCAGCTCTGAATCGCTTCATGGACCTATGGTACTCTCTTTCATCTTGATCAGTCCAGGTCCCGGGTACCTCCCATATGTCTTCTTCAGAATCATCAGCATCAGAGTCAGAGGGCATCCCTTCCATGAGATGTTTCTCTTCATCTCTTTGAATTTTGCGCCGGATTTGATCCTTCTCACGCTGACGAGTGTCTTTTGCGTCATCCTCAGCTTTCTTTTTCCTGAGTTCGACGAAAGAAACCTTCCGCTCGTTCAATAGTACGCCGGACCTCGGCCCCTCATCCTGAGAGGGATTGGATTTTGATAGGGAACTTTGGAATCTTCATCAGAATAACTAGAGGAAGAAGAATGATTACTGTTGTCGGACATTGTCTGGAATCAGAAGCGCAAAGGATTACCAACCTGCAAACAAATTCGGCAAAAATGGTAACTCTTAACTCTTACCTTTTACGCTTCCACTAAACAGTAGTGAGAGTAATGCTAGAGTTAATGCTCCAAAATCGTCTGCTTCTTCAAGACCTACAAAAGACGTTCAAAAACTCAGATTATCCATAAAATCATGAACTTTTATACTAAGTGAACATTCACCATAGAATTATGGAAACTAAAACATTATTTCATCATAAATAATTTTATCTCTAAGCAACATCACAGAAAACTTAAGTTTTGATTTTAGAGAAACAATATATATTTGCATATATATATATATATATATATATATATAAACAGAACGTTTATTTACTCACGTAAATAAATGAATATTTTTCAACGTGAGCCAGGCTCACAAAAATAAATCGTGGATACTCCACAGTTTCAAAAAGAAAAAAACTTTTCCATGAACCGACCATGGTTTTACAAAAACTCTTTTCCTTAGTGCCGTCATACGTATTTGAAACGAAGGTTTATTTCAATTTCGTGAAAACTCATGCATTACATGGTAAAGTTTTACATGAAAGCTCATACACAAAATTTTATCACTGGACACAAGTTCATATATACATAAAGAGGAGAACTCGCTTCTCCGCATCATCGTTATTCTTTAAAACGAAGATTTTACTACGGTTTTGTGAAAAATTCACTTTTTGTGATAAAACTTTGGCTCACGTGAAATATCATCAACATAGTTTCATCACTGAACCTACATATTCATATATGAAGGAAAGCCTCTCCTAAATCAGGGAATATTACTAGTTTTCAAAAAACTAACGATCAAACGAACAAACATTTTCAAAAACGAAGGTTTTCGACGAAACCCGCACTCATATATACACGGGTATATAATTTTATCATGAAAAATATGTGAACAACCCATAGAACTCATGAGCATCATCAAGCGAAAAAAAAAAAAAGTTCGAAGCATACATGTCGGCGCCGGCCGTAAGTTGGCCGACGGTGGCTAGGGCGACGTCGGACGGTGGCGCTCCGGCGAACTTTCCTGCTCATCTTGATGATGGCGTGAAGGTGATGAGGTGATGAAGCTCTGGTCGTGTAGGAAAAAAAAAAGGAGCAATTCCTTTTATATCAAACTTTATTTCCAAAACCTAATTTTCCAAGGATTTCCTTACTGGGCCTCGTCCGCGAATCCTAAACGACCAAGATCCCGTCATCCAAATCAGCGGTTCAACACCAAATTATGCTCATGAAATGATGTTCTATCATGCTACTGGAACCATCTTTCAAGTCATGGTACGCTCGTACGATCGAAATCCGGTAACGTCTTAACTTACGACTGAGTTCAATTACTTGTATTGTTATGACCGGAAAATCACCATTCAATGCTGACTGAGGAACACATCTTTCCTCACTAAGAAGGGGACTTAATGTAGATGGTGGATTTTGGACAAATGCTAAAATCGTAAACCCATAATTATACAAACTCCTGATCCAGCATTCAGACATGAATATCGAGACACGGGTCTCTCATCGAATTCTCTGATTGAGAATACTTTCTCTCAGAGTGCATATAGATATGTAGTCTCACAGATGGACAATGCCATATCTCACGAGTAGTACTGAGCACTTCAGTAATTATCTCTATCACGGGATGGACAACTCCCAAACAACTTGCTCTGCTAGTATAGAGTGATGACGTTTTCAGGATACAAACAATGAGTTTACCCTGGCTATGTAAAAGATATGAAGCTCCAGCAAGTTCATATCAGAATAATTAATGCTCCTAGACAGTTTGCTCTGCTAGTATAAAGTCATAAATTAATTATTCCCAAATTCTTGGATTCATCCGCAGAATTTCTGAAAATATTCAAATAGTTTCGCAGATATTTCATTTACGCAAACCATGGTTCTTCCCAGCAGAAATCCATGGATTAGTAATAAATATTGGACGCATGGGCATCAGAGCTACCTTCTGAGCGAGCCCTGTCTCAAACTTAAATTCTTGGATTCATCCGCAAATTTTTTGTAAATATTCAAATATTTTCACAAAGTATTTCATTACGCAATCCATGGTCCTTCCCAGCAGAAATCCATGGATTAGTAATAAATATTGGACGCACTGGCATCAAAGCTGCTTTCTGAGCAAGCCCTGTCTTAAATGGTGCAAGTGTATTCAACAATGATACATTAATAATCATCGCACGAACGAGTATTTCAAAATACGATGAAACGATGAACCTATGCAAAATAGGATGAAAAATAACAAATGAATAAAAATTGACCAAGGCGCTGGGAGCATGGACCCACTGAGCGGACGACTGTGCCGTGCTCAATCCCACGTCAGTTTCATATTTTTATCATATTTTTTTTTCCCTGATTTTATGAAAAACCTTTTCATTTGAACGAATATCCTTTATTTTGAGGAAACTCCTCAATTTCATGGTGCTTCCTTCGCGCAGAGGAAATAATATAAAATTAGGGAAAAACGTGATGGGCGTGACCATTGGCCAACCGACCATGCCTTGGTCCCAGCCGGCCCCACACCTCATGATTCCTTATTATTTTATTATTATTTCCCTAATTTCATGAAAACTCCTTAATCTCATGATATTTCCTTGGTCCCATGAAAAATAATAAAAATTAGGGAAACCCGTGTGCACAGGCCATGGTCGGTCGGCCAAACCCTAGATGGCTCACACGTCCCACTCTTTTATTAGCATATTCTTCATGTTTTCATAATCCCATGAAAATTCCTTGATTTCATGATATTTCCTTCAAATTATGAAAATCCCTTCAAATCATTAAATAATGCATAAAATAGGGAAAACGCACGGGACCGGGCCCTGGCCGGCCAGTCATGCTCCAAGCCCGTCCCACACGCCCACACGTCCCTTATTTTATTATTTATTATTTTTTATGTTTCCCTCATCTCATGGAAACTCCTTGATTTCAACAAAACTCTTTAATTTTAGCAAAACTCCTTCGTTTTATCATATTTCCCTAAAATCATGAAAAATATTACAAAATTATGGAAAACATGTGGGATGGCTCCCTTGGACGACCAGCCTTGCCCATGGTCATGATTGGTCTCACACTCCATAATATTTTCACTTTATCATTATTTTCCTCCATCCGATGAAGTTTTGACGGTTTTATCAGAAAACCCTAATTTTGTCATATTTTCTCAAATGGTCGCTCAAACGAGCACCAGAAAATATCAAAATTCTCAGGACTGAAACATGGATGTCTCAAAGACGAAATCATGTTACCTTGACCAACCAGGGTTAGATTTTTGGCTCACAATGAGCCAGTCCCACGTGTTTCTCACAATCTGACCTAATTTGCACAATTGCGCGTAAACTCTCCGAATAATTTCAGAATTTGACGGAGCGATCATCATTTGATCCCATGACCACCCAGGGTCGGTTTCATAGCCCCTTGGTCGGTCCCTCATATTTTAATAATTAATTAGGTTTTATCACCTAATGCTGAACCCAGCAGTAATTCAGCAAATGATTAAACCAACATTTAATCATTCTTTCATCAACTCACCAACTCTTCAAAGAGGTCTTGGTTTTTGCTCACGTGAGCATATGAGAATTTCATGGTTGATCCATGGTCCCATGAAGCCAGTTCTCTTTCATTCCATGGTTAATTTTCAAATAAACCATCAATTGGTCATCAATTGATTAAATTAGGGTTTCTGAATCCAAGGATTATGATTCCAGATTCAAACACTAATGATTTTGAAACGATCTCATGATCAATATTTTTATTAATTATGCTCGGTTCAACTACCAGCGCTTTAATTAATATTTTATTTTGGTTGTTGTACCAGAATATCGCCACAACGATAATTCAAATCCTTGATTTTTAAGTTTTTCTTGCATCAAATTGAAAGCAATAAGATTTTTAGGACCAGCAGCAACCATTTTGAGAGAATGGGAATGAAAAAAGATTGAAAAAATGGCGAAAGATATTAGATGCGCGATTTGCGGGAAAGCAATGAAATTTGCAGAGAAGAAGAAGGAAAGAGAATGAGAAGAAAGAAAAAGAGAAGAATGAGAGAAGGTATTTATAGCAGAAGAAGTTTCTCGAGAAAACAAAATAGTTAATACAATGAAAGGACGTGAATGGTCAAATAACAAATGGTTTAAGATGACGTGTCGAAAAATATATGGGTGATAAAATTATATGAAGACAGCTGGTGAAAGGTTTAGAGACGTGTCGAGAATAAAGGTGGAGGTGAAAAGATAGGAGATTACGGCAATTTATTCTCACGATCTTCTCTTCTTCGCAGAAAAGACATGAGAAGAGGCAAGATGTAGTACCAGAATATCGCCACAACGATATTCTCGTAGTAAGAATAACGCTTTCACGAGAAGGTCAAATATTCCTATAAGTACAAATGACATTGTTCACGAGAGTGTCGTAAGGATTCTTCAGCAACATTTGGCGAGCGTCACATGGAAGCGTCATTATAGCTGACGATTGAAGAGACATGTTATGAGAGTGTTGTTTCATGAGGATTACAAAACTTGGTGAAGATTAATATTGTAAATACCACGATGAGATCGCAGAATATATCCGAAAGAAGGGGAAAACTTAGCTGTCACCCACAATGTAATTTCCTATATAAAGGGTTCAAGTAAATCCAGATGATGATGATGTATTTTTTAGAGCTGAGAAAACCTTGAGGAGAGAGAAACTCCAGAAAATAAAGTTGTAATTATGAGTTTGAATATTTTCTGTAAACATTTCTGAGATCTAAATAATAAAAGTGTCGTTAAATTCTTTAATCTTTAACTAGTTTCACTTAGATTTTTATAGGATCTTAATAGGGGTGTAGTGTGGGAAATCCTGCTACTACATTACATGTTTACGATACATCAATGATATTCTACGAAACATCTCATAGTGATGTAAGGAATGACATATCGGATGAAAGCGAGCAAAACATGAGAAAATTGTGACATTTCTGCGATGAATCGATAAAACCTGTGAAATATTAAGGCGGTGCTAACTGCGATTTATCGCAAGAACCCAGATCCGAAATTAAAGGGAATCTTAGATGTAAATTAGCTGTCATGAGCTGTAATACACTATGTAAATGCCTATATAAAGGAGATGAATTGTTCCGAGAGAGAGATGAATTTTTGAGTGCTAAGAAAGTTTTTAGGAGAGAGAAAATCTTATTAAGTGAATTATATTCTTGATTCACGTAATTATTTTAAGATCATATTAATAAAAAAGGTCCTTAATCTTCAAATTGTGTCATAAATATTGATAAATTCTTGAGTAGGGTGTAGTGTGGGAATTCCTGCAACTACATTTTGGCGCCAGAATGAGGGGAGAATCAATTTGAGAAATTTCAAATTGCAACTTGAAGATTTGAAGAAATTGTTAGAATTGAAGAAACGGCTAGAAGGAGAAGAAATACATCAGAACCACCAACAACAGTGAGAAGATGTAAAAGAATTGCAGGTGAAGGAACATGTGAATTGGAAGGATCTTTAAGGATCAGATCAGGAAGAAGTAGAATGAGAAATGGAGCAGAAAATTCAATTCAACCACCGAATCAACAAACACAAGCACACGATAGAAATGTGGATTATGATAGAGTAAGTGTGCATACTTGGAGGTCGGATTCGATAGAAGAGGCAGAAAATCAAGAAGTGGATGGAGGAGTAATTCATGAAGGACATGAGGTAGTAGATGATTTGAGACAAAGGATACAGGAAGAAAGAAGATTAGAGGCAGAAGAACGTGCAAATATTACAAGGCAAAATCATGAACTAAGAATGGAAAATTTGAGGTTGCAAAAACGAAAGATCAAGAAGCGACATGAGATCAAGTTCAAGATCATATAGAGAAGAAACAAGACAAAATCATCCTATACAAAATATTGGCGTGAATTTGATAAATGATCGTTATATTCCACGCGATGAAACTTTGGACATTAGACATAATCAAGATGAGGGAGAAAATCAAGAAGAGAGAAGGAGAATGTTACGTGATGAAGAGATTCGAATAAATCGCAGGATAATTGAAGATGATATTGAGAGGCATTATATTGAGCAAGTACATTTAGTGGGAGAAAGAGAGAGATTGCGAGCCGAAGTAGAAGAACAAGAAATTCAAGCAGCATTGTGTCAGAATAATCATGATAATCGAGAAAGACGACATGTACAAAATCGTAATAATGATAATCTAAATGAGGAATATGAGAGAATTCGCAGAGACATAGAAAGGCAACGAAGAGAAACGATAAGGGATGAGGAAATTCGCAGAGAAGAAAATGAAAGACAAATTAATTTGCAAATTCAAGAAGAAGAAAATCGCAGAAGAAGGCAAAATCAAGATGTTGAAGAAGAAGCACGAAATATCGCAAGACAAGAAAGGCATGAATGCGAGACAAAAGAGAAGGCTGCGTTGAAAAGGCCAATGGAGCAAAATTCTGATAGGAATGAGCAAATCTTGCGATAATTAGCAGAAATGAGAGGAATGATAAATAACAGAAGAGAAGGAGGAAGAAGACAACTTGATGAGGCAATCTAAGAAGCTGCGAAAACTCCATTTACTCAAGACGTACAATTAGGAGGGATACCTCCAAAATGAAATTTTCCGGTGTTGACCAGTATTTTTGATGGGACTACATGTGCCGTCCAACATATCAAAGCCTATATTCGATGCATGCTACAATGGGAGAACCATGATGTCGTCTTGTGCAAATATTTTACGTCAAGTTTAACTGGCGAAGCACTAAAGTGGTTTGAAAGTATCCCCAAGAATACAATAACTTCGTTCATGCACTTGCAAACTACTTTCTTAGGAGCATACATAAGCAATAACTCTACACGACCTGGAATTGAAGATGTGTTTGGATTGAAGCAGAGAGTTGGCGAGAGTTTAAAGAACTTAACGATAAAATGGAGGACAATGTGTAGTGAAATGGCAGGAAGAGTAGATGAAAGATATCTCATTTTGTCCTTCATAAATGCTATGTTTGCGACAAATCTATTATACATCCAGGTATTCAGAGTTAAAAACACAATCACTATGACAGAACTGCGAGAATTGCAAGAAGAATATATCGCTTTGGAGGAAAAACAAAATGAGATGGAGTCATATCCAATTCTCGCAGGCACAAGTTCAGCCGCATCAAATGGAAGTTTATTACCAAAAAATGATTAATACAGTGGCAAGTACCTCCCAAAATCATCAAGAGAAAATGGAGATTGATAATCAACGTAAGGTAGTAGCAATGGGGAGTAGATATCAGGAGGAATTGGAAAAGGAGAGAAATTTTTATAATCGCAATAACAATAATAAGGTCCCAAGGTTTGATCAACCGCAAGAGACTTATGGTGGACGAGCAGAATTATTCAAGAGAGCAAAGAGGTCAGAGGATTATATGGGAAGACATCAAATTGCCACCTCTAAATACCAGTATAGACAAGATTTGGGAAGAGATTATTTTGATGGAGAATATACCTTCACCATGGAACATGGGGATATAACCACATCCTAACAACCAAAATCAAGAATTATGCCCTTATCATCATTTTCATGGCCATTCTGTGAGTAATTGTAGAAATGTAAAAAGAATTATTCTGCGAATGATTGAACAGGGGAAGTTAAATCATTTTCTAGCGAGATATCCACAACCTCGGAATTGCCGCCAGCACTAGAAATTCGCAGAGTCAATGTTGCGAAAGAAGCAGAAACATTTGTCATTGAAGTAGGAGGTACAACAAAAAATCTATTTTGCAATTCAATTGTACATTCGCAGAAAACAATAAAAGATTTCCATGACAATGTGCTAAGTAGAGTATTTGCAAGGGATATAGAGGGAAGAGAGGTGATGAATATTGCGAAGATTTCTCCATTAGAAGAATGGCAAAAACAAGTTATTTATTTTACTGCACAAGAGATACCAGAGCCAGGGAAGATGCATGACAACCCATTGGTGGTGAAGTTAGAGATAAATCCAAAGTACAGAGAAGAAGAAGATGATGATGGTGACGCAGCAAGTGATTCTTGGGAAATAGATAGGGTTTTAATTGACACTGGCAGCTCGATAGACATCTTATTCTATCATACTTATCGAACAATGGGTGGAAGAGATGATGAGTTAATCCCCTCAACTTACAAGATCTATGGTTTTAATGGCACTTAAATAAGCCAAAAGGAGAAATTACTATGGAAATTCCATTGAACAAGATATCTTCAAAAATTAAGTTATGTGTAGTGGATATAGAATCTCCTTATAATGCCTTAATTGGAAGACCATGGCTCCATGGGATCTTGGGCATAGCATCCACATATCATCAATGCATAAAGTTTACACATCCTCATGGTATTGGGATAATTAAAGGTGATTGGTTTGAAGGAAAAAAGTGTTATGAAGTTGACATTAATACTTGCGAAGAAAGAAACGCCAGAAGTCGTAATTGGCAACATAACAGGAAGCAAACTCAGAGAGCAGAGAAATTGATGGTGGACAGTATAGAGTTGCGGGGAAAGGATATATTACAAGAATAGTTTGTGCCAAAAGAATCAATGGTGATTAATCGCGCAAAGATGGGAAAAAGTTGAAATCTTCATTCTTCGTAGGAAAATAAACAAGTGCAAGGTGCTGGGAAAAAGTTGAAATCTTTATTTCTCGCAAGAAAATAAAAAGCAACAAGATATTGCGAGTAATCATTCGTTACAGAAGAAAAGAAGTGCAACGATATCATGTTGCGAACAATCTAAAAACAAGAATAACAAGAAGTGTGCGAGATTAATATTAAAAGAAAACTTTGCTCAAAAATAAGAATTTTTTTTATTAAAAGAAAAAGATGATGATTTCGAATCATATAATAATTTTTAATGCAAATGCATAAGACGGGCGCAAATCGCCTAAAAACATATAAGAATGGGACGAACTTTTATGGCGTACACCTTAGTTCGCGGATTCTATTCCGTAAGAGGTAATATCCTTAAAGTGCGTCATAAGGGGGGTATCTCTTTGCATGGCTATGGGAAAGGATATACTGCTGCTGGAACCTAGTCATGGAGATTTGGGATTATAGAAAATCCATCCGGGAGAGATAACTTGGATTCCCAACTATATAAGGTTATACCCTGGTTGGGCGCCCGAGAGTTTCTCCTAAGGAATGAAAAATATGATCAAGGCGCCGAGGTACACGGTTTAGCTGTGGGTGCCCGGGACGGATGAACCTACCCTGGACATCCATGGCAAGTCTTGGCTTACGATGTGTTCGGCCCGAAGAAAACCCCATTAGGGTGTAGTCTCGTAACTATAAGCCATATAGGCATAAAGGATAAGAGGCTACGAAAATAACTGGTTGTTTCTAGAACCAGATGGGAGGAGCTAGTCTTGTATGGTAGAAGTACGTATCCTTGAAGGGTCAACCAGGGGGAGAGATAAGTGCGATACCCTCCATTAGGTAATTCTTCAATTACCTACAAACACAGATAAAGATAAGAAATAGGGGCAACAATATATTGTTAATTAATAAAGGAATATTTCTTACTTCATATGTGAAAGATCTAAGAGCTAGAAGAGTGCTGGGCTTCCTATATTTCTGGTAATTAAGCTTCATTTTGGCAACCTGCAAGATAATGGAAAAGTTAGCGAGAGTGTGAAGAAATAAATAATAATAGCATAAGAAGATGAGAGAGTATACATCGGAAGACCTATCAGGCCAGTTGAAAGTCCATGGTTCATAGTGAGAGAGATTCACAGGAAGTTGGAAAGAACCGGATATATAAGGACCTTTAAGGCATAAGGGAAAAATAAACCACTTATCGTCATTAGAATGACGAGGACCATCATTTGTATTGGTATGAAAATCAATATCTTGCATAAGATAATATGTTTTTATTTAATACTTTTATGTTCTTCGTAATATTGGGATCCTTTGCCAGCACCACGAGAGGCATATTCCAATAATAATCTAATACAATCCCCGCCAAGTTGATACACCTCTCGTGAAAATCTCTTATCAGAAATTATTTGGTAAAAGAGTGGAAGTTCAGGGTTGTAGAGAGGAAGTGGAAGACCAGGTTCAAGTTGGCCGAACGAAACTATAATTCTTTCACGAGAACACTGAAAATTAGAAAATAATTCAAGAGAAAGAACTGATTTGGGACTTTGATCTGGAATTAAAGATAATTCAAATCCTTGATTTTTAAGTTTTTCTTGCATCAAATTGAAAGCAATAAGATTTTTAGCACCAGCAGCAACCATTTTGAGAGAATGGGAATGAAAAAGATTGAAAAAATGGCGAAAGATATTAGATGCGCGATTTGCGGGAAAGCAATGAAATTTGCAGAGAAGAAGAAGGAAAGAGAATGAGAAGAAAGAAAAAGAGAAGAATGAGAGAAGGTATTTATAGCAGAAGAAGTTTCTCGAGAAAACAAAATAGTTAATACAATGAAAGGACGTGAATGGTCAAATAACAACGGTTTAAGATGACGTGTCGAAAAATATATGGGTGATAAAATTATATGAAGACAGCTGGTGAAAGGTTTAGAGACGTGTCAGAATAAAGGTGGAGGTGAAAAGATAGGAGATTACGGAAATTTATTCTCACGATCTTCTCTTCTTCGCAGAAAAGACATGAGAAGAGGCAAGATGTAGTACCAGAATATCGCCACAACGATATTCTCGTAGTAAGAATAACGCTTTCACGAGAAGGTCAAATATTCCTATAAGTATAAATGACATTGTTCACGAGAGTGTCGTAAGGATTCTTCAGCAACATTTGGCGAGCGTCACATGGAAGCGTCATTATAGCTGACGATTGAAGAGACATGTTATGAGAGTGTTGTTTCACGAGGATTACAAAACTTGGTGAAGATTAATATTGTAAATACCACGATGAGATCGCAGAATATATCCGAAAGAAGGGGAAAACTTAGCTGTCACCCACAATGTAATTTCCTATATAAAGGGTTCAAGTAAGTCCAGATGATGATGATGTATTTTTTAGAGTTGAGAAAACCTTGAGGAGAGAGAAACTCCAGAAAATAAAGTTGTAATTCGAGTTTGAATATTTTCTGTAAACATTTCTGAGATCTAAATAATAAAAGTGTCGTTTAATTCTTTAATCTTCAACTAGTTTCACTTAGATTTTTATAGGATCTTAATAGGGGTGTAGTGTGGGAAATCCTGCTACTACATTTTGGCGCCGACTAAGGGGAAACGAAGATCCAAAATCTCTAATTACAATTTGAAGATTTGGAGAAATTGAAGAAATGGCTGGAAGAAGGAGAAGAAATACATCAGAACCACCAACAACAGTGAGAAGAAGTAAAAGACTTGCAGGTGAAGAAACAAGTGTATTAGGAGAATCTTCAAGGATGAGAATTAGGAGGAATAGAACAAGGAATGAAAGGGAAAATTCAATTCAACAACCAAACCAATCAACATCGGTACAAAATGGAAGAGTGGATTATGATAGAGTAAGCGTGCATACATGGAGATCAGATTCAATGAGAGAAGAAACAAATCGACAATTAAGAGAAGAAAATGGAGTAGGAAGAAATCAGGAGGTAGAAGAAGGATCGATTCATCAAGATAAAGATGAAATAGCAGAGGAATTAGGGCAAAGAATACAGGAAGAAAGAAGGTTAGAGGCGGTGGAACGTGCAAATTTAACAAGACAAAATCATGAGTTGAGAATGGAGAATTTAAGGTTACAAAGAAGAAGATCAAGAAGTACTACTAGATCAAGTTCAAGATCATTTAGAGAAATACCAAGGAGAAATTCTCCCATAAGAAATAATGGAGAAAATGTACAAGAAGAAACTAAAAATCCAAATAGAGGACAACGTCAGGGAGAAGAGAGAGTAAATAATGATTGTAACGATCCACAAGGAGAAACTTTAAATGGAAGACTAAATATTGAAAATCAAAGAAATGAAGGTAATCAAGATGGTGAAGAAAATCACGAAGAAGGTAGAAGAGTATTACATGGCCGAGAGCACGTCGTAAAATCAAAGAATTATTGAGAATGAAATAGAGAGACATTATGTTGAACAGCACGCCTAGCTTGCGAGAGAGAAAGACTAAGGGCGAAATGGAAGAACATGAGTTTCAAGAAGCAATAAGGCAAAACAATCATGATAATCGAGAAATAAGACGTACACAAAATCGCGAAAATGGCAATATTCGGGAAGAATATGACAGAATACAGAGAAGGATAGAAAGACAACAAAGAGAATTGGGAGAAATGAAGAAGTTGGTGGAGAAGAAATTAGGAGACAAAATCAATTGCGAATTTCGGATAGAAATGAAGAGGAAAATCGCAGGAGAAGAGAAAGTGCGTTAAAAAGACCAATAGAACAAAGCCCAACTGCAAATGAGCAAATTTTGAGGGAATTAGCAGAAATGAGAGGGATGATAAATAATAGAAGAGAAGGTGGAAGAAGGCAACTTGATGAAGCAATCGAAGAAGCAGCTAGAACTCCCTTCACACAGAAGTACAACTAAGAGGAATTCCTCCAAAATGCAATTTGCCAAAGACACTAAACAAAGTATTTTCGATGGGACTACTTGTGCTATTCAACATGTTAAAGCTTATGTTAGGTGTATGCTGCAGTGGGAGAATCATGATGCTGTTTTATGCAAGTACTTTGCATCCAGTTTGACTGGCGAGGCGCTAAAATGGTTTGAGGGATTGCCGAAAAATACTATTACTTCTTTTGATCACTTACAAGCTACATTTTTGGGTGCATACATAAGCAACAACTCTTCACGACCAGGTATCGAAGATGTGTTTGGATTAAAACAGAGAATTGGCGAGAGTCTAAAACATCTAACCATAAGATGGAAGACAATGTGTAGTGAGATGGCGGGAAGAGTAGATGAGAGATATCTTATTTTATCCTTTATTAATGCAATGTTTGTGACCAATTTGCTCTACATACAAATTTTCAGAATCAAAAACACCATCACAATGACTGAACTAAGAGAACTACAAGAAGAGTACATTGCTTTGGAAGAAAAACAAAACGAAATGGAGTCATACCCAATTGCAAACACCAGTTCTGTAATGGCTAATGGAAGTTTGCTTCCCAAAATGATTAATAACGTGGTGAGCACCTCGCAAGTTCAAGCAGAGAAAGTGGCGAATAATGACAAACAAAAACTAGTGGCTATGGGAAGTCGTGATCAAGAAGAATTTGAAAGAGAGAAGAATTATTACAATCGTGGAGGAAATAGTCAAATCCAAAGGCTTGACCAACCTCAAGAAACTTATGGTGGACAAAAGCAAAATAATTTCGAAATCGGGGAACATGAGAACCATATGGGAGGAGATTAAGATGCCACCCTTGAATGCTAGTGTAGAAAAATCTGGGAAGCTATCATTTTAATGGAAGATATACCCTCGCCATGGAACATGGGGAAGGAACCACATCCTAACACTCGTAATCAAGAATTCTGTCCTTATCATCATTTTCATGGGCATTCGATAAATAATTGCAGAAATGTAAAAAGAATAATCTTAAGAATGATCGATCAGGGGAAGCTAAATCATTTTCTAAAAGGGCATCAACAATCGCAACAATTGCCACCACCACCAGACGATCGCAGAATGACTAATGTAAAAGGAGAAGAAACTTTTGTTATAGAGGTTGGAACTAAAGCAAAGAATTTATTTTGTAATTCTATTGTGCATTCTTTCAGAACCATCGAAGATTTCCACGATAATGTCTTAAGTAGAGTCTTCGCCAGAGATATGGATGGAAAAGAAATAATGAATATAGCGAGAATCTCGCCATTAGAAGAGTGGCAGAAACAAGTCCTTTCTTTTACAGCACAAGAAGTACCAGAGCCTAGCGAGCTGCATGATAACCCATTGGTGGTAAGATTGGAAATAAAACCAGAACAAGAAGAAGAAGAAGAAGAAGAAGAAGAAGAAGGTAAAGAAAACAATAACGAAATGGAGGAGTCTTGGGCCATTGATAGAATCCTAATTGATACTGGAATTTCCGTAGATATCCTGTTCTACCACACCTACAGAACCATGGGTGGGAAAGATGAAGATTTGATACCATCGACATACAAAATCTATGGTTTTAATGGAACTGCCAACAAGCCTAAAGGGGAGATCACAATGAGAATTCCATTACGAGGAATGACTTCCAAGATTTTATTCTGTGTTGTCGATATTGAATCACCATATAACGCCTTAATTGGTCGACCTTGGCTACACAGGATATTGGGTGTTGCATCTACCTTTCATCAGTGCATTAAATTCCCTCATCCAAATGGTGTTGGAGTAATTAAAGGAGATTGGGGAGAAAGTAAGAAATGTTATGAGATAGATATCAAGTCTTGTGAGGAAAGAGCAGGGAAGAACAACAATTGGAAATACAGAATTAAGCAACAACATAGAAGTGACAAATTAATGGTTGATTCAATAGAGAATCATGAAGAAATAACTAACGAGCCTCTCGCAGAAATCAAGCAAAAAATAAAACACAGCAAAGGTACAGGTATAAAAAGCATAAAAGGAGGAAATGACAAGCAACTTGCGGGGAAACACTAAGTAAAAGAACAGATGATAAGGAAGATGAGAAGAATAAAGTGATAGAAAGATGAAATATGACGAGCAGATCGCTAGAAGTAGAAAGGTAAAGTTGTTTTTTCTGTTTGAGTGAATAAAATGAAATTGAAAAGTTGAAAAAAGAAAAAGAAAAGAAATTATTAAGATTTGAAGCTCGCAAGAAATTTTAAGAAACGCGAATATAATTTCGCAGAGATTAAGAGAATGGGACAAACCTTTATGGCGTGCACCTTAGTTCGCGAATACAATTTCGTAAGAGGCAAATGTAAGACCTACAAGCACGTCATAAAGGGGGTATCTCTTTATATGATTCAGGGATAAGGTTATACCGCTACTGGAACCTGAGTCATACAGATGTAGGGGTTAAAGAAAACCTATCCGGGAGAGAGATCTTGGATTTCCAACTTTATAAGGTTATACCCTGGTTGGACGACTGAGAGTCTCTTCCAAGAAGTGCAGAGTATGACCAAGGCGCCGAGGTACACGGTTTAGCCAAGGGTGCCCGGACGGACGAACCTACCCCGGCCATCTTTGGTAAGTCTTGGCTACAATGCACTTGGCCTGAAGAAAACCCCACCTAGGGTGCAGTCTTGTAACTATAAGCCATATAGGCATAAAGGACAAGAGGCTGCGAAAACAACTGGTTGTTGGTAAATCTGGATGGGAGGAGCTAGTCTTGTATGGCCGATGTGCCCTCCTTGAAGGGGAAACTAGGGGGAAGATAAGGGCGGCACCCTCCATTAGGGAGATGATAAGTGTCTTAAGACGGAAATGTCATGGGGCTTTAAGATCGCAAGATCATTTAGGCCTGTCATATTGTCGCGTAAATTATACAGAGGCAAAAAGCCATAAGAGAAAAAAAGTTAAGATGAGGTCAAGGGGTTTTTACATGCAAATGTGAAGACGTCCTGCGATTTCATCGCAAGACGGCAATGTCATGAGGCTTTGTTTTCGCGAGAAAACTTAGGCTTGTCATATTGTCGCAATACAATAAAGAAATGCAGATAAGACAAGATCAATGGGTCAATACATGAGAGTGTAAAGACGTCCTACGATCTTGTCGTGGAAAGAATACTATGGCAAAGTAAGACCTTTAAGTAGGAAGGCATGATAAGACCATAAGATCGCAAAAATAATAACACGAGAATATCAAGGTTTGCGACAATATCGCAGAAATTATGAAATTCGCCAAAATATTCGTTTATTAACTTTCTCATATTGCAGATGAATAATAGAGGCAAGCATGGGAATGAATAGAATGGTAAAGATTATTATTCATCACCATATGAGAAATTTATATGGATATTAAAGTGCAGATAATTAGCAGGTGCAAACTATATTGACCAAGTTATATTTGCAAAAAAGAGGATGTTCTTTCATTCATACAGATAAAGGGGCAAAGAAATTTACACATTAAATTGAAGAAAGTTGCAACAAATTGAAGAAACTCGCGATTGATTACATAAAAGAAAGAAGTCAGACAGATACATTGTTTCATTTATCAACATTGTTATCTTTATCAGATTCTTCTTTTTCACCGGATTTCTCTTCTTCATTATCTTTGATGGGTTCTTCATCATCGCCAGAATTTGTTTCTTCGTCGTTATTTTCTTCTTCACTTTCGTCAAAATCTTCATCAGAGTCAGAAATACCAAGATCTAGAATTATTGATGGTATTGCCTTTGCAAGATCAGGATACAAAGAATGAGGAATTTCATGGTCGTCACAAACCTGCTTGGTGGTATCATTACGAGTAATGAGGAGGGTTCTATTAAAATTTGCAGAAGTAATCCCAAATTGATCTTTTAATCGCGAGTATTTATTGTTGCGAGCAGTAAGATCGTTCGCGAGTTGATGATTAATATCTTCTAATTCTCTCATCCTTACACGACATATGTCTTCATAATCTGCGAGAATAAGGCACAGATAAGATAGAAGTTATAAGAAAGAATAATAAAAGAAGCAAAAGGTTAATAGAATAGAGTGGTTAACAACCTTCTTTCTCAGAAATCAAGTCCCTAATTAAGGCCGATTGATCAGCATGAAGACTAGCATCTATACCTAAATTATTCCTAGCATTATCAAGAACATGTGCTTCCCAAGAAAACTCATCATCGCTAGTAATAAGAAGGCGAGAACGAACTTGAGTTTCTCTTGCAAGAAGATCTTTATTTTCGCAGAGGAGTTTATCTCTTTCCATTTGAACTTCGAGAAGAATTTTATGGAAATCTGCTAGAGTTTCGCTGCCATTTCTAATTGCTTGATCTTTCTCGTCAACAAGATCACTATTTCTACTTCTTAATCCATTGATCACTTCTTTTGATTCATGATAAAGACGCTTAAATTTATTAGATAATCCTAAAGTGTGTCTGTGTTCAATGGTTAGGAGATTAAACTTAAATTTAAGTTCCTCTATAGAGAGGGATTTAATTTGTTCTTCAGCAAAATTACTTAAGGAGTTATTAAGGCGAGCAAGAAGAGTATTATCATCTACAGGTTCGGGAAAGGTTTGAAGGAACGTAGCTTCGTTAGTTAGACCATAAACATCTGCAAAAATGATTGCTTGGATAAGCTATATAAAAAAAAAAAATCTAAAAGAAAGAAAAAGTAAATCATACCATAAAGTTGTTTGTTGGCATTGTTAAGATCCAAAATCTTCTGTTTATCAACTGAAGCTTCAGTTTCCAACAGTTTATTTTTCTCACGAAGCACAACAATTTTAGCCTCAAGTTTCTCTTTATCTTGGCGAAGGTTAACAACCTTTCTCTTAAATGAAGCACATTTATTATCTAAATCAGCAGCAACGCAGAAAAAAAGAAGCTCTTCCAACCTGCAACAGAGTTTTATAAGTACAAAAAATTTGACGAGAGAAATCTGGCAATTTAAGAAACAACTAAGAGAACATACCAAAATACCAAGTGCATTTAAGAAGCTTGGAGTTAGAGTTCCATAAATTCCACGAAGAGAATTATTATCAGATAAGATTGGAGCATCGCACACTTTGACGAGCGCTTGAGCTAGCCCATTAAGAGTCTCATCGCCATACTCATTCGCAGTTCCACGAGAAGAATCGCCAAAAAGCATGGACAGTTGGGTCATGGAAGAATCGAGGAAGAAGAATTTTTCACAGAAGGGACTTCTCTAATATCGTCAAATTCTTCGATAAATTCATCATTAGATTTATTACTAACGATTGAATCCAATTGGGTATGTTGAGAAGAAGAATGCTGAGTTTTATTTTTCTTCAAAGGAGGCTCGCTGGGTTCTTTATCACGAGGGGCAGAGCGTCTTCCTTCGCTTGAAGCGGTAGATTTCCCTTTACGATTAGTTGAAGGTTTTTCCTTAGGTTTTGGCTCTAAAGGTGGTAATTCTTCAATTACCTACAAACACAGATAAAGATAAGAAATAGGGGCAACAATATATTGTTAATTAATAAAGGAATATTTCTTACTTCATATGTGAAAGATCTAAGAGCTAGAAGAGTGCTGGGTTTCCTATATTTCTGGTAATTAAGCTTCATTTTGGCAACCTGCAAGATAATGGAAAAGTTAGCGAGAGTGTGAAGAAATAAATAATAATAGCATAAGAAGATGAGAGAGTATACATCGGAAGACCTATCAGGCCAGTTGAAAGTCCATGGTTCATAGTGAGAGAGATTCACAGGAAGTTGGAAAGAACCGGATATATAAGGACCTTTAAGGCATAAGGGAAAAATAAACCACTTATCGTCATTAGAATGACGAGGACCATCATTTGTATTGGTATGAAAATCAATATCTTGCATAAGATCATCTTCACCAGTGACCTTCTTTTTATGCAAACGGACACCCCAACAGGTACTATCCCTTACCATGGGGAGTAATTGGTAATTTCGAAAGAAGTTATCTACAATATACTTTGCAGGGATAATCGGAATATGTTTATATTTAAGACTTTTATGTTCTTCGGAATATTGGGATCCTTTGCCAGCACCACGAGAGGCATATTCCAATAATAATCTAATACAATCCCCGCCAAGTTGATACACCTCTCGTGAAAATCTCTTATCAGAAATTATTTGGTAAAAGAGTGGAAGTTCAGGGTTGTAGAGAGGAAGTGGAAGACCAGGTTCAAGTTGGCCTAACGAAACTATAATTCTTTCACGAGAACACTGAAAATTAGAAAATAATTCAAGAGAAAGAACTGATTTGGGACTTTGATCTGGAATTAAAGATAATTCAAATCCTTGATTTTTAAGTTTTTCTTGCATCAAATTGAAAGCAATAAGATTTTTAGCACCAGCAGCAACCATTTTGAGAGAATGGGAATGAAAAAAGATTGAAAAAATGGCGAAAGATATTAGATGCGCGATTTGCGGGAAAGCAATGAAATTTGCAGAGAAGAAGAAGGAAAGAGAATGAGAAGAAAGAAAAAGAGAAGAATGAGAGAAGGTATTTATAGCAGAAGAAGTTTCTCGAGAAAACAAAATAGTTAATACAATGAAAGGACGTGAATGGTCAAATAACAGCGGTTTAAGATGACGTGTCGAAAAATATATGGGTGATAAAATTATATGAAGACAGCTGGTGAAAGGTTTAGAGACGTGTCAGAATAAAGGTGGAGGTGAAAAGATAGGAGATTACGGCAATTTATTCTCACGATCTTCTCTTCTTCGCAGAAAAGACATGAGAAGAGGCAAGATGTAGTACCAGAATATCGCCACAACGATATTCTCGTAGTAAGAACAACGCTTTCACGAGAAGGTCAAATATTCCTATAAGTATAAATGACATTGTTCACGAGAGTGTCGTAAGGATTCTTCAGCAACATTTGGCGAGCGTCACATGGAAGCGTCATTATAGCTGACGATTGAAGAGACATGTTATGAGAGTGTTGTTTCATGAGGATTACAAAACTTGGCGAAGATTAATATTGTAAATACCACGATGAGATCGCAGAATATATCCGAAAGAAGGGGAAAACTTAGCTGTCACCCACAATGTAATTTCCTATATAAAGGGTTCAAGTAAGTCCAGATGATGATGATGTATTTTTTAGAGTTGAGAAAATCTTGAGGAGAGAGAAACTCCAGAAAAGAAAGTTGTAATTATGAGTTTGAATATTTTCTGTAAACATTTCTGAGATCTAAATAATAAAAGTGTCGTTTAATTCTTTAATCTTCAACTAGTTTCACTTAGATTTTTATAGGATCTTAATAGGGGTGTAGTGTGGGAAATCCTGCTACTACATTGGTCACTTTGCCAATAATTCATCAAACGAGCAACGCTTGCTCAGATGAGTAATATTTACTCAAATCAAGGAATATTGGTTCAACTATCAATATTCAACAAATTATCGAGCAACACTCGCTCACCTCAACGTGAGGATTCCACCACTGTCTCAGCGGACACGTTCGCTTAATGAGTTGCATAATATTTCACAAAATCATGTTTAACTCAGCAAATACGTGGACTTATCGTCCCGCGAAGTCATGGAATCAGCAACTGACTAAATAAACCACGAGACATCAATCGTGTCACTTGGGGGGATATCAACTAGGGATTTGGTCTGGCGGTCTACGACACGTGTGTTCAAACACACGATGGAATGTGAGCAAGTCGTGCTGTAAGATCAGAATATTGTCACAATAATATTCCTGCGAAATAAACAACAGTTCTGCGAGACATGTTTACGATACATCAATGATATTCTACGAAACATCTCATAGTGATGTAAGGAATGACATATCGGATGAAAACGACAGAAACATGAGAAAATTGTGACATTTCTGCGATGAATCGATAAAACCTGTGAAATATTAAGGCGGTGCTAACTGCGATTTATCGCAAGAACCCAGATCCGAAATTAAAGGGAATCTTAGCTGTAAATGAGCTGTAATCCACTATGTAAATGCCTATATAAAGGAGATGAATAGTTCCAGAGAGAGAGATGAATTTTTGAGTGCTAAGAAAGTTTTTAGGAGAGAGAAAATCTTATTAAGTGAATTATATTCTTGATTACTGTAATTATTTTAAGATCATATTAATAAAAAAGGTCCTTAATCTTCAAATTGTGTCATAAATATTGATAAATTCTTGAGTAGGGTGTAGTGTGGGAATTCCTGCAACTACATTTTGGCGCCCGAACAGGAGAATCAATTTGAGAAATTTCAAATTGCAACTTGAAGATTTGAAGAAATTGTTAGAATTGAAGAAATGGCTAGAAGGAGAAGAAATACATCAGAACCACCAACAACAGTGAGAAGAAGTAAAAGAATTGCAGGTGAAGGAACATGTGAATTGGAAGGATCTTTAAGGATCAGATCAGGAAGAAGTAGAATGAGAAATGGAGCAGAAAATTCAATTCAACCACCGAATCAACAAACACAAGCACAAGATAGAAATGTGGATTATGATAGAGTAAGTGTGCATACTTGGAGGTCGGATTCGATAGAAGAGGCAGAAAATCAAGAAGAGAAAAGAAATCAAGAAGTGGATGGAGGAGTAATTCATGAAGGACATGAGGTAGTAGATGATTTGAGACAAAGGATACAGGAAGAAAGAAGATTAGAGGCAGAAGAACGTGCAAATATTACAAGGCAAAATCATGAACTAAGAATGGAAAATTTGAGGTTGCAAAACAGAAGATCAAGAAGCAGCATGAGATCAAGTTCAAGATCATATAGAGAAGAAACAAGACAAAATCATCCTATACAAAATATTGGCGTGAATTTGATAAATGATCGTTATATTCCACGCGATGAAACTTTGGACATTAGACATAATCAAGATGAGGGAGAAAATCAAGAAGAGAGAAGGAGAATGTTACGTGATGAAGAGATTCGAAGAAATCGCAGGATAATTGAAGATGATATTGAGAGGCATTATATTGAGCAAGTACATTTAGTGGGAGAAAGAGAGAGATTGCGAGCCGAAGTAGAAGAACAAGAAATTCAAGCAGCATTGTGTCAGAATAATCATGATAATCGAGAAAGACGACATGTACAAAATCGTAATAATGATAATCTAAATGAGGAATATGAGAGAATTCGCAGAGACATAGAAAGGCAACGAAGAGAAACGATAAGGGATGAGGAAATTCGCAGAGAAGAAAATGAAAGACAAATTAATTTGCAAATTCAAGAAGAAGAAAATCGCAGAAGAAGGCAAAATCAAGATGTTGAAGAAGAAGCACGAAATATCGCAAGACAAGAAAGGCATGAATGCAGACAAAGAGAAGCTGCGTTGAAAAGGCCAATGGAGCAAAATTCTGATAGGAATGAGCAAATCTTGCGAGAATTAGCAGAAATGAGAGGAATGATAAATAACAGAAGAGAAGGAGGAAGAAGACAACTTGATGAGGCAATCTAAGAAGCTGCGAAAACTCCATTTACTCAAGAGGTACAATTAGGAGGGATACCTCCAAAATGCAATTTTCCGGTGTTGACCAGTATTTTTGATGGGACTACATGTGCCGTCCAACATATCAAAGCCTATATTCGATGCATGCTACAATGGGAGAACCATGATGTCGTCTTGTGCAAATATTTTACGTCAAGTTTAACTGGCGAAGCACTAAAGTGGTTTGAAAGTCTCCCCAAGAATACAATAACTTCGTTCATGCACTTGCAAACTACTTTCTTAGGAGCATACATAAGCAATAACTCTACACGACCTGGAATTGAAGATGTGTTTGGATTGAAGCAGAGAGTTGGCGAGAGTTTAAAGAACTTAACGATAAGATGGAGGACAATGTGTAGTGAAATGGCAGGAAGAGTAGATGAAAGATATCTCATTTTGTCCTTCATAAATGCTATGTTTGCGACAAATCTATTATACATCCAGGTATTCAGAGTTAAAAACACAATCACTATGACAGAACTGCGAGAATTGCAAGAAGAATATATCGCTTTGGAGGAAAAACAAAATGAGATGGAGTCATATCCAATTCTCACAGGCACAAGTTCAGCCGCATCAAATGGAAGTTTATTACCAAAGATGATTAATACAGTGGCAAGTACCTCCCAAAATCATCAAGAGAAAATGGAGATTGATAATCAACGTAAGGTAGTAGCAATGGGGAGTAGATATCAGGAGGAATTGGAAAAGGAGAGAAATTTTTATAATCGCAATAACAATAATAAGGTCCCAAGGTTTGATCAACCGCAAGAGACTTATGGTGGACAGAGGCAGAATTATTCAAGAGAGCAAAGAGGTCAGAGGATTATATGGGAAGACATCAAATTGCCACCTCTAAATACCAGTATAGACAAGATTTGGGAAGAGATTATTTTGATGGAGAATATACCTTCACCATGGAACATGGGGATAGAACCACATCCTAACAACCAAAATCAAGAATTATGCCCTTATCATCATTTTCATGGCCATTCTGTGAGTAATTGTAGAAATGTAAAAAGAATTATTCTGCGAATGATTGAACAGGGGAAGTTAAATCATTTTCTAGCGAGATATCCACAACCTCAAAGAATTGCCGCCAGCACTAGAAATTCGCAGAGTCAATGTTGCGAAAGAAGCAGAAACATTTGTCATTGAAGTAGGAGCTACAACAAAAAATCTATTTTGCAATTCAATTGTACATTCGCAGAAAACAATAGAAGATTTCCATGACAATGTGCTAAGTAGAGTATTTGCAAGGGATATAGAGGGAAGAGAGGTGATGAATATTGCGAAGATTTCTCCATTAGAAGAATGGCAAAAACAAGTTATTTATTTTACTGCACAAGAGATACCAGAGCCAGGGAAGATGCATGACAACCCATTGGTGGTGAAGTTAGAGATAAATCCAAAGTACAGAGAAGAAGAAGATGATGATGGTGACGCAGCAAGTGATTCTTGGGCAATAGATAGGGTTTTAATTGACACTGGCAGCTCGGTAGACATCTTATTCTATCATACTTATCGAACAATGGGTGGAAGAGATGATGAGTTAATCCCCTCAACTTACAAGATCTATGGTTTTAATGGCACTGCAAATAAGCCAAAAGGAGAAATTACTATGGAAATTCCATTGAACAAGATATCTTCAAAAATTAAGTTATGTGTAGTGGATATAGAATCTCCTTATAATGCCTTAATTGGAAGACCATGGCTCCATGGGATCTTGGGCATAGCATCCACATATCATCAATGCATAAAGTTTACACATCCTCATGGTATTGGGATAATTAAAGGTGATTGGTTTGAAGGAAAAAAGTGTTATGAAGTTGACATTAATACTTGCGAAGAAAGAAACGCCAGAAGTCGTAATTGGCAACATAACAGGAAGCAAACTCAGAGAGCAGAGAAATTGATGGTGGACAGTATAGAGTTGCGGGGAAAGGATATATTACAAGAATAGTTTGTGCCAAAAGAATCAATGGTGATTAATCGCGCAAAGATGGGAAAAAGTTGAAATCTTCATTCTTCGCAGGAAAATAAACAAGTGCAAGGTGCTGGGAAAAAGTTGAAATCTTCATTTCTCGCAAGAAAATAAAAAGCAACAAGATATTGCGAATAATCATTCGTTACAGAAGAAAAGAAGTGCAACAATATCATGTTGCGAACAATCTAAAAACAAGAATAACAAGAAGTGTGCAGACAGAATATTAAAAGAAAAACTTTGCTCAAAAATAAGAATTTTTTTTTTATTAAAAGAAAAAGATGATGATTTCGAATCATATAATAATTTTTAATGCAAATGCATAAGACGGGCGCAAATCGCCTAAAAACATATAAGAATGGGACGAACTTTTATGGCGTACACCTTAGTTCGCGGATTCTATTCCGTAAGAGGTAATATCCTTAAAGTGCGTCATAAGGGGGGTATCTCTTTGCATGGCTATGGGAAAGGATATACTGCTGCTGGAACCTAGTCATGGAGATTTGGGATTATAGAAAATCCATCCGGGAGAGATAACTTGGATTCCCAACTATATAAGGTTATACCCTGGTTGGGCGCCCGAGAGTTTCTCCTAAGGAATGAAAAATATGATCAAGGCGCCGAGGTACACGGTTGAGCTGTGGGTGCCCGGGACGGATGAACCTACCCTGGCCATCCATGGCAAGTCTTGGCTTACGATGTGTTCGGCCCGAAGAAAACCCCACTAGGGTGTAGTCTTGTAACTATAAGCCATATAGGCATAAAGGATAAGAGGCTACGAAAATAACTGGTTGTTTCTAGAACCATATGGGAGGAGCTAGTCTTGTATGGTAGAAGTACGTATCCTTGAAGGGGCAACCAGGGGGAGAGATAAGGGCGATACCCTCCATTAGGGAGCTGTGTATCAAAAAAGACGGAAATGTCATGGGACTTTATATTCGCAAGAATATTTAGGCCCGTCATATTGTCGTATGACACAAACAGCAATGTCATGGGACTTTATATTCGCAAGAATATTTAGGCCCGTCATATTGCCGCATGACATGCCAAAAAGCCTAAAGAGAAATGTTAAGATGAGATCAATGGGTTTTTGCGATAAGATCAAAAGATGAGATAAATGAAATCAATGATAAGAGGATATAAATCGCAAAGACGTCCTGCGATTTCATCGCAAAGACGCCAATGTCATAAGTCTTAAAAAGCAAAGAGAGATTAATCTCACAAGATGGCTTAGACTTATCATATTGTCGCAGAGATCAAAATAAATGATAAGACAAGATCAATGGATTATTACATGTAAAAATAAGAATGTCCTGCGATCTTGTCGGATAAAAGTGGCATAATAAGACCTTTAACTAGGAAGGCGAAATAAGACCACAAGAGAGGTTATATCTGCGAAGCATATAACAGATTTTTTGCAGAATTATTTGCGATAATTCATTTATCATATTGCAGATTAATAACAAGAGGCAAGTATGGGAATGATGCATAGAATGATAAATATTGTTATTCATCATTATATGATAAATTCATACAGATAATTAAATTCATACAGATAATTGGAGATTAATGATTATATTAACCATCTTGCAAAAATAATTGTTTCTTGAATTTTTAATGACAAACATATAGAAGCAAAAAAGAATTTATATATTGAAAGACATCAGGAGCTGCAGATAATTCGCAGAATATTACAATTTGTCGCAGATAATTATCGCAAGAAAGAAAGAGAGAAATACAGGAGAAGATCAAAAGGAAAAAATAAAACTATTGAGATTTATCTCCATCATTATTTTCATCTTTGTTTTCACCATCTTCATCATTAGTTCCTTCCTCATCTTCGCTTTCACTTTCATCTGCATCAGCCTCACTGTCAGAAATAACTGGTACTTGAGAACTGGCTGGGATATTATCCATAAGACAAGGATATAGACTAAGAGGAAGATCGTTATCTTTGCAAACTTTCTCAATAGCATTATTGCGAACGGTGAGAAGAGTACTACGCAAGTTTGAGTTGGATATCTTTATTTTCTCTTGCAGTTTAGAGATTTTTTCATTACGGGAAATAAGATTTTTCGCAAGACCACTCTTTTCTTCTTCAAGTTCTGCTATCCTTTTGGAATATCTTTCTTCAGATTCTGCGATGATACAACAACAAATTAGAAATTTGTTGGAAATCTACAAGAAATACAAAGATATTAAAGGAACAATAAATAATAAACTTCTCTTTCATGGATCATTTCTTGTATCAAGGTTGCTTGCTCGGTATGAAGACTGACATCTATCGCTAAATTTTTCCTAGCATTATCGAGAATTGTCGCAGCCCATGCGAATTCATCATCACTTTGAATGAGAAGACGGGAACGAATTTGTTCTTCTCTTTTAAGAAGTTTAATGTTTTCATTCTTAAGTCTATCTCTTTCAAGTTCAGTATCAATAAGAGTATTGCAGAATTTTGATAGAGCTTCAGCGCCTTGAAGAGTAATGCGTTCTTTATCCTTCTCGAGTTCATTTTTATTGGCTTTTAAGACTTTGATTTTTTCTCTAAACTCTTCTCTGCAAGTATTTAAACTATTGGATGTACTTAAGACAAATATATAATCCATTCTCATAAGGAAAATGTGATATTTAAGCTCATCAATGGACAAAGTATTAATTTTTTTCGTATGAATAGTTATTTAAAGCGTCATTAAGACGCTGAAGAAGAGTGGTTTCATCTATGGGTTCATCAAAAGAATTAAGAATGAGGGCTTCATCAGTAAGATTATAAGCATCTGCAAAATGGTTGCTCAAATAAGCTAAAATAGAAAAAAAAAAAAAAAGATTCATACCAATAACTTGTTTGCAGAATTTCTCCTTGTCAACTAATTTCTGTTGAAGAACTTTAACTTCTACTTCAAGCGATTTGTTTTTATTAAGGAGCTCAGCATTTCCAGCTACTTCCAACTGTTTACATTTTTCGCGAAGAATGGATATTTCAGCTTCATATTGCTTATTCTTCTCACAAAGTTTCTCAGACTCAGATTGTGAATCAGTAAGCCTTTTCTGCGATGATGATAATCTACTTTCTAGTTCTGAAGCAACGGAAAAAGAAGCTCTAGCAGTCTGTGACAGAAAAGAGAAAATGAGTAAGATAAGTAAAAGATCTTTGATACTCATGACAAATGTAAAGTTTACTACAAGAAAAATAAAGGAAAGGGGCATACCAACGAATCTAGCGCATGAAGAAAACCTGGGTTGATAAATCTTGAGACTCCTTTAAGATCTTTATTATTAGTCAAGATTGAAGCGTCGCAGATCTTCGAGAGATAGTTGCAAGTACGAGTAATATCATCCTCTCCAATACCTTGTATAGGGTTTCTAAAAATGTTTGACAATTGATCCATTGGAGTCTCAGGGTGAGAAAAACCCATCGCAGACATAATTCTTGCGGAAGAAATATGTATTGAAGTGCCCACGGAGGCATCATTATTAACTCCACTATTTTTTTCAATTTCATTATATTTTTCAGCGATAATAGAAGTTTCTCTGAGTGGAGAATTTAAAGAAGGAAGCGGCTGAGTTTTTCTTATCTTCTTTGGAGGACCGTCAGCGGTTTGATTTTTATTGAGGCGAGGAGAAGCACCGGAACCTTCATTTGGAGTTATTACTCTTTTGCCTTTATTTTTGGCTTCAACCGCCGCGACAAATGGTATTTCCTTGAAAACAATCACACATGAAGATAAGAAACAGGGGCAACAATATATTGTTAAAGGTTATAGAAGATTGTTTCTTACTTCATTTGTGAAGGTCTTCAAAGTTTGTAGGAGATTGGGATTCCCAGTATTAGCATAGCTAAGCTTCATTTTTTCAATCTATTAAAGATATTTCAATAATCATTAAGAATAATAAATTTATCCAAATTTTCGAATAATGATAAATTTTGCGAGATATACCTCAGAGTTCCTTTCAGGCCAGTTAAAAATCCAAGGATGATACGCTGCAAGATTCGCAGGAAGATCAAGAGTGCCAGAAATATATGGACCTTCAAGGAGGAGAGGAAATCCGCACCACTTATCATCTTTTGAGTAACGTGGACCTTGGTTTTTACTCGAATGATAGTCTATATCTTGCATAAGAATTTTATCCTTCGCAACCTTTTTATTCTTATTTAAACGAACAACCCAACACGTGCTCTCTTTCTTTATGGGAATCACTTGATAATTCGCGAAGAAATTCTCCACGGTATATTTCGCCGGAATAATTGGGATATCTTTTAAATCGGGATGTCTCGCATCATCAGGATAGCGAGATCCTTTACCAGCTCCACAAGAGGCATATTCGAGAATGAGACGAATACAGTCTCCACTTAATTGGTAGATTGCACGTGAAAATTTAGCGTGAGAAATAATTTCATAAAAAAGAGGGAGTTCTGGGTTATAAAGAGGGATAGGAAGGCCAACTTCTAGTTGACCTAGCGAAATAAGGATTTTCTCATTGGAAGAAGGAAATCCTGAGATTAGTTCAATAGAGAGATCAGAGTCTGAAGATTGACCAGGGATCTCAGAAAGTGTGAAACCTAAAGTTTGGAGCTTCTGTTGGTGTTTTTGGAAAGTGGGTTGACCTAATTTTTTAGCAGGAGCCATTTTTTAGTATGGGAATGATGATTAAGATGAAGAAGAATAAAGAATTAAAATTGAAATAGTGATAGATCCGGAATTTGCGGAAGAAGATGAAGAACAGTAGAGTTGCAGAGAAGAAGTAAGAAGAAAGAGTAAAAAGAATAGGGGAAATTGGCGAAGAAGATATTTATAAGAGAAGAAGATTCTCGAGAACATCAATGCATTCAATGAAGAAAAGACGTGAATGGTCAGAATTCAACGGTTAAAAAAAAAAGATGTGTCAAGGGATAAATGATAGAGAAAAAAACGCGTAGAATATCTAGCGATGGATGAAGAGACGTGTCAGAATGAAGGGAGTATGAAAAGACAAGAAGTTGCAGCAAATCAAGAAACTTAAATTCTCATGATCTTTATCTTCTTCGCAGAAAAGATATGAGAAGAGGCAAGATGTAGGATCAGAATATTGTCACAACAATATTCCTGCGAAATAAACAACAGTTCTGCGAGACATGTTTACGATACATCAATGATATTCTACGAAACATCTCATAGTGATGTAAGGAATGACATATCGGATGAAAACGACAGAAACATGAGAAAAGTGTGACATTTCTGCGATGAATCGATAAAACCTGCGAAAGATTAAGGCGGTGCTAACTGCGATTTATCGCAAGAACCCAGATCCGAAATTAAAGGGAATCTTAGCTGTAAATGAGCTGTAATCCACTATGTAAATGCCTATATAAAGGAGATGAATAGTTCCAGAGAGAGATGAATTTTTGAGTGCTAAGAAAGTTTTTAGGAGAGAGAAAATCTTATTAAGTGAATTGTATTCTTGATTACTGTAATTCTTTTAAGATCATATTAATAAAAAAAGGTCCTTAATCTTCAAATTGTGTCATAAATATTGATAAATTCTTGAGTAGGGTGTAGTGTGGGAATTCCTGCAACTACACGTGCAATCAGTTAAAGGAATCAGCAAAGTAGTGGGTGGAAAATTAACCAAGTCTCCGCACGATGAGTAATTGGTTTAACACGATTTCCCACCTCCCTACTCTTTGACTCCAGCAAATTGTCACACTTCATGGGATCATGGTGTTTTCATCTCCGACATTATATAATGTCTCTGAATCCTGATTGAAAGAAGAACATTCGAAGAGTTTTCAAACATTCGAACAACGATCGTCTGAACGTGCAATTTCTCACCAAAGTTCATACAAGCGCTCCTTTGTCTACACGAACTCACAGAAATTACTCTCAATCAGGAAAAATTCAATCATTCAGAGCATTTCACGATGAATTCATAACATACCTACAATCTCATATCATCATTGATCTCACACATTTCTCAGCTTCCCTACTACAGATCAACCCATCCTCTCTTGTGACCGAATTTACTCTGGAACAACCATTGTCTTGGTTTAGGACGGAGTACTACATATTGGTCTCTCGAACTTAAAGAACCCCCTTAATAGCGGTGCATCTGTATGAGGTTGAATATTTCGCTCGGTTCAAGGAATCTCCTCCGCACGGTCGTCCTCAATTCCGAAAAAACCAGCAAATCATTTTTCCCCATCTACAGATTGGCGACCATAGTGTGAGATCATTCTCTAGGATTCAATCTATCATTTTCACAAGATGGTTGGTCTTAGGACTGATCCAACTACTTTAAATTCAATCCAGAATCTTTCAAACAGGAGTCCTCCTCCTTCTAACGCTATGTATGGCAGCACGGAGGATGGGAGAGTCCCAACTCTAACTAAGTTAGCACGAATTCTAGAGATCCATACCAGGAACATGGATCTGATGAAGGATACAATGAACCACATACTTGATTTCCTCATAAAGCTAACATCCGAGTTAGGCAGAATCTCCGCTTCGGAAGTCTCAGCACAAGGGACTAACTCGTCACACGGTGGCCGTCAAATCAACAGTTTCACTACCTATGAGAAGTCGGTAGACCAAGAGGTGACACAGTTGGTCGAAGGCTTATGTGAACTCCTGCACTTTTCCAGGAAGCAACGAATGGACACGATGGCTGCACTCAACCAGATATCGTCTGAAGTACCATTAGCTCCCTCATCTCCAGCAGTTGAAGAAATATTCGTGATGTCTGAGCATTCAATCAACAACATCACCTTTGGAGAAGAGGGCCGCATGGCAGATGAAAGACATAACCGAGCCCTGTATGTAACCAGTTTTATCAAAGAATCTGAATTCAAAAGAGCTCTCGTTGATACGGGCGCTTCTACAAATATTGTCACCATGAAGACTCTCAAGGCGACCAAGTTCCCACGGAACAAGATCATTCGTCATCCCATCTTGATGACAGGTTTTGAAGGAAGCCAGATCCATACATATGGATATGCGTACATAGACCTGAAGGTGGGGCCTATCCAATCAAAAGCAAAGTTCCGCGTGATCGAGCAAGAGCCTGAATATCACATGATACTCGGACGACCGCGGCTTCATGACAACAAGGTGGTTCCTTCAACATATCATCAATGCATGAAAGCTCTAATCAACAACAAAATTGTTCGTATTGCGGCTTCATCATCACCTTACGCCCAAGTCTATGACGCCGAATTCCTTGAGTCTCAGAAGAACATTCCCGAACCTCCAAATAAGGTTTACAGCGCTCCGCTCCTAAATTGGAAGTCCATCGAAAATGCTACAGACAAGCTATCATCCTTAGGTGTCATGACGACTAATCCATCTACTACACCAATTAAGCGCAACAAAGACCATATTTCAACTCATGAATCTAAATTCATCACCATTCACGATGCGGCGGGAGTATCGTTTATCGGCGCAAAGATTAGCAATTAACATGGGAGAATGGTAAAGAGTCTTCCCGCCCCAAAGAATCATGTCAGAGTGAATCATCACTCGAAGAAGAGATTCAAGATGCTCCTTGAAAATTACAAGACGACACTGACTCCACTGCTGATAATCTCGAAACGATCAATATCGGAACGAAGGACGATCCAAGGCCGATTCTAATTAGCTCATCACTGTCACCAAAGGAACGGACAGAGTTAATAACACTACTGAAGGAGTATCAAGACATCTTCGCATGGACATACGAATAAATGCCTGGTCTGGACGATAAACTGGTTACTCATCATCTACATATTACACCCGGTTCCAAAGCCATCAAATAACCACCAAGACAGTTCAAACACGAAGTCGAAGAACAAATCAAGGTTGAGGTTCAGAAATTATTAGCAGCAGGGTTTATCAAACCCATTCAACATCCAACATGGCTTCATGTTGAGAAGAATAAACTCTGAACAATCTTTGAAGATTTCTAGTATGCATCACAGATGCCCGGAACAAGTTTCCTAAAGTGATTTTCCATAGGGACAATCATTAGGAACAATCAAATAGAATCTTATTAGGTTTATCATGTTTGCTTGCTCTGATACCAATTGAAAAAGCGAGGGTCTAACAAACTCACCCAATATTTTGTTTAGGTAATCTGTATGAACAAACTCCAATATAATTCCAAGAAAATAAACTAGACAGTCAGACTCAATCAATGGAAATATATCCAAGAGTTATATCTTTGTTTCACAATATAATCAGCAAATCAAACAGATAAAAATCCGCGAGCCTGATTATTATGCGAAATAATTTGAACGGTACCAAACCAATGTTCAAGTGTTAACCAATTTATATTAACAACCAAAGGTTGGACTATCTAATTGATTAAACTACACACAACTTGTGATATTTTAATTATATAAACAAATATAATACGGAAAAAAAAAATAACACAAACACCATAATTTTTGTTAACGAGGAAATCGCAAATGCAGAAAAAACCCGGGACCTGGTCCATATTTGAACACCAAATTGTATTAAGACGCTACAGACACTATCCTACACCAAGTTAAATTCAGACTGGAATATAGTTGCGCCCTAACCAATCTCACATTGATCAACGTACAATTGCGTTCCTTACGCCTATGAATCCCAGCAGGACTCTATGCACTTGATTCCCTTAGATGATCTCACCCACAACTAAGAGTTGCTATGAACCAAAGTTGAATACTTGATAAACCAATCTGTCTCACACAGAAAATTCTATTGAATAGATAAATCTGTCTCCCACAGAAATACCTATGAGTTTTGTTCTGTATTTTGATAAATCAAGGTGAACATGAACCAATTGATACACCAGACTTATATTCCCAAAGAACATCCTAGTAATATCAATCACCTAACAATGATCTTAATCGCATGGAAGCGGAACAAGATATTGTGTAATTACAAACGATCAGACAAAGATGTTTGTGACTTATTTTTATCTTACCTATCGGAGATTGAATCTCGAGAAAATCTTAGAGAAGATAGTACTCAATACGATAGAACAAAGTAAGATCAGAACACGCAACTACAGAGAAAATAGTTGGGTCTGGCATCAGAATCCCAATAAAGTATTTAAGTCATTAACCTATAATAGTTTTAGAAAAACCTAGGTTAAAGGAGAATCGACTCTAGTCGCAACTAGTATCACACATGAGGTATGGGGATTAGGTTTCCCAGTTGCTAGAGTTCTCCCTTATATAGTCTTTAAATTAGGGTTTGTAATCAATTTTACCTTGTTAACAAAATATTCAGTATTCACAGTTAGATGAAAACCTGATTAGACTCAAGCTAATATCCTTCAACCATTACTAGTTGTATAAGCTAGAGTCGAGTCTCCTTTAACCTTAGGTTTCTACCGAGACCCTGTAATATGTATTGATCTCTTTACCTTGGTGACTATTATTATAGAGGAGGAATTCAGAATAATAATAGACGAAAACTAGAAAACAGAATAAAAAGTAGTAATTCGAAGAAATATATCTTCTCTAGATTATGAACAAGAAAACTATTACAATTCTCTCTTTGTGACGCTCACAATCTCTCTAAACAAGGGATCAACCTTAAACTGTTTGCTAAGATTGCTTTTACAATAATTAATTGCCTCAAAAACTTATCTCTAGGTGTGCGTGTTAAACCTCCTTTTCTAGGGGTAAAACCACACACTCTAGATTGTCTTAGCTATGATCTAAACATATCTATTTATAGCTTTAGCGGTTTCCCAAACCTTATAGGAATCTATTTCCTTATCTAGGAATAATTCCCTTTCTAGGTATATTCCTTTTCTAGGAAGTATTTCCTTATATTGGCATACTTCCTTACTTTGGTTTGGTTTCCCAAATCTCTTAGGAATCTATTTCCTAACTAAGAGAATTGCCTAAAACAAAACCCTTTCCCAACTAAGAATTCTATCCAAATAAGGATTCCTTCCTAATATAGGATTCTTCCCTCAACTTAGCTTGAGATTTATTGGTTCACGGAGAGAGGAAGATACACATGTATCATGCGCCCCCCTTCAAGTACTTGAACTCCTGTGAAAGTTAAATTTGGAGGTTAGGGAACCCAAGAGTTCCTTTCAACCTACTGAACCATCTCTCCTTGCTGGAAACTTGACCTCGACATCTAATTTGAAAAGCGTCCATATCTATTCTTCTTGTCTTAGTCACTCTTAATTTCATGATGCAATCTTCTTTGAGCGGTTCTTCTTCTTCAAAAATACCAGATGGAGACGTATTCTTTTTCTTCACCTTCCGCTTGGGTGTATGAGAATGAATACCTTCAGTCGATTCCTTGAGGGTAACTTGAACCGACTGTGTGTATGTTTGTAGCTCAGCCACCTTTTTTTTCCATAGTTTGTGGTTCGCTATGCTTAGGATCATCAACTGACTTTCCCATCTTTTGGTTCCCTTGTTCTTTAAACGTTTTCTTGCTTCTCGAGTACCTCACCAAGATTTTTGTAGAGAGATCTAGTGAAGACCATAAACCACCGGAATCTTCCCTAAAGGTAATGAACCTTGATCTGATTCCAACTTGATACCTTTGATCTCTATACCTTGGTAGCTATTAATATAAAGGCGGAATTCAGAATAATAATAGACGAAAACTAGAAAACAGAACAAAAAGTAGTAATTCGAAGAAATATATCTTCTCTAGATTATGAACAAGAAAACTATTACAATTCTCTCTTTGTTACGCTCACAATCTGTCTAAACAGTGGATCAACCTTAAACTGTTTTCTAAGATTGCTTTTACAATAATTAATTGCCTCACAAACTTATCTCTAGGTATGCATGTTAAACCTCCTTTTCTAGGTGTAAAACCACACACTCTTATGATCTAAACATCTCTATTTATAGCTTTAGCGGTTTCCCAAACCTTAAAGGAATCTATTCCCTTATCTAGGAATAATTCCCTTTCTAGGTATATTCCTTTTATATGAAGTATTTCCTTATCTTGGCATACTTCCTTACTTTGGTTTGGTTTCCCAAACCTCTTGGGAATCTATTTCCTAACTAAGAGTATTGCCTAAAACAAAACCCTTTCCCAACTAAGAATTCTATCCAAATAAGGATTCCTTCCTAATAAAGGATTCTTCCCTCAACTTAGCTTGAGGTTTATTGGTTCCCGGAGAGAGGAATATACACATATATCACCCTATAGGTTAACGACTTGAAGACTTCATTGGGATTGTGAATCCAGACCCAACTATTTTCTCTGTAGTTGCGTGATCTGATCTTGCTGTTTCTATCGTGATTGAGTGCAATCGTAAGAAAACGGTTGCACTTAGCTAATGCAACATGCCTTTAAACCCCTAGGTGTCCCTAGTGGATGAGTTATAGTCTCGTGAGGGATTACAAGAGGTATACCCACAAAATCTACTCCAATTTCTCACCTTGGAAGAACTACTAAGGATAGACACAAAGTCGTAGCTAAATAATTAGCTTGCATAAGTTCTTTAGATGCAAACATCCCACATACATTCCAATCATCACATATAAGCAATTACTCACGTGTGACATTCAACCTGATTGCAAAACTCTACTAAGATAGTCATCGTACTTGTTGGAACGTTTGTCACAACACTCACATACTGAAATTACATGGATAGATAAGAAAATGGAAATACAAAAGTGAAGTATGCAAATGTTGACTAAAATGAAATATGTTACCCACAATACTTGTATGAATGTCGTCAAAGGATATATTTTTATAGCGCAATAATTGAGATAAACACCCATTTAACTCGACCACATGTTTAGATACTCTAAGCGCATGTTCCTTTTCAGCAAGTACGTGATAGTTGCCTTGGATCCTGCATTCCACGCTTGTTTAGACGATGCAGACAGGGACAACGTTTCACACATGCTTCTATCCAAGTGCCAAAAACCTCATCAATAATCTTTTTGACTTGCTATATAATGACGATAGGTTTTTGTTTTCATCGACTATGATTAGTCCGAAATTCCGGACCTATCATTTATTAATGTCGATAAAAAAAGAGGAGCCTTATAAATCAACCAATGATTTCCTTGCTACGACATGCACGGCAGTATCAGGATCCCACCAATTTACTTTAGAAAAACATAAAACTGCAAAAATAAAAAGAAAGTGATTTAGTAATAATTAATTGCGAGGATGAATCTTTCAAATGACTACCATAGCTGAGTTTCACATTAAATTATTAACATATATAATTAAGGATTGTAGAATGATAAAATGGAAATCAACCTATAGCCGTAAGAACTGTTTCAACCTGAAAAGGTTTAGAGTGTCATCCTAAATAGCTCATAATTAACTCCAAAAGATGAAGTCTCAAGAATGCAAGAAATCAAAGAGTATTATTATTTTTTATGCAAGCCAAACATGCTTAACTACTCTCCCACACTTAAACTCAACATTGTCCTCAATGTTCAAAACCGAAAATTCTGATTTCTGACATAACAACCTTCAAAAACTCAAAAACTGTACAAATGGGTAGGGAACTAGGAAAAACATCCTAAAAAGTTGTTCGCCTAAGTCTTTTCTATAAGGTATCAAAAGGGCGCAGTGTTTCGATAAAAGGTCTGACTTTTATGGCCTCTGGACTGAAAGACATGCAATCTGAAAAAGTTCTGAAACTCAAATTTTCAGGACAATCGGTCCAACTTAACAGACTCCGAATTCAGATTTTATTTTTGGAAAAGAAAGGTATGTCTGTCATCTTTAAAAGTTGGGGTCAACCACTCAAATCGGACTTCGTATGAAGTCTAGAGAGCTGTTTTCGTGACAACTACGTAGTCAGAATTTTCTGACTAAAATTCGTCAGAACTTTCATTATGGATATAGGAATTTGTAAAATCTAAGCTAAAAACAAAAGGAATAGAGATAAAAAAACCGATGGGTTGCCTCCCACGCAACGCTTGGTTTAACGTCGTCAGCCCGACGTTATTGTTATCGTCCGTACACCAACAATCTGAAAATTTGGTAGTCCTTCCAAATAACAATCTGCAATTCAAATAATAGTTGTAGGATCAGAATATCACCACAGCAATACTCTTGTGAAATTTATAATGACATTTCTGAGAGCTCTTCAACAACACATTGAAAATGTCGCAAATTAATGATGTAATCGGCAACGACAGCATAAAACACGAGAAATATATGAAGATTTTGCGGTTGTAGAGAAATCTCGCGAGAACAAGGCAGGAGCTCGAGAGAATATGGAGAAAGCTTGCGAGAGTGTGGAAAGAGATTCTAAAATAGGGGAAGTGTGAGCTGCCATCCATTATGTAAACACCTATATAAAGAGGAGAGCAGGAGAGAGAAATAGAGAGAGACAATTTTCGTAAGAGAGAGTGACAGATTTTGCAGAGAGATATTTTTAGAGATAGAATGTATTTTTCTTTATCATCTTCTTCCCCAAAACTAGATCTAGAATTCCATTAATGGAGATTATCAATGTAAATCAAATGTAAATTTAAACAATCATAGTGAAGAATCATGGATGTAGATCATATTGATCGAACCATGTAAAAATCTGTATGTCTATTTACAATTTTTAGTATTTTAATCATCATTTTAATATCAAATGAGTTTAGATCAAGAAATTATTATCAAGATATTACAAGGGGTGTGTTGTGGGAATTCCTGCAACTACATTTTGGCGCTAGAAACACTACCTGCTTGTTGGATTGAAGAAGATCCAAATAAATTAGCAATTATTGAAGATGAATTCAACTGGATCTATAAATTTTAAGTGCAAAAGTGTAAATTAAGGTGGAAAATTCAACAACAAACGACATCAATTGTCGAAGGAAAATTAGAAAAAAGTGGACATGATGAGGCAAGTTGAAGAAATTGGATATGATAAAGCAGAGACGAAGAAATTACAGCAATGTTGAAATCCAATGAATCTTCATCAACAAATAGTTTATAAAGGACAAAATCCCTTCTTATCTCTTTATTATTTGTTCCATAATCTATATCTGGGTGATTTTGGGTAACACTACGGAGGAACTTTTATAACCAACAAACTTTGATTTTCACAATGATAGCAAAGAAGAGAAAAGAAGCCAGTGAATGAGGGAAATCAAAGCTTGCGTCAAAGTCTCATCTCAGTACACAGAAATCGAAGATTGACATACGTAAAGAGTTGTTAAGATATGAAAAGTGTTGGGGAAACCGAACTCCATCTGTATAACAAGCAATCTCAACGAAATGTTGGGGAGAAAATTCTTCGTGAAGAATAAAATTTTCAAAGAAGAATTGAAGAAGAGATAGATTTAACAAAGTAAAGAGCGGCATATAATGGAAATGATTGAGCTGCGAAGAACCAAGGAAAATAAATTTCTCCGAAGAATTGGGTCGAAGTAATTTAGGCAAAGGAATATGAAGGTCCAACGAGTTGAGGTCAACTTAATTATTTCTGCGAAGAAGACAAATTCTCACCACCCAAAAATGAAACGAAGAAGACAAACCTGCGAAGAAGACAAATCTGCGAAGACAACGAGTTGGTGATATTTAATCTTTGTATATTTCACATCCACGGGAAATAATCTCTAAATAAATAATTAAGTCCAGCAATTCTCATCATTATGCCAGCAAAGTAACAAAGTTCAAGGCAATTAATTCAAACTTGAAATATCACCAAGGACTGCAACTATCATAGCCAAAAGATTAAATATCATAGCCATGAACCACACAAAATAACTCAATTAAAACCATATCAAGTTACGAGATTAATCTCCACTTGAATAATGAGGGGAAATAATGTGAGAAAATGAGAAAGATGCCAAACTATCTTTGTCAACGATCCCTATCCCTATCTTTGTCAATTCCTATCTCGCAACACAATAGCTTCTCGCAACGATACTGCTTAAATTATTATCTTGTACAGCTGAGGAGACTATGAATATTATTGTTGAAGGGAAGCAGATAAAATTTAGAAGACGATGGCAAGAGATTATCCAGTGTGACTTGCACCATCACAATGGGAAGAGAAAGAAAAGAAACAAGACACAATTAGTTGCATCTCAATGAGGCATACTCCCATCTCAATCAAGAATCAAACAACGAATATTTGAATTAAAAATTCAACAAAAAAAATTACAGCAGTAAGGGAACCCCAGTACAACCAGTACAAAAATCATTTGAAGATGTAAATAGAAGAGGTTGCATCAACAGGTCCAGGCACATCTCAAACAAGCAAGCAAAGAAGATAGCTAATAACGAACAAACAAGCAAGCAAACAAGCGGAAAAGAGGTGCTCACGACGTTGACAATGTAAGAAGATAGCTATATTGAGCTACTTGGTCAATAGAAAAATCTACATCTTCGCAGAAAAATCTAGCTCTTCGCAGAAATGTCTACATATTCGCAGAAAAGCCTAACTTAAGAACAACCAATTCAGTAAATTACTCGACGAAGACTGCGGGATTTCAATCAACAAAGGAAACAAAATCTTACTATGAATCATAAAGTTGAATGGAAAATTTGTTTCAACACGAACTGCCAAAGACGAAGAAAAGAAACACAACTCTTGAGCTATACAACTCGAAAAGCGGTAATCAACCAGAAGCGAAGAAAGAACCAAAAGCTCAAATTTGCTTCGTCATTTAGCAACGTTGAAGATGATATCTTGTCACTACAGTTCATCCATCATGACAGACGCAACCATTTCATTATTAACGTTGGTAAAACCGTGATAATTCATGGTGATATCAAAGCTTGGCGAAAGTAAGTGGAGCACTGGCGAAGAAAAGGAACAAAAAAGACAACAAAATACAACTTTGCAAACGACCATTTCAATGGTTATAAATCGGTATTAATCTTCGCAGAGACAATCGTAGACATAAAGTTACAAAAAAATTTCTTAGAAAAGTTACCGGAAGATGTGGAGAGGATTTCGAAAATTTTCTTCGCAGATTAATACCTGCAGTAGGGAATGGAGTAACAACAAAAAGAAAAAACAAAGAACAGGACGGCAAAGGATATCTTCAATAATCAGCTGTAGCCTTCGCCAACATTTATTCAATACTTTGCCAAGCCAGAAGATGATAGCTGCGAGCAAAAAAACAAAAAGAAACGTACTCTTATTAAACTTCTGAATTTAACTAACATGGGATATGATTTGTAGGTGCATAAACGGAGCAGCAAATTTGAAATCTACGTCAAGATAACATAAAAAGAAGCAGCAATGACAACTCAATAACACCGATGGAGCATCCATGGAACTGTCAACCACAGACTCACTACAGAACCGTAACCCCAACAACCACCAATCAGGAGCCACAATAGCATACAAAGAAAAGACTCAAGAACACAAAGGGGAGACTTAAACCAGCCAATAAAAGTTTACGATAACAGAAAGGAGAATACATCTTATGCAAAAGAATAGAAAAATATCTTATGCGAAAGAATGAAATTAAATTACAGATGCAGTGAAATATTTTAATGATCAAAGCAACAAGAGAAGAAAGGCTGATGAGATCACCAACGTTGCGAAGAAATAATTTCCCACCAACAACAAAATTTGCTAAACAATATAAGTCTGTGACTACAAGAGGGAGAAGAAGAAGAACATAAGAAGACAATTTTTGTGTAAAGAGCGATTACAAAAGGATAAGTTACGTGAATCTTACCTTTATTTCGCAAACATAATCCAGAACTGATGGTCATAGGTGAAGAGTATAATATTGAGTTCGCGGGTTCGAGTCTTCCCCATCGCACATAATTTTTTGATTTGCAAATGTTTACAATATATATGTTTACCTGGCGAACATTTGCAGCAAGAATAAACAGTTCGCAGATGTTCAATTCCTTCGCAAAGATGCTTACTTCCCAAATACCAGCGTAAAGGAGAAATGAATAGCAGGCAAGCCAAATTCGTCCAAGTCCATTAAAGTTCACCCAACAGTAAACAAAATATCAAGGCTTAAGTTTGCACATAAGTTGTACAATGGCGAATTTATAATACAATTAGTTGGTTAGAGGTGTGAATTTGGAATTTCATTACTTCGCAAGATCTTTGTTTATTTCGCAAAGAAGAGAGTTGGTGATTATTTCGCAGAGATATCTCGCAAAGAAATGACAAAAATGATAGAAATGAAAGAATAAAGAAACGTGAAAATTTCGTGGAGACGCGAATAATATTTTGTAGAGATTAATAGAATTGGACGAACCTTTATGGCATACACCTTAGTTCGCGAATAAAATTTTGCAAGAGGCAAATATAAGACCTAAAGTGCGTCATATAAGGGGGTATATGTTTGCATGGCTCAGGGATAAGGTTATACCGCTGATGGAACCTGAGTCATGGAGAGAAAGGGGTACATCTCTTTGAGATACCTATCCAGGAGAGATACCTTGGATTTCCAACTATATAAGGTTATACCCTGGTTGGACGACCGAGGGTCTCTCCTAAGGAGTGCAGAGTATGACCAAGGCGTCGAGGTACATGGTTGAGCCAAGGGTGACCGGGGCGTACAAAACTACCCTGGACATTCTTGGAAAGTCTTGGCTATGATGCACTCGGCCCGAAGAAAACTCCACTTAGGGTGCAGTCTCGTAACTATAAGCCATATATGCATAAAGGATAAGAGGCTGCGAAAACAACTAGTTGTTGTTAAGACCGGATGGGAGGATCTAGTATTGTATGGCCGATATGCCCTCCTTGAAGGGGAAACCAGGGGAAGATAAGGGCGGCACCCTCCATTAGGGAGCTGATAAGTGTCTAAAGATGGCAATGTCATGGGTCTTCACGTTCGAAAGAATATTTAGGCCTGTCATATTGTCGCGTGACAAATATTATACAAAGGCAAAAGCCAAGAGAAAAAGATAAGATGAGATCAATGGGTTTTTACATGAAAGTCTAAAGACGTCCTGCGATTTCATCGCAAGACGGAAATATCATGGGGCTTTGTCTTCGCAAGAAAACTTAAGCCTGTCATATTATCGCAGAGAAATTGACAAAATAAGGATAAGGCAAGATCAATGGGTCTTTACATGCGAATGTAAGGACGTCCTGCGATTTGGTCGCAAATACAAAAATTGGCAAAATAAGACTTTTAACTAGGAAGGAAAAATAAGACCAATAGAATAATCTCAAACATTAACTATATTCTTTTAAGAATGCATGAAAGATTTGTTCATCGCAAGAGAGATAACAAGTACTATTTAGAATCTCTCGGAAGTACTATTTAGAATCTCTCAGAAGTATTATTCATAATTTCTCAGAAGTATTATTCAGAGTCTCTCAGAAGGATTATTTACAATTTCGCAGCATTATTCATAATTTCGCAAGTACTATTCGCGTCACTATTCGCAGCACTATTTCAGGAGCACTATTCATAAATTCGCACGGTTATTCATAATTTCGCAGAACTATTCAGAATCTCGCAGGAGATGTGATTATTTCGCAGAATGTGATTATTTTCTTAAAGAGATTATCGCATGAGGTAGAGGCAAGAAAAGAATAAAGAAACAATTCACTCATTTAACATTTCGCAGGATTCTACCTTCATAGATAAAGAACAGAGGCAACTATGGATTACCAAGCAAACATTTTATGTTCTTTATCTTCTCGGCAAGAATTATTTCCAAAATGGACAAGAATTCTCACCAAAAATGAAGTAATATTTTCGCATGAATAGAGGCAATACTTATGACTTTCATTCAAGAACGAATACTTCTTATATTTTGAGGATTGAGTACTTCTTATATTTCTTCAAGGATACTTCATAATTCGTATACTTCAAGAGTTGATACTTCTTATTTACTTCGCAAAGATCTGGAACTTCACAAAAGAATAGAGGCAAGTACGTACTTTTCAAGTCCAATAATCTTTCGCTCGTTCCGTCATCAGCAAAGATCAAAGACTACTACGACAACATATTTTTTTCTTAAAGATTGCTTTTCAAGAAATATTCAAGAAAAAAGAGGCAAGATGTAGGATCAGAATATCGCCACAACAATACTCTTGTGAAATTTATAACAACATTTTTGTGAGCTCTTCAACAACACATTGCAAATGTCGCAAATTAATGATGTAATCAACAACGACAGCATAAAACACGAGAAAGATATGAAGATTTTGCAGTTGTAGAGAAGTATCACGAGAACAAGGCAGGAGCTCGAGAGAATATGGAGAAAGCTTGCGAGAGTGTGGAAAGGGATTGTAAAATAGGGGAAGTGTGAGCTGTCATCCATTATGTAAACACCTATATAAAGAGGAGAGTAGGAGAGAGAAATAGAGAGAGACAATTTTCGTAAGAGAGAGAGGAGAGATATTTTGCAGAGAGATATTTTTAGAGAGAGAATGTATTTTTCTTTATCATCTTCTTCCCCAAAACTAGATCTAGAATTCCATTAATGGAGATTATCAATGTAAATCAAATGTAAATTTAAACAATCATAGTGAAGAATTATGGATGTAGATCATATTGATCGAACCATGTAAAAATATGTATGTTTATTTACAATTTTTAGTATTTTAATCATCATTTTAATATCAAATGAGTTTAGATCAAGAAATTATTATCAAGATATTACAAGGGGTGTGTTGTGGGAATTCCTGCAACTACAATAGCTTCACAAAAACATTAGCACAAAATATAAATATTGAAGCTATCACTTTATTGAAGTTTCCCCCACACTTAGTTTTTTCTACACTCGGAAGTGGATAGAGAACATAGAATTTAGGAACTTCAAAAGGTTCCTCATTGGTAACCTGCACAAAACTCGAATAAAACACATCAAGTGGTGGATACTTAGAAGAAAAATAATCCGTTAAAACTTTGGAAGCACACAACTCCAATCTTAAGTGAGGTATTTTCTTAAAATTAGGGTTAACAACTCTTTTAGAATCTACTTCAATTGGATGGAAATGATCAATAGATAAAGAATTAAGCAAAGGATTAGACAAACCTTGTATCGGATCCTCGTTAATTATCTCCAATGAATTATTTACCTCAAGTATATCGTGGTCCTCTATCAAACTATTGTTATCTAGCTAAATTGGGTCTTCCACGACTTTAATCAAATTGGTTTCATTCTCAATCTCTATCTCTTCAACAACCTCGTCATCAGAATTAAAACCCTCTCCTAAAATGTCTAGTTCATTGATGCAACTCCTAATTTCTTCGTTTGAGTATGTTACACCATTTATAACAATAGATATGTCATACCCAATCTCCTCCTTTTGAATAGGTGAATGATCATTATAAAGATCCGGAGTTGGAATAACTGTATCATTGTTACATGAAATTTCCAAAGGTTGCTCATCTTCAAAATATTTGTTGACTTCCGTAGGAATTTCAAAATTATTTTGGTTTTGAGGCCAAACTTCTTCTCCATTCCTTGTCTCCCTAAATTGGGAAATTTGTTCGTATAATTTCTATGAATTCCTTTGAATTTCTCGATGTGATTTCTCAGTATTTTTGTTGATCTCATCCATAATTTGATGAAACTCTTTCATTGTTTGGTTATCTCGATCCAACTTATCCATAAATTGGTGCATTAGATCTGCCAGACTAGAAGAATTATCATTAGAAGCACAACTATCCTCCCATCTTTGTGGTTGCTCACTTACATACCCATCATAAGGTTGTTTATATGTATGAGGATATCCATAAGGTTCTGTGGGATATTGATCATAACCAAAGGATTGGTTTTGGTTATACCCATAGGATGGTTGGTAGTTGTCATATGAATGAGATTGAAAACCATACCCATTACCACTATTATGTGATTGATCTTGTGCTCCGTACATATTATTTCCATAAGAAAACATGACGACTCACAAGAAAGAGAAAATGAAAACAAAAATCTAAAAATAAATAACAAATAAGCTAAACAAATAACAAATCAATTAGCAACTGCTCCCCGGAAACGACGCCAAAATTTGATGCGTGTCGTTAATGCAACAAATTAATAAATATATTTCCCACTAATTAACTGGTAATATAGCGGTAGTAAGAGATCATTCCCACAGGGAACTGTGTAATTGATATGTTATCTGAAATAACAAGATAAAGTAAATAGCAAAGGGGGGTTTTGGTCTATACGATGAATAGAAAGAAAATAATAAAGAAAATAGATGATTAAGGAATCCTTCGCCATTACCAAGCAATAATTGGATTAATATACTTATCTATCTATCTTTCATTAGAATCATTTATAACCAACCGTAAAATAACATCTAGATCAGTGTTGTCCCCAAAACTCCTTCAATCACAGGATACGGAAGTTCTCGACTACCAGATTCTATCCAACGAACCACTAAGTAGTATATCACTCAAGGTGTAATCCAATCGAATGCCTTAAGCTTTGTGAATTTAGGTTGATCCTAGTAGTTAAACTATTAGATCAAGGTTTACTTGCTGGTGTTGTCTTTACTCGCAATAGCTCCACATAATCCATTTGTAAGGTCTCGCGATTTCTATTTGTGTAGAGAGTTAATCGATGATTACTTATCTCATAACTCCTACTAGCGATATAATAATCAATAGACTAATCTAGTATGCATCCCAAATCAATCTAAGAATCACTCATAGATATGGTAAAGAAAAACGATGATGATAAAAACTCTCAATAGATTTGTATTATTAGTAAAGCTTCACTCTTGGAAAATTGAATTCATCTTTAATCAACAAAGGATTTAGTTTCTTATGATTACACAATCATTCGGTTTCCCCATAAAGGGGTAAACCCTAAAATATTAATGAAGAACAAAAGTATAATATGAGATGATCAATTCTACGACCTAATACCTTTTTATAGGTTTACATTGCTTGACCATCAAGATTTAGTTCGGTTCAAGAACCCGACCCGAAATAACGAAGTAACGACTCCAAACGAGCCCTTAGGCCTTCAAAAGTGTAAATACACGTTTTCCTACTTGCTAAGTATGCGTACCTCAAATTCCAGCAGAAATTTTCGGAACTTAGGTATGCGTACCTTACTTTCTTCGGTATTCAATAAAAACTTGTTTTGGCCACAACTTCTTCGTCCGAACTCGGAATGACCTCATTATTTTTGAATTCTTTTTATATTTAAATTATATTCAAGATGATGATGAGAAATCCTTGTTTTGATTGAGTTCAGATCGGTCTTTGTCCCTTCTCTTGATTTTGAGCGTTTTGCTCCTTTTCGTCACATTTCTTCCACTTCTCTTGGACTTGGGCACTTGGATACTTGGAATACTTATCTTCCTATCTATTTTCAGCACTTTGTAGCTCCTTTTTGGATGATTCACCCATTAGAGTCAAATAAGAGAGAACAAGAGTAATAATACGAATACATGCAAGAATAATAGCTAAAACAAGTATGGAATGGACACTAAAATCATATGAATTATGCACTTATCAACTATCTAGTTGATTATCCATACAGATTTCTAAGAGAATTATTGGGTGAGGTTGTTGTACCCCCACTTTTTCACAAATGACTTAAATGAAACTAGTGAAAGAGTTGTTCAATTGCTATATTATCATAAAAGTATACAAGAACACAATTAAAGCAAAATCGGTTTGATTCACTCGAATCAATTCGTGAACATTATAGCCACGGTTTGCAAAGAATGAATCCTTATTATATAAATGTATTTTTTCATGTTACAACTGATTTTAGAAATTTAAACATTCAAGTATGCAAACGGGCACACATACTTGAAGTAGCCGGACCTAGTTTGGTTTTCTCCAGTATGCGAACGGGTACGCATACCTCCAAACCCAGCATAAATTTCCGGTCACAAACCTTTCTCCAGTATGCATACGGGTACGCGTACTTAGGTTCTCGGACTTCTCAAACCAACATGTACGCATACGGGTATGCATACTTGTTGATGGTGGATTTATATTTAAAGGGCAAATTGTAAAAAGCCAATTTTTGTAAGCTGACGTCCTGCAAAGGATAAAGCCTTCAGGCGATGAATACTTCTCACCATATTAATTCATTGGAGCATGTGCAACCATCCCTGAGGATTAAAACATACCTAGAACGGAGCATGTGGCAACCATCCCGACGGAGCATGTAGCAACCATCCCGGTTTTCTGTAGGTATACAGCATTACTATTAATGCTTTAATTAAAGCCTTGTGTTCGACGTGCAAACAACCGTAGGCTACCTGATGGCAGGATATACTAGCCCCTTTGAACGCATGCAAGACTACCCGTGTTAGTCTCGCTTGCTGAAAACAAACCCAAAAATATATCTCATCCGTCCAACTTTGCAGGCATAGATGGAGGGTGTAGATATATATTCAGGGGGTCCTGAGCATGCTACCATGATCACCTCGGACCCACCTTCATGCATGACCGAACGGTCAAGACCAACTACGGTTGGTTCTTCCAAAACGCGCGCTCAAAGTGAGCATGACGCACGGCTAGGGTTCCTTTTATTCGTGAGCGTCCAACTTCGCCGGCATAGTCGGACGGATTAGATTATACCCTAAAACAAGTAGTGAAGTGATGGAACACCATTGGAGGGACCACTTTATACCTACATGACCGAATCCCTCATAAGCAAGCCGTGGTGCAAGAAACGATTGCCCAAACAAGGCTAGATTAACGCCTTATGCAGGTTGAGAAGATCCAAAACGATCACGACCATCCGACTTCGCTGGCATAGTTGGATGTCTTAGATTGCGCCCAGGGTCATAAAGCAAGCATGTACATGCTCACTGTCGACCCAATATGTTTCATACATGGTCGGTATCCCCAAAGGAGGCGCACGCACCCCAAAACCGATCGCCCAAAGTGGCCGGTCCAAAACCCTAATTAGGATTTGCGGCGCAGAAACATCTCGAGTGTCCATCTTCACAGGCTTGGACGGAAGGCCAAGAGGGAGACTTAGAAGGAACCGAGCATGCTAGCATGACCACCGTGGGACCGGCTTCACGCTTAGATGATCGGCCAATACCAGCAGTGTTCGAGATCCTCGGTACGCGCGCCCAAAGGTGACATGTCACGTCCCCTCCATAAATTCTAATCTCGACCACTCGTCTTTGCCACCTGAGTAGAGTGGCTTAGATTAAATCTTTGCGAGTCAAGCAGGCATGGGCGTGAACACCATTGTACTACCTCCATGCAGGGCTGATCGGTTCCTCCATTGGAACTCTCTAAGCATGCAAACGTTTGGGCCGAAATAGGCAGCATGCACGCCTCCCATCCAACGGTCGCAAGCAAGGCTACGAGTCATCTCGTCCGTCCAGCTTTGCAAGCTTGGACGAATGGCTTAGGGTGCGAATCAACCAGCAAAAAAGGTATCACTATGACCACCATCCGTCACTCTTCTTCACAGGGTAACCGACCAAGGCATGGCCTGTCTATACAGCCTCCAAATGGTCACCTGAAAATGGCTGCATGCGATGTTATACCAAGTTCACGGTTCACCCTGCACTATTTCCTGTGGGTCCCGCTATCCACACACACTCGAGACATTAATCACGTCACAACTAGGGGATACAAACTGGGGTATTGGTCTGGCGGTTTACAGCGTGCAGCGAGCAACGCGCTATCACAAGAACGTGTTAGGAAGACATGGGCGGTTAAGTCAAGATGGGAGAAGTGGGCAGTTTTGATCGTGTGACACTCACACACAACTCCAATCTTCCCTCACTCCACTTCCTCCACTTCCCACGAGAGGCGTGAAGAAGGATTAATGACTTGTATAAATAGGTTCTCCTCCCTATTTCCAAAAACAGAAGTTCGAACAACACAGAAAACCAAGTGTTAATCGTATTCAACACCCAGAGCCTTCCTGCAACATTTTCTAGCCTGATCAACCTTCTGTTAACAAGTCATCAAATAGCCTTCACCTTCATACTCTCAACACCTTCTTCGCTTCCCTCCCTAAGATCAACCTCACATCCTTCACATGTGACCGAAACAAATCTGGAACGGCCGTGTCTTCGGTTTAGGCCAGAATTGTATAGATTATCTCTCGAATCAAAGTGCTCATCGTGCAGCACATTTTTTGAAGGTTTAAACTCACTTCTCATCCACACACACCCAAAATTACCTAAACCGGCAGAAGTAGTTTTCTCCCACAAACAATTAGCGACCACAGTGGGAGGTTAATCTCTCGGTTGTGAAGTCGATTTCTTCAATACCAATTCAATCTCTCTGATTTCAAGAATGGTGGATCTTAGGTCTGGATCAGCAACCAACGATGGAGTTAGCACCGACAACGCTTCTGGTGGCGCTGATATCCCAATTACTGGTGTTACAGTGCAACCCGCCAGTGCACCCAATGTGTCTCGTGGAATCGCGTCTTCTATCATCAGTACCAGTGGAGCAGGATCAGACATTCCAACAGGTGTGACACCTCCCATTACAAGAGCCAGAGCGACCGCAAATCCATGCATTTTTTCAAGCATGACACTTCCGTCCCTCACCAGAACAACTGTTACTTCCCCTTCAGGACGAGGATCTGGAGGACCCATAGGAGGACAACCTCCTATCACCATGGTGGACTTGATGGAGAGACAAGAAACCCTCGCTAAAGCTCAGGCAGACATGGCAACCACTCAGAAGGAGGTACTCACCTTCCTTAAAACATTAACCGATCGATTACCACAAGAGTCGAGACAACATCAAGGGCCAACAAGAAATACGTTTAGCACACCTGGAGCAGGTGCCTCAATTACGCAAGACTACCTGAATGAAGAGTCTTATGTTGCTGACCACGTGAGATAAAGGGAAGAGCGTCTCAGGGAAAGGATCCAATCGTCCAACTTTATTACACGTGAAGATCTGGAGAGACTCCTCCAAAAGACGTGCAGTGGATTCCTCTTCCCAGGGGATACACCTCCCCTCAATTCATCCTTTACGATGGTACCGGTAATGCTCGTGAACACGTCTCTCGATTCTTAGAATCCTTATGAGAACATGAATACAATCACGTTCTCCGCCTGAAGGAATTCTCCAAATCACTTACGGGGAGAGCCTATACGTGGTACAACAACATCGCACCCGACAGCATATCCAATTGGAGTGAGATGGTCAGCGCGTTTTACAAGAAGTACTTCTTTATATCTGAGCAAGTTACTTTCTCAGATCTGGGGAGAATATCCCAACGGAACAACGAACATCCAAATGATTTTGTCAAAAGGTTCAGAACACAAGCGTTGGACTGCCATGAACCAAATGTCACAGAACGACAGCTGGTGGAATTATGCATCAACGGAATGATACCCATATATCGCGCCCTCTTTGGAAAACTTGGGATTCCAGACGTTCTCAGAACTCCATGAAGTAGCCAAACGTTCGGCCACTACCGCCCCAGCATTATTGGAAAGGACCAGGATCGTTCGGAGCGACGATTCACGAGATAATCGGGGAAATAGGCACCTCATCAACAAGAAATATAATACTGGCCCTTCACGGTGTAGTAGCGAAGGAGGAAAGAGAAAAGCTCCGGCGAGCGCAGAACAACTACCCAAGCGTGCGGCTCAAACGCATAAAGCTTCGCCTCGAAAGGGAACATGCAAAGATCCTGCGCAGAGCACCGAAGACACAGGCTTCCCATTTCCGATAAATGAAGTAATAGAACTCTTGGAGGCATGGATTCAGGATGATGCTATCAGACTACCTCTTATCATACGTCCACCAACTGAGAAAGACGTGGCAGACCCTAAGTACTGTCATTATCATAGGTTTGTCCACCACCCAACTAAGGATTGCAACAAGATGAAGGAAATCTTCAGGGAAAATATAGCAGCAGGAGAGCTCCAATTGGGAAATGAAGGAGTTCACACAGACCCCCTTCCTGTCCAAAGTTGCATGATCTCTGGAAGCTCTGTGCGCAAGACTGTACAATCCATGATGGAACACCTGTGTGAAATCATGTACCTTTCCAAGGTAAAACGTCAAGATATATTCATGGCCCTCAACCGTATTGTGTCAGGCAGGCGCTTGTATCCAGAAAAGGAAGTCGTTGCAGCATCTCAAGCCTCCTTAGAAAAGAGCACCAACAAAGGAAACTTGGGACTTTTGACCGTCGCCCATCTGAAAGATGTCAAGTTCGATAGCACATTAATCGATGCAGCTTCTGAATTAAACATCGTTACTATCAAGACCCTGCAAGCTGCGAAAATCTCAAAGCAGGAGGCTACCCGTGGTCCGACTGTGATCAAGAGCCCAACAGGAGAATTTGTGGATGTCTACGGATACATTGACCTTGATGTCAAGATTGGTAACACTCCAACACAAGCTAGATTTCATATAATTAAGGAACATCCGGATTACGACATGATTCAGGGGCGCCCGTGGGTACACAAGGCACATTCCTTACCAATCTCAGTACCTGAAAGAATCTCCAACAAGCCAGCTCCTATGATTTCCAACAAACCTTGGAGAATCGAAGACTGCATGTTGCCCCCATATCAACAACTCACAGGCATAACGCAACTCCCTGGTGAAAGCCCTTCGTCCCGCGTCAAGAGATTCTGAGCCCAAGTAAGTCTCATTGAACGACCCTCTTTGCAAGTAGTGGATGATTGTCCTGTTAGACCACCGGGGACTGTTTCACCTGACAGGCGGGCCACCACCAAGAGATGTGAATGGAGTGCTGGCCCCTTTAAGCGCTTCACCAAAAGCTTGGAAGCAATCAAGAACGACACGTGTCAGAAGCAAGCTGTTATGGCAAGTCCGAATCCGTTTCAAATCGGAGATATGGTAGCAAAGGTAACCACGTTCCAAGTTGGAAACATGGCAGTAAAGATAACTGCCCAGTCTGATATGCCTGCAAAGGAAGAGGAAATATTCTTAGTGGCAGATGTTATATTGGGTGGTTACTGCAAGATCATCAATGCAGATAAACTCGAAGGTGTGGTTGTTCACTCACGATGGCTCAAGACCTACCTTACTTGAAGACACGACATCGCCTCTCTAATCCCCCCGGGGGATTCCTCCAACAATTTTCCTTTTCACAATATTTGTAATTCCTTCAAAATGATGGCACTGCTTGCCTTCATACTTATTAGGGTTTCAATATTTCTTCAAGTAATTAAGATTTCATTCCTTTTACAATTTCTCATAAAATCACACAAATTTATGAGTCACCTTCAAACCACCATTACCCATAAAGAAAACCCTAAACCCTCATACCAAATCTTCATACCAGCCTGGTAATATGGGAGGAATAAAACATGTAAAAGGGGAGGAGGAAGATATCCTACGTGATCTACTTCAACAAAGCCAGACTCACGTCAAGGGGCACAAGCAGGAAAATATGCATGTTTCGAAAGCAGCACTGAATAAAACTTTGTTCAAGACAAGCAAGCAAAAGCAAAGAAGAAAACTTCAAACTCAGCCGCCACTGAGTATAAAAAAAAATAATACAAAGAAGAATAACAGGGAAACTCAATTGTTGGTTGCGTCTTCATCACTGTTGGGATCCACATCTTGTGCCGTTTTCTCCAGAGACGCCTCGACTTCTTCGGGCACAGTAGCTACCACCTCAACATCTTCAGCATGCGTATCCTCTGCACTTTCTACAGAATCCATTGCAACGGTGGAAATCGTGCCAATCACTTTTGGACGTTCAGTCTCATCAGTATCAGGGTCAAGGATTATCACACCACCACGTATTGGGTAATCACACTTCTCATCACCCGCATGAAGTTCGTGTTCAACCCTCCGTCTCTTCAACCGAGCCGCAAACTGATAGGTGTAGAATACACCGTATTTACTATCTAAGAGTTTATGCTTTCTCTGCTAGTTTTCTAGTAAATTACGTATTTTTACTTGTGTTTTCGAGTTATTAGGTACTTTGGAGTCGCACGGGCGAAAAGAAGAAGAAATAATCCAAAATTGAGCAAAAAGGGCAAAGCAGTCATTTTACAGGAGAAAGCACTATCTGGAGATCAGTCAAGGTTAAGGGGTAACTATTTTTGGGAAGGATTATTAAAGACATACTAGCTGTGGTTAAGGGGATGCCATATGGCTATCCCTTATAAGAAATGAACACTTATTAAGAAGCACCCAAGTTGTGGGTGTATTAGCAGTGGGGTGTACCATCCACATCCTTCATCCTAAATCGAGAGACCATATCTCTCCTTCATTCTGAATCGAGAAGAAAGAAAACACATCTGCTGATATTTGGAGACCGAACTGAAGCAGATCGAAGATGAAAGAAATCAAGAACAGAAGAAGAGGCGCATCAATGGAAGAGTTGCTGTGATAATAATTAGGGTTTAATGGATTAACGGAAGAACCGAAGCTGCTGTTGATTTGAAAGATTGATGAGTTCTGAAATTGAATCTGAGATAGAAATTGAATTGAATTCATGGGTTTGTAGCTGTGTATTTGTGTTGGTGGTGGTCAAGAAATTGAAAGTAACAGAGAACAGAAATTGAATCGAGAATGGGTGTGAGATGACGACGCTGTACATGGAATTAATGGGATCTGTGGGTTTGATGATTTGATGTTGCAATTGATTTCAGAGGCAAAGAATTGAGTTGGGGTTCAGCGTATTGAGCTGATTGGCAGCGAAGAACTGGCTTGATTGAACTCGCTGTTGGTGGTTACAAATGAACGAGATGTTGAATCTGAGAGTTATTAAAGACGGTGGTAATGATATGGAAGATGGGTTCGATTCATTGTCGAGATAAGGAGGAGGAAGATATAATTGTTGCTGTTGATTGAAAGATCATGGACTGAATCTGGGTACCGCAACTGCAAGGTTAGGAAATAGATGGAACTAATGGCAATCATGGAAGAAATTGTGATGGTAATGTGAAGCCTAAAATGAGTTGTGTTGGTGCTGCAGTTGAGTGATGAACAATTAAAGCTACAATATTGAATTGAATAGATGAATGCTAGGATTTCTTAACAGGTGAAGACATAATTGAGGCCTGAAACAATGGCCGGGATTGTCCTGTAATTGAACGGAACTCGGCCGGATTTCTAATCCGGCGAGTTAACTCGGTAGCCGACGGGACCGATCCAGACGAGTCTGATGATCGATCCAACCTATCCAACTCAGCCAGTAAGACAGAGTTAGACAGCTGAGTGAGCTTACTCGGTGTCTGATTTCCCTTCCCTTTGACTAACTTTGACTGACGGTTGACCTGTTTGACCGTTAGTCATAACTGTTGACTGACAGAATATTCCTTGCCGGAGGAGAATTTTCAGGTGGCCGGCAGCGACGGATTTCGGCCTATTTCCGGCCAAAACCCAGTTTTACGGCGAGCAAAAGTTGCAGATTTTTGTGTGAATTTCTCTCATGGGATGTGAAGAGTTAGATTTGGAATTGGATGAAGAATTGGGCTTGGATTTGGAAAGAGGAGATGGAAGATTTGAGAAAGGCTTGGATTTGGAAATTGAGCTACAAAGGGAAAGGGATTCTATTCCTTGGAAGATTTGGAGAGCATTGAAGCCTATAAATAAAGGAGTTCTCTACACATCCTTGACACATCTTTTACATATATCTTTTGCACACTTTTACACACACAATACTTTTCTCTTTGTGTGAACTCATTAATATGAGTAACTAATTTGATTGAGGATGAATTCCTAGTTCTTAACATATGATTTGAGTTTTGTTTCAATTCTACTTTAAAGTTTTTCACATAATTATCGATTGTTTTTACTAATAGGAATGTTTATACATTCATGATTGATTGATAGGTTGTTTAGAGTGCACGCTAAATTGATTTGTTAATTGATCTAAATCTAGTGAAAGTTAGGGGATAAGTAATCGTTTCTTGACTATTTACATAAGTAGAAAACACAAGACCTTGCGGAGGGATTCCGTGGAGCAATTGTGTGTAAAAACAACGTTAGCAAGTGGACCTTGATCTAAGAGTCTAACTACTAATATCAACCTAATAAATTCATAAATCTTAATGCGTTTAACTAAATTACATCTTGAGTGATCTACTACTAGGTGGTTTGGTGAATAGAATCCGTTAGTCGAGAACTTCCGTATCCGGTGATATAAGGGATTTTGGGGTTAGCACTGATCTAGCTGCTATACCTATGGTTGGTGATAATTTGTGACTAATAAGAAGTGGAAAAGAACATAACTTTAATCATTGTTTTGCAGCGAAGAAGGATTCCTTGATCTAATCTCTCTTATTGATTTCCTTTATATTTTTAATTGCTTTATTTACTTTTTGTGACAATTCAACCCCCCTTTGTGTGACAATTTTACAACTAGAATCTCGTGCTCCTCGTGGGATCGATCTTGACTACCCTATATTACTTGTTAATTAGGTAGTAAAATATTAATTAATTTGTTGTGGTTACGACACGCATACAAATTTTAGCGCCGTTGTTGGGAGCATCGGATGATTTTAGTTGTTTTCTTTTTTACTTTTTGCTTTATTCTTGCTTTGTTGGATTCTTTACCGTATCTAACTTAGTTTTTGAGAATTGTTTTTCAGGTACCGGTTTTCCATGTATGGTGGACAAGAGCAAGCATATTACAACAATCAATACGATTTTCAACCTCAACATCATGGAAACTTCCAACCATCCTTAGGATACAATCAAAACCAATCTTTTGGCTATGATCAAAATCCTTCGGAGCCTTATGAATATTCTCATGCATATCAACAACCTTATGACGGGTATGTAAGTAAACAATCACAGGGATGAACGGATAATTATGATTCTAATACATTGTTTTCTAGTAATGTGCAGACGGAGAGTTGGGAATATACTCCTCTTCATCGTGTTTTTCCTTTACTTTTTAAGGATATACAATCTAGAAACTCTATACACGGTGGTAAGCGTGTTAATGTCCATAAACTTGCACAAAAGTTATACAAATTGGAAGATGATGGAGACTCGGAAGAGCTTGTCGCAGAAATTAGTAGGACTATTCATATGGAACTTAAACGACGTCGGGATAAAGGTTATGAAACCGATGAAGATTCTTATTATGGTGATTCCGATAATGAAGATGATTGTGTTGAAAAGGACCAACCTTTAGAGACTTTTGATGACGCTAGTGTAGATTACTCGAGCCTTGATCTTAATAATGATCAATCACCTATTCAAAAGGTAGAGCTTGAGGAAGATGCATTTAGTGCTTGGAAAAAATTCCTTAGGGAAAATTATGAGTCCGCGGAAGTGTATGAAAGTTGCAACAATGAAGAAGTTATTCCAACTCCGGATCATAATAACGATCCTTCACCTATTCAAAAGGAGGAGATTGGGTGTGATTTTCCTATTGTTGTAAACGATGTAACACCCTCACAAGAAGATCTTACAATTTTTACCGACGAAAATCACTTTAGTGAATGGCCCGATTCCGATGATGAAGATGTTGAAGAGGTGATGCTCGATAATGAAACCGAATTGATTAAATTTGTGGAAGACCCAATTGAACTTGCCGATGATTATGATGATGCCGAGACTTTGGTTAAGGTAGAAAATGATGAGGAATGGTTGCAAAGTTTGATAGAGGACCACGATATGCAAGAGGTAAGTAATTCACTCAAATTTTTTAAGGATGAGGAGGATACCGTAATACAAGAAATTGTGCAAGGTTTGTCTAACCCTTTGCATATTGATTCTTCTCCTTTACCTCTTATTGGATTGAATGTATGTGCTTCGAAAGTATTTTTGAATGAATTTGTTCTCGATATCCACCATTGGAAACACTTGATTCTAACACTATGCAGGTTTGCCAAGAGGAATACATGGAAGTTCCCAAATTCTATGTTCTTTATACACTTCCGGGTGTGGACAAGAATAAGTGTGGGGGAAATTTCTATCGGGCGATAACTTTACTATTATTTTCTTGTGCTAACATTTGTATGGAGTTATTGTATGCAAAACAGGTACTATGGGAGGATCCCCAAATTTTCCGATTGTTAGTATATGGGGAATGAATCTTACAAGAGCCATGTCGGGCCGTCGACTTTAAAACAAGCGCTAAGTGGGAGGCAACCCACCGGTTTTGTATCTCTTATCCTTTTATTTTTATTTGCTTTTTGTTTTGTGTGTTTATTTTTTCTTGTTCCATATCATATTAGGATTTCCCACCTTGATTTTACTTGGACGATTCAATTACATTGAGGACAATGTAAGGTTTAAGTGTGGGGGAGTGGCTAAGCATATATTTTTTGCATAAATTTTTTTTTTTTTTTTGCATAGAACTTTCAACTTTTAGAGATTTTAGAGTCACTAGCATGCTTCTAGGTATGATTACATAGAGAATTCTGACCGACATAAGTGAACTTGGAAGTGTTAGGGAACTACGTTCGATTTCTTGCTTGTTAGAGTGTTAAATAATGGATTTAATCATGCCGGTGATGCAAATTTGGTGCAGGGAGAAGTGCGTTATTAGAGTTGCTGATCAATCATTAGTGGAGACTACCCATTTTCATATCAACCAAGGCACCGACCAAAAATTCTTCCTTTACTAAAGAGCTTCTTTTGAGTGTGTGTCACCGTACGTTAATTCCGGGTAGAATGGTGAGCTACCCAATTTCACACCAATTTCAGCACTATTTTGATCTCTTGAGTGCTAATTTTTGTTAATCATGAGGGTGACGTCTATGGATGAAAGCCTCCTTCTTGTAGTTCGATTTGCAGTTAGCACCATTTTCTCAACAAGCGGGTCCATAGAAACACCATAATCATTAACAACAAGGAAGCGACATCAAAATCTACAAGGAAAGTTGAAAAGGTTCAAGGTTTGCAAGCAACAAAGGAATAAGAAAAAGAGCAAATTTCATATTCAAGTAAAGCAACATACAATAAGCAGATTTTACATACATGTTGAAGACTTAAAATGCAATGAGGTAATTCTATATCCAAGTATTAAGACTTATTTACAAAAGCAAAGAAAAGCAAAAGGTGAGAATTATTGAAGTTTATGATTTCGAGACGATACAAGTTGTGAAGAATCAAGCGGTAAAGTACTTTTCCACGGCCATGGTTTATTTTATTTTTCACTTTGTTTTGTATTTTGTTTCTCTTGTCTAAAAAAAATAAAAAATAAAAAGAAAAAAAATAAAAAAAAATAGAAAAAGAAAAGAAAAGAAAATATATATATATGAGACAAGAGAAATATCTATTATTGTTTTGTTTTGAATAAGCCGTGGGGAAGGAAAATTTATAATGAAGTTTCAAGCGACAAGGAGTTAAGGAAAAAGGTTACAAATTGTTAAGGATTTATGAAATTCAAGTGTTTATCACCAATAGTTGAAGCCGAAGACCAAGAAAATGAAGACAAGGAGCGGAAGAGGTTTCTATTGGATTCCGTGAGAGTGGTGTTATCATAATTGGCAATCGGATGTGAAGGTGAGTAAGTAATCTCATCCTCGATATAAGTGGTTGATTTCCTTTCTTAGAGATCGTTAGAAAAATGGTTTTTCAAAATGTTAAAAGATGTGGGTTTTTCAAAATTTCGGAAGTTATCCTTCCCACTATTCAACGTGTTGCAGGAATTCTCTCTTCATTCCTACCTGCACACATGTGAGACCCATAAAAAAGCCGTCTTTTTGAGTGCAATTATCATAAAACCCTTTTTGGTGAGGCGTGTCGATCGAGGCGAAATGCTTATTGATCGTTTCTCAAACACGTGTTCTCTCATTATGGTGTGGTTATTTCTCACTCAACATTTAAGAATGAGAATATGTTCTTTAGTATTTCTAACTTCTTATTACTAGCATGCAAAAACTCTTAGGATGCTTGGGACGCTGGAACACTTTGAAGTTGTGAGTTTTAGTTTGATTTGCTCGAGGACTAGCAAAGTCTAAGTGTGGGGGAATTTGATAGGTGTAGAATACACCGTATTTACTATCTAAGAGTTTATGCTTTCTCTGCTATTTTTCTAGTAAATTACGTATTTTTACTTGTGTTTTCGAGTTATTAGGTACTCTGGAGTCGCACGGGCGAAAAGAAGAAGAAATAATCCAAAATTGAGCAAAAAGGGAAAAGCAGTCATTTTACAAGAGAAAGCACTATCTGGAGATCAGTCAAGTTTAAGGGGTAACTATTTTTGGGAAGGATTATTAAAGACATACTAGCTGTGGTTAAGGGGATGCCATATGGCTATCCCTTATCAGAAATGAACACTTATTAAGAAGCACCCAAGCTGTGGGTGTATTAGCAGTGGGGTGTACCATCCACATCCTTCCCCCTAAATCGAGAGACCATATCTCTCCTTCATTCTGAATCGAGAAGAAAGAAAACACAGCTGCTGATATTTGGAGACCGAACTGAAGCAGATCGAAGATGAAAGAAATCAAGAACAGAAGAAGAGGCGCATCAATGGAAGAGTTGCTGTGATAATAATTAGGGTTTAATGGATTAACGGAAGAACCGAAGCTACTGTTGATTTGAAAGATTGATGAGTTTTGCAATTGAATCTGAGATAGAAATTGAATTGAATTCATGGGTTTGTAGCTGTGTATTTGTGTTGGTGGTGGTCAAGAAATTGAAAGTAACAGAGAACAGAAACTGAATCGAGAATGGGTGTGAGATGACGACGATGTACATGGAATTAATGGGATCTGTAAGGTTTGATGATTTGATGTTGCAATTGATTTCAGAGGCAAAGAATTGAGTTGGGGTTCAGCGTATTGAGCTGATTGACAGCGAAGAACTGGCTTGATTGAACTCGCTGTTGGTGGTTACAAATGAACGAGATGTTGAATCTGAGAGTTATTAAAGACGGTGGTAATGATATGGAAGATGGGTTCGATTCATTGTCGAGATAAGGAGGAGGAAGATATAATTGTTGCTGTTGATTGAAAGATCATGGACTGAATATGGGTACCGCAACTGCAAGGTTAGGAAATAGATGGAACTAATGGCAATCATGGAAGAAACTGTGATGGTAATGTGAAGCCTAAAATGAGTTGTGTTGGTGCTGCAGTTGAGTGATGAACAATTGAAGCTACAGTATTGAATTGAATAGATGAATGCTAGGATTTCTTAACAGGTGAAGACAGAATTGAGTCCTGAAACAATGGCCTGGATTGTCCTGTAATTGAACGGAACTCGGCCGGATTTCTAATCCGGCGAGTTAACTCGGTAGCCGACGGGACCGATCCAGACGAGTCTGATGATCGATCCAACCTATCCAACTCAGCCAGTAAGACAGAGTTAGACAGCTGAGTGAGCTTACTCGGTGTCTGATTTCCCTTCCCTTTGACCTTTGACTAACAGTTGACTGACGGTTGACCTGTTTGACCATTAGTCATAACTGTTGACTGACAAAATATTCCTTGCCGTAGGAGAATTTTCAGGTGGCCGGCGGCGACGGATTCCGGCCTATTTCCGGCCAAAAACCCAGTTTTCCGGCGAGCAAAAGTTGCAGATTTTTGTGTGAATTTCTCTCATGGGATGTGAAGAGTTAGATTTGGAATTGGATGAAGAATTGGGCTTGGATTTGGAAAGAGGAGATGGAAGATTTGAGAAAGGCTTGGATTTGGAAATTGAGCTACAAAGGAAAGGGATTCTATTCCTTGGAAGATTTGGAGAGCATTGAAGCCTATAAATAAAGGAGTTCTCTACACATCCTTGACACATCTTTTACATATATCTTTTGCATATCTTTTGCATATCTTTTACACACACAATACTTTTCTCTTTGTGTGAACTCTTTAATATGAGTAACTAATTTGATTGAGGATGAATTCCTAGTTCTTAACATATGATTTGAGTTTTGTTTCAATTCTACTTTAAAGTTTTTCACATAATTATCGCTTGTTTTTACTAATAGGAATGTTTATACATTCATGATTGATTGATAGGTTGTTTAGAGTGCACGCTAAATTGATTTGTTAATTGATCTAAATCTAGTGAAAGTTAGGGGATAAGTAATCGTTTCTTGACTATTTACATAAGTAGAAAACACAAGACCTTGCGGAGGGATTCCGTGGAGCAATTGTGTGTAAAAACAACGTTAGCAAGTGGACCTTGATCTAAGAGTCTAACTACTAATATCAACCTAATAAATTCATAAATCTTAATGCGTTTAACTAAATTACATCTTGAGTGATCTACTACTAGGTGGTTTGGTGAATAGAATCCGTTAGTCGAGAACTTCGTATCCCGGTGATATAAGGGATTTTGGGGTTAGCAATGATCTAGCTGCTATACCTACGGTTGGTGATAATTTGTGACTAATAAGAAGTGGAAAAGAACATAACTTTAATCATTGTTTTGCAGCGAAGAAGGATTCCTTGATCTAATCTCTCTTATTGATTTCCTTTATATTTTTAATTGCTTTATTTACTTTTTGTGACAATTCAACCCCCCTTTGTGTGACAATTTTACAACTAGAATCTCGTGCTCCTCGTGGGATCGATCTTGACTACCCTATATTACTTGTTAATTAGGTAGTAAAATATTAATTAATTTGTTGTGGTTACGACACGCATACAAATTTTTGCGCCGTTGCCGGGGAGCATCGGATGATTTTAGTTGTTTTCTTTTTACTTTTTGCTTTATTCTTGCTTTGTTGGATTCTTTACCGTATCTAACTTAGTTTTTGAGAATTGTTTTTCAGGTACCGGTTTTCCATGTATGGTGGACAAGAGCAAGCATATTACAACAATCAATACGATTTTCAACCTCAACATCATGGCAACTTCCAACCATCCTTAGGATACAATCAAAACCAATCTTTTGGCTATGATCAAAATCCTTCGGAGCCTTATGGATATTCTCATGCATATCAACAACCTTATGACGGGTATGTAAGTAAACAATCACAAGGATGAACGGATAATTATGCTTCTAATACATTGTTTTCTAGTAATGTGCAGACGGAGAGTTGGGAATATACTCCTCTTCATCGTGTTTTTCCTTCACTTTTTAAGGATATACAATCTAGAAACTCTATACACGGTGGTAAGCGTGTTAATGTCCATAAACTTGCACAAAAGTTATACAAATTGGAAGATGATGGAGACTCGGAAGAGCTTGTCGCAGAAATTAGTAGGACCATTCATATGGAACTTAAACGACGTCGGGATAAAGGTTATGAAACCGATGAAGATTCTTATTATGGTAATTCCGATAATGAAGATGATTGTGTTGAAAAGGACCAACCTTTAGATACTTTTGATGACGCTAGTGTAGATTACTCGAGCCTTGATCTTAATAATGATCAATCACCTATTCAAAAGGTAGAGCTTGAGGAAGATGCATTTAGTGCTTGGAAAAAATTCCTTAGGGAAAATTATGAGTCCGCGGAAGTATATGAAAGTTGCAACAATTAGGAAGTTATTCCAACTCCGGATCATAATAACGATCCTTCACCTATTCAAAAGGAGGAGATTGGGTGTGATTTTCCTATTGTTGTAAACTATGTAACACCCTCACAAGAAGATCTTATAATTTTTACCGACGAAAATCACTTTAGTGAATGTCCCGATTCCGATGATGAAGATGTTGAAGAGGTGATGCTCGATAATGAAACCGAATTGATTAAATTTGTGGAAGACCCAATTGAACTTGCCGATGATTATGATGATGCCGAGACTTTGGTTAAGGTAGAAAATGATGAGGAATGGTTGCAAAATTTGATAGAGGACCACGATATGCAAGAGGTAAGTAATTCACTCAAAATTTTTAAGGATGAGGAGGATACCGTAATACAAGAAATTGTGCAAGGTTTGTCTAACCCTTTGCATATTGATTCTTCTCCTTTACCTCTTATTGGATTGAATGTATGTGCTTCGAAAGTATTTTTGAATGAATTTGTTTCTCGATATCCACCATTGGAAACACTTGATGCTAACACTATGCAGGTTTGCCAAGAGGAATACATGGAAGTTCCCAAATTCTATGTTCTTTATACACTTCCGGGTGTGGACAAGAATAAGTGTGGGGGAAATTTCTATCGGGCGATAACTTTACTATTATTTTCTTGTGCTAACATTTGTATGGAGTTATTGTATGCAAAACAGGTACTATGGGAGGATCCCCAAATTTTCCGATTGTTAGTATATGGGGAATGAATCTTACAAGAGCCATGTCGGGCCGTCGACTTTAAAACAAGCGCTAAGTGGGAGGCAACCCACCGGTTTTGTATCTCTTATCCTTTTATTTTTATTTGCTTTTTGTTTTGTGTGTTTATTTTTTCTCATTTTTTTTTTTTCAAAAAATAAACTATTACTTTCATTTAATTTCCAAATTCAGACAAGAAACTAGTCGGAAGCCTAGCAACAAGCTGGGCTCCAACTCCTTTTTGAACTACCACACTTAACCTATGAAAAAGGAAATCACCTACACGCACGTTAGCATCATGACTAGCAATATAGTTGCGGAGCCGCTGAACGAAGTCTGTTGTTCCGTCCCCAAATTCACCTAGAGTAGTGAAAGCCAAAGCACCAAATCCATATCCTTGTGCGTGCATTTTTCTAAATACTTGGTATTTTTGCGACTGACAGCATCCTTGATAGCCTGCCCCCTTCCAAAGTACGACCATTACTCCCAGCAAAAGGCGACACAATCGTAACATCGAAGCAAACGTCCCGACCATTGTCCCAATTGAGCACAAGAACATCTGCCGGTCTCAAAGAAGTACCGTTGTTCGCAAGCATACCCAAGTCCACCTCTTTCCGTGCAGCCACCCCAGATCGATAACAGATGTCTGCAATCGTGTCGCGTACTAAATCATGTCGAAATTTTAAACCAACTTCATTTGTACAGTGCACTGCATGGTCACCAAAAGCATCCATCTCTCTCTTGCAGAAGGGGCACAAACTACCTGGTTCAAACAAGGGAATACCAAGTCTATAACATAATACCGCACTAAACTGCCTCGAACCAATTTGCTGATTTAAACCAGGGATGGGGATAGCCATTAAGAAATCCAGGGCATGCTTCATTTGGTTTCTCTGCCATAGGAATGAATCACGTTCAGACAACTTGAATTGGGAAGTCAAGTTCTTCTTTACTGCATCAAAATAAACAGTTACATTGAGGATTTCCCACCTTGAATTGAGGATTTCCCACCTTGCATCAAGTTCTTCTTGTTCCATATCATATTAGGATTTCCCACCTTGATTTTACTTGGACGATTCAATTACATTGAGGACAATGTAAGGTTTAAGTGTGGGGGAGTGGCTAAGCATATATTTTTTGCATAAATTTTTTTTTTTTTTTTTGCATAGAACTTTCAACTTTTAAAGATTTTAGAGTCACTAGCATGCTTCTAGGTATGATTACATAGAGAATTATGACCGACATAAGTGAACTTGGAAGTGTTAGGGAACTACGTTCGATTTCTTGCTTGTTAGAGTGTTAAATAATGGATTTAATCATGCCGGTGATGCAAATTTGGTGCAGGGAGAATTGCGTTATTAGAGTTGCTGATCAATCATTAGTAGAGACTACCCATTTTCATATCAACCAAGGCACCGACCAAAAATTCTTCCTTTACTAAAGAGCTTCTTTTGAGTGTGTGTCACCGTACGTTAATTCCGGGTAGAATGGTGAGCTACCCAATTTCACACCAATTTCAGCACTATTTTGATCTCTTGAGTGCTAATTTTTGTCAATCATGAGGGTGACGTCTATGGATGAAAGCCTCCTTCTTGTAGTTCGATTTGCAGTTAGCACCATTTTCTCAACAAGCGGGTCCATAGAAACACCATAATCATTAACAACAAGGAAGCGACATCAAAATCTACAAGGAAAGTTGAAAAGGTTTAAGGTTTGCAAGCAACAAAGGAATAAGAAAAAGAGCAAATTTCATATTCAAGTAAAGCAACATACAATAAGCAGATTTTACATACATGTTGAAGACTTAAAATGCAATGAGGTAATTCTATATCCAAGTATTAAGACTTATTTACAAAAGCAAAGAAAAGCAAAAGGTGAGAATTATTGAAGTTTATGATTTCGAGACGATACAAGTTGTGAAGAATCAAGCGGTAAAGTACTTTTCCACGGCCATGGTTTATTTTATTTTTCACTTTGTTTTGTATTTTGTTTCTCTTGTCTAAAAAAATATATATATATATATATATATGAGACAAGAGAAATATCTATTATTGTTTTGTTTTGAATAAGCCGTGGGGAAGGAAAATTTATAATGAAGTTTCAAGCGACAAGGAGTTAAGGAAAAAGGTTACAAATTGTTAAGGATTTATGAAATTCAAGTGTTTATCACCAATAGTTGAAGCCGAAGACCAAGAAAATGAAGACAAGGAGCGGAAGAGGTTTCTATTGGATTCTGTGATAGTGGTGTTATCATAATTGGCAATCGGATGTGAAGGTGAGTAAGTAATCTCATCCTCGATATAAGTGGTTGATTTCCTTTCTTAGAGATCGTTAGAAAAATGGTTTTTCAAAATGTTAAAAGATGTGGGTTTTTCAAAATTTCGGAAGTTATCCTTCCCACCATTCAACGTGTTGCAGGAATTCTCTCTTCATTCCTACCTGCACACATGTGAGACCCATAAAAAAGCCGTCTTTTTGAGTGCAATTATCATAAAACCCTTTTTGGTGAGGCAGAAGTCGAGGCGAAATGCTTATTGATCGTTTCTCAAACACGTGTTCTCTCATTATGGTGTGGTTATTTCTCACTCAACATTTAAGAATGAGAATATGTTCTTTAGTATTTCTAACTTCTTATTACTAGCATGCTGAAACTCTATGTCATCATAGCTCTTAGGATGCTTGGGATGCTGGAACGCTTTGAAGTTGTGAGTTTTAGTTTGATTTGCTCGAGGACTATCAAAGTCTAAGTGTGGGGGAATTTGATAGGTGTAGAATACACCGTATTTACTATCTAAGAGTTTATGCTTTCTCTGCTATTTTTCTAGTAAATTACGTATTTTTACTTGTGTTTTCGAGTTATTAGGTACTCTGGAGTCGCACGGGCGAAAAGAAGAAGAAATAATCCAAAATTGAGCAAAAAGGGAAAAGCAGTCATTTTACAGGAGAAAGCATTATCTGGAGACTAGTCAAGGTTAAGGGGTAACTATTTTTGGGAAGGATTATTAAAGACATACTAGCTGTGGTTAAGGGGATGCCATATGGCTATCCCTTATCAGAAATGAACACTTATTAAGAAGCACCCAAGCTGTGGGTGTATTAGCAGTGGGGTGTACCATCCACATCCTTCACCCTAAATCGAGAGACCATATCTCTCCTTCATTCTGAATCGAGAAGAAAGAAAACACAGCTGCTGATATTTGGAGACCGAACTGAAGCAGATCGAAGATGAAAGAAATCAAGAACAGAAGAAGAGGCGCATCAATGGAAGAGTTGTTGTGATAATAATTAGGGTTTAATGGATTAACGGAAGAACCGAAGCTGCTGTTGATTTGAAAGATTGATGAGTTCTGCAATTGAATCTGAGATAGAAATTGAATTGAATTCATGGGTTTGTAGCTGTGTATTTGTGTTGGTGGTGGTCAAGAAATTGAAAGTAACAGAGAACAGAAATTGAATCGAGAATGGGTGTGAGATGACGACGCTGTACATGGAATTAATGGGATCTGTGGGTTTGATGATTTGATGTTGCAATTGATTTCAGAGGCAAAGAATTGAGTTGGGGTTCAGCGTATTGAGCTGATTGGCAGCGAAGAACTGGCTTGATTGAACTCGCTGTTGGTGGTTACAAATGAACGAGATTTTGAATCTGAGAGTTATTAAAGACGGTGGTAATGATATGGAAGATGGGTTCGATTCATTGTCGAGATAAGGAGGAGGAAGATATAATTGTTGCTGTTGATTGAAAGATCATGGACTGAATCTGGGTACCGCAACTGCAAGGTTAGGAAATAGATGGAACTAATGGCAATCATGGAAGAAACTGTGATTGTAATGTGAAGCCTAAAATGAGTTGTGTTGGTGCTGCAGTTGAGTGATGAACAATTGAAGCTACAGTATTGAATTGAATAGATGAATGCTAGGATTTCTTAACAGGTGAAGACAGAATTGAGTCCTGAAACAATGGCCGGGATTGTCCTGTAATTGAACGGAACTCGGCCGGATTTCTAATCCGGCGAGTTAACTCGGTAGCCAACGGGACCGATCCAGACGAGTCTGATGATCGATCCAACCTATCCAACTCAGCCAGTAAGACAGAGTTAGACAGCTGAGTGAGCTTACTCGGTGTCTGATTTCCCTTCCCTTTGACCTTTGACTAACAGTTGACTGACGGTTGACCTGTTTGACCATTAGTCATAAATGTTGACTGACAGAATATTCCTTGCCGTAGGAGAATTTTCAGGTGGCCGGCGGCGACGGATTCCGGCCTATTTCCGGCCAAAAACCCAGTTTTCCGGCGAGCAAAAGTTGCAGATTTTTGTGTGAATTTCTCTCATGGGATGTGAAGAGTTAGATTTGGAATTGGATGAAGAATTGGGCTTGGATTTGGAAAGAGGAGATGGAAGATTTGAGAAAGGCTTGGATTTGGAAATTGAGCTACAAAGGGAAAGGGATTCTATTCCTTGGAAGATTTGGAGAGCATTGAAGCCTATAAATAAAGGAGTTCTCTACACATCCTTGACACATCTTTTACATATATCTTTTGCATATATTTTGCACACTTTTACACACACAATACTTTTCTCTTTGTGTGAACTCTTTAATATGAGTAACTAATTTGATTGAGGATGAATTCCTAGTTCTTAACATATGATTTGAGTTTTGTTTCAATTCTACTTTAAAGTTTTTCACATAATTATCGCTTGTTTTTACTAATAGTAATGTTTATACATTCATGATTGATTGATAGGTTGTTTAGAGTGCACGCTAAATTGATTTGTTAATTGATCTAAATATAGTGAAAGTTAGGGGATAAGTAATCGTTTCTTGACTATTTACATAAGTAGAAAACACAAGACCTTGCGGAGGGATTCCGTGGAGCAATTGTGTGTAAAAACAACGTTAGCAAGTGGACCTTGATCTAAGAGTCTAACTACTAATATCAACCTAATAAATTCATAAATATTAATGCGTTTAACTAAATTACATCTTGAGTGATCTACTACTAGGTGGTTTGGTGAATAGAATCCAGTAGTCGAGAACTTCCGTATCCGGTGATATAAGGGATTTTGGGGTTAGCACTGATCTAGCTGCTATACCTACGGTTGGTGATAATTTGTGACTAATAAGAAGTGGAAAAGAACATAACTTTAATCATTGTTTTGCAGCGAAGAAGGATTCCTTGATCTAATCTCTCTTATTGATTTCCTTTATATTTTTAATTGCTTTATTTACTTTTTGTGACAATTCAACCCCCCTTTGTGTGACAATTTTACAACTAGAATCTCGTGCTCCTCGTGGGATCGATCTTAACTACCCTATATTACTTGTTAATTAGGTAGTAAAATATTAATTAATTTGTTGTGGTTACGACACGCATACACAAACCTTTCAGTTCTCGAACTTGCTGGTGCTTGTGACGCCTCGCGTTTCCACTTCGCTCGAAACGCTTCTTCATTTCTTTGTTTCTCCTCCATATCAATTGCAGCTCAAAGAGCACGGAGCCGCCCCCTGACAATGGTTAAATGCAAGACATACATTCCCTGTACAGCATGGACGACTTCACGAAGTGGCAAATCAATTTTAGCCATCACCTCTTCATGTGTGTTAGCTTCTGGTTTATCAACTTCAAAACTTTTTTCTGAAGAAGCTGCAGAGTTATCATCACTAACTCCTTTCATGATCTGCAAAAAGAGAGGAAGATGAGTTACGACGGCACATAAAAAATATTCTAATCACAACTATCGCCGATCGAGAAATCAACGTGTGAAGCAATACCTGAGATATTGAAGAAGATAGCCTAATGAGAAGAATACAAAAAACTTCTTTATATACTTCACGATCCAACAAGATCCCCATGAGAAAAGAAGTCCGCCTTGCCGCTTTCTGAGGATTTTGATTCGGGATTGTGATCAACAATGCTTATCGAATGCACGATGCTTGCTAGGCATATGAGAAGGCACACCGAAATAGGAATGCCGAGGTAGGTCGACCCATCAAGCTGTACTTCCCCAGCTGAGCTTTACCATTGGAAGGATCAACTCAACCAGCTCCAAGGCGTTTAACACACGTGACATACCTTCTCCCACGCGGTAAACACGTATCTACTCTGGCTTTAATTATTTTTGTATGCAAATTGTCACCATCTCATGCCTACCCTACAATAGTGTAACCATTGCATGCTAGGCAGGGGACTTAATGTTGATGGTGGATTTCTATTTAAAGGGCAAAATTGTAAAAAGCCAATTTTTGTAAGATGACGTCCTGCAAAGGATAAAGCCTTCAGGAGATGAATACTTCTCGCCATATTAATTCATTGGAGCATGTGTAACCATCCCTGAGAATTAAAACATACCCAGAATGGAGCATGTGGCAACCATCCCGACGGAGCATGTAGCAACCATCCCGGTTTTCTGTAGGTATACAACATTACTATTAATGCTTTAATTAAAGCCTTGTGTTCGACGTGAAAACACCCGTAGGCTACCTGACGGCAGGTTATACTAGCCCCGTTGAACGCATCCAAGACTACCCGTGTTAGTCTCGCTTGCTGAAAACAAACCCAAAAATATATCTCATCCGTACAACTTTGCAGGCATAGATGGAGGGTGTAGATATAGATTCAGGGGGTCCTGAGCATGCTACCATGATCACCTCGGACCCACCTTCATGCATGACCGAACGGTCAAGACCAACTACGGTTGGTTCTTCCAAAACGCGCTCTCAAAGTGAGCATGACGCACGGCTAGGGTTCCTTTTAATCGTGAGCGTCCAACTTCGCTGGCATAGTCGGACGGCTTAGATTATACCCTAAAACAAGTAGTGAAGTGATGGTACACCATTGGCGGGCCCAATTTCTACCTACATGACCGACTCCCTCATAAGAAAGCCGTGGTACAAGAAACGATTGCCCAAACAAGGCTAGATTAACGCCTTATGCAGGTTGAGAAGATCCAAAATGATCACGACCATCCGACTTCGCTGGCATAGTTGGATGGCTTAGATTGCGCCCAGGGTCATAAAGCAAGCATGTACATGCTCACTGTCGACCTAAGATGTTGCATACATGGTCGGTCTCCCCAAAGGAGGCGCACGCACCCCAAAACCGATCGCCCAAAGTGGCCGGTCCAAAACCCTAGTTAGGGTTTGCGGCGCAGAAACATCTCGAGTGTCCATCTTCGCAGGCTTGGACGGAAGGCCAAGAGGGAGACTTAGAAGGAACCGAGCATGCTAGCATGACCACCTTGGGCCCGGCTTCACCCCTAGCTGATCGGCCAAGACCGGCAATGGTCGAGCTCCTCGGCACGCGCGCCCAAAGGTGACATGTCACGGCCCCTCCATAAATTCTAATCTCGACCACTCGTCCCACTCGTCTTTGCCTCCTGAGTCGAGTGTCTTAGATTTAATCTTTGCGAGTCAAGCAGGCATGGGCGTGAACACCATTGTACTACCTCCATGCAGGGCTGATCGGTTCCTCCATTGGAACTCTCTAAGCATGCAAACGTTTGGGCCGAAAGAGGCAGCATGCGCTCCTCCCATCCAACGGTCGCAAGCAAGGCTACGAGTCATCTCGTCCGTCCAGCTTTGCAAGCTTGGACGAATGGCTTAGGGTGCGAATCAACCAGCAAACAAGGTATCACTATGACCACCATCCGTCACTCTTCTTCACAGGGTAACCGACCAAGGCATGGCCTGTCTATACAGCCTCCAAACGGTCACCTGAAGATGGCTGCATGCGATGTTATACCAAGTTCACGTTCACCCTGCACTATTTCGTGTGGGTCCCGCGATCCACACACACTCGAGACATTAATCACGTCACAACTGGGGGATACAAACTGGGGTATTGGTCTGGCGGTTTACAGCGTGCAATGCGCCATCACAAGAACGTGTTAGGAAGACATGGGCGGTTAAGTCAAGATGGGAGAAGTGGGAAGTTCTGATCGTGTGACACTCACACACAACTCCACTCTTCCCTCACTCCACTTCCTCGACTTCCCACGAGAGGCGTGAAGAAGGCTTAATGACTTGTATAAATAGGTTCTCCTCCCTATTTCCAAAAACAGAAGTTCGAACAACACAGAAAACCAAGTGTTAATCGTATTCAACACCCAGAGCCTGCCTGCAACATTTGCTAGCCTGCTCAACCTTCTATTAACAAGTCATCAAATAGCTTTAACCTTCATACTCTCAACACCTTCTTCGCTTCCCTCCCTAAGATCAACCTCACATCCTTCACCTGTGACCGAAACAAATCTGGAATGGCCGTGTCTTCGGTTTAGGCCAGAATTATATAGATTATCTCTCGAATCAAAGTGCTCATCGCGCAGCACATTTTTTGAAGGTTTAAACTCACTTCTCATCCACACACACCCAAAATTACCTAAACCGGCAGAAGTAGTTTTCTCCCACAAACAATATTATAGTTCCCGGGCATGGATCACACATATGCAAGAGTGCACAACATGTTTATAATCCAATGTTGGTTAAGTGTTCTAAACTCTATTTAATTTATTGAAACATTCTTAGAGGATGACAATAGCCGTTTTCACACACTATTAGCATCAAAGAAATTTTCAAGTTATTGAAATAATCATAACGAAACATTCCAAGTCTATACCAAATGATTGTATCACACAAACCATGTAAGATGTTACTCGAAGATTTTCACATGATCAGCTTTTGACTTTCATCAAGAATATAAGATGAACTTGGTTGAAGCAAAATCTTACCAACATATATTTCGAAAAATATGTAAGCGAGTTAAACTCAGCTCGAAATCTCAAATGTGCATAATCGAAAACTATTGTAATATGACTTTTGTCTCAAAATAGGAGATAAAGTAAAAACAGACTTTCAAAGTGATAGATGAGTTTCAGTATCCACATACCTTTTGTTTATGAAGTTCTACAAGCTCTCCTTAGTAGTTCTCCGTCTTCAATTGATAAACGTCGTGAAGTCTAATGCTCAACTACACAATCTATCCTACTCCGAGACATTATTATAAGTACACTAGAAATCAAGACTTATAGTTTTGATCACTAACATTGACAAACAAGCTTGAGATATAAACGCTTGCGAGTTCGACCGATCAGTTCTATAACTAATACGTTTTATCTCTGTACCTTGGTAGCTATTACCATAAAGGCGGAATTCAGAATAATAATAAACGAAAAGACTTAGAAAATAGAGACACAAAAAAGTAATTCGAAGAAAAATATCTTCTCTATATTATGAACAAGAAAACGATTACAATTCTCTATTTGTTACGCTCACAATCTCTCTAAACAGTGGATTACCTTAAAATGTTTGCTAAGATTGCACAATTATTGTTCCAAGCTTTCTTTAGGTTTTCTGTATCTAGTATCTGTCCTTAGCTATTATCCAAAGCCTCTATTTATAGCCTTCATCGTACTCAGCCGACCAAGAACTTCTATTAGGAATATTTCCTAAACTAAGAGTATTTCCTAAAACAAAATTCTTCCCTAACTAGGAATTCTGCCTAAACAAGGATTCCTGCCTAGAATATGATTCTTCCCTTAACTTAGCTTGAGGTTAACTAAGTTCCCTAAAGGAGTACGGATACACCTGTATCATGGGTCCCTCTTTTAAGAACTTGATCTCCTTTGAGAGTTAAAAATGAAGGTTAGGGAACTCTAGAGTCCCCTTCTCCTTGTTAAACCAATTGTCCTTGCTAGGAACTCGACCTTTACATCCAATTAGAAAAGATTTTTTCTTTTCTTGTCGTGTTTTAGTCACTCTTCGCTCCAATATGCAGTTTTCCTTGATTGGTTCTTCTCTATCAAACCATAAGTCTTCTACTCGTGGTAAGATCATAGTGTCTTCGCCGTCATCATCAAGTAATGGTGGTTCAAAAATCTTCATGTATTCGGCATTTATAACCGAGTATATTTCTAAATAAAGTGGCAGATCCAGACGAAAGGCATCGTCACCAATATGATTGAGAATACGAAATGGTCCATACCTCAATGGCTTAAACTTCTTACCCTCCCTCTTCAGTCGCTCCTTACCTAATTTTAACCATACGAAGTCACCAACACCAAAATTACAAAGCACAAGATGCTTGTCATTCTTTGCTTTGTATTTGGCTTGTGACTTCTTTAATAGTGCTTCAACAGTTACATGAATCTGAGATATCTTTTCCAAGAACTTTTGTGCATTTTGTCGTTCACTTCCTTCATCCCCCCCCCCCCCATTGAGGTGTCACTAGAAAATACTAGATCGAAGGGGCTAGGTGGTAAGTAACCATAACACGTCTCGAAAGGAGATTTTCCCGAAGAACTATGAACTGCTCTATTGAATGCAAATTGTATATATGGTAAACTCTCATTCCAAGTTTTAGGATATTTAAAATTATATCCCCTTAACATGTGAACCATAATACCATTAACCACTTCTGTTTGCCCGTCTGTTTGTGGATGAAAAGATATACTTTTCTTCAACCTAGTGTTCATCATCTTCCATAAAGAATGCCAAAAGTGACTAAGGAATCGACTATCCCTAACGGAAATAATCGAATAATGCTTCCACATATGCTCAAAGAAGAGCTTTGCTGCACCGGCTCCCGTTACCGTCTTTGTGCATGGAATTAATGCAATCATCTTTCTAAATCGGTCAACCACAACGAACAAGTAATCATAACTAGACTTGGTCTTTGGTAACCCACCAAGAAAATCCATAGAAATACTCTCCCAAGGCCTTGATGGTACTGGTAATGGTAGATATAACCCACATTTCCTGTTGGAAGGTTTAAATGTGCTACACAACTTACACCCTTTAACCAACTTAGCCACATCATCTTGCATCTTTGGCCAAAAGACATAACGACGAAGGTTAAGAAGAGTCTTATTCATCCCAAAGTGTCCAACAACTCAGGATGTGTGTGCCCCTCTCAACCATTGGCTTCCTTTCTGTGAAACCCTTTGTGTTTTAGATCAGGATTCTTTACCCAACACTTGTCGATAACATGACCCGTCTGTTTTCAATGGGTGAAAGTCAAACCTTCCTTATCACTAGACTTCCCTTCTTCTTTTCTCCTTTCACCTCCTTTCATAGTGGTACCTCCATATTTTCCCTTTGTATTTCCCTTTGAGTCAGATTTCTTAAGTCTGCCTTCGATAACATTATCTTATATACTTGATTCAACAATTGTATCAACTAAAAACATCTTCAACTCCTCCCATATATACTCATGGAACCCGGAGATATACTTTATGTAGATAACGTAATCTCCTATGTCTAAATCCAAAATCATAGCTTGATTCTTAAATTCCGAAGTTTAATCTTGTACGGTTTGGTTATAGGTTTACTTCAAGTTGTACCACTTGAACCATATCTCCTCAAGGTATCCAACCGGATAAAACTGTTTCCTTATAACAACCTTGAATCTTCTCCACGATAATACTCCCTTACCTAGGCTTTGTCTTTGATAAGCTTTCCACTAGGTTAGAGCATGCTTTTGTAGCTTCATTGCCGCGAAAGTAATCTTTTCATTTGAACCATATTCAAAGAAAGAAAAATACATCTCCAGATGCTCAATCCAATCATCCAACTTTTCTACATCGACACTCCCATTGTAAAATGGAATATCAACACGAAATTAATTTTCAGATTCTTACCATGAAGTTTAGTTGATGTAGGACTCTTAAGAAGCTCACTTTTCTTTTCTTCATCATCTTCTTCTTCTTCTTCTTCATCATCGTCATCTTTTTATGAAGCTTAAAGTGTAAACGCATTCTTTTTATTCGTATTTGGCTTGGGTGTATGAGAACGAATACATTCAGTTAATTCTTCAAGGGTGGTTTTAATCAACTTCATTTCTGTTTGTAGTGTAGCCACCTTTTCTTCATAGTTTGTGGTTCGCTATGCTTAGGTTCATCATCTGACTTTGTCATCATTGATCCCCTTATTCTCCTAACATCTTCTAACTTCTCGAGTACATCACCAATCTTTATGTAGATAAATCTAGTGAAAACCATAAACCACGGGGATTTACCCTAGAAACTAACCTTGCTCGTGATGCCAACTTGATACATTTGATCTCTGTACCTTGGTTGCTATTACTATAAAGGAGGAATTCTAAATAATAATAAACGAAAATATTTAGAAAACAGAGACACAAGAAAGTAATTCGAAGAAAGATATCTTATCTATATTATGAACAAGAAAACGATTACAATTCTCTCTTTGTTACGCTCATAATCTCTCTAAACAGTGGATCTACCTTAAACTGTTTGCTAAGCTTGCACATGTATTATTCCAAGCTTTTTTTTAGCTTTTCTGTATCTAGTATCTGTCTATAGATATTAACCAAAGCCTCTATTTATAGCCTTCATCGTACTCAGCCGACCAAGGACTCCTGTTAGGAATTTATTTCCTAAACTAAGAGTATTGCCTAAAACAAAACTTTTCCCTAACTAGGAATTCTGCCTAAACAAGGATTTCTGCCTAGAATAGGATTCTTCCCTCAACTTAGCTTGAGGTTAAACAAGTTCTTTAAAGGAGTACGGATACACCTGTATCACTAACACAACTGAGTTTTGGAAGGTATGCGTACCCGTTCGCATACTGGCGAACCCAAACTTGGTCCGGCCACTTAGGTATGCATACCCGTTTGCATACTTGAGTAGGTTATGTTCTAAAATCGGTTTGTTCATGAACTAATACATTTATATAATAAGAAATGCAATCTTTTGAAAACTGTTAGAGCATTTCTCGGTCGAACTCGCATGCGTTGCTATCTCAAGCATGTTTGTCAATATTAGTGATCAAAACTATGAAGTCTTTGATTTCTAGTCTGCTATAGATAAGGTCTCGGACTAGGATAGACAGTGTAGTTGAGCTCAAAAAATACATGGAGATCATCATACAAGACGAAGGACTACTCAAGGAACCAGTGGATCTTCATCGACTAAAAGGTATGTGGAGACTTGAACTTATCTATCACTCAAAAGTCTATCTATTCTATCTCCTATCTTGAGACAAAAGTCGTATTACTATATAGACTAAGAATATACACATATGTTATTTCGAGCTGAGTATATATCGCTTATCTATTTCTCGAAATATGTGTTGGTAAAGCTTTCGCTTTATCCAAGTTCATCTTTACCTAGTGACGAAATTCATGCTATGTTTCAATCATTTTGTAAATTGCTCTGACGAAAAATAGTTTGTGAATAACAACTATATAACGCCCTCTGAGAATGTTTCAATGATTGAAATGAGAGTTTAGACAATATAACCATTGAAGGATATAAGCATTGTTGTGGCAACACATATATGTATAAGTCCTTATTGCTTGAACCCAAGTTTGCGAACTTTGCTGATCAAGTGAAATCGGAGCAGCACGTGAACTTCAGTCCGCGAACCAGTCCATGGACTGGCGAAGCTCTCGAACCCGAGAATTTTTGATAGAGTTTGTGAACTCCGTCCGAGAACTTAAGTCCGCAAACTTGAGTAGGTTATGTCTAAAAACGATGTTTGTGAACTTATCTTAATAAATTAAGGAATGCTATTGCAAACCGTGGCTTTATAGTTCATGAATTGATTCGAGTGAATCACATCCTTTTTGCTTCAATTGTGTCTTGTGTAGTACATAAATATCTAAGCAATTGAACAACTCTCTAACTAGTTCATTTGAGTCATTTGGACTAGTTATGGTGAAGAAGAATATGGTTGATATGAAATTTATCATTTGGCTAACCATTTGGTTAACTAGTGTTGAACCAACTAATGTACAAGTTTGGGTATGGTTTTCACAAGCCTACAAACGTGCAGTACATATGTGTATAACAAGCTATGTTTTCGATCTAACAGTTGATAAATATTAGCTTGTATCTAATCAGGCTTTTATCTAACGGTGAATATTGAATACTTTGTTACTAAGCTAACATTGATTTCAAGCCCTGATTTGAAAGACTATATAAGGGAGAACTCTAGCAACTGGGAAACCTAATCCCCATACGTTTTGTGTGATACTATTTTGCTAATCTAGAGTCGATTCTCCTTTAACCTTTGGTTTTCTTCTTCTAAAACCAGGTTAACGACTTAAAGACTTCATTGGGGTTGTGAAGCCAGACCGATACTACTGTAGATGGTTGATTTTCGACAAAGTCTAAAATCGTAAACCCATAATTATACGACCTCTGATTCAGCAATCAGACGTGAATATTGAGACACTGGTCTCTCATCGAATCCTCTGATGGAGAATACTTTCTCTTAGAGTACATATAGATATGTAGTCTCACAGCTGGACAACGGCATATCTCATGAGTACTGAGCACTTCAGTAATTATTTCTATCACGGGATGAACAACTCCCGAACAACTTACTCTGCTAGTATAAAGTCATAAATTAATTATTCCTAAATTCTTGGATTCATCCGCATAATTTCTGAAAATATTCAAATATTTTCGCAGATATCTCATTGATATCTCATTACGCAAACCATGGTTCTACCCAGCAGAAGTCCATGGATTAGTAATAAATATTAATTGGACGCACGGGCATCATAGCTACCGCCTGAGAAAGCCCTGTCTCAAACCTAAATTGAATTTCTGAAAATATTCAAATATTTTCGCAGATATCTCATTACGCAAACCATGGTTCTTCCCAGCAGAAGTCCATGGATTAGTAATAAATATTGGACGCACGGGCATCAGAGCTACCGCCTGAGCAAGCCCTGTCTCAAACTTAAATTCTTGGATTCATCCGCAGAATTCCTGAAAATATTTGAATATTTTCGCAGATATCTCATTACGCAAACCATGGTTCTTCCGAGCAGAAGTCCATGGATTAGTAATAAATATTGGACGCACCGGCATCAGAGCTACCGCCTGAGAAAGACCTGTCTCAAATGGTGCAAGTGTATTCAACAATGATACATTAATAACCATCGCACGAACGGTTATTTCAAAATACGATTAAACAATGAACCTATGCAAAATAGGATGAAAAATAACAAATAAATAAAAATTGACCAAGGCGCTGGGAGCATGGGCTCACTAACCGGCCGACCGTGCCGTGGTCAATCCCACACCAGTTTCATATTTTTATCATATTTTTGTTGTTTTCTCTGAGTTTTTGAAAAACCTTTCATTTGAACGAATATCCTTTGTTTTGAGGAAACTCCTCAATCTCATGATGCTTCCTTCGCGCGGAGGAAATAATATAAAATTAGGGAAAATGTGATGGGGTGTGACCATTGGCCAACCGGCCATGCCTTGGTTCCAGCCGGCCCACACTTCATGATTCCTCATTATTTTCCTAATTTCATGAAAACTCCTTAATCTCATGATATTTCCTTCGTCCCATGAAAAATAATAAAAATTAGGGACCTTGTGCACGGGCCATGACCGGTCGACCAAACCCTAGATGGCTCACACGTCCCACTCTTTTATTAGCATATTTTTCATGTTTTCATAATCCCATGAAAATTCCTTGATTTCATGATATTTCCTTCAAATTATGAAAATTCCTTTAAATCATGAAATAATGCATAAAATAGGGAAAACGCACGGGACCGGGCCTTGGTCGTCCAGTCATGCTCCAAGCCGGTCCCACACGCTCACACGTCCCTTATTTTATTATTTATGATTTTTTATGGTGGGAATGTTATTATTGCCCTTCATTTTGACTGACTTGGGACAAATACCCGTACATGTCTTTACTAATACCCCTAATGGCATAATTGAAATTTTTAATAAAACCAAAAATCATATAATTCCTCTTTTAACCCTCCACCATCGTTCATTCCTCTTTAAGTCACAAATCTCAGAAAACAGTACAGAAAAATGCTTTGTCTCTCCTACCACCACCGTCATCATCACTCCCACCACCATCACCATCTCAATCGCCGCCACCACCACCTCTGTCACTACCATCAGCAGATCTGTTACATTTTATAAATTTTATTTTAACTTGCTATCAATTTCTCTTCATCTTCTTAGGTTAAAATTGATTTCGAAATCAGATTTGTTTTCTTGGTTTTCGATTTTAGAATATCGAGTTGAAGATTCAAACTAACGATCACGTTTTCAATTTTTAGATCTGCAAAATTTATGATACGGTTTGAAATCGATTTTTGAAGATATTAGATGTAAAAATGAATATTAATCGATACGAAGATTAAATCAAAAGGTAAACAATCCATTAAGAGTTTAAGCTAGGTTATATTTTTTACGGTTTTGATTTTGATTCAATAAATTTCCGCAAAATCAATCTTTAATCTTTGATAATTTCTATTTGATGTGTGTCTGAAATGTTTACTGAAATGTATTTAGTTTATTCATGTTCAATATCATTTGATTTGGTTTTCATAAAACGATAATGTAGTGTTCGTAAATTTCATTCCTTGATTTTCTTGTTACGGTGTTGTCTCCTATTGTTTTTTAGTAATCTTTTTTGAATGATGTTTATATTATGTATGTTTGCCTTATAGTATATATATCTCCATATGAATTTAAGGGTGGTTGTCTCTCTGTTGCGTGCTTTTCTTACATGCGGAAAGAAGCTTGTAATGAAGCGGATTGCAGCTAGTGGTTGAACTTACGACTAAGAAACATAAAACAATTATCTTTATTTTATATGCAATTTCCACTTGTTAGCTATATAATGAAGGTTTTAATTATAATCTAACAATAAATTTTTATGTGCATGATGTGCAACAGTGCAAGGATGAACAATTTATGTAATCTAATGGAGTGATTGAATGTCATGTGCTTTCATCCTCTTGGCATCTAAATATTTCCCATGTGGAGTTTATAAGGATGTTGTCAGTATTCTAGCTACGCATAATCTTGTCCATCGGGTGAACTCCTTTACATTTTTCTTTAAATTGTCTCATACATGAGCGAATTAGTGGATTCATTAATTCACTTATTAATATTAAACTTGTTGGAATACATTCCTGAGTAGTACTAATTTATAAGTGTAGTTTCATTTATTCCAAAATAGTAATTTACTTAATTAGGTACATTTTATAATGAGTGCTCTGTTCTGTAGGTGCTTAGAGTCATTGTCAAGAATAATAAAGGAGGAATGTTCTCACCTGTGCAAGACTCGGACAATTTCAGTATTGCATTCTCTACAGATTTTGGATGGGCTTCTTAGCTTATGTATTTAAGAGAGTGATTAGTAGAGTGATTGTCACATGCTTTTGGATTCCTACGATCTTATATATGCTTTGTAGATTAGTAGAGTGATTTCTTGGTCTTATGCAATGCAGGAGACTCATATATTTATTTACAAATATTCAGATGCCATCCCAATAATGTGAAATTGAAAACATCTATATTACAACTATATTAGATGAACCTATGGGTGGTCTTACCAAGAAAGTGCAGTGGGTTTATATGTGTTGGTGTTGTTGGAATTGGTGGTTAGTTGCTTGATTGATCACAATTGTTCTGTCGGGAAGGTAAAGTAATTGTGATCCTGGAAAACCTCATCAAGTTTCTTCCAACTTTGGAAACAACTTGACCAAGTTGCTTCCACTATTTGGAGACAACTTATGCTAGTTGCTTCCAGAATTGGAGACAACTTGATCAAGTTGCTTCTACTATCATTACTCATATTCGGATTATGTTCCATATATTTTTAGGTATACTTTCTGTTGATGTGAGTCTATATAGTATGCCAAGACATATTTACATGGTTCCGTTCTGTCTTAGGATTGTCTTAGGATTAGCAATAGTTTGACCTTTTCTAGTTTGCTCTATTTCGTTCTTGAACTCTAGATTTTTGGGGCAACTTGAGAAAGTTGCTTTCACTTTTGGAGGCAACTTGAACTAGTTGATCCAGATTTGGAGGCAACTTGAGCCAGTTGATTCCAGGGTCGGAAGCTACTTGAGTTAGTTGGCCCCAATTTTTTTATAAGCATGTGAAATTATCTTTACTCATATCCTAGAGTGGTTGCAACGAATCTGTGGTGCAATGGTAGCGCGACTGACTCAACGTCAGAAGATGCATGTTCGACTCACGCCAGGTTCACTTATTTTGTGTATCCTTTTTATTTTTGGAGGAACTAGTTGCCTTCACATTGGGAGACAACTTGGGCTAGTTTGTTTCAAATTCGGAGACAACTTGGTCTGGTTGGCTTCGGGTTTTTTTTATCTACTTTCTCATTGTTGCAACCCTATCTGTTATATACTCTCTATTGTTATACATTAGCTGATGCAATTTTCTACTGAAATTGTATAAGTCTTTTTTGGTATTACTTTATTAAGTCGCTAAGAAATTTATCCACACTGCAGATTGTTCGCACTCGAATGTATCTCTTTTCTAAGGCTCATTTGTGTGAGAATTGTAGAAGCGGATCTGTAAACAAGCCTATATGGAGACATTATATCCATTAGTCATTGGAAACATGTACTAGGTTCAGTATTTATGAAATTGAGACATTGTATTCTTTCTGTTAATTATTTGTATTAGGAATGTATGGATTATATGTGTTGTCCTTACTAGTTAAGTTCCCTTTTCCCCTGTAACGGATTTGTGTTAGAGATATTTTTACCTTATAAATGAAGTGTACCAAGGCTATATTGTTTGTGATGGCATACCGTCTATGTAAAATTTGTCTGATCTGAAAAATATTTTTGACATAATGACTGCGCATTTGTATGATTTTGGACTCAACTTGAGCTAATTCACTCCACTTTTAAAGCCAACTTATTTTCTGGACTCCATATTTTTGGGGCAACTTATGCTAGTTGACTCCACTTTTGGAGACAACTTGAGAAAGTTTATTCTACTTTTTATACTAACTTGGCCTAGTTGTCTCAATATTTTCGAGCAAACTTGGCCTAGTTATCCCCACTTATTGCCGCACATCATATTTCAGAGCCAACTTAAGGTAGTTGATTCAAAACAAAATAAATAACTAGCATGGGTTTGTTCGTATATTTAAGATATCTCCATAAGCCTGTATGTCTGTAATACATCATAGTAATTCATTTTAAAATAATATGTCCATTCATATATCACATTTCAGTTTAGAGTGTCATTCAACAAACACAAATCTAACAAAAGCAAAACCTTATTTTTAATGGACTAACCACTAAGTGGATTTCTATAACTTAACAAACTTAAACACATTAAATCATCTTCATCTTTATCAATCACACCAACAAACAGTTCATATTCTCTCTGTTTCTTAGTACTGTGTCTTTCTGCAGGAGTGCCTGCATCTCTTTCATAATCATCTTCTCCCCTCGGGTATCTACGTATAAATTTATGATCATGATCTAGACTTTGTGGCTGCACACTTAATGCATGATCTACTTGTGTAAGAAGAGCCGAATCCACATTCCTTCAATGTGATTAATAGATACAAGATATCAATCTAGTTACATTCATTCTTATGTTAATTTGGTATAAAAAAAAACTACTTGTTTCCAGCTATTGATTCAATTATGCTTACAACTTACTTGATGTTAATGGAAAAAACTACTTGCTTCCAACATTATTAGATCTTTCTACCATTATTTACTATACTTTGGTCTACTCCAAAATACATGGAGATATACTCTAACAATACTGTATGTGGGGTGACTTCGTGTTTTCTAGTTCATTCTTGATTCTATTATTTGTAGTAATATTCATTCCTTTGGAAAGCTATAACTAAAGGTGTAAATGTAACAATGAGACAATTGTTATGCTTCTTCATAGATTATCACCTATTAATTCTAACAACAAAATAAACCTGTAACTCCAATGTCGGTGTAAAACCCTTTGCTTTTGATGTTTTCTTCATTTTTTCTTAATCTATTTTGAAAAAAATAAATAGTTAGTATTGAATAAGTTTACTTCAACAAATGAAAATTAGCACAACTTGTCTTCAGAAATGTAGCCAACTAGCACAATTTGTCTCCAAAACAGGGAAAAACTAGCACAAGTTGTCTCCAAAACTGGAGGCAACTACTACAGGTTGTTTCCAAACCTGGAGCTATAACACAAATTGTGCTCCATATATAACCACCTGCTACTGCTCTTACACCTAGACCCTTCAAGAAAAACACCCAAAAGTTGAACAATACTATTAATACAACAAAGTAAATGAATTAAAATCAACAAATGAATCAAAATCACTACGAAGCTGCACAAAAGAAAGTAAACCATTAAACCTTTTTTTTTGCCTTTCCTAATTTCTTAACACCAAGAGAAGCCGTTGATTTCTTTACACCACCAGAATCACTTAATTTTGTTGTTGAATGCAACACTAAATCAAAGAAAATTAGCATGATTTAACACAAATCAATAACGGTATAAAAAAACTACATCTATTTGAAACATAAATCAAAATCGATAAATCAAACAAAATTTTGAAGATAAATCCTGTACCAAACCCTAAAAATCGAAATCAAAATAGATGTAAACTGATTTGAGACATGAAATTATTATTTACCTTTGATTCGATCTTCAATGTTGTTGTTGAAAATCCATAGTAATCCGATATTGGAAAATCGATTTCCTAAGATCCAATTTTTTCATTTTTGTTGGTGTTTTTCAGTCATATTTGATCTTCTAGATCATGTAAAAATGGTAATCTCCTAGTTTCTTTGGTGTTTATTTTGATTGAGTTCATCTGTTTTTGGATCTGATTTGGTTTTTTGGGATAGAAAGTGAGAGAGGCAAGAGAGAAACTGAAAAATAAAATGAAAATGGCCGACAGATTTAGTGGGTACCGTAGTTTTTATAAAAGGATAGTTTTGTAATCTTGTACTCATAGGGGTATAATTTAAGTTGAAAAGGGTATTTTTCAATGAGCCTCATAGTAGGGGTATATAGATAATGTTCCCTTTTTTATGTTTCCCTCATCTGATGGAAACTCCTTGATTTCCACAAAAACTCTTTCGTTTTATCATATTAGGAAAAATATTATGGGACCGGCCCCTTGAATTTTTCCTGAGTTTTATTCTCTGGATGTTTTAACCTCCTGAAAGAGCTTAAAACCTAAATATTCCCGCACTGGGAGAGAGGAAATTCTTTTCCGAACGGAATGGAGTGGCGGACCAACAAAATTCGAGTCCGTATGAGAAATCTATGTTAATTCTACCAAAGGACGCTAATTAGGGTTTCAACCAATCTGGGGAGTGCTCAAAGGATCAACATTTGATCCCGTGACCACCCAGGGCCGGTTTCATGGCCCCTTGGTCGGTCCTTCACCTCCTCATAATTCCTTCACTTTTTATTATTTTCCTTCATCCGATGAAGTTTTGACGGTTTTATCAGAAAACCTTAATTTTGTCATATTTTCTCAAATGGTCGCTCAAACGTGCACCAGAAAATATCAAAATTCTTAGAACTGAGACACGGATGTCTCAATGATGAAACCATGTTACCTTGACCGACCAAGGTTGGCTTTTTGGCTCGCAATGAGCCAGTCCCACGTGTTTCTCACAATCTGACCTAATTTGCACAATAGCACGTATTAGGTCCAAAAACTCTCCAAACAATTTCAGAATTTGACGGAGCGATCATCATCTAATCCCGTGACCACCCAGGGCCGGTTTCATAACCCCTTGGTCAGTCCCTTATATTTTAATAATTAATTAGGTTTTATCACCTAATGCTGAACCCAGCAGTAATTCAGTAAATGATTAATCCAGCATTTAATCATCCTTTCAACAACTCTTCAACTCTTCAAAGAGGTCTTGGATTTTTCTCATGTGAGCATATGAGAATTTCATGGTCGATCCACGATCCCATGAAGCCAGTTCTCCTTCATTCTATGGTTAATTTCAAATAAACCATTAATTGGTCATCAATTGATCAAATTAGGGTTTCTGAATCCAAGGATCATGATTCCAGATTCAAACACTAATAATTTCACACTGATATCATGATCGGTATTCTTATTAATTATGCTCGGTTCAACTACCAGCGCTTTAATTAATATTTTATTTTGGTCACGCTACCAATAATTCATCAAACGAGCAACACTTGCTCAGATGAGCAATATTTACTCAAAGAACTATCAATATTAAAATTAACGAGCAACACTTGCTCTCCTCAACGTGAGGATTCTATCACTATCTTAGCAGACACGTTCAATTCATGAGTTGCAGAATATTCTACAAAATCATGTTTAACTCAGCAAATTCGTGGACTCATAGTCCCACGAAGTCATGAAATCAGCAACTAACTTAATTAACCACGAGATATCAATCGTGTCACTTGGGGGGATATCAACTAGGGTTTTGGTTTGGCGGTCTACGGAACGTGTGTTCAAACACACGATGAAATGTGATAAAGTCATGCAATCATTTGAGGGAGTTAGCGAAGTAGTGGGTGGAAAATCAACCAAGTCTCTGCACGATGGGCGCAACTGGTTTCAAGCACTATTTCCATCTCTCCACTCCTTTACTCCATCAACTGTCACACTTCATGGGATCATGGTATTTTCAACTCCAGCATTATATAATGTCTTTGAATCCTGATTGAAAGAACATTCGAAGAGTTCTCAAACATTCGAACAATAATCACCAGAACGAGCAATTTCTCATCAAAGTTCATACAAGCGCTCTTTTGTCTACACGAAATCACAAAAATTACTCTCAATTAGGCAAGATTCAATCATTCATAGCATTTCACTCTGAATTCATAATACACCTACAATCTCAGATCATCATTGATCTCACACATTTCTCAGCTTTCCTCCTACAGATCAACCTATCCTATGTTGTGACCGAATTTACTCTGGAACGGCCATTGTCTTGGTTTAGGCCGGAGTACTACAGATTGGTCTCTCGAACTTAAAGCACCCCCTTCATAGCGGTGCATCTGTGTGAGGTTAAATATTTCGCTCGGTTCAAGGAATCTCCTCCCCATGGTCATTCTCAATTCCGCAAAAACCAGCAAATCGTTTTTCCCCATCTACAGATTGGCGACCACAGTGGGAGATCATTCTCTCGGTTGCAATCTCTCATTTTCACAAGATGGTTGGTCTTAGGTTAGGATCGGTCACAAATCCTGATGCAAATATCGCTAGCACTAGCAACAATGAAGATATCCCGGAAAATGTTCCGGCCACTAGCACTGACGGTGGTGACATCACTCTTCCTCATACCAACGCGGAAGGTCATCCTTTGTTCGGCCGACATCCCGAAGAGGTCAGAGGAAACCCACCACCAAATATGGATGATCTCGTCAAAGCGCAAGAAACTCTTGCAAAAAATTAGACAGATATGGCTGCAACGCAACAAAAGCTATTTTATCACTTGAAGACTATTACTGACAAGCTGTCAGAGAAAACTCCAGACAAAGGTAAAGAGAAGGAGAAATCCTCAGATGCTGTTGACCCTGAGGTAATTTCAATTCACATCGTGAATGATGATGAAACCAACAAAGCCACGGGAAATTCATCAAAAGAATCATCAAGTTTCATCACTCGAGAAGACTTGGAGCGCCTTCTGGAAAATCATGGGAAAGATAAGACACCGCATGTCCATCGTCACCAACCTCCATATCCTACCGCTACACAAAGAACTCCACTTCCTAAAGGTTATATCTCCCCAACTTTTACTCTGTATGATGGAACTGGCAATGCTCGAGAGCATGTATCTTGCTTCCTTGAAGCCTTAGGAGAGCATGAACATAACCATGTCGTCCGTCTCAAGGAATTCTCAAAATTCTTGAAAGGCAGAGCATACACCTGGTACAACAACATCGCATCGGGGAACATCAATAATTGGGGAGAGATGATTAACACCTTCTACAGAAAGTACTTCTTCGTGTCAGAGCAAGTCACTCTCTCTGACCTTGGAAGAATGTTTCAAAGGGTTGGTGAAAATCCCAATGACTTTGTGAAAATATTCAGAATCCAAGCCCTGGAATGTCATGATCCAAACGTCACGGAGCAACAAATGGTAGATTTGTGCATCAATAGCATGCTCCCAGTCTACAGAGCTCTTTTGGAGAATCTCCGATTCCAGACTTTCTTAGAGCTCCACGAAGCAACGAAGAGGTCGGAAACCACTGCGCATGCTCTGTTAGAAAGAGCAAAATCCACAAAGACGGAAGAAGAACGAGATACTCGGGGAAGAAGACGCCTAGTCAATAATTAGTACAGTTTGCAACCTTCCGCAAATGCTGTCACAAAAGGGAGCAAATGGAAAGCTGAACCACAGCACAAGAATGCTTCTCCCATCCCTTCAAAGGCACAAAAGAAAGATAATGTGGAAATGGCTCCTCAACATATGGAAGATCCAGAAGCACTTGATTTCCCCTGCTCCATTGAATAAGTCATCGAATTGCTAGAAGCCTGGATTCAAGACGGTGCAATCAAATTTCCATATGTCAAGAAGGAACCAACTGAAGAGGCGATAGAAAATCCTCGGTACTGTTTCTTCCATAGGTTCATCGGCCATCCTACAAATGCTTGTAAGACTTTGAAGCGCATATTTAAAGAAAAGGTCGAGTCAGGGGAACTTAATCTGGGGACTGAAGGAGTGCACATAGATCTTCTTCCTGTCAGAACTTTATCTACCTCCGAAGCCCTAGTCAAGGAAGCAGTCCAGTCATTAGTAGAGCATATGTGTGAATTAATCTATCTATCGAAGGCGCAAAGAGAAGATATGTTTAAGGCTTTGAATCACATAGTTTCCGGGAAGTGCCTGCTAATTTCAGATATACCTCCTGAACCTTCAGCCACTGATAAATAAATGAACGACTGGGGACTGCTCGCCACAGTGTACTTCAAAGGAAATGAATTCAAAAGGGATTTTATTGATGTTGGTACTACCGTCAACATCATTCCTTTAAAGACTCTTAGAGCTGCTGGCATTACTCGACATGAGGCTACTCACGCTCCCACAACAATCAGAGATCATGAAGGAATTCTCAAGGATACATATTGCTTCATCAATCTCAAAGTTGTGAAAGGTTTGACCTGCACTAAGACCAAATTTTACATAATCCGGGAAGACCCTGGATATGACATGATTCTTAGGCGCACATGGATCCATGATGGAAAAGTTTCACCAACCCCTTCGGTTGTACTTTCATCCACTGAAGAAACCTCTGACTCGGAAGAAGAAGCGGAAGATATCTCGCCATTTGAATATCTAGAGGAGGTCAAAGCCTTGACAGAACTTGCACAGAATTCTGGGGAGCATCCAAACGCTTTTGTCAAGAGATTCCACGCTCAGGAAAGTCTTATTCCTTCTCATGTGCCCATATCGTCAGTTCTCAAATATGCTCATTTGGTTCGAGGGCTTCACTCCACAAATGATTTAGCAATTTCAAAATGATATGCGTTGATCATCGCACCGCAGAAATATTTTACCCAATGGCTTAATCCAGAGCCTCTTCAAGCTGATCATCTAATCAAGCGATTCATTGTAGAAGACGCGGCTAAACATGACAGGCAATATGAGGGATGCTCCCTTTTGCACGAGTGTCCACATGTGCCACAGCCCTGGAGTCACATCGCTCGAAGGATTCCAAATCAATAGAAGATATTCATGGCACGAATTGCAAGGCCAAACAAGTTCAAGGAAGGAGATTTGGTTCTCAAGGAAACTAAACGGTATCTCCATTCTTCAATGAACTCCAATTGGGAAGGACTATTTTTGATCGCTAAGTCCATGATCGGAGGATATTACAAACTGATCAACACAGATGGACGGATCCTACCAGTGATCCATGAAAATTGGCTTAAGGTGTTTGTCTAGGACTACGGGACATTCGAGGTACTGGGTGCTTGAGCATTCATGACGTCTGGATTTGGCATTTTAGGATTTTCTTTCATTGTATTTCAATTCCTCCAAAACGTTTGCAACCCTTGCAATCAGTATTTGAATTCAGCAGTTTATCAGAAGTTCAGTTCATATTTCTTAAAGGAAAATCCCTATCAAATCCAAAAGAAAATCCTTAACCATCTACCAATCCAAAACCATGATATCAAAACCCAAATAAAACCTCAGTCTCTCAGAAATTCATAAGCCTAAGAGATTATGCAAAACAAATCAAAGGAAATCAGCAAAGAAAGATTTTTGCGCCTCCGCATCCTTCAAAGCCTGTAAATCCGCATGCTCCTTGATCAGCTCTTCAGTCAGCCTGGCGATCTTGTATTCATTCTCCATCACATCATCATTGGGAAGAGGTATGTTATTTTCACATGAATCCTTAATAACATTCATCTTCTTACGAAGCCACTTCACATTGAAGCCAAGTTTCTCAGAATTCTCCAAGTTGAACTCCCAATCAAAGAGTACATCTGGAGTTATAGTATTTCTGGCTCTAGTGCATATGTCACTTACAACATGCAAGATTACACTTACCTGCATTTTTAAAGCATAAGCACGCCCAGGATTCCTGTCAACAATTATATGGCCAAATTTCTCCCATATTTTCTTGTACAAACCCGCATATCCAACAGGAACGCTGAATCCACCAACCGACTCATGATACGGGAGTGAGGCATCGAACGGAAGGTCAAAATCAACTCCTGCATTTAGGTATTCATGCACAACCATACGGTTTTCAATTACTGGAACAACTTCTACAGTCAAGGAAACAGTTTCTTCAGTATTTTTTTCCGGTGTCCTGGGTTCTTCTATTACAGCAACAATCTGAGTCACCATGACTCCATCAACAATGCTTTCATGACCTTGAGGATCATATATGGTAGCCTCCCTATCAATAGCCTCAAGGTCGCTCGTTTCATCATTTTGGATTCCTTCATTCTCAACTTCGATATTTTGTACCTAATACGAAGATTACATGAGATTAGGATCATCCAAGCATGAAACCAAAGAAAATCATGAACTAAAACATGCAAGCGGTTTAACATCATCAAATAATTTCATTATACATGCTAGATGTCAGTAAAAAACGTGAAAGTCACAAAATCACGTTTTGCAACAAGTCCGCCTGAGGAGATTTTACGCTTCCCTGTACAACGCAATGAACTGGGAGAAATTGGTGAATAATCAAGGGTTGAGTTATATACCATTCTCTTCGTATGGGTATTACCTACAACATGTCAAAATTTCATAGCAATCGGATGAACGAGAAAAAATATATGGTCAAAACTCGGGACTACACGATATCTGAAAAAGTTCTGAAAGTCTCCTGGAAGTTTCACTATTTCGTCTTTTTCAGGCTCTGAACGTGCTCAAAACGTAAAAATATTCTTTCATAAATCTTGGAAATTTCTTGGGCTTGAATATGCATATGCGGATCAGCAAAATCTGACATCAAACGAAGATTCTACGACGTTTTTCTTAAAATGCTGAGTTCTGAATTTTCTGGTGACGTATTTTCGGCAAAACTTGTCATATATTCACATACATTCTCGTTCAGTCATTCATAGATCAGAAAGTTTATACTTCTATGGATGAAATACAAGAGAAATACTTACTTGGGTGGTTTCCAAAGCATTCAAAGAACCAGGATTGCTCACATCAATGTCGACAGCTCCGCTACCTTCATTCGGTCTTGAACCCTGAGAGTTCTCTTTATCGCCATCCTTCGGATGACCGTCACTGGTATTCTCTACAACCATGGAATTATTTTCCTAGACATATCTCCAAAAATTAGCATTTCATTCATAAAGCTCCATGATTACTGTGGGGAGAGATACTTACAACTTCTTCATCGCTCAAGTCAGAAATTGTTTGCTCAACAACGGAAAAACGAAGACTATCAATACTTGATGGGGCAAAGTTCTATAACAGAACAACAATATCAGTTTCATGATCCTAATAATACGGCCGAGAAAGGGTCATAACAAAGAGAGTAGTGGAAACTCACCAAAGCGCCGGCTGGGGAATTTATAGTATTGGGTAACTGCTTATAGCTCTTATGCCTGCCTTCTCCGCCATGAACAACAGCCTCAATCTCTGAGAAATCTACATGGATTCGAGGTCTTACAACACGACCATCTTGTGATAAATTTTAACAGCATAATCAGAATACAGTTATCATAATTCTTATGGAGATTATATAACAAAGCGCACCTGAGAACATCCTGGAGACGATTTTCGCTTATCACCAGAGAGATACTTCAATCTTGGTCGAATAGAAATCATCTCATCAGAAGGACGATCCTTCACTGGAGGCTGACCAACTGTCAAGAATTCATGCAATCGCTCAAATTGATCGTCCCAGAAGGCTGCATAACCTGGAGTCACATAGGAGAATCTGTCAGAGCAAGGGAACCAGTATTTACTTCCTTCCACATGAGTATGGTCCAAATGAGTCATGAGCTGCTTAGCTGATGGTTTCCTCCTACGAATAGTCGGAACGCACTGGTCCATACCAATTTGTTGAGCCGCTCTATCAATATTATACTCTTCCACTGAAAATTCCCCGTACTAGACTGACATCATATGACCAGGGGTGCAACTAAACATGAAAGACCTCTCACCATCGCTCAGATCTGCACCAGACGACAAGCTAGTACTCTCTCCAGTATTGAAAGTCATTGGCTGGGAAACATAGGAAGGAACTGACACCCAAGGACGAAAATTTAACTCAGACTCATCGTCCAACACGTCAATAAGGTGCGCCTTAGACCGAGGTTGCTTTGTGGACCAACGCATGATCCTAGCATTGTCTTTCTCAGGAAAAATGTGGCGAGCGTCAGTATTGGGTCCTTGCAAAACATTGCGTGGGATGGGTGCATAATTATTGAAGTGTTCCCACATCAAGGCTTGAAGAAACATCGTGTTAGAATAACATTCAATCTTCATGAAGCTATTCGACACACTTGAGTCTATAACCAAAGAATCTAAGTTGTAATACAAGGAGCCCAAGAACAAGCTACCTATCGGAAGTTGCTCACCTTGAGCCATTTTAATAGCAAAGGGGATCACTAAAGGCTTCAATAAGTTTCCGCTGTCTTCAAAGAAATCTCTGGACAACCATAAACACAAGAAAGCAGCAATGGGTAATATATTGTCAATAGGTTTATCAGAAACCTCATCTTTGGGCCACTAGCGTGTCAACCAGAGAGCATAACATCCTTTACTGCTAGCCTTGTTTGATACCTCCATTGCATATGTCAAGACGTGAGAAATGGAGGTCTCCTCATCTGAAAGATCCCCAGGGAGATTTCCCGTGATTGGGAGGCGCATCAAAGATGCAACGTCTTCCAAGGTAACGGTAAATTCTCCCCATCTGCATATGAAGGTGTGAGTGGGAATACACCAACGAGAAAGCAGAGCTACCATACTCCTTGCGTCATGATAAATGAACAAATCTCCAGAAGCCTGAATAGTTATCGTCACCTACGCCTGATCGAGCATGGCCCTCACATGAGGAAAACCCAGTATATGCCTCGCCCATCCAGCAATTTTCTCCAAAGGTCGACGAGAAAGTTTGAATTCTATAATTGATGCAAAGAAGACTCCTCGCTCAAGAAAAAATCGGATGACTATCTTAGGAGTCACAAATTTCTTCTGAGTGACAGTTTTGGGATTTATCAGAAGACGATATGCTGGAGACTTCAGATGTTTTTCGGCTCCCGGAATATCTTCCTCAAAGAATGCGTCATCAATGTTTGGGATGTTCTTAATCCCAGGAGCTTCATCTTCGTCTTCACCAACAGAAGCTTCATCTATGCATGTCTCATCTCTGGAGATCTCATCATCAATACACATTTCATCTCTTGAAGAGTCGTTAACTTGGGAGCTGGTCATATTTATGAAGTAGCTGCAAAATTCACATTACATTCTACTTCAGCGCATCATCCAGAATCAAGGAAATACTAGCATCTAATGGTAATTCTTAACTCTTACCTTTTTAAGCTTCCACTAAACAGTAGTGAGAGTAATACTAGAGTTAATGCTCCAAAATCGTCTGCTTCTTCAAAACCTACAAAAGACGTTCAAAAACTCAGATTTTTCCTAAAATCATGAACATTTCTACGGTGTGAACATTCACCATAGAATTATGAAAATTAAGACATTATTTCATCATGAATAATCTTCATCTCTAAGCAACATCACATAGAACTCAAGTTTTGATTTTAGAGAAATAATATATATTTGCATATATATATAAACAAAATGTTTATTTACTCACGTAAATAAATAAATATTTTCAACATGAGCCAGGCTCATAAAAATAAATTTTGGATACTCCACGGTTCAAAAAAAATAAATAAATAAAAATCCATGAATCTACCATGGTTTTGCAAAACCCTTGTCCTTCGTGCCGTCATACGTCTTCAAGACGAAGGTTTATTTCAATTTTATGAAAACTCATGCATTACACGATAAAGTTTTACATGAAAGCTCATACATAAAATTTTATCACTGAACACAAGTTCATAAAGAAGAGAACTCGTTTCTCCGCATCGTCATTATTCTTTAAAACGAAGATTTTACTTCGGTTTTGTGAAAAATTCATTTTTTCGTGATAAAAATTTGGCTCGCATGAAATCTCATCAACATAGTTTTATCACTGAACCTACATATTCATATATGAAAGGAAATCACTCATAAATCAGGGATCATTACTAGTTTTCAAAAACTAACGATCAAACGAACATACGTTTTTAAAAACGAAGGTTTTTTCAACGAAACCCACAATCATATATACACGGGTATGTAATTTTATCATGATCAATATGTGAACAACCCATAAAACTCATGAGCATCAGCAAAAAAAAAAAAAAGTTTTGGACGCATACCTGTCGGCGCCGGTGAAGAACTGCCGCACGGTGACGGCAATGACGGCGGCGCTGGAGCTCCGGCGAAATTTTTTTATTCCTCTCCTGGTGCTGGCGTGAAGATGATGAGGTAACGGGAGCTGCTGGTCGTGAGAAAATTTTTTTAAAAAAAGAGAAGCAATTCCTTTTATATCAAACTTTGTTTCCAAAACTTAATTTACTAAGGATTTCCTTATTGGCCCGGCCCGCGAATCCTGAACGACCAAGATCCTGTCATCCAAATCAGCGGTTCAACATCAACTCATGCTCACCAAACGACATTCTATCATTCCACTAGGGTCTGCGTTTAAGTCATGATATGCTCTTACGATCGAAATCCGGTAACATCTTAACTTACGACTGAGTTCAATTACTTGCACTGTTATGACCGGAAAATCACCATTCAATGCTGACTGAGGAATATGGATTTCCTCACTAAGGAGGGGACTTAATGTAGATGGTGGATTTTCGACAAAGGATAAAATCGTAAACCCATAATTATACGACCTTTGATTTAGCAATCAAACGTGAATATTGAGACACGGGTCTCTCATCGAATCCTCTGATGGAGAATACTTTCTATCAGAGTGCATATAGATATGTAGTCTCACAGCTGGACAACGGCATATCTCATGAGTACTGAGCACTTCAGTAATTATTTATATCACGGGATGAACAACTCCCGAACAACTTACTCTGCTAGTATAAAGTCATAAGTTAATTATTCCTAAATTCTTGGATTCATCCGCAGAATTTCTGAAAATATTCAAATATTTTCGCAGATATCTCATTATGCAAACCATGGTTCTTCCCAGCAGAAGTCCATGGATTATTAATAAATATTGGATGCACGGGCATCAGAGCTACCGCCTGAGCAAGCCCTGTCTCAAACCTAAATTGAATTTCTGAAAATATTCAAATATTTTCGCAGATATCTCATTACACAAACCATGGTTCTTCCCAGCAGAAGTCCATGGATTAGTAATAAATATTGGACGCACGGGCATCAGAGCTACCGCCTGAGCAAGCCCTGTCTCAAACTTAAATTCTTAGATTTATCCGCAGAATTCCTGAAAATATTCGAATATTTTTGCAGATATTTCATTACGCAAACCATGGTTCTTCCCAGCAGAAGTCCATGGATTAGTAATATATATTGGACACACGGGCATCAGAGTTACCACCTGAGCAATCCCTGTCTCAAATGGTGCAAGTGTATTCAACAATGATACATTAATAACCATCGCACGAACGGGTATTTAAAATACGATTAAACGATGAACCTATGCAAAATAGGATGTAAAATAACAAATAAATAAAAATTGACCAAGGCGCTGGGAGCATGGGCTCACTAACCGGCCGACCGTGACGTGGTCAATCCCACACCAGTTTCATATTTTTATCATATTTTTGTTGTTTTCTCTGAGTTTATGAAAAACCTTTCATTTGAACGAATATCCTTTGTTTTGAGAAAACTCCTCAATCTCATGGTGCTTAATTCGCGCGGAGGAAATAATATAAAATTAGGGAAAATGTGATGGGGTGTGACTATTGGCCAACCGGCCATGCCTTGGTTCCAGCCGGCCCACACTTCATGATTCCTCATTATTTTATTATTATTTCCCTAATTTCATGAAAACTCCTTAATCTCATGATATTTCCTTCGTCCCATGAAAAATAATAAAAATTAGGGAACCCGTGTGCACAAGCCATGGCCGGTCGGCCAAACCCTAGATGGCTCACACGTCCCACTCTTTTATTAGCATATTTTTCATGTTTTCATAATCCCATGAAAATTCCTTGATTTCATGATATTTCCTTCAAATTATGAAAATTCCTTCAAATCATGAAATAATGCATAAAATAGGGAAAACGCACGGGACCAGGCCTTGGTCGACCAGTCATGCTCCAAGCCGGTCCCACACGCTCACACGTCCCTTATTTTATTATTTATGATTTTTTATGTTTCCCTCATCTGATGGAAACTCCTTGATTTCAACAAAACTCATTCGTTTTATCATATTAGGAAAAATGTTATGGGACCGGCCCCTTGAATTTTTCCTGAGTTTTATTCTCTGGATGTTTTCACCTCCTGAAAGAGCTTAAAACCTAAATATTCCCGCATTGGGAGAGAGGAAATTCTTTTCCGTATGGAATGGAGGGGCGGACCAACAAAATCCGAGTCCGTATGAGAAATCTATGTTGATTCAACCAAAGGACGCTAATTAGGGTTTCAACCAATCTGGGGAGTGCTCAAACGATCAACATTTGATCCCGTGACCACCCAAGTCCGGTTTCATGACCCCTTGGTCGGTCCCTCACCTCTTCATAATTCCTTCACTTTTCATTATTTTCCTTCATCCGATGAAGTTTTGAAGGTTTTATCAGAATACCTTAATTTTGTCATATTTTCTCAAATGGTCGCTCAAACGTGCACCAGAAAATATCAAAATTCTCATAACTGAGACATGGACGTCTCAATAATGAAAGCATGTTACCTTGACCGACTAAGGTTGGATTTTTGGCTCGCAATGAGCCAGTCCCACGTGTTTCTCACAATCTGACCTAATTTGCACAATAGCACGTATTAGGTCCAAAAACTCTCCAAACAATTTCAGAATTTGACGGAGCGATCATCATCTAATCCCGTGACCACCCAGGGCCGGTTTCATAACCCCTTGGTCGGTCCCTTATATTTTAATAATTAATTAGGTTTTATCACCTAATGCTGAACCCAGCAGTAATTCAATAAATGATTAATCCAACATTTAATCATCCTTTCAACAACTCTTCAACTCTTGAAATAGGTCTTGGATTTTTCTCACGTGAGCATATGAGAATTTCATGGTCGATCCACGATCCCATGAATCCGGTTCTCCTTCATTCTATGGTAAATTTCAAATAAACCATCAATTGGTCATCAATTGATCAAATTAGGGTTTCTGAATCCAAGGATCATGATTCCAGATTCAAACACTAATAATTTCACACTGATCTCATGATCGGTATTCTTATTAATTATGCTCGGTTCAACTACCAGCGCTTTAATTAATATTTTATTTGGTCACGCTACCAATAATTCATCAAACGAGCAACACTTGCTCAGATGAGCAATATTTACTCAAAGAACTATCAATATTAAAATTAGCGAGCAACACTTGCTCTCCTCAACGTGAGGATCCTATCACCGTCTCAGCAAACACGTTCGATTCATGAGTTGTAGAATATTCTACAAAATCATGTTTAACTCAGCAAATACGTGGACTCATAGTCCCACGAAGTCATGAAATCAGCAACTGACTTAATTAACCACGAGATATCAATCGTGTCACTTGGGGGGATATCAACTAGGGTTTTGGTTTGGCGGTCTACGGCACGTGTGTTCAAACACACGATGAAATGTGAGTGAGTCGTGCAATCAGTTGTGGGAGTTAGCGAAGTAGTGGGTGGAAAATCAACCAAGTTTCTGCACGATGGGCGCAACTGGTTTCAAGCACTATTTCCATGTCTCCACTCCTTCACTTCATCAAATGTCACACTTCATGGGATCATGGTGTTTTCAACTCCAGCATTATATAATATCTCTGAATCCTGATTGAAAGAACATTCGAAGAGTTCTCAAACATTCGAACAACAATCACCTGAACGAGCAATTTCTCATCAAAGTTCATACAGGCGCTCTTTTGTCTACACGAACTCACAGAAATTACTCTCAATCAGGAAAGATTCAATCATTCAGAGAATTTCACGCCGAATTTATAACACACCTACAATCTCAGATCATCATTAATCTCACACATTTCTCAGCTTACCTCCTACAGATCAACCCATCCTCTCTTGTGACCGAATTTACTCTGGAACGGCCATTGTCTTGGTTTAGTCCGGAGTACTAAAGATTGGTCTCTCGAACTTAAAGAACCCCCTTCATAGCGGTTCATCTGTGTGAGGTTAAACATTTCGCTCGGTTCAAGGAATCTCCTCCGCACGGTCGTCCTCAATTCCGCAAAAACCAGCAGATCGTTTTTCCCCATCTACAACTACTTTTATCATAGTTGTGTGATCTGATATTTCATCTTCTATCGTACGAGTACAATTATAATAATTGTTTTGAGATTTATATCTCCGATAGGCAAGATATAAAAGTAGTCATAAACACTTCGTCTCATCGTTTGTGATTCCTCAATAATCTTCTTCGCTGCGTCGATTAAGTTTATTGTGAGGTGATTGATAAAACTGAGCTGTTCTTCAGTAATATAAGTATGGTTTTATTGATTGGTTCCTGTTCACCTTGATTTATCAAAAGACGGAGCAAAACTCATAGGTTTATTCGTGGGAGACGAATTTATCTATCCTTGTAGACTTTTCTGTGTGAGATAGATTTTTTTATTAAAGTCTTCTACTTTGGGTCGTAGTAACTCTTGGTTGTGGGTGATATCAACTAAGGGAATCAAGTGCGCAGTATCCTGTTGGGATTAGATATGTAGGAGCATAATTGTAACTTGGATCAATGTGAGATTGGTTGGGGTTAAACTACAGTCCAGACCGAAGTTAGCTTGGAGTAGGCTAGTGTCTTTAGCGGCTTAATGTAATGTATGTTTAATCTGGACAAGGTCCCGGGGTTTTTCTGCATTTGCGATTTCCTCGTTAACAAAATTTTGGTGTTTGTGTTATTTATTTTCCGCATTATATTTTGTTATATAATTGAAATAATACAGGTTATGCGTTGTTCAATCAATTATAATATCCGACCTTATTGGTTGTTGATTTAAATTGATTAACACTTGGATATTGATCTTTGGTACCATCCAAGTTATGTCTCTTTGATTAAGACTCGCAGATTGTATTTGCTTGAGTAAATCAAATTGAGAGATTGAGATAATAACTCCTTGAGATATTTTCTATTGATTGAGTCTAGTTGATTCTCTAGAAAGTAACTCGGAGGTGTCCATACAGATTGCTAATCGAAATATTGGGTGTGATTGTTAGACCCCGCTTTTTCACAAACCGTGGCTATAATGTTTAAGAATTGATTTGAGTGAATCAAAATTGATTTTTATTCAAATGTGTCTTGTGTACTTCTATGAGAATATAAATAATTGAACAACTCTAGAACTAGTTTCATTCGAGTCATTTGAACTAGTTATGGTTAAGATGAATATGGTCGATATGAAAGTGTTCATATGGCTAACTTCGGTTAACTATTGTTGAGACAACAAGGTGTACACATTTAGGTACGATTACTCGTATCTAAATGAAGTCACTTTTCATTTGTGTGTAACAAGCTAAGTTAGATCCAACGGTTGAAAGACATTATCTTGAGTCTAATCGGGTTTTCATCTAACGGTGAATATTGAATGTTTTGCTACCAAGGTAACATTGATTGCAAACCCTGATTTGAAGATTATATAAAGGAGAACTCTAGCAACTGGGAAACCTAATCCCCACACCTCCTATGTGATACTAGTTGCGACTAGAGTCGATTCGCCTTTAACCTTAGGTTTTTCACGAAACCCTATAGGTTAACGACTTGAAGACTTCATTGGGATTGTGAAGCCAGACCCAACTATTTTCTCTGTAGTTTTGTGTTCTGATCTTACTGTTTTCTATCGTATTGAGTAATATGTTCTCTAAGATTTGATCGTGATTTATTCTCCGATAGGCAAGATAAAATGTAGTCACAAACATCTTCATCTCATCGTTTGTGATTCCACAATTTTTTGTTTCGCTACCATACGATTAAGATTATTGTGAGGTGATTGATATTTCTAGGTTATTATTCGGTAAAATAAGTCTGGTATATCATTTGGTTCCTGTTCACCTTGATTTACCAAAATACGGAACACAAAATTCTAGGTATTTCTGTGGGAGACAGATTTATCTATTCAATAGACTTTGTTAGAGCATAGCTCGGTTGAACCCACCAAGTGTTGGTATGTCAAGTTTGGTTGTCATATTTTAGTGAATCAAAACTCATTTTAAGAGTCGCTTGATTATGTACTAGAGTCAACTTCGTATAAGTTAGCTTGAAAGTATTAGGATATGAGACATTACAAGTATTGTGAATACTTGAAGAAGTAAAGAAGTAAGAAGCTACAATGAAAACATCATCCTTCCACTTGAGGTTAGTGATATTTGACTTAAACTGTTTCATTCCCTAACGTATCTTTCAAGTCGTTCATATTGAAAACAAAACTATGAAGCATGAATTCTCTAGATAGACATAATATTAAGGAATACAATACGAGATTTATTGGTTAACCATTAAACTTTGTAGATAAGACATCGACATAATAGTTTGAATGATATTTTGATTATGTATGGGTATGAGGTGAGGATTTCAACCTAGGAAACAATGTTTTACATGTGTTTTAAGGAAGTAAATTCATGAACTTGTTTTGTGAATCGAAAAGGAATCGCCAGACATTATTGGTATTGTTATTAATTGCATATCTTATGAACTACCAATATGTGTGATTAGTATAACCGCTCAAAAAAGCCTGACTTTTGTATTGGTATGACTTTTATTAGTGAAACCGATCTTAATTAATCACCTGAGATGGTATGATCGATTTTGTGATTTTGTGTATGACCAACTCTGGGTAAAGGGGAACCGATCCTAGTAAGAGGTGAAACACATCACAAAGTGGAATCGATCCTTGTATGAGGTGCAAAAAGTTTGTAGCAGAAATGGAAACCGATCCTATGGACATGTGCAACACATACAAGTTAGATACCATATATATGTGGAGAACCGATCCTAGTACCTAGTCAACCAAATTTTGGAAAGCTAGTGTGACTATGCATAGTACTCACATGGAGGTAGAACCGAAACTTATTTTGGTAGAACTGTGAAACCAATGATTTGTGATTGAATGTTCTTGATCAATCACATAGTTCTTGAAAGTCAGATGAACCAATTCTAAACTTGTTTGGAAGTGTGGCAAATCGGTTTCAAGGTTGTAAGTATGAAAGAGGACTTACAAAGTAAGGATGTCGACATACTTTGAACATGTCCAGTAACGCTTATCTTTAATTATTCAAAGTTATTCCTTAATAGCTAAAGGAATAAAATCCTGGATCGAAAAATAAATAAGTTAAAAATCTTTTATTTAAGGTTTTTAAATTTATTTTAGGAAAATGAGAATTATAATGTGCATTTACTAGTTAGAGATTTTCGGACAATATTTTGGACAGAGCATTTTTAGGAATTATGAAAACCGAATTTGGAATTATATTGCATATCATGAGAATATTTTTGATTTTGGAAATTCCTTGGTGTACAAACTTCCTTGTCTATAAATACTTGAAGTTTGCATTTCGAGCAAACTAATCCTTCGTGACAGCAAACTTCCTCGGTTGTGCTGCTACTGGTGAAGCCGCCTATTCGGAGAGGAGAGTAACATAATTAGGCAAAATATCTCACGGCTGCTCAGTTTAAAGTCTTCTTTGGGATTGAGAAGCTCTATTAGTACCGTTGGTGGGAAACTAGATAATTTGGGTTTATATTTTGTTTTCGATTGATTTGATTGACTAACGGTTGTTGAAATTTGATTGCACCTAGTTTGTTTATGCTTGAGAATCTTCTCTTCTGATATAAGATTCACTCAAACTAGATCGAAGTTTCGACAGGGATCTTTAGACTGTTTGTTGATCTAAAGATGATCTTGTGATAATCCATTGTTAACAAACTCCGTTCTGTACGTGATTGATCACAACAGATTCAAGTTGTTGTGCGCAGGTGTTTATTGAAGATCTAAGAAGATTTTAAGACAAAGAAGAGTTTGAAGAATTCTGATGTGGGTTTATAATCTTTGGTGTGAACAATACTTGCTTCAGTAAAAGATGATCCAACTATAATCGATTTATCCTTGTGGTAGATTAGATTGATTAGTTGTGTAGATCGGCATCAATACAATTCTTTGTGATTAAAAGTATTGATTGCAAAATCTTAACAATTACCTTTGGTAGTTAAGAATAAGATAGATCTAAGAACTCGACAAAGGAGTTTATTGAGATAAACAGAAGAGACTTTGCCGAACTCACATCACTTGGTTGAAGAGAGTTGATACCGAACAGATTTTTTGTTCCTTTACTGTTTGGAATATGAACCAAAGGAATTGTTCCAAGTACATGACTTATTACAGGTCGGAGGCATGGGAATACATACGGAAATAGGTGAACTATAGGTTTAGTTGCTTGGTCTCAACTATACGAAGTTGGTTTGATTTTGTATAGCGGCTTAATCCCGAGAGTATTTAATTCTGAACAAGGTCCCGAGGTTTTTCTGCATTTGCGGTTTCCTCGTTAACAAAATCTTGCTGTGTCATTTACTTTTATGTTTCGCAATTATAATTTTTGTTATTATAATTTAAAGTAAATTACACAAACGTTAATTCCTATTTACTTGATAGTAATCCTATTGTGATTGGTTAAGTCCGAACTTCTTATCAAGTAAACATTGTTAGAGACTCAGAGCATTGCTCGATCGAACTCGCATGTGTTGATATCTCAAGCATGTATTTCAATATTAGTGATCAAAACTATATGTCTGTAGTTGCAGGAAATCCCACAACACACCCCTTATGATAATATGATAACAATTTCTAGATCTAAATATGAAAATGGTGATAAGAGTTCTAAAATTGTATAGATGGACACAAGGATATTTTACGTGGTTCTACATCCATGGTTCTTCACTATGATTGTTTGAATTTACATAAGTATTACATTTAGAATATTCATTAATGGATCTTTGGTAGAGATCTAGATCTAGTTTTTGGGGAAGAAGATGATAAAGAAAATAGAGTCTCTCTCTCTCTTACAAAAATATGTCTCCCTCCTTTCTCTCTCCTGCCTTTCTCATTATATAGGTGCTTACATAGTGGATGACATCTCATATTCCCCTATTTTCGGATCCCTTGCTACCTTCTCGCAAGCTTTTGCTACCTTCTTCGCAGGTCCACTCTATAATTTCGTAAGCTCTTACTGTTGTGTGATATTTTGGATCCTACAATGTCTTGATTTCTAGTGGATCCCACACCAATAATTTCAATTTATGACTTCCTTCCTGAGATGGATAAGGAATTTCCCTCTCCTCCTCGTGAAAATACTTCTTCGCAAACTCCTGCCTCTACTCCATTACCCAGTTTTCAATCTCCCACCAATGTCAATTTATCAACACTTCTTCAAGATCAACCCTCGCAAAATACTTCTTCAACATCTTCTCTTGAAAAGCCTATCTTGACTCCTAATCCTTTGAGTGCTATTGCTCCAGACAATTTACAACTTGCTCTTATTCCTTCAAATTCTTCTCCTCTTCCTCCAGAAATTCGAGATGGAATTTACTCAACTTTTCGAATGTTATCTGAGGTTTTGAATAATACTGCGAAGTCTACTAATGTTCGTTCGCAATATGAGTTTTGCGAAGCATTAAATAGTTTCATCAATCCTGATATTTCTACTTCACGCCAATCCTTGGAAAAAGAAGTTGAATTGCTTCGCCATTCTCTGAAGTCTTCAAGAGAAGAATGTGAGAATCTCCGTAAAGAGAATTATCAGCTTCAGAATGATTCTCTTGATTGTGCGATCCTTCGCAAAAGGAATAATGAATTGAAAGGTATGATTACTATCTTCATATTTTCCCCTTTTGTTTACTTTTGTTCTTCACATGTTTGAAACACCCATTAAAACCCATTCCCCTTTATAGAATCCATCCATAAATATAGAAGATTGGTACTTCGCCATGAATCAGATGCAACAGAATATCAAGCCAAGCATGAAAGCCTCTTGAACCAATTCTCCCATTTATCTAATCTTTATTCGTGTGCTCTTGATAATTTTGATGCCCTTTTTCAAGAGAATACCCAATTGATTTACGACCGAATTTTTTTGAATGATGACATATCTCAACTTACTTCTTCTTTAACTAAAGCCGGCTTGAGAGTAGAAACCTTATTAGAGGAGAACAAAACCTTATCAGAAGAGAAATGCTTGTATTTGAATACAATGATCGTTTCTTCGCAAAAATTAGATACTCTTCAGAATAAATGTTACGATCAAGAAAATCTTCTTTCTTTGTTAAAAGGTGAACTTGAGGAATTAAAGAAGTCTTCAGATGCAGAGAGAAGTTCTTTTGCCGTTGAGAAGAAGTCCCTTATTAATAAGAATATAATCTTAAGTACTAAGAAGAATCAACTTGAAGAAGATTATTCTGAACTAAAAAGTCTTAATACCAAACTTGCGAAGGATAAAAAATTTCTTCTTTCTAAAGATCAGAAGCTTCAATCTAGACTTAAAGGATTAGTTGGTGATGGTTTTGATAATGTGATGGATCAGATGAAGAATTGTTGTCTATCTTTAGCTCAATCTATTATTTCTCAAAGAGAAGGTAGTCATTAAAATTTGACTGCCTCTGATGTATCTTTAAATTTTGTTATATTCGCAATTTTGACCCTTTAAATTTTGTTTTACTCGCAGAATCTGAGAACAACCTTCGCAATGCTAAGGCTGGATTAGAAGCCTCTGTTACGAGCTTCGTAAGAAAAATGCTTTGCTTTCTACTCGCTTAATCAACTCTCGTGATCGTGCTACTCGGAGATTCAACTATCTTGCTTATTCCAAAGATATCGAAGATACCAACCATCAGAAAGCTATACTTCATGAAAGTCATCTGAAAGCCCAAGTCTTTGTGAATAACATTCTCTTATCAAGATCCTTGCCTCCTGTGAAGATTACTCCTATGGAAATATCTGATGATGAAGTTGTTCGTGATCCTGATAGTGATTTTGATTATGAGAGTGATGATGAAGAATCTATTCCTCAAGGAGATGTTCCTGTTGTAGATTCTTCAAAGGATGACATTTCACAAAAGTCGAAAGTTGCTAATGACCCTGCTCATCTTAAAGATCCAGCACAGAGTGTTGATGAAGCATAATAATATTCTTTCTCAAATTATCATTCATTCTCTTGTTCTCCTTTCCTTTGAACTCCTTTTCTCAACTACTGTTGGTTTTCTTTTTGCAAACAATTATGCCTACTATTTTTGTTCTTTTAAGAAGTACATTTGATATTTTGCGAAGGTGATTTGACCTTTCTTAAATTGAATGCTTTCCTTATTTGCGTCATTTGATCATATGAAGAGAAATAATATAACCCAAAGAATATAGTTTAGTATCTCCTTTCCCCCTATTATTGCTCTTCAGATGATTAAACATTGTTGGAAGTATTAGAATATCTGCCCTAATTCAACTTACAAAGCTTCAGCTTGTTGCGATTGTGAACAAGAAATCCTCCCTTTGAATTATAAGAAATACGAGGTATGAAATATCCTTAAGAAGTATAAGAAGTATAAAATATATTTAAAGAAGTATTCAATCCGTAAAGAATTATCCAATGTATGAAGAAGTATAAGAATTATTCAATCTATGAAGAATTACTCAATGTATGAAGAAGTATAATAAGTACTTAACCTTCGCAAAATGAAGTATCCGTTGAAGAAGTATAATAAATATGAGACGTTCTTGAAGAATTATAAGAAGTATTCACGTTGTGGAGAAATATTTAGTATATGTAGAAGTATGTAATTCTCGTAAAATTTAATGAATACGAACTATCTGTTTTTGATTACGAGCAAAATCGCATCTTTTGTTATATCTTCATGAAAACTCTTCAATAGGGCTGTATTCTTTTTTAGGACTTCATGATTTATATTCTTGTAAAAATTCTTCAATGATATTGACGGAGCTGTCTTCTTTGTCAGAACTTCATGATATATATACTCTTGTAAAAATTCTCCAATGATATTGATGGAATAATTTTCATTAATTGATGTGGTCTTATCATGCCTTCCTAAGTAAAGGTCTTATTTTGCCACCTCTTTTGTGATAATATTTTTGTATTTGCGATAATATGACAAGTTTGAACATTCTTGCGAATATACAACCTCGTGACATTATCGTCTTGCGATGAAATTGCAGGACGTTTTTACACTTTCATGTAATAACCCATTGATCTCATCTTAACTTCTTTGTTATGTTCTGCGAGTTCTCTTTGGATATTTTCTTTCTCTTTCTCTTTTTTTTTTTTTTTTTTAGAATGCTCGCAGAAATTCAGTTGTTGCACAAATATGACAAGCCTTTATGTTTTTGCAAACAAGAAGCCTCGTGACATTTGCGTCTTATAACACGTATCAGCTCCCTAATGGAGGGTGCTTCCCTTTATCTTCCCCTTGGTTTCCCCTTCAAGGAAGCGTACATCGACCATACAAGGTTAGCTCTTCCCATCCGGTTCTGCAAACAACCAACTTTTGATCGCAACCTCTTATCCTTTTTTCCTATAGGGATTATAGTTACGAGGTTGCACCCTATGGGGTATCTTTGGGCCAAATGCATCATTTGCCAAGACTTGTCAAAAATGGAAGATGTGCTTAAAGCTCACCCGGCACTCTTGACTCAACCGTGTACCTCGGCGCCTTGATCGTTTTATGCACTTCTTGGGAAAGACAATATGCCTTAGTCGCCCAACCTAAATCATGTTACACCGCATAATATTGCGTAATGTCACAAGATTAGGTGAGAATCCAAGGTGTCTAACCCGGATAGGTACCCCGTAAAGTTCCATGTACTCAGGTGCTTTGGTGGTGTTCCGGTGTCCCTGAGCCATGCTTATAGGTACCCACTTAAATGACGTACTTTAGGACTTTGCCTCTTACGAAATGTTGCTTCGCGAACTAGGTTGTACGCCACAAAGGTTTGCCTGTGTAATATTTCTGCGACTTTCTTTCTTTTTTAAAAGCTAATCACAGATTGCGGTCTTTTATTCGCAAATTGCGGTCTTTTCTTCGCAAGTTAATGTGTGTGTCTTTCTTTAATGAAAGTTAATCGCAATAAAAATTTTGAAATTTGTAATTTTTGCATATTTCCTGCGAGCAAACAATATTCGTAAAATTTATCATGAGTTTTATGGATAATACCTTTTCAAATACAGTCTATTCCAAGGTCTACCAAGTCTCAAACCCATGTCTCTCCCTTCTGGATCCATCAACCGATAAGCTCCGCTTCCCACAACCTCTTTGATAACATATGGTCCATCCCATTTTGGTGCTAATTTTCCTCCATTTTCTTTCTGATATGGAGGTGTTTCTCGCATGACCAAATCACCTGGTTGATATTCACGTTCAATTACTCTCTTGTTGTATTCTCGAGCTAATCGTTCCTGATAAATCTTCATATGTTGCAACACCTTTTCTCTTTTTTCTTCCAAATCATCCAGTTCACTTAATATTACCCCTGCACTTAAATTTCTTTCCCATGCTTCTTTCTTTGTTGTCGGAATTACAACCTCTATTGGTAATACTGCTTCTACTCCATATGTTAAGCAATAAGGAGACATTCCAGTTGCCTCTCTTCTAGTTGTATTGTATGCCCATACTGCACTAGGTACTTGCTCGCACCACCCTTTGAGATGTCCTTCTAATTTCTTTTTGATTGTATTTGCGATTGTTTTATTTGTTGCCTCTTCCTGTCCATTAGCTTGTGGATATAACGGAGTTTATTTCCCACATTTTATCCTAAAAGCACTTAGTAACATCTCTATATTCTCCCCTTCAAATTGTTTTCCGTTATCAGATACTAACTGTGCCGGGACTCCGTATCTGCAAATGATGTTCTCAAATATGAACGTAAAAACATCTTTATCACGAATATGATGTACTGCTTTTACTTCTGCGAGCTTCGTGAAATAATCATTGCGACTATCAAATATCGCCTTTGTCCGGATCCAGGCAGAAATGGTCCAACAATATCTAACCCCCATTTCCCAAAAGGCCAGCAGCTTATTGAAGAAGTTAATGTTGCCCCTGGTGCATGAATTCTTTTACCATGTCGTTGACATTCCTTGCATCTTCGTACGAACAATTTTGCGTCTGTATGCATATAAGGCCAGTAATATCCTTGTATCTTTGCTCTGTACGCTAGAGATATTCCCCCACTATGATTTCCAGCTTCTCCTCCATGTAACATCTTCAATATCTTTTCTCCTTATTCACGAGTTAAGCACCTGAGAGGTGGTCCGCTGAAAGATTTTCTGTATAAAATTCCTTCTCGTAGCTCATAGTTTGTTGCACGACTCTTTAATTTATGTGCTTCTAGTATGTTCCTGGATACTTCTCCTGTTGCGATATATGCATGAATTTCTTTTCTCCAATCTGCGATTTTATTTGGTAATTCTCTTTCTACTTCCATCGCAACTGCCTCCTCAATTTCTTCTTCTTTGTTCACCGATGGGTGTTGAATCGTCTGAATTTTGATATTTCTTGTATTAGGATTTGTCATCATACTTGGAATGAATGCAAAAGCATCTGCGAGTCGATTGTATTTCCTTGTTATATGCCTCCACTTTAATTTTGGTATCTTCGCAGATAATTCAGCAACAAGTTTCTTGTATTTCTTCAAGGAAGACTCATTTGTGGTATATTCCCCTTTAATTTGACAAATTACCAGATGCGAATCACTTGTTATCCTTATACTTTCAAGCTTCTTTTCTATTGCGATCTTTAATGCGTGCACTACAGCTTCGTATTCTGTTTCATTGTTCGTGGATGCAAATTCTAGTCTGAATGATAATGCTGTTCTTTCTCCTTCTGGTGATATCAACACAACTCCAATTCCATTCCCCTCACTATTGGATGATCCGTCTACTAAAATTTCCCATCTATTTGGTTCTATTAACAAGTCTTTTGGATTCCCAAACTCTTCTTCAACATCCATCATTTCTTCTACTGCTTCATCTTCTTCCAAAGGAAATTCTTCCAAGAAATCTGCGACGACTTGTGACTTTTGCGATGATAATACTTCGTATTTTATCTTGTAATGGTTTACTTGTGCATTCCACCTTTCTATTCTACCTGACATTTTGGTGTTCTTCATAACTGATTCAATTGGCACCTTGGTTACCACTTTTATCACATGTGCTTAGAAGTATATTCGTAACTTGAATGATGCATAAACCAGGGCTAAGATTAACTTCTCCATTTTAGAATAATTTCTCTCTGCTGCGTTAAAAGTTTTACTGATATAGTAAATGGGCCTTTCTATTCTTGCTTTGTTACATATGAACTGCACTTAGAGCATATGGAGTTGTTGCGAGGTATACCAATAATTCTTCGTTTTTCTCTGGTTTCTGTAATATGGATGTATTTGTGAGATATTCTTTGATTCCTTGAAAAGCTCTTTCACATTCATCAGTCCACTTTAATTTTGCTCCCTTCTTAAGTATGTTGAAAAAATGTTTGCACTTATCTGACATTCGCGAAATAAATCTTCCGAGTGAAGCCAAGAGTCCATTTAGCTTTTGTACTTCCTTTACTGTTGAAGGTGTTGGCATGTCACAAACTGCTTGTACTTTTTCTGGATCAACTTGTATTCCCTCCTTTGATACTATATATCCCAAGAATTTTCCAGACGCAACTCCAATTATACATTTCTCAGGATTTAACTTGATGTTGAACTTTCTCATTTGTTCAAATATTTCCTTTAAATCTTGCACATGATCTTTGGCTTCTTTGCTTTTTATCAACATATCATCTACATATACTTCCAAAGTTTTATGTATCCACTTTGAGAACACTTTTTCAACCATTCGTTGATATGTAACACCCGCATTTCGCAAACCAAATGGCATCTTCACATAACAATACAAACCTCTTGGAGCAAAAAAGGCAGTATGTTCTTGATCTTCTTCTGCGAGTGATATTTGATTATACCCTTTATATCCATCAAGTGAAGTGACTCTATCATGTCTTGCAGCTGATTCCACCATTTGTGGTATGTCTGGTAATGGAAAGCTATCTTTGGGGCAAGCTTTGTTTAGATCAGTGAAATCTATACAAATTCTTATCCCTTTATTCTTTTTCGGAACAATGACCATATTCGCAATCCATTCTGGGTATTTTGCTTCCCTTATGATTCCTGCATCCAGCATCTTTTGTAATTCTTCTTCTATCTGTGCATGATAATTTTGTGATATCTTCCTTATTCTTTGTTTGAATGGTCTTACGTTTTTATCGATGTTCAATCTATGACACGCCACTGATGGATCAATTCTTGGTATCTCATCTACACTTCCTGCGAATATATCTTTATATTCTCGTAAGAGATCAATAGTTCTCTTTTCTTCTTCTTCATCCATCTTAGTTCCAATTCGCAAGAATAAAGGCTCCTATTTACTTCCAATATTTACTTCTTTAGTTGGTTCAGCTGCAACATAGCTTGGATTTTGCTCCCCCATAGGTGTTGGTTCTTTGATTATTTTTGCTGGTTCCCCTTCTTTTTCTGGAATCTCACTTGGTATTCCTCTCCCTTCCTTTGCTCTTACTGTATACACTCTGAATTCTTCTTCCTTTTTTACCTCCTTCGCAAGTTTTCTACGAGACTGTTTCTTTCTTGCTCTCCCCCCACACTGTTTTACTTCAATCTGATAACAAAATTTTGCACTATCAAGATCTCCTTTTATTTCATGTATTCCATTTGGTGTAGGAAATTTGATTTTCTGATGTAATGTTGAAGCAATGACTTTGATCGCATGAATCCACCCTTCCTATCGGCATATTATATGGAGATTCCATATCTATCACACATAAGACTATATGTGTTTCGATTTCTCCTAGCAATATTCGCAGTGCTATTTCCCCTTTAGATTTTGTTGTAGATTTTCCCAATCCATGAATGAGACATTTTGAATTTGTGATTTCTTCATCTTTAATTCCCATCCCTTTAAGTGCATGATAGAATATGATATTAACAGAACTCCCTGTATCAACCAAGATTCGGTTTAATTTCCATTTTTCTATAGCTTTCTTCTCTTCTCGCATGATGAGGAACTGTGATCACCAATGGTGAAGTGTGGTTCAAGTCTTCATTTGGAATTTCTGCAACTGAAAATGTGATTTTCTGTTTTTCCCATTCTTCTAAAGTTGTTATTTTCTCATCCTCCATGATCTTTCTTCCTCTACAATATCGCTTGTATATCTTTCCCTTCATGTTATTATGAAATTAATCAATCATTATCTTTGTGATCATATTACATTCTTCTTTTTTGCAATCTCCATCCACTGACTCCATTTAATCTTCAAAATTTCCACAATTCCTTCAAATTTTGGCTATCACAATCCTCAAGTTCCCTGTTTCTAGCGCCAATTATGTAGTTGCAGAATAACCTACAACTACACCCTCAGTAGAATTAGCAAAACTTGAGAAGTTCTTGATGTTGAATGACAACTTTCTTATTAATTCTCTCAATTGATTACAAAGAAGTATCTAAATGGAACTAGAATAGTTACAACTTTCTCTATTCTCTTTCCTAAGATAATTTCTAATACTCACTAAAAAGAACATCTCGAATTTTACATTTGAACTCCTATTTATAATGAAATTTGTACAGATGTATATGTGTTGCGAAGTATCGCAACACATCTTCGTATGATTATTCTATCTTCACAAATCTTTATACTTCCATGTGCTTCCTCTATCTTCGTATTGTATTGTAGTTCTTTCCTCTTATATTTTTCACGATGTTCGTAAGTTAATGCCTTGTGATATTCGGTACCTACAAATAATTCACTTGATTTTTTCAAGGATGAAGAGGATTATGTGATAAAAGAGATTGTGCAAGGTTTGTCTAACCCTTTGCTTATTGATTATTCTCCTTTACCTCTTATTGGTTTGAATGTATGTGCTTCGAGAATATTTTTTAATGACTTTGTTTCTCGATATCCTCCATTAGAGATACTTGATTCTCAAACTACGCATGCTTTGGAAAAGAAACCATGGAAGTACCAGACTTCTATATTCTTTACCCACTTCCAAGTGTGGACAAGAATAAGTGTGGGGGAAAATTTTATCGGTTAATATCTTCATTTCTGTTTTATATTACTAATATTTGTGTGAAGCTAGTGTTTGCAAAACAGGTGCTATGGGAGGATCCCCAACTTTTCAGATTATTGGTGTATGGGAAATTCGTCTTGCAAGTCGGGATGACGACTTTAAACCAAGCGATAAATGGGAGGCAACCCACTGGTTTTGTGTATCTATCTCTATTCTTTTTATTTTTTTAAGTCTTTTATCTTTATTTTATTATTTTGGATATTTGCATGTCAAAACTCCAACTTTTAGAGATTTTTGAACAATTTAGAATAAACACTAGCCTTTCTAAGTAGATGAAAAAAAATTTCTTAATGATGAGGTATATATATTGGCTGAGTTGGGATTAGATGCCAACTAAATAGCTTGTTTAGTGTTTATTCTCTATTGTTCAAAAATGGCTATGAGTTGGAGTATCAGTTTTTTTATGCATTTTATTTTCTTATTGTGTATATATATCATGTTATGAATTTCCCATCTTGAACTTTACTTTGAATGACTAGATTTTACATTGAGGACAATGTAAGGTTTAAGTGTGGGGGAGTGTTCTCATATAGAGTTTTTAGTCTTGTTAGTTTTCCCTTGTGTTCATTTAAAAAAACTGGCTTTATACACTCCTAAACCTAAAAACATGTGCCTTTAGGATGACACTATCAATCTAAATGGATGGAACCATCTTGGATACAGAAGTTGAGGAACCCATAAACTAAAAGGACAGAATTATTCAAGTTTTAGAAATAATATGATAGTTGTTACCATATCTCGGAATATCACCATATCACCTTCTGTTTTATATTTTTGCAACTTTTTGTTTATCTAAGTGATTTGGTGGGTCACTAAACATCGAATTTTTATTACTGCTGGGATGAAATAGAGTGACTGAGTTGCTTAAAGAGAAAAAGAAAAGAAAAAAGATCGACCAATTAGACCAATCGGAATAAAAATGACACTTGGATAGCAATATGTGTGTGTTCTCCCTGTCTCCGTCTCCTAAACAAGCGTGGAATGCAGGATCCAAGGGAATTACCATGTAATCTACTGACAAGAAGCATGCGCTTGGATCCAAAAGATCTAATCATGCTGTCTAAAAAAAAGAGTGAAAAAAAAAGGAAAATATTATTATTGTTTAATAAAGTCGACTCTTGGTTCCATTGTATATGCCAGTTGAGTTGATGTAGAATTAAGATTATTGACTGCTGGTTCCCTTGTATATGCCAGTTGTGTTGACATTATAATTCAGACCAGTAGCTCAATCCAATAGGATGCATAGGTTCATCTTGGCGGTGACCTTCAGACAGATATAGGAAACACCATTCACTTAGTCAACACTCGCAAACATCTATTTCTATATCCATCTTCTTAATCTATTCATGTGTGATTGTGGTTATTCAGATTCTGAGTATTGTGGTTTGTTCAACTTTCTGAGTAGAGCTTAATTTATATTTATATATATATATATATAAATTTGGATTCGCATCAGGGTACCTCCTCCAATAGCCATTTTGGATTCGTTCATAGATTTGTCACAGTAGTTTGGAGTTGGAAATATAGGTTTTGTAGGTAGACCTCTTGTAAACCTTCACGAGACTATAACTCATCCACTAGGGACACCTAGGGGTTCAAAGGCTTGTTATTTATGCTAAAAGTGACCGTAGACTCGACGACACGGAGTTGTTGTATTGTTTTATTTTGTTTGCTCGAGGACTAGCAAAGATTATGTATGGGGGAATTTGATAGGAATTTAAAATATATCATTTGAATGTCAATTTCTTATGCTTTTCTTTACTATTTTTCTTGTATTTCTTGTATATTTAGCTTTGTTTTACATTTTATAGGTATTTTGGAGTCAAGTGACGAGAAACAATGAAAATCAAGGCTTAATTCATTATTTGGCGAGCTCAAGAGATGATGAACCTGAAGCGTATCAAAGGAGTCTACAATGAGTCAAATATAGATTACGAGAGCTCTTGTCCCATGGTCTCAAGGAATCCAGTGAATTACATCTGCAGTTTACTAACCGGACTTGATACTTAGCTAAGGGCCAGCTGATCACCTTTACTGCTTAAACTACAAGGTCGAGTTCCTCTTCCTTCCTATTTCAGTTTCCGTCCCAGCTCAGTTATAACCAACTAGCTCTGCACCAAGTCACATTGTCGGCAATCCATGAGACAAGGCTCGTGCTCAAAGGGTTAAGAGGGATATTGGAAGCCATGATGGAAATGAAGATTCAATACTGGTTAAGATATAATCTGGGAATGTTTAGCCAAGAGAATACTGGGAAAAAAGTTGTGTATTGCCGGTAGTCCTGTAATGATCGGAGGAGATGGTTTGAAGTAAGATCGAGGGTTTGTAAAGAATTATAAGATGGGTTTTGGATGGACAGGGAATGACTCGAGTTGGAAGAAGAACCAGGTTTATCACTAACTTTGTGGGTTATTATTAATGGTTCATGACAGCGTTTACAGGCTGACAACAGACAGAGAATGTGCACACGAGTTTGATTCCGCAATGATGTGGGTTTAGTCGGGTTTAGTTCGGGTAAGATAGAATGATAAGTGTAGATGGTAATAGAACGGCAGAAATTGGTAGAAGATGTTGTTTTTGCTCATTTGGAAGTGTCATGGCAGAATTGCGGAAAGTGGTTACTGCTACAGGTCAAGTTGGTGGCAGCTTTGCGAAGAAAATGTTACAGCTGCAGTTACATGGAAGAGTTGGTGCTTATGTGTTCTTTTAATGAGTGGTATTGGCTAGTATAACTGAGCTCGATCTGGTGATTGAGAAGAAATTAAGTTCATGGAATGAACTGTGGTGGTCTCAGAGGGTGCATGAAAGCTACAAGGAAATGGTTAGGCCAACAATGGGAGCCAGTATGGCCGTGGTCCTGGCGAAGCTGAGTATGGCAGTGCGAAGTGGTTGGTGCTGAGAATCGAGAAAGGAGGTGGCAGTTGGTGTTGGTTAATGAGCTAAATAGTGTTGGTGCTGGTGATGTGCACGAGTGTAGGTGATGCTGCAATGAGGCAATAAATGTTGTTGTAGAATGGCTTGAGATCAGATTGCAGACAAAGAAGAAAGTAAATTGTGGTTTCTACTGGTTCTGGTGGGTTGTGCTGCATAGCTGGAGATTTTCAAGGGTTTCTTGGCATTGAATCTCAAGTCTGAGATCCCAGAAAGAATCAAGTGATGTTGTTCTTGTTGAACCAGGAAGAGAGCAAGGAGTAATTACAAGTGAAGAGTGCAGATGAATGTAGCCAAGAACTGAAAGTATGTTGCAGAAATGCAGGTAATGGAGTTGCATGTGGAGATTGTCAATGGTACTGGTTAGAAGCAAAATGCAGTGGATGAACTGCATAAAGTGGCTTTAAGTTATGGCCTGAGTTGGGAAGTAGTGAATGCTTTAACCAGTTTTGAATTTCGCAGAAAATGTGCGAAAACGCAGGGAGAATTGTCAGCTGGTGGTATTAGTTCCTATTGATGGATTTGTGAACCGAAAGTGGGATCGTAAAGATTCAATGAATCATGAAGGGGGTTCGAGTCGGATGCAAGAGTCGATGGCCGGATATATGAGCTACGTGTCACACTTTTGGGCACGTTTTCGCAAGAAATGAGAAATGGGTTAGATGGTTTTTATGAATGTATGAACTATAGAAAAGCAGAGATGAGTTTCTAGGAGTGTGCACTTGCTGGTGACAATTTCCGATGGGTCAGTGGCCGGAGATAGTTTTCCGTTGACAAATTCCGGCGACCAGATTTCGGTCAACTTCCGGCAAAAAAACCCAGTTTTCCGACGACTACTTTTTGGCAAGAGTTTTGTTGGGTTATTTCTACACATAGTTTTACGAGATTGATGGACTTTTTGGTGATGGACTTTGAGAAGACTTAACCTAATCTTGGAAAGAGTATCCTTTTGGGAGAAGAGCTATAAAAAGAAAAAGTCTAGTCTATTATTATCTTTATCTTCTACTTTTGTTCTAGGGTTTAGAAACATGATAGGTTTTGTCTTCCTTCTTGTTATGAACTCCTATGATATGAGTACTTAGTTTTCTTTTGGTTATGGATTAGTTGGATTTCACATAATATGATTCCTTGTTTAATATATTAGTTTTGTCTCCATATTATCGATTATGATTCACTATTTATATTGTTACATGATTTGAATGCTTGTTTGATCGAGTCGCGAATCAGTTGAGTTTGTTTTCATCTCTATTGCTAGATTAGGGTTTGTTATACACAAAAGTGATAGATTCCTGATTACAAGTAGCATGAATATGGTTATAGCTTGTAGTGATGCATCCTTATGATCATATGTGAACCATAACCTTTGTTAAATCGGATTAGTGCTTTTACACGTTCGATTGCTTTGATTGTCCTGATTTCATAGAACTTAATGCATATAGGGAATTAAACTTGATTAGTGCTTTTACACATTAGGTTGTTCTTTTAGGTAGAATTCATATTCGCATCTTTTAATGTGTTTGTTGATGACAAGAGGAAATTAGCGGGATATTCTTGCGATCAAGGTATTCTAGGGCCATTGATAAAAGAGAGATTAAATATCAATTCTAGTTATTATGACAAGAGCATGTTAGTGAATGAAAACGAAATCCTTAGCCAATGCTTTCACATATTTGAATCTATTTGTTTGCTTATTTCTTTCTTTGCTTTTATATTTGTTTTCTTTATTAAAAATCAGAAAAATCCCCTGTGTTATTTATAGGAAACCGAAAATATATTGACAATCTAGTCCTCTCTGTGGGAACGATCCTTTCTTGCCCTTGCTATATTTATATTTTGAGTAGTGAGAAAGTGTAATTTATTTTTGACGCCTACGATAGCGATCAAGCTGCTAGGAACACTGTAGGTCCTGAAACAATTAACTTGGAGTTTCCAAAAGAAGAGTCAATTGAATATTCCATCTTGATTGGGTTCTCTTCTAAAAGATTATCAAGATTGATGTGTGTATTGATACAATTATCAAAATAAATATTTTCACATAGAAGAGCAACACTTGATTTTTGTCTTCATCAGAATCATAATCATCAGACATCTCATCAAGTGTCGCATCAAGACCTTTGTTCCCAGTGTATTTTCTACAATTTGGGCACTCGTTTGCAAAATGACCAAACCCTTTACACTTAAAACACTGAGGCATATCCTCATCATCAGTTTCATCTGTGTCCCTATTTTTAGGAGGAATACAATTATGAGGTTTTACTGATGCTTTTGGTTTATCTCTGTTGAACCGTTTAATTCTCTTCAATAAAAGGTCTCTAAACTGTATTATGATCATCGAGACTGATTTGTCAAGATCTTCATCTGATGAATCTGTCTCAGAGTGATCATCTTCAGAGATATACATATTTTTACTTTTATCAAGTAATTTTGTGTCTTTCAGTGTTTTGAACGCAACATCCTTATATTTGGATGAATGTTCATGATCAAAGATCTTAAGCTTCCCAACCAGTGTATTTCTGGAGAGATTATCAAGGATATTTCCCTCTAAGATGGCATGCTTCTTAGAATCGTATCTATATGGCAACGATCTGAGAATTTTCATCACAATGTCCTTTTCAGGAATAATCTTACCCAATGCAAAAGATGCATTAACAATTTCAGACACTTTGTTATTAAACTCATCAAATGAATCTTCATCTGCCATACGAAGGTTTTCTCAATCGAAATTTAGGTTATGAAGCCTGGATTCATTTTCGCTGGTATTTCCTTCGAATACGGTTTCTTAGATATCCTGCGCATCTTTAGACCTAGTGCAATTTGACACATGGTGTTGAAGATTTGGGGTAATGGAATATATGATGGCATTCAAACCGTCGGAGTTTTGCTTTGTAGCAAGTATCTCAACAACATCGTATTCGCCAATATTTTTTGGAACATTAACGTTACCTACTGCAACAACGAGAGAATCATAGCCATTAACAACATATATCCATGATTGAAAATCACATGCTTGAAGAAAAGCTCGCATATCAATTTTCCACCATAAGTAATTTGAGCCATCGAAGACTGGTGGTACGTTAATAGAGATAGCACCTCTGTCCATAGAGTCAGATCGCTACAAACACAGACTTTTGAGGTCTTAAACGTGTTTGCCTTATCTGATACCAATTGAAAAAGTGGGGGTCTAACAACCTCACCCAATATTTTAATTAGAAATCTGTATGGACTAACTCTAATATACTTTTAAGAGAATCAACTAGATAATCAGACTCAATCTTAATAAAAAGTATAACAAGGAGTTAATATCTCTATCTCTCAATTTGATCTATACTCAAGCAAATAGAAATTTGCGAGTCTTTTATCAAATACAAGAGATATAAACTTGGATGGTATCAAAAACCTGTAGTTTCAGGAAATCCTACACTACACCCTTGTTACGATTTCATAAAATAAACTCATACTTAAAGATTAAAAACGACTCTTTATCATTTAATTCTCAGAAATGTTTTACAAAAGGGGAAGAAATCAAGAACACAACTATTCTCTCAAAGTTTCTCTCTCCTCAAGACTTTCTCAACTCTCAAAAATACATCATCCTCTCTCTGGACACACTGGGTCTCTATATATAGGGTAGATACATAATGGATGACAGCTAAGCTGTCCTTTACTTTCGGATTTGATTTGCGATCTTATCGCTACAGCTATAATATGAAATCTCGCAAGCATTGTAACCGTCGCAGATAAATCATGCTCTTCTCGTGTTTTCTCAATCTTCAGTTATTACGTCATTATTTAACTTACTTTGTGACACTAGCAAAGTGTTGTTGAAGAGCTCGCAGTATTCTCGCAGAAGTGTTGTTAATCTCGCAAGAATTTTGTCATGGTGATATTCTGATCCTACATCTTGCCTCTTCTCTGTCTTCTTCGCAAAGTGGAGAGGATATGAGAATCTCCAACTTTTCATTATACTCGTAACTTCTTTTCTTTCCATGGTTTATCCTCGACAAAACTCCGAGAATTTAGCTTAATCGTAAATTCTTCTTTTTTACTGACACGTGTCTACTCAACGGGTCACCTCCTTTTGCCTATTGTAGTTGCAGGTTTTCCTACAACACACCCCTTATCATATCTTGATATTAATTTCTAGATCTACATATAAAATTGGTAGTAAAATTGCTAAAATTATAAAAGGACACCAAGATTTTTTACATGGTTCGATCAATTTGATCTACATCCATGATTCTTCACCATGATTGTTTAAATTTACATTTGATTTACATTGGTAATCTCCATTAATGGAGTTCTAAATCTGGTTTTGGGGAAGAAGATGATAAAGAAAAAATACATTCTCTCTCTAAAAATCTCTCTGCAAAATCTCTCTGTCTCCTAAAATTATGTCCTCTCCTTTCTCTCTCTTGCTCTTCTCTTTATATAGGTATCTTCATAGTGGGTGACAGCTCACATTCAACTCATCTTTACCATTTTTTAGGATTTATGCTATGCTCCTTGCAGGCTATGCTATACTCCTCGCGAGATCTGCTATCGTGATCGCGAGATCTGCTATCATGCTCATGAGACTCTTCTATACCCACAAAATCTTCATTTCCTGCCTTGCTCTCGCGAGCTCCCGCCTTGTGCTCGCGAGCATTCTCTCTAACTACAAAATCTTCATACCTTTCTCATGTTTTATGCTGTCGTTGTCTATTACGTCATTCTTTGAATTATTCTCTGACACTCGTAAACTATTGTTGAAGAGCTTTCGGTGATTCTCGCAGAAGTGTCGTTAATCTCTCGTGAATATAATTGTGGCGATATTCTGGTCCTACATCTTGCCTCTTTTTTCTTGAATATTGCTTGAAAAGTAATCTTTAAGAAAAAATCTATTGTTGTAGTAGTCTTTTATCTTTGTTGATGAAGGAACGAGCGAAAGAATACTAGACTCGAAAAGTACGTACTTGCCTCTATTCTTTTGTGAAGTTCCATGTCTTTGCAAAGTAAATAAGAAGTATTAATTCTTGAAGTATTCGAAGTATGAAGTATCCTTGGAGAAATATAATAAGTACTCAATCCTCAAAATATAAGAAGTATCCGTCCTTGAATGAAAATCATAAGTATTGCCTCTGTTCATGCGAAATTATTACTTCACTTTTGGTGAAAATCCCTGTCCATTTTGGAAATGATTCTTGTCGAGAAGATAAAGAACATAAAATATTTTCTTGGTAATCCATAGTTGCCTATGTTCTTTATCTATGGAGGTAGAATCCTTGAGAAAATGTTAAATGAACGAATTGTTTCTTTTCTTTTTTTGTCTTGCCTCTGCCTCATGCGATAAAATAATCATATTCTGCTAAATAATCACATTTCTTGCGAAATTCTGGAATAGTTTGCGAGGTGCTGAATGAGTTTGCAAATTTCTGAATGTGTCTGGAAGATTCTAAATGTATCTGCGAGTTTCTGAACGATGTTCTTAAAATATCGCCGCGAGATTGTGAATAGTGCCGTGAATAGTTCTGCGATAAATAGTGTTTTGATGAATAGTTCTGCGAAGTAGTGCTGCGAGATTGTAGACAATCCTCTTGAGAGACTCTGAATAATATTTCTGAGAAATTCTGAACAATACTTCTGAGAGATTCTGAATAGTATTTCTAAGAGATTCTAAATAGTACTTGCTATCTCTCTTGCGATGAACAAATCTTTCCTGCATTCTCAAAAGAAAATAATTAATGTTTTAGATTATTCTATTGGTCTTATTTTGCCTTCCTAGTTAAAGGCCTTATTTTGCCAATTTTTCTTTTGTATCTGCGACAAAATCGCAGGATATCTTCACATTTGCATGTAAAAACCCATTGATCTTGCCTTATCCACATTTTTTTAACATCTCTGCGACAATATGATAAGTTTAAGCTCCCTTGCGAGAACTACATCTTATGACATTGCCGTCTTGCGATGAAATCGCAGGACGTCTTTACATTTTCATGTAAAAATCCATTGATCTCATATTAACATTTTCTCTTATGGCTTGTTGCCTCTGTATAATTTACGTCACGCGACAATATGATAGGCCTAAATGTTCTTGCGATCATAAAGCCCCATGACATTGCCGTCTTAAGACACTTATCAGCTCCCTAATGGAGGGTGCCGCCCTTATCTTACCCCTGGTTGCCCTTTCAATGAGGGAACATCGGCCATACAAGACTAGCTCCTCCCATCCGGATTTACGAACAACCAGTTGTTTTCGCAGCCTCTTGTCCTTTATGCCTATATGGATTATAGTTACAAGACTGCACCCTAAGTGGGGTTTTCTTCAGGCCAAGTGCATCATAGCCAAGACTTACCAAGAATGGACAAGGTAGTTTCGTATGCCCCGGGCACCCTTGGCTCAACCGTGTACCTCGGCGCCTTGGTCATACTCTGCACTTCTTAGAAGAGGTCCTTAGTCGTCCAATCAGGGTATAACCTTATATAGTTAGAAATCCAAGATCCCTCTCCTGGATAGGTTTTCTTTAACCCCATCATCTGCATGACTCAGGTTCCAACAGCGGTATAACCTTATCGCTGAGTCATGTCAAGAGATACCTCCTTATATGACGCGCTATTAGGTCTTACATTTGCCTCTTACGAAATTTTATTCGCGAACTAGGGTGCACGCCATAAAGGTTCGTCCCATTCTTATGTCTCTGTGAAATTGTATTCGCGTTTCTTGCGATATTTTCACATTTCTTTATTCTTGCATTTCTGTCATTTCTTCTTTCAGTCTCATAACATCATATTTGATGTAAATATTCTTTAAAATCTTTTGAAATCTTAGAAATCTTCTTTGAAACCTTGCGATTGTGTCGCGTTATTAAATAAAAAATCTTTTTCTGTAAAAGAAATATTCTAGAGAAATCTTTGAAATCTTTGTTGTTGTAAAATCTTTGTAATTCTGCGATTGTATCGCTCTTTACAAATCAAATCAAAAAATTTGAAATCTTAGAAATCTGGCGATAATTTCGCTTTCTGTAATCTTTGAAATCTTTGAAATTTTTTGAAATCTTAAAATTTTTGCGAATGTATCGCTCTTGTCAATCAAATAAAAAATCTTTGAAATGTTTTGAAAACCTTAGAAATTTTAGAAATCTTGCGATTATATCGCTTTTTGGAAATTAAATCAATTATTTTGAAATCTTTTGAAATAATAAAAATCTTAGAAATGTTCTTTGAAATATTGTGATAGTATCGCTTTTTGTAAAATAAATCTAAAAAAAAAAAAAAATTGTAAGTAAAATATTCAAGGAAGTGGTACTTATCTTTCTTGCGATTTTCTGTTGCTGCCGTTTCTCGCGAAGTATATGATTTGCTTGTGAATTGAGAAGAAATGAGAAATGAACTCTTGCTCTGCCTCTTGCATACTCTCGCACCATACCAATTGTTCTAACCCTTCTCTTGTGAAATTAACTTGCGAAATAATCATCAATTTTCTTCTTTGCGACAAGACCTTGCGAAATAATAAAATACCAAATTCATTCCTCTGACCAACATCTTTGGGCTTGTCTGCTATTCATTTCTTCTTTACGCTTGCATTTGGGAAGGAGTATACATCCGCGATCTTATACTTGTAATCTATCTCCCAGACCAATTGTGCAAATTCCTGTTTGTGTTGATCCAGTAAACGTCGCACAATTTATCATCTTGTTATTTCCTTTGTAATTTCTAGATTTTAAAACGTACGCAACTAACTCTGCCCATGAACTTCTTTTCCTCCATGTAAGTTCTTTTCTTTGCTGGTATTTTATTCCCTCGCAGAAGTAAACCAATTTCTTCATTGGCTGTTGACAATTTCTTGTTTGATTGATGGTTGCCGTGAGAAGAAGTGTTGCGATGAGAAGAAAAATATATGTCTTCACCTTGGCGCTGGTTATAACGTCTTGGTGTTTTGGTGAGGTACACCTTTTTACACCTGCGTATTCTTTCACATTTCTTGTCCATTTAGTTTGCTGCTGTCTTTGTTGGGTGATTAATAGATGCCCTACTTTTCTCATCTGTTACCATCGCTGATGTCCACCATTCTTTTTATTTCATGCGTCTTTCTTCATGTGTGTTATGGCTGCTCTTTATTTGAGGTCCATTTAATCATATCTACGTGTCTCTTGTAATAAATACTTAATTAAGAAATAGATGACGTGCTGAGAGTGGAGAAAGTCTCAACTTTCTTGCGAGAAATAAAAGAATTCTGCGAAGTGTGGGGAATACCATCGCTAGTATACATTTTGCTGGACTTGGTGAGTTTTGTTAACCCTTCATTTCTTCAGCTGCTGCGCGCTTCTCCAATCATCCCATCGCTGCAGAGGTTTTCATAACAAGTGAAGAGAGGCGCACATGGTAAGCATCTGCTAGGTAATGATTATTTCTTCCATTGGCTTTAGGTGTTGGAATATTATACTCCTTTCTTCTTTTGCATTAATGTAAATATCATTGGAATCTTGTACTCCTTCCTAAATGGTGAAATTAATGGAGAATATTCTGTCTCATTTCGTGTTTGTGTTGTTGCGATTTTACTCGTTGTTGTTGTTGCGATTCTACTCGCCGCTGGCAATGCTTGTTTCCTCTAACTGCTATCGTTGTTACGTCATTCAATTTCATTCTTTGGATGAATGTTCCAAACGAGTTGGTTCGCCAAATGGAATTACTCTTCATTCATTTTCCAAACTTTGGTTGTGTTGCTCGCGGGAGCTCGCGGCATTCCAAAATATTTTCCACTCTATCTCTTCACAACAATGGCGATAATCGCTAGTGCCTATCGCAGATGGTAATTATTCTCCAAAAGCGGTATTTAAAATGTCCAATAGCTATTTATATCCTTCTTATTGCCTAGAGTTGACTTTTGATTTTCGTAAGTGACTTTCCTCCAAAGTTGAATTGCTGCGAGATTCATCCATTTAATTTAGTGAGTAGTCTATTTAGCTTTAAGAAAATATTGTCGCTCAACAAATTAAATATATCAGCGAAATTCTAATGATTTTATCCTCATAAAAGTTTGAAAGTTCATGAAATGGGAATTTCAAAACAACATTCGTAAATCTGTATTTCGCAATATTTTTTTATTTTTTTTTGAAAAAAAAAAGTATTTTTTGAATATAAAAATAGAAGAGAGAAAAGATTGTCCTGTAGAATTTTCTTTTGGCAAGAATCATCCAATCACTCGTGGCATGATGAAAATGTATTGAGATATTCTCTTTTGGCAGATGACTCCATGAGAGTAATAATCTTCCCATCTGCTCTTATTTGCCTTCTTTTAATTATTGCCTTCTTTGTAGGAGCAAAATATACTGTGAGTCATTTGGCAGCGAAATGATAGTTCCTACACTATGATGTCACGTCAGCAACCAAGATAAGAGTGCCGAGTATAATTACGAAATGATATCATACAACTATTCTTATTATATACTATATGCTGAAATATATGATAGTTAAATATACTATGAGTCATTTGGCACTATATGGGCAAATATAATTTGTTATGGATTGTTATCAATTTTCCGTGATATGATATGTGCTCCTATTTGCATGTTGGGAAGTTTTGCGTTGATTCTCGCAAGTTGGTGATTTGGCGAGAATGCATGTTTGTTTTTCTTCGCAACTGATGGTTTTGCGTCTTCCCTTTTCTCATTGATGGATGGAGTTGGTTTTCTTCGTTTGATGCTTACGGAAATATGCTGCTTTGGGTTGCATCACTGTGTTGATTTTTCTTCTCCAGAACGAAGTGACTGGTTCTGGTTTTTCCTTGTTAGTTTTTAGAGAAAACTTTAGTCATACATGCTGCAAACGATCAATAAATTTGGTTAGCAGTCTATAGAGCATTAAGATGAGTAATTTCTCCCTACGAAGAATGAAAACTTTCAATGAAATCTTCTTAATTTTGTTCTTACAAAATGTAAATCTCTAATCAACAGAAAATCTCGAAATTTGACATTTTTAGAAATTCATTAAACAAATTTGTAAAACAAAGTTTGGTTACTACAAATTTGTAGCAAAACATTTTTAGATTCAAGATTTCCACAATAAATCAAATTTCTACAAAAAGCAAAGTTTAGATTATACAAAAAATCTACTTTCCAGTTTTTAGTTTTGAAATTCTCAGATCCGAAAAATGAAACAAAGAATAAGAAAAGTGAGAAGAAATTTGTCCTTTTTGATGATTTTTTGACATAATTTTTGCTGGTCTTTTCTTCAGCTGCCTCTTAATATATCTCCTTCTCTATATTTGTTGTATAATTATGAGCTTTCGTTGTAGCTTCCATATTTGATCTTGAATTTTTTAAATCCAGTGAGATCCAATTCTAATGATAGCCAATTTTTTTGAACCTTCTTCAATTTGACAAGTAGTCCCTGTTTCTAGCGCCAAAATGTAGTTGCATGTTTTCCTACAACACACCCCTTATCATATCTTGATATTAATTTCTAGATCTACATATAAAATTGGTAGTAAAATTGCTAAAATTATAAAAGGACACCAAGATTTTTTACATGGTTCGATCAATTTGATCTACATCCATGATTCTTCACTATGATTATTTAAATTTACATTGATAATCTCCATTAATGGAGTTCTAAATCTGGTTTTGGGGAAGAAGATGATAAAGAAAAAATACATTCTCTCTCTAAAAATCTCTCTGCAAAATCTCTCTCCCTCCTAAAATTGTGTCCTCTCCTTTCTCTCTCTTGCTCTTCTCTTTATATAGGTATCTTCATAGTGGGTGACAGCTCACATTCAACTCATCTTTCACATTTTTTAGGATTTCTGCTATGCTCCTTGCAGGCTCTGCTATGCTCCTCGTGAGATCTGCTATCGTGCTCGCGAGATCTGCTATCATGCTCGCGAGACTCTTCTATACCCACAAAATCTTCATTTCCTGCCCTGCTTTCGCGAGCTCCCGCCTTGTGCTCGCAAGCATTTTCTCTAACTACAAAATCTTCATACTTTTCTCATGTTTTATGCTGTCGTTTTCTATTATGTCATTCTTTGAATTATTCTCTGACACTCGCAAACTGTTGTTGAAGAGCTTTCGGTGACGCTCGCAGAAGTGTCGTTAATCTCTCATGAATATAATTGTGGCGATATTCTGGTCCTACACCTAAAAAAGGTAGAATTTGGTTACGTAACCAATTTTCTTCTTCGTCCCTTTGTCTTTTCGTTTTTCCGTCTGCAACTTTTCTTCTTCTTCATATTTACCTGCTACTGCTTTAATGGAATCTTCAAGGTATGTGTTTTTCTGACATTACTGAATTCCATTTTGCTTATCTGAATCATGTTTACTCATATTTTATTAGTCTTTTTCTATTTGATTCTTCATGATTTACATACTGTGTTTTTCTCTTCAGTGGAATTAACGCTCAATTTGTAGTTCAAAACCCTAGCCTTCATAAGAAACCAGTTGAGAATAAAAGGATTCCTGTGAGTCATAAGGTAGTAAGAAACATTTTATTTATTCTTAACAATATTGTTGCCTCTGTTTCTTATCTAAGTTCTTACTCGCAGGATGACGAGAACATCGCTAGACCTCGCAAACGATCTCGCCAGGTTAAGACTCTTGAGGTTGATATTATCATTCCCAAACTGACATCTGCGAGAGAATTCCCATAGTTTCGCAAGTGGAACCTCCTTCTTCTACTTGCGAGAACATCTCCACTAGCATCCCTTTCTCCACTAACCCTTTTATAAATGAGGTTTCCAAAGCCGCTGTCAATGAAATTCCCTCCAGCCCTTTGTTACCTTCAACTGTTACTTTCCCAAATACTCCTCCTTCTGATGATGCAACCATTGAAAATAACTCAAATCTCCAACTCGCCATCATTACCACTTCACCTTCTACACCTCTTCCCTTACCCAAAGAAATACCAATAGGGGTTGACGCTGCTTTTGAAGTTTTATCTAACATTTTAGATGATGCCAGAAAATCATCTATTGATCCTTTCAAACATATTGTTTGCGATACTTTAATCAAATACTTTGGTCCTGACCGCACTGTCTCGCGATAGTCTTTTGAAAATGAAGTTGAAGCTCTAAATAGAGACCTACAAGACAAAATTTCAGAATGTGATACTCTTAATCATAAGATTCACAACTCTTCACTTGATTGCGAGAATCTTCGCAGAAGAAATAACGAGCTGAAAGGTATAATTTTCCTACCTCTGTCTTTTTATTTTTCTGTTTTAGCAAGTTTTCATTTTCTCTGTACTTAAGCTTCTTTCTTAAATCCTTGGCTTGTACATTTAGTTTTAAGTCAGAATCGATTCATTGAAAGACTTAAATTTGAGTCTATCGCTGAAGAAGCTCGTGTTGAAAAAGATTCTTGGATGGACCATTTTAATAGATTAGATAATCTCTACACGTACTCGATCGATCAAATAGATAATCTTACTAATGAGAATAATCAATTATCGCAAAGCCAAAATTTATTAAGTAGCGAGAATACTCGCCTCTCATATTTGTTAATCAAGGCTAATTTGGCGACGAAATCTTTATCAGACGAAAATAGAACTTTATCTCAAGAAAAGCATAATTTTTAAAGCTTGATGGTGATTTCTTCGCAACAATTGAGTAATCTCCAGAGAATATGTGATAATCAAGAGCAATATCTTCGTTCTCTTAAGAATGAGCTCAAGGAAATAACTGAATCATCTGACGCTGAAAAGGATAAACTTATCAAAGGTAGATTAAATCTTAATTTAAAGGCCAGCAAGCTTCAAGACCAGTATTCCCAACTAATAGAATCTTATTCTTTACTCGCAAAGGAAAACTCATACCTCCTTTCCAAAGAAGAAAATATAAAGTCTCGCCTGAAGGGTATAGTTGGGGATAAATTTGACGATGCCATGAATCAATGGGAGAATTGTTGCTTATCATTAATTCAAAATTTAACTTCACAAAAATAAGGTAGTCATTTTGACTATCTTGATTATTAATTTTTCTACTTAATTTCTCAGCTATACTTCATCTGAATATTTTCTTGTCATTTTTGTTTCTCGCAGAATCTGAAAAAAGTCTTCACTCTACCATTTCTGATCTGACTGATAAATTGGATAAAGTCCGCAAAGAAAACATGATTCTTACTTCTGATCTTGTAACATCTCGCGATCAGGCAGAGAGAAGATATGATTATCTTGAATACTTCAAGAACATAGAAATTAGAAATTGTGACAGAGGTTTCCTTCGCAAGGTTCACCTTAGCGTTGAAGTCCATGTGAATGATATTCTAATATCTCAGTCTCTTCCCCCTGTATCCGTTCTTCCTCTAGAAGTAGATGATGATGAAGTTCCTCTTCCTATGGATAAGGATCTAGAATATGAAGGTGGAGAAGAAGATATTCCTCAAGAAGACCCAATAGAAGAAGAAGAAGAATCTCAAATTAATCGTAATTAAAAGAATGTTAGTGGAGTTGATAACACAAGCAAAGAGAATGAATCTAGCGAGACCAACACTGAAGCTTGAATTTTATTTTGTTTTCTTTTTTCTTCCCTTTTCTTGCGAGCAATGTACCTTTAAGCAACTTTGGATTTCAACCTTTATTTTGAATACTCTTAAGGAAAGATAATGACATTCTGTTTATTAACTCCCATACTTGCCCCTCATTATCTTTCCTGAAACAATTAGTTACTTCTCATGCCTTCTTTTTGCGAGCCGATGAATAAGTTTGCGATTTGATGAATATAACTGCGATAATTTCTTATAATAACTCTGTTGTGTGATTCTGAACGACGTTTCTGAAAAAATTCTGAAGGAATCTTGTTTCTCATAGATTTTCCTAAAATGAACAAATCTTTCCTACATTCTTAAAAGAAAATAGTTAATGATTGAAATTATTCTGTTGGTCTTATTTTGCCTTCCTAGTTAAAGGTCTTATTTTGCCAAATTTTTCTTTCTGCGACAAAATCTCATGACGCCTTTACATTTGCATATATTAACCCATTGATCTTGTCTTATCTATATTTTGTCAATTTCTCTGCGACAATATGACAAGTCTAAGTTCCCTTGCAAGAAAAAAGTCTTATGACATTGCCGTCTTGCGATGAAATCGCAGGACGTCTTTGCACTTTCATGTAAAAACCCATTGATCTCATCTTATCTTTTTTCTCTTATGGCTTGTTTCCTCTGTATAATTTTTGTCACGCGACAATATGACATGTCTAAATATTCTTGCGATCATAAAGCCCCATGACATTTCCGTCTTAAGACACTTATCAGCTCTCTAATGGAGGGTGCCTCCCTTATCTTCCCCCTGGTTGCGCCTTCAAGGAGGGCACATCGGCCATACAAGACTATATCCTACCATCCGGATTTACCAATAACCAGTTGTTTTCGCAGCCTTTTGTCCTTTATGCCTATATGGCTTATAGTTACAAGACTGCACCCTAAGTGGGGTTTTCTTCAGGCTGAATGCATCATAGCAAAGACTTACCAAGAATGTCCAGGGTAGGTTCGTCCATCTCAGGCACTCTTGGCTCAACCGTGTACCTCGGCACCTTGGTCATACTCTGCATTCCTTAGAAGAGACCCTCGGTCGTCCAACCAGGGTATAACCTTATATAGTTGGAAATCCAAGGTACCTCTACCGGATAGGTTTTCTTTAACCCCAACATCTTCATGACTCAGGTTCCAGCAGCGGTATAACCTTATCCCTGAGTCATGCAAGGAGATACCCCCTAATATGACGTACTTTAGGTCTTACATTTGCCTCTTGCGAAATTGTATTCACGAACTAGGGTGTACGCCATAAAGGTTCGTCCCGTTCTTTGTTTCTTTTGCGTATATCACAATATTTCATTCTTTATATAATCTTGAATAATTTTGCGAATAAACTCGCAGCTGTAAAAATTTGTTTTCCCATTTATTCTTTGTTTCATTAAAAATTTGTTAATGATAATAGGTTTTTAAATATAATATGTTCCATGGACTACCAAGTCTTTGACAAACATCTCTGTCCTCTGGGTCTACCAACATGTATGCCCCTGTTCCAACTATCTCATTAATGATATATGGTCCATATCATTTTCTCACCAACTTTCCACCACGCTCTCGCTGGTATTCCGGTGTTTCTCGCAAGACTAAATCGCCTGGTTGAAACTCACGTTTCTTAACTCGTTTGTTATATTCGTGAGCCAACCTTCGCTGGTAATTTTCCATATGTTGTAATGCTTTTTCTCTCTTCTCTTCTACTTCATCAAGTTCTCTTAGAATCATACTAGTATGAAGATTCTTCTCCCAAACCTCTCTTTTTGTTGTAGGAATAGCGACTTCTGTTGGTAACACAGCTTCAACCCCATATGTCAAACAAAAAGGTGACATTCCAGTAGCTTCTCGTCTAGTTGTATTGTAAGCCCATATTTAGTTATGCACCTGCTCGCACCATGCTCTGTGGTATCCTTCTAGCTTCTTTTTTAAGATGTATGCGATTGTCTTATTAGTTGCCTTATCCTGACTATTTGCTTGTGGGTATAAAGGAGTAGATTTTCCACATTTTATCTTAAATACATTAAGTAGTAATTCTATATTCTGCCCTTCAAACTGTTTTCCATTATCAGATACCAACTGTGCTGGAATTCCAAATCTACAAATTATATTTTCAAATATGAATGTGAAGATGTATTTATCACGAATATGTTGTATTGGCTTCACTTCTCCCCATTTTGTGAAATAATCTGTAGCGACAATTAAATATAATCTTTGCCCTAAACCAGGAACAAATGGTCCCACAATATCTAAACCCCACTTCCCAAAAGGCCATACAATTGTGGAAGATAATAATGGTGCTCCTGGTGCATGTATCCTTTTTCCATATCGCTGACAATCTTCACAACTCCTTGAGAGTTGCTTTGCATCTTCATGCATATATGGCCAGTAATAGCCTTGCATTTTTGTTCTATATGCCAAAGATCTTCCCCCACTGTGATTACCAGCATCGCCACTGTGCAGCATTTTTAACACCTTTTGTCCTTCTTCCCTCGTTAAGCATCTTAGCGATGGTCCATTAAAAGATCTGCGATATAATACTCCATCTCTTAGCTCATAATTGGTTGCCCTACTTTTTAATTTATGTGTTTCTAATCTATTTCTTGGAGTTTCTCCTCTCGCCAAGTACGCATATAGATCTTCTCGCCAATCTATAATATTTCTTTTTGGATTTTCCTCGCCAGCTTCTACCATCATCACATCTATTTCTTCTTCCTCCTTGTTTATCGAAGGTAACAAAAGTGTTTGAATTTTTATGCATCTTGCAGCTGGATTTGTCATCATGCTTGATATAAAAGCAAAAGCATCTGCGAGTCTTTTGTCCTTTCTTGATATATTTCCATGTTATTTTTGGAATTCTCGCAGACAATTCTTCAACAAGTTTTTTGTATTTCTTCAAGGATGGTTCATTTGTTGTGTATTCTCCCTTTATCTGGCGAATAACCAATTTCGAATCGCTAGTAATTCTTGCATTTTCTAACTTCATTTTTATTGCAAATTTTAGAGCATGAATCACAACTTCATATTTTGTCTCATTATTAGTAGATGCAAACTCCAATCTAAATGAAAAATCCATTTTTTTCTCCTTCTGGCGAGATAAAAACAACTCCAACTCCATTACCTTCTCCATTTGATGATCCATCCACTTATATTTCCCACCTATTGGGTTCTGTTAATAGCTGTCTTGGGTCTCCATGTTCTTCTTCTATGCCCATCATTTCTTCCACTGCTTCGTCATCTTCTAAAGGAAATTCATCTAGGAAATATGCTATAACTTGTGACTTTGGCGAAGATAAAATTTCATATTTAATATCAAAGTGCCCTACTTGTGCATTCCATCTTTCAACTCTGCCTGATCTTTTTAAATTCTTCATTACTGACTCAATTGGCACTCTTGTTAATATTTTTACCTTATGTGCTTGAATGTAAATGCGAAGTTTAAAAGTTGCATGAACCAATGCTAGAATTAACTTTTCAATCTTTGAATAATTTCTCTCTGCAGAATTAAATGTCTTTCTGATATAATAAATTGGATTTTCTACTTCTGCATCTACTCGCAGCAATATTGCACTTAGCGCGTGCGCGGTTGTTGCGAGATAGATCAATAGTTCTTCTCATGGATCTGCTTTCTGTAAGATAGTTATGTTCATTAAATGTTATTTAATTCCTTGAAAAGCCTTTTCACATTCATCCGTCCACTTGAATTTTGTTCCCTTCTTGAGTATATCGAAAAAATGTTTGCATTTGTCTGAGTATCGCTAGATGAATCTTCCTAGCGAGGCTAAGAGTCCATTTAATTTTTGCACATCTTTTACTATTGCAGGCGTTGGCATGTTACGAATTGCGTGTACCTTTCCTGGATCAACTTGTATTCCTTCTTTCGACACCCCCAAAAATTTTCCTGAAGTTACTCCAAAAGTACACTTGTCAGGGTTCACTTTGATGTTAAAATGCCGCATTTGATCGAAAATCTCCTTCAAATCATGTACATGGTCTTTAGCTTCTTTACTTTTGATCAACATATCATCCACATATACCTCTAATGTTTTGTGTATCCACTTTGCAAACACCTTCTCCACCATTCTTTGATATGTTGCACCAGCATTTCGCAAACCAAAGGGAATGTTTGTATAACAGTATAACCCTCTTGGAGAAAAAAATGCGGTGTGTTCTTGATCTTCTTCAGCGAGCGGAATTTGATTATATCCTTTATATCCGTCTAATGAAGATATTCTAGCATTTCCCGCTGCTAACTTAACCATTTGTGGAATATCTGGTAACGGAAAACTATCTTTAGGACAAGCTTTGTTTAAATCAGTAAAGTCTATGCAAATTCGTATTCCCTTATTCTTCTTTGGGACCACCACCATGTTTGCAATCCATTCTGGATATTTTGCTTGCCTTATAATTCCTGCGTCAAGCATTTTCTGTAACTCTTCTTCTATTTGGGAATGATATGTTGTTGCAATCTTCCTTATTCTTTGTTTAAATGGTCTTGCATCTTTATTAATTTATAGTTTATGACACGCTACCGATGGATCTATGCCTGGCATCTCATCCATGTTCCATGCAAAGATGTCTTTATATTCTCGCAAAAGATTTATGGTTTTCTTTTCTTCATCTGTATCCATTTTAGTTCCAATTTTCAGCAACTTAGGTTCTTCTTTACTCCCAACATTTACTTCCTTAGTTGGTTCTGCTGCGATGTAACTGGCCTCAGGTTTTCCCATTGGTGTTGGTGTCTTCATTGTTCTCGCAGGTTCGTCTCCTTCTTGCGAGATTTCACTGGGTATTCCCTTTCCTTATTTTTCTCTTATCGAATAAACTTTAAATTCCTCTTCCTTCTTTGTTTCTCTAGCCACTTTTCTTCGAGTTTTTCGCAGCTTTGGACGTTCTTCATAGTTTCTTACTTTAATTTGATAGCACATCTTCGCAAGATCTGTGTCTCCTCTAATTTCTCCAACTCCATTGGGCATAGGAAATTTGATGCATTGATGCAATGTTGATGCCACGTCCTTGATTGTGTATATCCATGGTCTTCCCAATATCATGTTGTACGGTGATTCCACGTTTACCACACATAATATTACTTGTGTTTCAATTTCTCCTAGCGGAATTTGTATCACTATTTCTCCTTTTGGTTTTTTTGAAGATTTTCCAAAGCCATGAATGTGATATGTTGGACATGACATTTCTTCATCTTTGTATCCCATTTTCTTAAAAGCATGGTAAAATATTATATCCACGGAACTTCCTACGTCCACCAAAATTCTAATTACGGCCCACTCTTCCGCAGATTTTGTTGATTTTCCTCTTCTCATTGGTATAGTGGATACCGTGATTATCAAAGGAGATGTGTGATTTAAATGTTCTTATGGTATTCCTGTTGTTGTAAACGTGATCTCCTGCTTTTCCCAATCCTTTAATGATGATATTTTCTCTACCGTCATAATTTTCCTTCCTTCAAAATCCCGTTTATATATCTTCCCCTTAATGTTTTCATGGAATTTATCAATCATTGCTCTCGTTACCACATCACACTCTAATTTCCTACAATTCTCTTTTGTTCTAATCATTTTTCCTTCAACTATTTCACCAATTTTCTTAATTATCTTCTTGATTTTGAATAACTCTCAACTTCTACTTCGCCTTTTCTATGATTTTCGGTAATTCAGTCCTTGTTTCGGGCGCCAAAATATAGTTGCAGGAAATCCTACACTACACCCTTGTTACGATTTCATAAAATCAACTCATACTTAAAGACTAAAAACGACTTTTTATCATTTAATTCTCAGAAATGTTTTATAGAAGGGGAAGAAATCAAGAACACAACTATTCTCTCAAAGTTTCTCTCTCCTCAAGACTTTCTCAACTCTCAAAAATACATCATCCTCTCTCTGGACACACTGGCTCTCTATATATAGGGTAAATACATAATGGATGACAGCTAAGCTATCCTTTACTTTCGGATTTGATTTACGATCTTATCGCTACAGCTATAATATGAAATCTCACAAGCATTGTAACCGTCGCAGATAAATCATGCTCTTCTCGTGTTTCCTCAATCGTCAGCTATTACACCATTCTTTAACTTACTTCGTGACACTAGCAAAGTGTTGTTGAAGAGCTCGCAGTATTCTCGCAGAAGTGTTGTTAATCTCGCAAGAATATTTTCATGGCGATATTCTGATCCTACAAAACCAATATCCAAGGTTCAATCAATTTCCAATCAACAACGAAAGGTTGGATTTCACAATTGATCGATACAACGCACAATCTGTGATATTTCAATTATATAACAAAATATAATGCGGAATAGAAATAACACAGACACCAGAAATTTTATTAACGAGGAAACCGCAAATGCGAAAAAACCCCGGAACCTAGTCCAGATTGAACACCACACCGTATTAAGCCGCTACAGACACTAGCCTACTACAAACTAACTTCGTTCTGGACTGTAGTTGAACCCTAATCAATATCACACTAATTCAAGGTAAAGTTGCGCTCTTTATGTCTCTGATCCCAGCAGGATACTACACACTTGATTCCCTTAGCTGATCTCACCCACAACCAAGAGTTTTTACGACCCAAAGTCTCATACTTGAATAAACAAATCTGTATCACATAAAAAAGTCTACGATAATAGATAAATCTGTCTCCCACGAATAAACCTACGAGTTTTGTTCCATCTTTTGATAAAATCAAGGTGAACATGAACCAATCAATAATCCAGGCTTATATTCCTGAAGAACAACCTAGAATTATTGATCACCTCACAATAATCTAAATTGTATGGTAGCAAAACTAGATATTACAGAATCACAAACGATGAGACGAAGATGTTTGTGATTTCTTTTTATCTTGCCATATTGGATATATAATCTCAAGCCAATTATTCAGTTGAACTCGTACGATATAAAATGGAAAGATCAGATCGCTCAACTACAAGAGAAGTAGTTTCGTATGGTTTCACAATCCCAATGAAATCTTCAAGTAGCTAACCGACAAGGTCTCGAGAAGAAACCTACGGTTAAAGGAGAATCGACTCTAGCAAAACCAACTAGTATCACACAGGAGGTGTGGGGATTAGTTTTTCCAGTTGCTATACGTCTCCTTTATATAGTTTTCAAATCAGGGTTTGCAATCTAAGTTACCTTGGTAACAAAGCATTCAATATTCACCGTCAGATGAAAAACCTGATTTATCCAAGCTAATATATTTTAACCGTTAGATCGAAACTTAGCTTGTCACACACATAAATGAAATGTATTTCATTTAGGTTTGAGTAACCGTACCTAAACATGTACATTTAGTTGGTTCACGAATAGTTAACCAATGGTTAGCCATATGAGTACTTTCATATAAACCATATTCATCTTCTACACAACTATTTCAAATGACTCATAAGAACTAGTTCAAGAGTTGTTCAATTGCTTAGATCTTTATACATAGACATAATTGAAATAGAATCAGTATGATTCACTCGAATCAATTCATGAACAATATAGCCACAGTTTGCAAAGATTGCATTCCTTATTGATTTATTGTTTTAAGTTCATGAGATAACCGATTTAAGATGTAACCAACTTAGGTACGCGTACGGGTACGTGTACTCTAGCTTTACCGGAATTAGGTTTAAAAACCCAGCAGAAATTTTCGGATGAAAAAATTATGTGGGTATGTGTACTTAAGGTGACTGGTTTGTAAGTTCCTAAACTCTAAACTCATCAGAAATTCACTGACGTGAACTTCCGCCAGTACGCGTACCCAACCTGTCTCTTTCACCAATACTGCATGCACACATATGCACGTACTTGTTTTGTGGTACATGGACTTATACACTAATGTACGAACACACTATATATGCTTATATCCATTGGTGGTGATATAATCTCAACTCTATATTTCAATCATTGAAACATTTTTCTATAATGTTGTAATAGTCGTTAGACATAAAGAATCGACTATTGTCATTAAATATATTTTCAAGATTGAAACGTCAGCATGACTTTCGTCAAGGATAAAGATGAAAAGTGGTTAAAGCGAAAGCTTACCAACACATATGTCGAGAAAAATATAGGCGTGTAAACTCGGCTCGAAATAACAAATGTGTATGTATGAAAACTATCATACTTATATGACTGTTATCTCAAGAGTATGCGATAGATAGACTTTTGAGTGCTAGATAAGTTCAAGTATCCACATACCTTTTTGGTCGGATGAAGTTCCACTGGTTCCTTGAGTAGTTCTTCGTCTTCATAAGATATTCGCCATGGATTCTGGAACTTCGCTAAGTTCAAGTATCCACATACTATCCTAAACCGAGACTTAGTCATAAGTAAACTAGAAATCAAGACGTATAGTTTTGATAAATAATATTGATAACACATGCTTGAGATAGCTGTTAGAGCATTGCTCGGTCGAACTCGCATGCGTTACTATCTCAAGCATGTTTGTCAATGTTAGTGATCAAAACTCTAAAGTCTTAATTTCTAGTCTACTATAGCTAAGGTCTCAGACTAGGATAAAAAGTGTAGTTGAGCTCAAAAACTCTATGACGATCATCATACAAGACGAAGGAATACTCAAGGAACCAGTGGATATTCATCGACTAAAAGGTATGTTGAGACTTGAACTTATCTATCACTCAAACGTCTATCTACTCTATCTCATATCTTGAGACAAAAGTCATATTACTATATAAACTAAGATTATACACATGTGATATTTTGAGCTGAGTATATCTCGCTTATCTATTTCTCGAAACATGTGTTGGTAAAGTTTTCGCTTTAGACAAGTTCATCCTTACCTAGTGACGAAAGTCATGTTATGTTTCAATCATTTTGGAAATCTCTCTGACTAAAAATAGTTTGTGAATAATAACTATATAACGCCCTCTGAGAATCTTTCAATAATTGACATGAGAGTTTAGACAATATAAACATTGGAGGATATAAGTATTGTTGTGGTAACATATATATGTATAAGTCCTTATTGCTTGAATCGAAGTTTGCGAACTTTGTTGATCAAGTTAAACCTCAGTAGTGCGTGATCTCCGTCCGTGAACTTAGCATACAAGCTCAGTCCACGAACCCAGTCTGCGAACTGTCGTAGTTCTCGAGCCCGAGAATTTTTGCTGGAGTTTGTGAACTCCGTCTGGGAACTTAAGTCCGCGAACCCAGTCCGCTAACTTGAGTAGGTTATGTCTAAAAACGATGTTTGTGAACTTATCTTAATAGACTAAGGAATGCTATTGCAAACCGTGGCTTTGTAGTTCATGAATCGATTCGAGTGAATCACATCATTTTTGCTTAAATTGTGTCTTGTGTAGTACATAAAGATCTAAGAAATTGAACAACTCTCTAACTAGTTCATTTGAGTCATTTGGACTAGTTATTGTTTTCATCTAATGGTTGATAAATATTAGCTAAATTTTTGATCTAACGGTTGTCAAATGGTTTTTATTTGACAAGCTAAGTTTTCGATCTAATAGTTGATAAATATTAGCTTGAATCTAATAAGGTTTTCATCTAATGGTGAATATTGAATGCTTTGTTACTAAGCTAACATTGATTGCAAACCCTAATTTAAAGACTATATAAGGGAGAACTCTAGCAACTGGGAAACCTAATCCCCACACATTCTGTGTGATACTAGTTGTGCTAAGCTAGAGTCGATTCTCCTTTAACCTTTGGTTTTATTTTTCTAAAACCAAGTTAACGACTTAAATACTTCATTTGGATTGTGGAGCCAAACCGATACTACTTTTCGTGTAGTTGTGTGATCTGATCTTGTTATTTCTATCGTATGAGTACAATTGTAATATTTGGCTTGAGATTTCTATCTCCGATAGGCAAGATATAAAAGTAATCACAAACATCTTCGTCTCATCATTTGTGATTCTACAATATCTTTTTTCGCTGCGTCGATTAAGACTATTGTGAGGTGATTGATAAAACTGAGATGATCTTTGGGAATATAAGTATGGTTTTATTGATTGGTTTCTGTTCACCTTGATTTATCAAAAGATGGAACAAAACTCATAGGTTTATTCGTGGGAGAAGAATTTATCTATTTTGTAGACTTTTCTGTGTGATACAGATTTGTTTATTAAAGTCTTCGACTTTGGGTTGTAGCAACTCTTTGTTGTGGGTGAGATCAACTTAGGGAATTAAGTGCGCAGTATCCTGCTAGGATCAGAGGTGTAGGAGCATAACTGTACCTTGGATCAGTGTGAGATTGGTTGGGGGTTCAACTACAGTCCAGACCGAAGTTAATTTGGAGTAGGCTAGTGTCTGTAGCGGCTTAATACAATGTATGTTTAATCTGGACTAGGTCCCGGGGTTTTTTTTGCATTTTCGGTTTCCTCGTTAACAAAATTCTGGTGTTTGTGTTATTTCTTTTCCGCATTATATTTTGTTATATAATTGAAATAATAAAGGTTGTGCGTTGTTCAATCAATTAGAATATCCGACCATATTGGTTGTTGATTTAAATTGATTGACACTTGGATATTGGTCTTTGGTACCATCCAAGTTATCTCTCTTTGATTAAGACTCGCAAATTATATTTTCTTGAGTAAATCAAATCGAAAGATTTGGATAATAACTCCTTGAGATATTTTCTATTGATTGAGTCTAACTGTCTAGTTGATTCTCTAGAAAGTAACTCGGAGTTGTCCATACAGATTGCTAATCCAAATATTGGGTGTCGTTGTTAGACTCCCTCTTTTTTAATTGGTATCCAATCAGGCAAACATGTGCAAGACCTTACAAATCTGTATTTGTAGCGATCTTACTCTATGGACTGAGGTGCTATCTAAATAAATGTACCACCAGTCTTCGATGGCTCTAATTACTTATGATGGAAAATTTTATGCGCGCTTTTCTTCAAGCACGTGATTTCCAATCATGGGTATATGTTGTCAATGGCTATGATTCTCCCCTTTGAGGCAGTTGGAGGTGTAAACGTTCCAAAAATATTGGTGAATACACTCCTGCTGAGATTCTTGTTGCAAAGAAAAACTCCGACGGTTTTAATGCCGTCATACATGTCATTAACCCAAATCTTCAGCACCATGTGTCAAATTCCACTAAGTCGCAAGAATCTTGGGATATCTTAGCAACCGTATTTGAAGGTAATTCCAGTGAAAAGGAAGCTAGACTTAAAAATATTAATTCCGATTGGGAAAACCTTCGTATGGCAGATGAAAAAACATTTGATGAGTTTAATCACAAAGTGTCTGAAATTGTTAATGCATCTTTTGCATTGGGTAAGACCAAGGTTTTAAAAACGTCAGTTTTTGCCGAAAAAACGTCCGTTAAAACGCTCACACCCATATACCGTGGCCATGAGGGTCCCCGAAGCCCGTTCCTTTATTAGACCGATAAATAGGAAAAACGGAAGTTTTATAGTACCGTTTTCCTGTTTTCACACACGTTATAACTGTTTTTCTAAAATTAGTTTGAATGTTTTTTTCTTCTAAATAACATTTTAACGTGCGTTTTTTAGAACTATTTTCCCGTTATCACGCACGTTATAACCGTGTAAATAACTTTCTTGCCATTTCTTTTGATTTTTTTTTCTCTGGATTGAAAGCTGAAAACTTCGAATTAATTTTTTTTAAATGATACAAGGAAACTAACTATAGGATTAAAAACTTCAAATTTAAAAAACATAGGATTGTTAAACTAGTATTCATCATTTAAAAAGCTACACGAACCAACTACGAGCACCACCTTGTTTCAAGTATTCTTTATTTTCTCGATGGTTCCTTTTCACATAATAGTCATCGTTGTCGGGGTACTGGCTATCTTCATTTGCATAAGTATCATCATAATAATAACCATCATTATCGTTATCATAACCTCCTTCAGTATCATCATTATTGTTACCTACTTCATTATTATTATCAATATTAGAATTATATTCTTCGTTCATATGTTGAACACCATGGTCAGAGCGATCGGAAGTGTAACGAGAATCATATGTTGGATTCACATTCTCATAACATTGTGTATTGTCTCCAAATGAAAGATTACCAAAGTCATAAACAAAGTCACTCGTCGGTAACCTTTCGTATGGGATTTGAACTTCCAGATCATGCCAGTTGTATGGTAGAGAGACATGCTCTGGATTATTAACGGTTTCCTCTTCCAGCATATTTAACCACTGTTCTTCTTGAGGTAAAACCGGTATTTCATCTTCCCCCGCTATCCATTCAAGCATATTGTCATCCCTCAGTAGACTATGAACGTCGTGAACATCGATGTTATGTCTCCTTGCTTTACCTTTAATTCTTTCTTGATCCAACTTCAAATTGTACTGGATATACACCAGATCATTTAATATCGATGAAAGTAAACGATTGCGTAGTTTGGTGTGGATTCTTTCAAACACACTCCAATTCCTCTCTGATCCAGACGATGTATTTGTTTGACTTAATATCTTTACTGCAATCTTTTGGAGGGATGGATACTCAGCACCATAAGATAACCACCAACTTACAGGATCACCATGTTGAGATGCAATACATGCTGATGGTGATCCAAATTGACCTTGCATCATTCGCATTCTTCCTACCTACAAAGAAAAGTACAATTATTACTAGAAATTCAAATTACTTAATTATACATATTTGGAGATAATATTAGTAATTTTGTACCTTTAGCATGCATTGTGCTTGTTCTTGCGGGCCACTAACTATTTTTGATATAACTTCAGTAAGAGAAATTTGCGGCTCAGAAATTTCATTATTGATGAGATTATTTGCTGGGTTAAATATGTAATAAGGATTGAGAAAATACGATGCAACATGAAGAGGAGAACTCAACTGACTTTTCCATCGTTTCTTTATTACACCCACGATAGAAGCATTTCGAATTGATCCCAAACCCATTTGTATAGTTTCCACACATATAGAAAGTGCACGGAATAAATAGCCCATGGTGGGTTTGTCTGAGTCCAAGAAACGAATCATTTTTAATAAAGGACCAACCATTATGCATGCATTTTGACACGTCGTCCAGAACATCTCATTTGAAATAATATTCTTCACTTGTCTAGCTTGTTTAGTTTTTGCCTCATCCAATTTCAGAAATTCCTTGTCCAGAGATAGGCTCTCGATTGCATTACGTTGATCAATGATGCTTTTGATTGAAATAAAATTCGTTGAAAACCTTATTAAGCCAAGGCGCAATAGATTGCGTCCTGCAGAATGTTGTCGAAATCTAGCAAGAACCCAACCATGATTGTAAATAAATTTGCTAATTTGTCTTGCTTGTCCGATCACATCTTTAACAAAGGGGAATTTTTCCATATCTTCCAACATCAAGTCCAATACGTGAGCAGCACAAGGAACCCAGAAAAATGTGCCATATTCTGATGCCAATCTCTTACCTATTCAAAAAAAATAGAAAGAAGTTAATGATTAATATATTCCCAATATATATATATATAAAGTTATTCTTAGTTACTCGCTGCTTTGAATTGGGATCCTTGATCTGTTACTAATTGAACAATATTTCTCGGACCGACATCATCTATAATGGGCTTGAACAAAGTAATTAAATACCATGTTGTCAACCGATTATGTTCTATGTCGACACTTTTCAAAAACGTAATTCCACTACCACTGTAAACTAGAAAGTTTACAATCGTAAGGTTGTTTTTTCTTTTCCAACCATCCGACATGAGTGTACAACCATATTCTCTCCAGTAATGTCATTGAACAGACACCACATCTTTTTCAATCCTTTGTTTTTCTGAAGTTAATATGGGATTCGATAACTTATAAGCTAATGGAACTCTATAGGATTGGCTGAAATTTGCAACGGAATTAAATGCCTCGTGGTACTGAGATGAGTTAGCCACATTGAAGGGAATATCATTTTCATAGAAAAAACGTCCAACAGAAGAATCGACGTTTTCCCGACATGTTTTACTTTTGCCAAATTTTGCCATCGAAGGTTGAGAATCCCTAGAAGGGTTATATTGTCCTCCCATATCCACAGACATCCTAGGTGGTTGTGATGGGCGCATAGTAGACCTAGGTATTTCTGCAGAGGCCCGAGGACCCTGCGATGTACCCTCTCCGGCATGAATATTCTTACCTTTTCGTCCAAAAAGGTTCTTTAAAAATCCAGTCTTTTTCTTTTGTGTGACTGGTACTTGCTCTTCTTCTGCATGAAAATCTGGTTCTTCTTCATCTATACCACACACAGGGTTCCATGGCTCATTATGATACACTTGTTCCAAATCTTCGTTATCAGATTTTGCTCTTCTTTTCCTTTTTGCTTTTCTTTTTTCTTCGAGTGCAACTTTAGCAAGATTTTTCACTTCAGGCAGCACACGCATGCACGGGGAAACTGTACCTATTTGTTGTGCTAAATGCAATTTTATGCGTGAAATACCATAAGATACTTCCTTTTCACAAAAATTACACTTTATTTTTTTTTTACCATCAGGCATTACAGTGCAATATGCATGAAAAACATCTCGTTTGGCAGTTTGCGTGGATGTCGATCCTTCCATCGTATCTATAACGAGAAAATGTTACTTGGAAATCAATGACATATATTAAATTTCGCTAGTACTATTCTTGGCCTATATTTTATTTTGTACACTTTTTAGAAAATTGTAGATGTCTATTTTGTAGCTAGGTAATCATTATATTCTTAAGACAATAGGAAATTTGGTTGCCTAGGTGGAACATAGGCTAGCTAGACCTTTTGATCATGAAGACAATTAGCTTTTTCTTTTTATACTTTTAACTTTTGACCCCTTTTGAGGATGAATACGAATTACTTATTGAGCATGAAGACAATTCATTAAACTATTAATTTTTTCTTATTCACTAGTATTAATTTTGGCCTCTATTTAATTTGTGTCCACAAATAGAAAAAACTAGATGTCTATTTTGTAGCTAGGTAATCAATATATTCTTGAAACAATAAGAAATTTGGTTGCATGCATAAAGGAACATAGACTAGCTAGATCTTTTAATCATGAAGACAATTTTTTTTCATATTATTATTATTATTCTTTTAACTTTTGACTCTTTTGAGTACAAATTAGTTATTGGGCAGACTTCCTTAAAATGGTTACACTCATATAAAGTAAATAAAATTTAACCAAATTTACCTATATTAGTTATTGTTTAATATTTTTTAACTAACATTGACATTAAAATCCGTCTAATTGGATTTCACAACTTTTAACATGCATGTATGAAGTTATATTTAACTAGCATCAACACTAACACCATGATAATTATTTCATCATGCTAGTTAATTAATTTCATCATTATGAAAGTTAAAGCATTAACTTAAAGCTCATGCATATTTTAGCTTCATTAATCATGATTTTATTGCATATCAATTCAACTTTTTACTTTTTTGCATAGATTTTATTGACTAGATTTAATTGTATATTGATTTTTTCTTCTCTAATATTGATTTGAGCTTTTGTTATTTCCTTGAAACTCTATTATAAAGTTATGGCAACATCCTAAATTACAATATATATATGTACAACATGAAGAAAATGATGAAAACATTACCCTTCTAAATTAAAAAAAAAGGCAACTACTAACTTAAATGTTGATATAAGAGAGTACCTGTATAGTTAAAATTTATAGTTCAAAGACAACATTCAATATCCGCATCATCATCCATCATGAACAAAAAAAATTCAAATTTGTTGTAAATGAACTATATAGAAACAAACAATAAATTTAGTGGATTTAAAATTACCTCTTAAACTGGTAGTTGGAAGTTGAAACTTGGAAACTTCAAAACACAGAGGAAGGAAGAATTGGGAAGCAGAAGAAGAGAACTGAAAAAAAAGATACGGATTCTTGTGTTTTTAAAGGCTCAATATAAAGAAGAGTACTCGCTGAAAAATAGTGTTCTCGTGATTTAGTTTTCTAAAACAAGAGAAATAAAAGAACAAGATGACGCGAAATTAAAAAAAAATAGTATTGGAACAAGGACATATTATTCGTTGTCTCCCGCAATGAAAGAAAAAAACAAAGTGTGATCATGTACCCACGTTTTGGTCACCAACTTGAATCTTTAATTCATGATTCAAGTTCTCTTTAGTTCTAAACTTCTTTCAAAGACTTAAATGGGTACATGATTTGGACGTGGTGGTGGGTACATGAATACATGTTAATATGGGTACATGATTTGGACGTGGTCACGTGTGTACATGTTAAAACTTAAAATGAAATAAAAAAAAATAACTATGTAGGCATCATCATGCATTGGTGGTGGGTACTGGGTAGATCGAATTATACACATTTCTTATACTAACACATTTCTATCGAATTACACGCATTTCTTATACTAACACTAATCAAATAAAATGGTAGTATTATAATTTCTTAATGATATAGATCATCTATTAGTTGGACAAAATTTAAAAATTAATAGGTCATCTATTTAGGGACGTAGGGAGTATTAAAAAATTAAAATACGTTGTAACACCGTTTTTTAGACTCGTTATTCCGTTTTCACGCACGTTATAACCGTTACATAGGTAATTCAGATCAAATTATTTTTTTTTTCCTATGTAACCGTTACAACGCCCGTTATTTTCAAAAAAACGTCCAAAAAACGTGTTTTTTCCCATATAACGCGTTTTTTGCCCGAAACGTGCTCACACCTGTCAAAACGCTTAATAACATTCACGCCTAGTGCCCGTGACCTGAGTCGTGACCCGTTTTTCAAACCTTGGGTAAGACTATTCCTGAAAAGGACATTGAGATGAAAATTCTCATATCGCTGCCATCTAGATACGATTCTAAGAAGCATGCCATCATTGAGGGAAATAAACTTGATACTCTCTCCAGAAATACACTGGTTGGAAATCTTAAGATCTTTGATCATGAACATTCATCCAAATTTAAGGATGTTGCGTTCAAAGCACTAAAGGACACTAAATTACTTGATAAAAGTAAAAAAGTGTATATCTCTGAAGATGATCACTCTGAGACAGATTCATCAGATGAAGATCTTGACAAATCAGTCTTGATGATCACAAGACAGTTTAGGGATCTTCTATTGAAAAGAAGTACACGTTTCTCCAGAGATAATCCAAAGGCATCAGTCAAACCTCATAATCGTGTTCCTCTTAAAAATAGGGATATTGATGAAACTGATGATGAGGATATGCCTCAGTGCTTTAAGTGTTAAGAATTTGGTCATTTTGCAAACGAGTGTCCAAATAGGAGAAAATACACTGGGAACAAAGGTCTTGCTGGAACTCTTGATGAAATGTCTGACAATTATGATTCAAATAAAGACAAGAAATCAAGTGTTGCACTTCTTGGTGAAAATATTGATTTTGATAATTGTAGCAATACACATATCAATCTTGATATTCTTTCAAATGTAAATCCAACAATTCTGGAAGAAAAAGTTGACCCAATATTTGGAAACACTGCTTATAATGTCTCAGGTCCCAATATGTGCTTAGATGCTTGCACATTCCAGAAGCCTAATTTTTATCCAAGTCTGACATGCTCATGTTGTTCATTAAAGGGTCATGAACTCTCAAGGTGCTACAAGTTCAAACACCAACAAAGGCATGTCAACAAACTTCAACGAAGAGCAAATCATCTAGCAAGAAAGATTAAACTTGCTCAGAAGACCTCTGAGGTATGTAAGATTTTTTCTTCGTCTAAGAAGTTAGTTTCCAAGGATAAACCAAGACCATTTGAAAAGAAAGTATGGTAAAACTGTTTTGATAGACATAGGTCTGGGGATTCCTCACAAAAGGAAATTGGTAGACAAATTGTAGTTCACCATAATGCAACTTGATTGTGTTGTTTTCAAATATTATCTCATGTACATGATCAAAAGAGACAATGATTTTGTACCTCTCTGGATTTAGGAAAAGTTATTTTTTTTTCTTAGATTTGTCTTTGTTTTTATCTATCAAACAAAAGAAAAGGGTACTATCGATAATTATACTTTTTATAGGATTGAGAGTTGATCGTTTACGAACCTGTTTAAAGGTTTCAAACCCTACATTCATTTTCCTTCTCTAAAACCTCTTTATATCTCAAGACTACTTGTTGAGATAATTGTAAATTCCTCTCACAAACCCATACGTTCATGGATGCTCCAAGAATGATGTCTTCAAATGGAAAGTACGGTAATATGATTGCTAAGCCATAAATCATGAAGGAAAAAGAAAAATCTCCATTGCCTCCTACATTGAAAAGAAAAATAATGAATATGAGGAAGCCAAAAGCTATTCCTTCGAATTCTCAGAAGTTTTCTGATGTTCTTGAAGTGTTGAAGGAGTTGTGAAAGGAGATTCAACAAATAAAGGCTTTTGTGTATACGACTCATGAGATTCAGAAGGCTCTGGTTTGACAACATCAACCAAGAAGGTTTATTGATACAAACTCTTACCTTAATGGACCTTATGTTCCAATGGTTGTTAATGACAAGGATTTCGAGGGCGATAAAGAATTCTTCAAAGGTCTTATTGCATAGTAAATCTTCTATTTTCTCTTTTGTTTAAAAGAATAACTAGTGGGAATAGACATTATTGTGATTACACATAGCTATATCCAAAGTTTTCATCTTCTTATTTTTATATTTATTGGTTTAAATTCTAAACTTCTTTGGAAGATGATTTTTGCAGTATTAATCTTTTGATTTTATATATTGCAATATTTTGATGGGATATGTGTGTTTACGTCCATGAACTTGATTGTCCTATATTTTGTCAAAAGTAAATTCGTTCGTGAATTGATATGCAAATATTGATAAAAGAATGAGACTTTTGGAAAAACACAAAAGTTAAGCCTATATTGTCAATTATTGATGTAAGATAGGTTAAAATCTTTTGTGATTCAAGGATTATGTCTATTGTGTGTCATTGTGCAAATGGTGATGGAAACATAGAATGAATCCTTGTGTATTCCACAGTAATTGATCTTCCCTGATCCATTTTTTTTGCGTATTACTGTGAGACTCCGTATTGTGTCTTATGTTGAGCACTAGACAACCAAGTTGATTATTTTTATGATTAACTTAGTTGTGTTCCGTAACATACTTTACGTCGAGTATTTTGAACTAAATCAATCATCTTATGTGATTATTTAGTTATGACTCCGTAAGTTTTTCTCATGTTTGAGCATGATTGGCTGGGTTTGTAGTTGCAGGAAAACCTACACTACACCCTTGATAAGAATTTACAGTAATTAACACATATTTGAAGATTAAAAACAACACTTTCTTATTTGATTCTCAGAAATATTTTCAAGAAATGGAAGAAATTAAGAATACAACCGCTCTCTTGAATTTTCTCTCTCTTCAATACTTTCTCAATACTCAAAAATACATCATCCCTTCTCTAAATCTATTGGGTCTCTTTATATAGGGTCATTACATAGTGGATGACAGCTAAGCTATCCTTTAATTTCGGATCTGACTTGCGATATTATCACAGTAGTTATAATGTCAATTCTCGCAAGCGTTGTAACCATCGCAGGACAATCATGCTCTTCTCATGTTTCTTCATTCGTCAACTATTACGTCACTTCTTAAATTACTTTGTGATACTCGCAAAGTGTTGTTGAAGAACTCGCGGTGATGCTCGTATAAGTGTTATTAATCTCGCAAGAGTAATATCATGGCGATATTTTGGTCCTACATCTTTCCTCTTCTCATGTCTTTTCTGCGAAGGGAAAAGACCATGAGAAATCAAAACCTTTTGAAATGCCGCAGTTGTCTATTTTTTATGCTTTTTTTTCACATATCTTTTCCTCGCCAGGTTTGTTACACGTATCTTTTTATCCATTCAATTTCTGACACGTCCTTTTGAACTGTTGCATTCCAACCGTTCACGTCTCTTCCTTGTATTAATTTCACTTATCTTCTCGAGATTTTTTACCTTTTATATATATATATCTTCTTCACTCTTCTCTTTTCTTCTTTTTACTTCTTTCTTCCTTCTTTTCGTAATCTCTCTGCAAATTTACTGTTCTTCCGTAAATTCCGGATCTGCAACTGTTCTTTTCTTTCGATCTTTTACTCCTTCAAACTTCATTACCATACTAAAAATGGTTGCAGCCGGTAGCAAATATATGATTGCTTTTGAGAAAATTCAAAAAGAACTTAAAGACAAAGGTTTTACTTTATCCACCATTCCCAATCAAAACCCTAAATCTGAACTTTCTGTTTCATTATTTTCTGATCTTCCATGTAACCATGAGAAGATCATAGTCTCGCTGGGCCAACTTGAAGCTGGTCTTCCCATTCCTATCTATGACCCTGGACTTCCTTTATTCTATGAGATACTTTCTCACGAGAAGTTCTTGCGGGCGGTATATCAGTTGAGTGGGGATTGTATTCGCTTAATATTGGAGTATGCTACTTGCAGTGCTGGTAAAGAATATCGCTACCCTGATACTATGAAGAATCCTAAATTCAAGGATATTCCAATTGTCCCCGCGAAATATATTGTGGAGAACTTCTTAATAAATTATGATATAATTCCTATGAAGAAAGACAACACTTGTTGGGGTGTCCGCTTACAGAAGAAGGATGATATCGCTGAAGATAAAGTTCTTATGTTAGATATCGATTGGCATACGGGTAATAATCAAGGCCCTCGCCACTCCAGTGATGACAAATGGTTCATTTTTCCATTATGTCTAGAGGGTCCCTACATCTCCGGTCCTCATGCATTGCATGCAAATCTCGCAAAATATCAGTCGTGGGTTTTTAACTGGCCTGAAAGGAATAAAGAGGTATGTTCCCTCAAATTTTTTGCATAATTATCATTATTATCTTCCTCGTGTTTTCATACTCTCACTGACTACTCTAACTTTTCCAGATTAATAGGCTGAAACTTAACTATCAGAAATTTGGGAAGCCCAACACCTTTTTAGCCCTCAAATCTCTCACAGATGAAGTAAGAAATATTCCTTTACGATTATTAACAATATATTGTTGCCTTTATTTCTTATCTTTATCTGTGTTCGCAGGTTATTGAAGAAAGAGAACTTGTTGTAGTTGCGAGGACCAAAGGGAAAAGCAAAGATTTTTCTCGCAAGGGGAAATCTAACGCTCCTCACAAGGAGAAATCTGATGCTCCTCGCAAGGAAAAATCCACTGGTCCTCCCTTGAAGAAAATAAAGACCCAAATTACTTCCCCTTCATCGCCCCAGTCTAATGAAGAAAATTCTCACGATGACACTGATAATGATGATGATGATGATTTTGATGCTAATATCCCTTCCGCAATGGAATCCTCCCAATCTGAATCTTCCATGGCCCAGCTATCTAACATTTTGGAGATATTACACATGGTATTGCAAATGATTGTGGAAATGAAGATCTTAATGGGGTATCCCTGGCTCTTGCCAAGATCTGCGATGCTCCCATATTGGTTGATAATGATTCTCTCCAAGGGATCTCAAGATCAATATCCCAGTCTCTTAAATTCTCTTGGTATTCTGGTATGTTTTCATTTCTTCACCACATTTATGTATTAATTTCCTCGCCAAGTTTTAATTTATATTGTTACCTCGCAGACTAGAAGGGCTTCCTTTGTTGTTGCCTCAGACTTGGAGAAGAGGTGCGCATCTTTTCGCATGAAGAATATTGTTCTTCGCAAGAAGAATATGGAGTTGGAATCTGAGTCTGCTAGTCTTCGTGGGCAATTGGAATCTGGGTCTGCTGACCTTCAAGAAAAGATCAAGAGGTTGGAAACTGAACTTTATTTCTCGCAAGATAAGGTCGCAAGCCTCCAAGCTGCGAACAATCAACTTTATGGTAAGAAATCTCTCTCTTTTTCTTTAACCTTGTATTTCTTTGCATTTTTTCTTATTTTTCTTCTTCGCAGATGTTTATGGCCTTTCTGACGAAGTTGTATTCCTTAGTTCTTTTCCAAATCTAATAGACGATGATACTCTTCTAGAGCTTCTCAATAACTCTTTGAATAATCCCTCCATTGATAGAATTAATTCTCTTTCCATAGATGAACTCAAGTCTAAACTTCGCCTCTAAGAAAATGACCATAGATCTTGTTTAGACATGGCTAACAAATTCAAACGCTTTTACCACAATTCTAAGGAAGATATTAGAACTTTAAGGGCCAAGAACAGTGATATCTCAGACGATAAAGATCGTATATCTAGACAAGGAGCTCAAACTTTAGCGGATTTTCATAAAACCCTTCTTGAAGTTCAAATTGAAAGAGATAGACTTATCTGCGATAAAGAGGTTATTATTGAAAGAGAAAGAAAAATCCATTCCCGTCTTCTTATTAATGATGATGACGAATTTGCTTGGGCTGCAAAGGTTCTTGAAATTCCAGGGCTAATTTAGGTGTAGATGTTAGTCTTCATGTTGAACAAGTGTCCTTAATTAAAGACATGATTTCTGAAAGAGAAGGTTGTTAATTGTTCTTCCTTTTTAATTCCTTGTGTTTTATAGTTTTTTGCAAAATTTCCAACTTGTTATTGTAGTTGCAGGAAATCCTACAACACACCCCTTATCATATCTTGATATTAATTTCTAGATCTACATATAAAAATGGTAGTAAAATTGCTAAAATTATAAACGGACACCAAATTTTTTTTACATGGTTCGATCAATTTGATCTACATCCATGATTCTTCACTATGATTGTTAAAATTTACATTTGATTTTACATTGATAGCCTCCATTAATGGAGTTCTAAATCTGGTTTTGGGGAAGAAGATGATAAAGAAAAATAAATTCTCTCTCTAAAATCTCTTTGCAAAATATCTCTCTCTCCAAGAAATTGTGTCCCCTTTTCTCTCTCATGTTCTTCTCTTTATATAGGTATCCTCATGGTGGATGACATCTCACATTCAACTCATATTTCCCATATTTTAGGACCTCTGCTATGCTCCTTGCAGGCTCTGCTATCGTGCTCGCGAGATCTGCTATCGTTCTCGCGAGATCTGCTATCGTGCTCGCGAGACTCTTTTATAACCACAAAATCTTCATTTCCATCTTTGTTCTCACAAGCATTCTCTCCAACTACAAAATCTTCACATTTTTCTTATGTTTTATGCTGTCGTTATCTATTACGTCATTCTTTGAATTATTCTGCGACGCTCGCAGAGTGTTGTTGAAGAACTCACAGAAATGTTGTTAATAATTTCGTAAGAATATTATTGTGGCGATATTCTGATCCTACATCTTGCCTCTTTTTCCATGAATATTGCTTGAAGAGCGATCTTTAAGAAAAAATAAATTATTGTAGTAGTCTTTGATCTTTGTTGATGAAGGAACAAGCGAAAGAATACTGGACTTGAAAAGTACGTACTTGCCTCTATTCTTTTGTGAAGTTCCATATCTTTGCTAAGTAAATAAGAAGTATTAACTCTTGAAGTATTCGAAGTATGAAGTATCCTTGAAGAAATATAAGAAGTACTCAATCCTCAAAATATAAGAAGTATTCGTCCTTGAATTAAAATCATAAGTGTAGTTGTAGGAAATCCCACAACTACACCCTCATGAGATTCTATTAATTTGATTTGATGATCTAATTTATTTGATATGAAAATGAAGATTAAAGTACTAAAATTGTAAAAGAGACACGAAGATTTTTACATGGTTCGATCATTGTAATCTACATCCATGGTTCTTCACTAGTGATTGTATGTAATTACATGATTTTACAATTGAGACTCCATTAAAGAATATTTGGAGCTCTAGATTTTTGGGGAATAAGATCATCAAGAAAATAAGTCTCTCTCTCTCTCTTTACAAAATTCTAACTTCAAATGTCTCTCCAAAATCTATTCTCCAAAAGAACTCTCCCTTTCTCTTATGCCTAAATGGCTATTTATATGATTTTACATAAAAGATGATAGTTGTGTTGTCCCGTAATTTCGGATCTAAAATATTTCATGCGAGTCTTCGCAGCCTTGCTCGCAAGATGTCTTTTCTCTCCACAATTTCGCAAGCTATCATTTGTTGCGTCGTTAATTATTTGCAAGCATAATAAGGCTGTGAGATTGTGCTCCTACATTTTGCCTCTTTTTTCTTGAATATTGCTTGAAGAACGATCTTTAGGAAAAAACTAGTTGTTGTAGTTGTTGAAGTAGTCTTTGATTTTTGTTGTTGAAGGAACGAGCGAAATAATACTGGACTTGAAAAGTATATACTTGCCTCTATTCTTTTACGAAGTTCTGAAGCTTTGCGAAGTAAATAAGAAGTATCATCCCGAAGTATACGAAGTATGAAATATCCTTGAAGAAGTATAAGAAGTACTTAATCCTCGAAATATATAAGAAGTATTCGTCCTTGAATAAGAGTGATAAATATTGCCTCTGTTCATATGAAATTATTACTCCATTTTTGGTTAGGATTCTTGTTGAGAAGATAAAGAACATAAAATGTTTTCTTAGTACTCATAGTTGCCTCTGTTCTTTATCTGTGAGATTAGAATCCTTGAGAAAATGTTGAATGAACGAATTGTTCCTTTATTCTTATCTTGCCTCCGCCTCATGCGATAATCTCTTTAAGAAAATAATCACATTCTTAAAATTCTGAATACTAAGAATGATCTGGATAATTGCTGAATATTCCTGCTAGATTTTGACACATTCTTTAAAATTCTGAGTAATTCTGCGAAATTATGAAGTATTCTGCGATATTCTGAATAATGTTCCTGAAATAGTGTTGCAAATAGTGTTACGAATAGTACTGCGAAGTTCTGAATATTCTGTAAAGTTATATAAAATACTTGTGCGAATATAATGCTTAAGTGATGATGTTGTTATGAGATGTGTATGCGATGTTTATGCCATGAAATGTTTATGCGATGCTTTTATGATGCGAGTATGATGCTTGTATGATGAGAATGCTTATCTATTGCAATGTATATCTAAAGTTTCTGTTACTTAGCTCATTTTGTCGCGGAAAAATTTATGTAGCTTTAAATCGCTTCCACTCTTTATTTTTCTGCATTTCTCTCTGCATATTTATTGTTCTCGCAAGTTCATTTGCTTGTGCTTCATTTTTCTTGTTCATTGTATCTCATTGTTTTATTCCTGCATTATTAGTCTCGCATGATATAATATAATTAAAGTATTAAAGATGCATAATTTCAGTTTCATTTCAGTATATATGTTCGCAAGATTGTATGTATTCATATAATCATCTTCGCAAGTTTATTTGCGTATTCTCTTGTGGTCTTATTTTGCCTTCCTAGTTAAAGGTCTTATTTATCCACGTTTCTTTCTGCGACAAAATCACAGTACGTCCTTACATTCGTATGTAGAGAGACCCATTGATCTTGCCTTATCATTTCTCTTAGTATTATAGCCTCTTCAGGATATTTGTCATACAGGCTTAAATATTCTTGCGAATATACAGCCTTGTTACATTATCATCTTGCGATGAAATCGCATGACGTTATCACACTTTCATGTAATAACCCATTGATCTCATCTTAACTTCTTTGTATTTAATTCTGCGAGTATATATATATATATATTTATTTTTTTTACTCGCAGAAATACGATTGTTGCACAAATATGACAAGACTTTATGTTCTTGCGAACAAAAAGCCTCATGACATTTGCGTCTTATAGCACGTATCAGCTCCCAAATGGAGGGTGCTGCCCTTTATCTTCCCCTTGGTTGCCCCTTCAAGGAAGCGTACATCGACCATACAAGGTTGGCTCTTCCCATCCGGTTTTTCCAACAACCAGCTTTTGTTCGCAACCTATTATCCTTTTTTCCTATAGGGCTTATAGTTACGAGGTTGCAACCTATGGGGTATCTTTGGGCCAAGTGCATCATTTTCCAAGACTTGTCAAGAATGGCAGATGTGCTTCAAACCCATCCGGCACTCTTGACTCAACTGTGTACCTCGGCGCCTTGATCGTTTTCTGCACTTCTTGGGAAAGACAGTATGCCTTAGTCGCCCAACCTAAATCATGTTACATCGCAAGATTAGGTTGAGAATCCAAGGTGTCTTACCCGGATAGGTACCCCGTTTTTGGGTTATGTACCCCGTAATGTCCATGTACTCAGGTTCCGTGGTGGTGTTCCGTTTCCCTTGAGCCATGCTTATAGGTACCCCCTTAAATGACGTACTTTAGGACTTTGCATCTTGCGAAATGTTGTTTCGCGAACTAGGGTGTACGTCACAAAGGTTTTCCTGTGTAAAATTTCTGCGGCTTTCTTTCTTTTTTGAAAGCTGATCACAGTTTGCGTCTTTCTTTTATGAAAGCTGATCGCAAATAAATTTTTGCGTCTTTCTTTAATGAAAGCTGATCGCAATAAATCGTTTTTATTGATAAAAACTCATCACAAATTTTTCATGTTGCGAAATGCTTCATTTCATTTTCTTGTTTTTCAAAATACGTTTTATTATACGTTGCGAACAAATATACTGATTACCTTTTTGTTTCAATCCTTGAAGAAATATGAGAAGTATTCATATCGCGTCTTTAGATCAAAACTTTTCTATAGAAATATATAAATTTAATTTTCTCTGTTTTCTGTAACTTTGAAGTCTTTGAAATTTTTTGCGATGAATTCATTTTTGAATCTTACGATTGTATCGCTTTTCACCAATCTAAAAAATCTTTGAAATGTTTTGAAATCTTATAAATTTTAGAAATCTTGCGAGTATATCGCTTTTGGTAAATAAAATCAAAAATCTTTTATTTTCTGTAAATAAAGTATTCTAGCAAAGTGGTACTTATCTTTCATGTGAGTCGCAAAAACAAGTGTGAGAAGTGAGACTTGAACCCTTGACCTGCTTCTTGGATTTTCTCATGACATACCAACTGTGCTGAGAAGCTCTTGCGAAATAATTAAAGTTCTTGCGAAGTAATCATATTCTAATTCCGCGAGATGAATATCTGCGAAGTAAAAAATTATTTGCTCGCAGGGGGAATCGATCTCATATCCTCTAGTTCGCATACTTCCTTCTTGTCCATCTGTGCTATTTGTTGCTTGAGAAATATCTCTGCGAAGTAATCATAAACTCTTCTCTGCGAAATATCGTAAATATACTTGCGAAAAATATGTCCAATGCTTTGTGACTTGATCCCGCGACCATGGAATTCCTTAAATTCGCAGATGACCAACTGTGCTGCCTCTTGTTTTCGAAATAATGAAACAATATTGTGAACTTATTCATTTTTTTTCGCTCTTTGAAAAAAAGAAGAAAATTATGCTCGCAAGCATAATCGAACCTGCGACCTCTCTGTTATTCATTCAGCCTTAAACCATCTTTGCGAATTTCTGTTCATGACAGAAATTGCAGCGTCTGCGTCTTATCTCTTCTTCTTCCTTCCTTTGTTTCTTCACAAATGCCTCTTGCTCTTTCTCTTGAATATGAAAAACTTCCAAGAAAATTTTGATTTCTTCCTCTGATTTGTAGATCTGGCGAGATCCAACTCTAGCAATAGATAATTTCCCTGAATCTCTTTTCATGGCTTTGAATTTTTGATGATGTTTATTCCTTGAAAGTGTAATTTCTTCTATAAAATATCCATTTTTGAATCCAAACTTTATAGATCTAAAATAAAAGTGTGGATAATAACTAATCTTCATGAAAATTTCTTGAACCAACAAGTTACAGGAAGGATAAATCCATTACTCCTCCTTGTTTCTAGCGCCAATTATGTAGTTGCAGGAAATCCCACAACTACACCCTCATGAGATTCTATTAATTTGATTTGATGATCTAATTTATTTGATATGAAAATGAAGATTAAAGTACTAAAATTTTAAAAGAAACACGAAGATTTTTACATGGTTCGATCATTGTGATCTACATCCATGGTTCTTCACTAGTGATTGTATGTAATTACATGATTTTACAATTGAGACTCCATTAAATAATATTTGGAGCTCTAGATTTTTGGGGAATAAGATCATCAAGAAAATAAGACTCTCTCTCTCTCTCTTTACAAAATTCTAACTTCAAATGTCTCTCCAAAATCTATTCTCCAAAAGAACTCTCCCTTTCTCTTATGCCTAAATGGCTATTTATGTGATTTTACATAAAAGATGACAGTTGTGTTGTCCCGCAATTTCGAATCTAAAATATGTCATGCGAGTCTTCGCAGCCTTGCTCGCAAGGTGTCTTTTCTATCCACAATTTCGCAAGCTATCATTTGTTGCGTCGTTAATTATTTGCAAGCATAATAATGTTGCGAGATTCAGCTCCTACAATAAGTATTGCCTCTGTTCATGCGAAATTATTACTTCATTTTTGGTGAAAATCCCTGTCTATTTTGGAAATGATTCTTGCCGAGAAGATAAAGAACATAAAATATTTTCTTGGTAATACATAATTGCCTCTGTTCTTTATCAATGGAGGTAGAATCCTTGAGAAAATATTAAATGAACGAATTGTTTCTTTATTCTTATCTTGCCTTTGCCTCATGCGATAAAATAATCATATTCTGCGAAATAATCACATTTCCTGTGAAATTCTGGGATAGTTTGCGAGGTGCTGAATGAGTTTGCAAGTTTCTGAATAACCATGCAAAATTATGAATAGTGCTCTTGAAACAGTGCTGTGAATAGTGACGAAAATAGTGCTACGAGCTGATGAATAGTACTGTGGGATGATGAATAGTACTACGAGATTATGAATAGTGCTGCGAGATTGTATATAATCCTCTTGAGAAACTCTGAATAATACTTCTGAGAAGTTCTGAATAGTATTTCTGAGAGATTCTAAATAGTACTTGATATATCTCTTGCGATGAACAAATCTTTCCTGCGTTCTTAAAAGAAAATAGTTAAGTTTGAGATTATTCTATTGGTCTTATTTTGCCTTCCTAATTAAAGGTCTTGTTTTGCCAATTTTTTGTGTCTGCGACAAAATCGCAGAATATCTCTACATTTTCATGTAAAAACTCTTTGATTTTGCCTTATTCATTTTTTGTATATTTCTCTGCGACAATATGACAAGTCTAAGTTCCCTTGCGAGGACAAAGACTTATGTCATTGCCGTCTTGCGATGAAATCGCAGGACGTCTTTACACTTTCATGTAAAAAACCATTGATCTCATCTTAACTTTTTCTCTTATGGCTTGTTGCCTCTGTATAATTTTTGTCACGCGACAATATGACAAGCCTAAATGTTCTTGCGATCATAAAGCCCCATGACATTGTCGTCTTTAGACACTTATCAGCTCCCTAATTGAGGGTGCCGCCTTTATCTTCCCCTTGGTTTCCCCTTCAAGGAGGGCACATCGTCCATACAAGACTAGCTCCTCCCATCCGGATTTACCAACAACCAGTTGTTTTCGCAGCCTCTTGTCCTTTATGCCTATATGGCTTATAGTTACAAAACTGCACCCTAAGTGGGGTTTTCTTCAGGCCAAGTGCATCATAGCCAAGACTTTCCAAGAATGGCCAGGGTAATTTTGTACGCCCCGGGAACCCTTGGCTCAACCGTGTACCTCGGCACCTTGGTCATACTCTGCACTTCTTAGAAGAGACCCTCGGTCGTCCAACTAGGGTATAACCTTATATAGTTGGAAATCCAAGGTACCTCTCCTGGATAGGTATCTCAAAGAGATGGACCCCTTTCTCTCCATGACTTAGGATCCAGCAACGGTATAACCTTACCCCTGAGCCATGCAATCAGATACCCCCTTATATGACGCACTATTAGGTCTTACATTTGCCTCTTGCGAAATTTTATTCGCGAACTAGGGTGCACGCCATAAAGGTTCGTCCCATTCTTATGTCTCTGCGAAATTTTATTCGCTTTTCTCGCGATATTCTCGCATTTCTTCATTCTTTCATTTCTGTCATTTGTTTCATTTCTGTCATTTCTTCTTTCATTTCTGTCATTTCTTCTTTCATTCTCATAACATCATATTTGAAGTAAATATTCTTTAAAATCTTTGAAATCTTGCGATTGTATCGCATTTGTTAAATCAAAAATATCTTTCTGTAAAAGAAATATTCTAGAGAAATCTTTGAAATCTTCTTATAAATCTTGCGATTGTATCGCGTTTTTAAATCAAAAATCTGTTTCTGTAAAAGAAATATTCTAGAGAGATCTTTGAAATCTTGCGATTGTATCGCGTTTTTTGGAAATTAAATCAATTTTTTTTTAAATCTTAGAAATCTTTGCGATAATTTCATTTTCTGTAATCTTTGAATTTTTTTGAAATCTTTAAATTTTTGCGAATGTATCGCTCTTGTCAATCAAATCAAAATTCTTTGAAATGTTTTGAGATCTCAGAAATTTTAGAAATCTTGCGATTATATCGCTTTTAATAAATGAAATGAATTTTTTTTTTTTTTTTTTGTAAATAAAATATTCAAGGAAATGGTACTTAGCTTTTATGTGATTTCCTGTTGCTGTCGTCACTCGCGAAATATTTTATTTGCGCGTGAAATGAGAAAAAATGAGAAATGATCTGCCTCTTGCTTACTCTCGCAACATTCCAACTGTGTTAACCTTCTGTTGCGAAATTAACTTGCGAAATAGTCATCAACTTTCTTTTTTGAAAAATAATCAAAGACCTTGCGAAATAATAAGATACCAAATTCATGCCTCCCACCAACTTGGCTAGTTCTCTTGTGCGAAGTAGATGCACCATACTTAAATAAGAGCTTTGTGCCTTCTGTGAAGAAAAATACGAAGTAAAAATGTCTGCGAAGAGAGTCTCCGAAGATATTCGCAGGAGCAGCTGAGACTCATCCTACTGATCAGTTGGTGTTGTAAACATATAGGGGGAAGAAATCTGTAGTGGGAGACATATCTTGCGTTGCAGTGGCAAATTTAACTAATGGAATCATTTGCTTGAAGCATCTAGTACGATTAACTTGGTCCCGCTGTTGCTTGTTTTGCTTCTTTAACTTATCATATTATGATTAACTTGTCTTTTCTCCCCTGAGTGGTAATCTGCGAAGTTGACAAAACTCATGGGGCTCCTCTCAAGATATCATCTGCTCGCTGGTGCTAGTTGGATAGTTAGCTGGTTTTTGTCCTTTAATTCTCACCATTGATTTCTTCATGACAAGGTGGTTATATGGTTGATCTTCTTTCTCACTATTGGTACGTAGAAAATAACTACAAAATGTATATTACTATAAGCAAACACAGTGGAGTGTAGAATATCGCCAAGAACCCCACTAAGGAGTATTATAATAAAATAATTTCATGGGAACACAGTGGCTAGTTGGATAGTGGAGTGTGAAATGTTTCGCAGGAGTGAACACAGTAGGGTTTTCATTTGATATTATAATAATTTCTTTATGTTATCTTTGGATTCTTCTTTTACTGCTATGTTGGTGTATTTTTTTAAAGTACGTGTTGGCGTGACTACCTAATCTGCATTTTTTCTCAATTAAACTCTGTTGGAACTTTCCTCTTCGCCAGCTAATTGCCCCTTATACTTAGACAGAATGATTTCTTCGCTGGAACACAACTATATTCTCCTTTTCTTCGCATGTGCAGTTGTTACTTTATTTGCTTTTACAAACTTTGGTTGTGTTGCTCGCTGGATTTTGTGAAGTTATATTTCTATAAGAATTTTCCTAATGATATGAGAATGATCTGGTTCGCTGGATCTCTTGTTGTGTCTTCGCTGGAATATCTGACGGAGTATACTACGTCTATATTTCATCTTTCTTAACTAATCTTTCTCTTGTTGTGTCTTCGCTGGTTTCTCTTCTTCTCTGGTTTCTCTTCTTTCATTGCTGATGAAGTTTAATCGTCCTTTTCATTTTAAATGATAATTTTCTTTGTCTTCGCTCTTTTTGTAGTTTTGTTTTCATCTGGCATTTCGAAAATATTCGTGTTCTTCCTCTCGTTTGAAATTGATGGCATAATCTTGTTTGTTGACTTAAAAAAATCTCACGAGCAAGCTCGTTCTTGTTACTGCCAACGATGCTACCCTACTCAATTTTGCTTTGTTCCCCCTGAAGTTGGTGACGAAGTTTGTGGTGAATAGTACTCTCTCATGAAGTAGTTTCATTATTGCTTCTAGTATCCTTGTTGTGGTTATGCTGGTATCCTTCACAGCTAAACAATTATTGGCATTTCTTTACATTTCTTTTCACGCTATAATAATATAGTTCCCCTTATCTGCGAAGTTTTTGGCATGCTGACTTCTTTGCCTTTTGGCGATGACAATCGCTGGAGATGTTTATTGAAGTGATCTGTTGTGAGTTCTTTGCTTCGCAAGTGACTTATTTTTCTTTACTTGGTTGCGGTCATCTAAACTTTTAAACTTTCCCTTTTATTTGGTTGTGTGTGTTTCTTCCTTCATATATCTTCTCAATGATCTTCCTTTCCTCGCCTGGACATTTCTTCTTCCCGCCAGTTTAGTTTTACTAATACATCTTATTATTACCATACGTTTGTTCTTTACCTTCGCTGCAAACAACCAATTGATTTAATTAGTAATCTATTTAACTTTAAAGACATCATTGCTACTCACAAAATTTAAAGAAGATTCTTAAATTTTTACTTCGCAAATTAATTTGAAAGAGATAACAATCAAAATTACGATTAAAATCTAGTTTTACGGGTGTAAATTTACGATCAAAACTCATTTTAATTTAAAGTATCAACCCAAAACCAATTTTTGTGAAACACAAAGTTTGATAGTTAAAAGATTCAAAATCTTCCAAATCCATATTATTAACATATAATTAAATAGATAAGAAAAAATTTGTCTTGTTTAAACAATTAATTAATGCCGATTCATTTCATTTCATTCCTATAAAGATTTCTTTGAATCTGCTCCTGCTTCCCAATATTTATGCTTCTCTTTCTCTGCATACATTTCCCTTAAATTATATTGGTTTTTCTTCATTGTTCTTTATCTGTATACATATTTTCCCCTGTATCTCATAAATCCAATCGAATTCATCATCAACAATTGCTAATTTCTTTGGATCTTCTTCAATCCAACAAGAAGGTAGTGTTTCTAACGCCAAAATGTAGTTGCAGGAAATCCTACAACACACCCCTTATCATATCTTAATATTAATTTCTAGATTTACATATAAAAATGGTAGTAAAATTGCTAAAATTATAAACGGACACCAAGATTTTTTACATGGTTCGATCATTTGATCTACATCCATTATTTTTTCACTATGATTGTTAAAATTTACATTTGATTTTACATTGATAGCCTCCATTAATGGAGTTCTAAATCTGGTTTTGGGGAAGAAGATGATAAAGAAAAATACATTCTCTCTCTAAAAATCTCTCTGAAAAATATCTCTCTCTCTCCTAGAAATTGTGTCACCTTTTCTCTCTCATGTTCTTCTCTTTATATAGGTATCCTCATGGTGGATGACAGCTCACATTCAACTCATATTTCCCATATATTAGGACATCTGCTATGCTCCTTGCAGGCTCTGCTATCGTGCTCGCGAGATCTTCTATCGTGCTCGTAAGATCTGCTATCGTTCTCATGAGATCTGCTATCGTGCTCGCAAGACTCTTTTATAACCACAAAATCTTCATTTCCTGCTTTGTTCTCGCGAGCATTCTCTCCAACTACAAAATCTTCACATCTTTCTTATGTTTTATGCTTTCGTTGTCTATTACGTCATTCTTTGAATTATTCTGTGACGCTCGCAGAGTGTTTTTGAAGAACTCACAGAAATGTTGTTAATAATTTCGTAAGAATGTTATTGTGGCGATATTCTTATCCTACAGTTATTATATACTCGCAGGAGCTGAGAAGAGATACACTGAAATAATTTGAGAACTTGAAGCTAATAAGACTCAACTCGCAAAGACTCTTGTTGCTCGCAATGAGAAATATTCAAAATTGAAGACCCAATTAAAGATTTCCGCTACCAATTTTCGTAATCTCCTTATTGGTGTTCGCAATGATTCTGCCAAGAAGATCTGCGATGATCACAACATTCCTCACTCTTTGTATCCTTTCCTCGCGGAAGAAGTTCTAGGGACTACCCCAAATCTTGTTATCTCTGACAGTGAACCTGAAGAATCTGGCGGAGATAAAGGATATAGCGAAGATGACGGTGAAGACAAAGAAGAAAAATCTGGCGAGGATGATGATGGATCTAACTTGTTTTGTTTCCTATTTTTAATCTCCTTGTAATATTTGTACATTTGTATCCTTCTTCTTGTGATATTACTGCGAGGTTCCTTGATGTATAAATTTCTCTTGCTTCTATCTGTGTAAACAATTCTTTTTTGCAATATGGTTAATAAACAATTCTTTTTTTTGCAATATGGCTAATCAACATGATTATTAATTTTTATCCATCTGCATAAATCTTTCATATAAAGATGAATAATAATCTTATCATTCCGTTCATTCCCATACTTGCCTATGTTATTCATCTGCAATATGAAAGATTGAGCAGATTAATGTTGAATAAAATCTATTTGTGAACTTTGTCTCAACTTCTGCGTAAATATCGCAGGTCATGTCTGTATAATTTTATGATCTCTTGTGGTCTTATTTTGCCTTCCTAGATAAAGGTTTTATTTAGCCACTTTTTTTTTGTTTCTGCGACAAAATCGCAGGACGTCTTTACACTTACATGTATTGACCCATTGATCTTGCCTTATCCGCATTTTGTCAATTTCTCTGCGATAATATGACAAGTATAAGCTCCCTTGCGAGAATAAAGCCTTACGACATTGTCGTCTTGCGATGAAATCGCAGGACGTATTTACACTTTCATGTAAAAACCCATTGATCCCATCTTAACTTTTTCTCATGGCTTGTTGACTCTGTAAAATTTTTGTCACGCGATAATATGACAGGACTAAATGTTCTTGCAATCATAAATCCCCATGAGATTTTCGTTTTTAGACACTTATCAGCTCCCTAATGGAGGGTGCCGCCCTTATCTTCCCCATGGTTTCCCATTCAAGGAGGGCACATCGGCCATACAAGACTAGCTCCTCACATCCGGTCTTAACAACAACCAGCTGTTTTTGCAGCCTCGTATCCTTTATGCCTATATGGCTTATAGTTACAAGACTGCACCCTAAGTGGGGTTTTCTTCGGGCCGAATGCATCATAGCCAAGACTTGCCGAGAATGGCCAGGGTAGTTTCGTACGCCCCGGGCACCCTTGGCTCAACCATGTACCTCGGCACCTTAGTCATACTCAGCACTCCTTTGAAGAGACCCTCGGTCGTCCAACCAGGGTATAACCTTATATATTTATAAATCCAAGGTACCTCCCCCGGATACGTTTTCTTTAACCCCAACATCTCCATGACTCAAGTTCTAGCAGCGGTATAACCTTATCCCTGAGCCATGCAAAGAGATACCCCCTTCTATGACTCACTTTAGGTCTTACATTTGCCTCTTACGAAATTTTATTCGCGAACTAGGGTGTACGCCATAAAGGTTCGTCCCGTTCTTATATTTCTCTTGCGAGTATTACAACTCTGATGAAATTTATTTTCTTTGATCTTCTCTTTATTTGCATTTCAACTCTTATATAATTAATTTTTCAACTTCATCTTTTTCATTCAGACAAAATATTCTTTTGAGATATTTTCTTCAACAAATCATTCATAAATTTCTTAAGTTTCATCATTTTACCTTTTTACTTACTACTTTCTGCTTTTGCCCTTTTGTTGCGTTTTGTTATTTTCTCTCCATCTGCGAGACGCTCGCCATCTATTGTTTGCAGCTCATGTTAATTTTTCAATGTTCCTTCCTCTCGCTGCTCTATTGTATCAACCATCAATTTATCACCTCTTAGTTTTTGCTTGATGTTTAGTTTCCAGTTACTGCTCTTTTTTGCCCTTTCCTCGCAAGATTCCATATCAATTTCATAGCATTTATTCCCATCAACCCAGTCTCCCTTTATTATTCCAACACCATTAGGATGAGGAAATTTAATACATTGGTGGAAAGTTGACGCCACACCTAATATTCCATGTAGCCAAGGTCGGCCAATCAGGGAATTATAAGGTGATTCAATATCCACAACACAGAATAGAATCTTAGAAGATAGCCCCTTTAATGGAATTCGCATTATAATTTCCCCTTTGGGTTTGTTGGAATTTCCATTAAAACCATAGATCTTATATGTTGATTGTATTAAATCCTCGTCTCTCCCTCCCATGGTCTTTTAGGCATGATAAAACAAGATATCCACTGAACTTCCAGTGTCAATTAGAACCCTATTAATTGCGCAAGAATCTTCAATCCCATCATCCTCATTTTCTTCATCTTCTTCTTCTATTTGTTTTGGATTTATTTCTAATCTTACCACCAGTGGGTTGTCATGCATCTCGCCAGGATCTGGTACCTCTTGTGCAGTGAATGAAATAGTTTTCTTTTGTCATTCCTCTAATGGCCAGACTCTCGCAATATTCATTATCTCTCTTCCATCTGCGTCTCTCGCGAAGACTCTGCTCAGAACATTGTCGTGGAAATCCTCAATAGTCTTGTATGAATGTATGATGGAATTACAGAACAAATTTTTCGCCTTGGCTCCAACCTCTATCACAAATGTTTCTGCTCCTTTTACAGTATTCACTCTGCGAATATCTGGTGCTGGTGGTAACTGCTGAGATTGTGTATGTCCTGTTAGAAAATGATTTAACTTTTCCTGATCAATCATCCTCAAAATTATTCTTTTTACATTCTTACAATCATTTATTGAATGACCATGAAAATGATGGTAAGGACAAAATTCTTGATTTCGATTATTTTGATGTGGATCTTTTCCCATATTCCAGGGTGATGGTATATTTTCCATCAAAATGATAGCCTCCAAAAAAATTTCTATGCTAGCATTCAGAGGTGGCATCTTAATTTCTTCCCATATTATTCTCTGACTCCCTTTCCCTCTAAAATTATTTTTCCTCTGACCACCATAAGTCTCTTGCGGCTGATCAAGTCTTTGAATTTTATTATTTCCACCGCGATTGTAATAATTCATTTCCCTTTCATACTCCTCTTGATATCGACTTCCCATGGATACTAACTTCTGCTGGTTTTCAATCACCACTTTCTCTTATTGTGACTGCGAGATGCTCGCCACATTATTAATTATTTTAGGAAGTAAACTTCCGTTTTCCGCTATTGAGATAGTGTTTGCGACTGGATATGATTCCATCTCATTTTGTTTCTCCTCCAAAGCAATGTATTCCTCTTGTAGTTCTCGCAGCTCAGTCATTGTGATGGTATTTTTGACTCTGAAAACTTGAACATATAGTAGATTGGTTGCAAAAATAGCATTAATGAAAGATAAAATGAGATATATCTCATCCACTCTACTAGCCATTTCATTGCACATTGTTTTCCACCTTAATTTTAAGTGCTTCGGACTCTCGCCAACCCTTTGTTTTAACCTGAACACATCTTCAATTCCTGGACACGCAGAATTGTTACTTATGTATGCCCCCAAAAATGTGGTTTGTAGATGAGTGAAAGAAGTTATAGTATTCTTGGGTAAACCCTCAAACCATTTTAGCGCCTCGCCAGTTAAGCTTGATGCGAAATATTTTCACAACACAACATCATGATTTTCCCACTGTAGCATACATCTCACATAAGCTTTGATGTGTTGAATGGCACATGTAGATCCATTTAAAATACTAGTTAACGCTGGCAAGTTTCATTTTCGGGGTATTCCTCCTAATTGTACTGCTTGAGTGAATGGAGTTTTTGAAGCTTTTTCAATCGCCTCATCAAGTTTTCTTCTGCCTCCTTCTCTTCTATCATTTCACATTCCCCTCATTTCTGCTATTCTCTTAAAACTTGTTCATTCCCAACTGAATTTTGCTCCATTGGTCTCTTCAGTGCAGATTCTCTTCTCCTGCGCTCTTGCCTATCTTGTGTTGAAATATTTTGATTTCCATCTCCATTATTTTCTACTTGTCTTTCTCCGCTATCTTCTTTTATATTTCTTTCGCGAATACGCACACCGTTATATCTCTCATTTTCTCTTCTGCGATTTTCTTCTGCTCTCTTTTGTACCCTTTCGTATTCTTCGTTAATATTACCATTATTGCGGTTCTGTTCACGTCTTCTTTCTCGATTTTCATGATTATTCTGGCGAATTTCCTCTTGGAATTCTTGATTTTCTACCTCTGCTCTCAATCTTTCCCTCTCGCAAGATAAGCGTGCTTGTTCAGCGTAATGTATCTCGATTTCTCTATCAATTATCTGCTGATTTCTTAGAGTTTCTCTTCCATCCAATATCCTCCTTCATTCCTCTCGATCTTCTTGGTTATTTCTTGCCTGATGTTGTTCATTTTCCTGCCTTCTGTTGTTTGGTTGAATTTCATCTTGTGGTATGTAACGATCTTCCCTTATTTATCTCCTTTCGCGACGTCCTCCATTTAGATCATGATTTTCTTCTTCAATATTTGTTATAGGTGATCTTCTTCTTATCTCACTTCTAATTGTTCTCAAACTTGATCTCGTTGTGCTTCTTGATCTTCTATTTTGTAACCTCATGTTTTCCATTCTCAATTCATGGTTTTGCCTTGCCAAATTTGCACGTTCTTCCGCCTCTAATCTCCTTTATTCTTGTATTCTTTGTCTTAAAACCTCTACTGTTTCATTTTCATCATCTCCATATATTAATCCTCCATTTACTTCTTGATTTCTTCCCTCTCATATTTCATCTCTTAATTGCCGATTTTCTGGTTCTTCTATTGAATCCGATCGCCAAGTATGCACGCTTACTCTATCATAATCCACAGCTCTATCTTGCATTGGTGTTTGCTGATTTGGCTGTCGAACCTGATTTTCTCCATCATCCCTTGTTATATTTCTTCTTGTTATTACCCTTAGAGATTCTCCTATTTCATATGTTTCTCCACCTGCAAGTCTTTTACTCCTCCTTACGGTTATTGGTGGTTCTGATGTATTTCTTCTTCTTCTAGCCATTAATCTTAGTAAACTATTAGGTATTGCATAAGATCTTTCACTAATTGTTCCAAATTCCTTCCAATCACAATGTTAATTTTTATCTTTTTCTTCAAATAATCATCAATTCATCCCTGTTTCGGGCGCCAAAATGTAGTTGCAGGAAAACCTACACTACACCCTTGATAAGAATTTATAGTAATTAACACATATTTGAAGATTAAAAACAACACTTTCTTATTTGATTCTCAGAAATGTTTACAAGAAATGGAAGAAATCAAGAATACAACCGCTCTCTTGAATTTTCTCTCTCTTCAAGACTTTCTCAATACTCAAAAATACATCATCCCTTCTCTGAATCTACTAGGTCTCTTTATATATGGTAATTACATAGTGGATGACAGCTAAGCTATCCTTTAATTTCGGATCTGACTTGCGATATTATCACAGTAGTTATAATCAATTCTCACAAGCGTTGTAACCATCGCAGGACAATCATGCTCTTCTCATGTTTCTTCGTTCGTCAACTATTACGTCACTTCTTAAATTACTTTGTGATACTCGCAAAGTGTTGTTGAAGAACTCACGGTGGTGCTCGTAGAAGTGTTGTTAATCTCGCAAGAGTAATATCATGGCGGTATTCTGGTCCTACAGGGTTGGTTATTTTTATGATTAACTTAGTCATCGCTCCATAGATTTTCTTATGTGAGTATAAACAATTAAATTGATTACTTGAGATTAGTTTAATTGTGTATTCCGGTTAGATTAATTATGAGTTCTCTTGTGAATAATATAATCGAGTTATTAAGTCTCCATAAGTTTACTTGTGTTAAGCATATATAGTCAAATTAATCTTGGTTCGCTTTGGTTAATTTGATTGAATATTTCTTATTGGATTCCAAATTCATACTTGTATGCAATTTGTTGAGTCTAAATAAATCCTTTTTCTCTTTTGAAATTAAGGTCGCTCTTGTTGTTCCCTTGGGAATGACATATTATGGGGGAGAGTTCTTTTTGAACTTGTGCTTAATTGCCAAATCTTTGTGGGGAGTGCGGTTGTGTAATATTAGAGGGGTTATCTTGTATATTTATAAACTCCTTGATGAATGCATTTATCTTAGGCTTTATGATTGCATCTAAACAAGATGATATACATTTACCTTTGGTCATGAAATGTCTCAGACGGAAATTTCATTAGGATCCCGTTCTTGTACCTTTGCCAATTTTATTGACAAAAAGGGGATAACTAATATGTAGTTCATACTACAAATACATATGGTTTTCGGATCATTATGTAAGGGGGAGTGGTTTCCATGTGAGATGGAGTATTGACTAAGGGGGAGTGAAGTATCACCATAGTATTGTTGTTAAAGTTGTGATTCAATTGGACTTTGACGATGTGTAATAATACTATGACACTGTATAACAATGATTGAGATTTGAGAACCACTACTTTTCTCATTGTTATAGCTATGGATTTTCAACAACGATGATGCTAAACTTACAACCTTTGGGATCATTGGACTACTTGGAAGTGACGAAGATTTCGAGTAATGCTGAAGATTAGACATGTGTAATAGGAGCTACAAAGTTATATTTTTTGTATTCCATATGTATTAATAGTTTTGCCACTAAAATTGAAAAAGGGGGAGATTGTTAGAGCATTTCTCGGTCGAACTCGCATGCATTGCTAACTCAAGCATGTTTGTCAATGTTAGTCATTAAAACTATAAAGTCTTGATTTTTAGTCTACTATAGCTAAGGTCTCGGACTAGGATAGAAAGTGTAGTTGAGCTTAATATTTCCATGGAGATCATCATACAATTCGAAGGACTACTCAAGGAACCAGTGGATATTTATCAAATAAAAGGTATGTGGAGACTTGAACTTATCTATCACTCAAAATATTATCTACTCTATCTCCTATATTGAGACAAAAGTCGTATTACTATATAGACTAAGATTATACACATGTGATATTTCGAGCTGAGTATATCTCGCTTATCTATTTCTCGAAATATTGTTGGTAAAGCTTTCGCTTTAGACAAGTTCATCCTTACCTAGTGACGAAAGTCATGTTATGTTTCAATCACTTTGAAAATTACTCTGACGAAAAATAGTTTATGAATAACAACTATATAACACCCTCTGAGAATGTTTCAATGATTGAAATGAGAGTTTAGACAATATAACCATTGGAGGATATAAGCATTGTTTTGGTAACACATATATGTATAATTCCTTATTGCTTGAACCGAAGTTTGCGAAATTTGTTGATCAAGTAAAACCGGAGTAGTGTGTAAGCTCAGTCTGCGAACTCATCATACAAGCTCAGTCCGCGAACCCAGTCCGCAAACTGGCGTAGTTCTTGAACCCGAGAATTTCTACTGGAGTTTGTGAACTCCGTCCGGGAACTTAAGTCTGCAAACCCAGTCCACGAACTTGAGTAGGTTATGTCTAAAAACGATGTTTGTGAACTTATATTAATAGACTAAGGAATGCAATTGCAAACCGTGGCTTTATAGTTTATGAATCGACTCGAGTGAATCACATCGTTTTTGCTTCAATTGTGTCTTGTGTAGTACATAAAGATCTAAGCAATTGAACAACTCTCTAACTAGTTCATTTGGACTAGTTATGGTGAAGAAGAATATGGTTGATATTAAAGTTATCATTTGGCTAACCATTTGGTTAACTAGTGTTGAACTAACTAATGTACAAATTTGGGTATGGTTTTCACAAGCCTACAAACGTGAAGTACATGTGTGTATAACAAGCTATGTTTTCGATCTAACGGTTGATAAATATTAGCTTGTATCTAATCAGGTTTTCATCTAACGGTGAATATTGAATGTTTTGTTATTAAGCTAACATTGATTGCAAACCATGATTTGAAGACTATATAAGGGAGTACTCTAGCAACTGGGAAACCTAATCCCCACATATTCTGTGTGATACTAGTTATGCTAAGCTAGAGTCGATTCTCCTTTAACCTTTGGTTTTCTTCTTCTAAAACCAGTTTAACGACTTAAAGACTTCATTGGGATTGTGAAGCCAGACCGATACTACTTTTCTTATAGTTGTGTGATTTGATCTTGTTGTTTCTATCGTAAGAGTACAATTATAATAATTGGCTTGGGATTTCTATCTCCGATGGGAAAGATATAAAAGTAATCACAAACATCTTCGTCTCATCGTTTGTGATTCCAAAATATCTTTTTTCGCTGTGTCGATTAGGACTATTGTGAAGTGATTGATAAAACTGAGTTGTTCTTCGGGAATATAAGTCTGATTTTATTGTTTGGTTCCTGTTCACCTTGATTTATCAAAATACGGAACAAAACTCATAGGTTTATTCGTGGGAGACGAATTTATCTATCTTGTAGACTTTTCTGTGTGTTACATATTTGTTTATTAAAGTCTTCGAATTTGGGTCGTATGAACTCTTGGTTGTGGGTGAGATCAACTAAGGGAATCAAGTGCGCAGTATCCTTCTAGGATCAGAGGCGTAGGAGCATAACTATACCTTGGATCAGTGTGAGATTGGTTGGGGTTCAACTACAGGTTAGACCGAAGTTAATTTGGAGTAGGCTAGTGTCTGTAGCGGCTTAATACAATGTATGTTTAATCTGGACTAGGTGTTTCCTCGTTAACAAAATTATGGTGTCTGTGTTATTTCTTTTCCGCATTATATTTTGTTATATAATTGAAATAATACAGGTTGTGCGTTATTCAATCAATTAGAATATCCGACCATATTGGTTGTTGATTTAAAGAGATTGATACTTGGATATTGGTTTTTGGTACCATCCAAGTTATCTCTCTTTAATTAAGACTCGCGAATTATATTTTCTTGAGTAAATCAAATCGAGAGATTGAGATAATAACTCCTTGAGATATTTTCTATTGATTGAGTCTAACTGTCTAGTTGATTCTCTAGAAAGTAACTCGGAGTTGTCCATACAGATTGCTAATCGAAATATTGGGTGTGGTTTTTAGACCCCCGCATTTTCAATAGCAACGCATGCGAGTTCGACCGATCATTGATCTAACAGTATAAATCAAATCGAAATATGGACACATTAACTCCTTGATATACGTTTTATTAAGATTGAGTCTGACTGTCTAGTTGATTCTCTTAAAAGTATATTCAAGTTAGTCCATACAGATTGCTAATCGAAATATTGGGTGAGGTTGTTAGACCCCTAATTTTTCAAACATACTTCGTTGTTGATAAAAAAGCAGGGGTCTAACAACCTCACCCAATATTTCAATTAGCAATCTGTAAGGACAACTCCGAGTCGTTTTCTAGAGAATCAACTAGACTCTGTCAATAGAAAATATCTCAAGGAGTTATTATCTCAATCTCTCGATTTGATTTACTCAAGCAAATATGATTCGCAAGTCTAATCAAAGAGATATAACTTGGATGGTACCAAAGACCAATATCCAAGTCTCAATCGATTTAAATCAATAACCAATAAGGTCGGATATTCTAATTGATTGAACAACGCACAACCTGTATTATTTCAATTATATAACAAAATATAATGCGGAAAAGGAATAACACATACACCAGAATTTTGTTAACGAGGAAACCGCAAATGCAGAAAAACCCTGGGACCTAGTCCAGATTAAACATACATTATATTAAGCCGCTACAGACACTAGCATACTCCAAATTAACTTCAGCCTGGAATGTAGTTGAACCCCAATCAATCTCACACTGATCCAAGGTACAGTTATGCTCCTACGCCTCTGATCCCAGCAGGATTTTGTGCACTTGATTCCCTTATCTAATCTCACCCAAAACCAAGAGTTGTTACGACCCAAAGTCGAAGAATTTATCAAACAAATCTGTCTCACACAGAAAAGTATACAAGATAGATAAATTCGTCTCCCACGAATAAACATATGAGTTTTGTTCCGTACTTTGATAAAGCAAGGTGAACATGAACTAATCAATAAAACCAGACTTATATTCCCGAAGAACAACTCAGTTTTATCAATCACCTCACAATAGTCTTAATCGACGCAGCGAAAAAATATATTGTGGAATCACAAACGATGAGACGAAGATGTTTGTGATTACTTTTATATCTTGACTATCGGAGATAGAAATCTCAAGCTAATTATTACAATTGTACTCGTACGATAGAAACAACAAGATCAGATCACACAACTACAAGAAAAGTAGTATCGTTATGGCTTCACAATCCCAATGAAGTCTTTAAGTCGTTAACCTGGTTTTAGAAGAAGAAAACCAAAGGTTAAAGGAGAATCGACTCTAGCTTAGCAAACTAGTATCACACAGAATGTGTGGGGATTAGGTTTCCCAGTTGCTAGAGTTCTCCCTTATATAGTCTTTCAAATCAGGGTTTGCAATCAATGTTAGCTTAGTAACAAAGCATTCAATATTCACCGTTAGATGAAAACCTGATTAGATACAAGATAATATCTCTCAACCGTTAGATCGAAAACTTATCTTGCCATACACACATGTACTTGACGATTTTGGGTTTGTGTAACCGTACCCAAACGTATACAATAGTTGGTTCAATATTAGTCAACCAAATGGTTAGCCAAATGATAACTTTCATATCAACCATATTCTTCTTCACCATAACTAGTCCAAATGACTCAAATGAACAAGTTAAAGAGTTGTTCAATTGCTATGAGATCTTATGTACTATACAAGACACAATTGAAGCAAAAATGATGTGATTCAGTAGAATCGATTCATGAACTATAAAGCCACAGTTTGCAATAGCATTCCTTAGATAATTTAAATAAGTTCATGAACATTGTTTTTAGACATAACCACTCAAGTTCGCGGACTCACATAACCGGTTGGAGTTCAAAAACTCCAATAGAAATTCTCGGGTTCGAGCTATCCTTGTTTGATTAGTCAAATTTGCCATGATTGTGGTGTTGACTCTATTGGCAACTCTCTTGGGGTACCCAAACCGGTTCGTCCATGTACCTTCAGGCGCATAAGGGAGAATGTATGCAAAAGACAAAGAGATGCTTCATTGAATGAGTGTGACCCTACCACCTTGAGTTTACTTCAAAAAATTAACAAAGGAGTATGTAAGGTCAATTCAAGGGTCAAATGCATTCAAGAACAATTGTCGGTGGTTGCAACTAAGTTTCTCGAGCTCAAAGATGAGTTGAACACAATTCAAGCTTCTTGGAGTATCTCCGATGAAGATGATGAGTAATACGTTGATAACTAGTAAATATTCTATTGTTTCTCTTTTGTTTAGAATAATAACAAGTATTTTGGAATAGCCATTATTGTGATTACACATAGCTATCCAATGTTTTCATCTTCTTCTTATTTTTAGATTTTTTGGTTTAAAAATTCTAAGTTTTAGAAGATGATGGTTGCAGTATTAATCTTTATGGTTTTATATATTACAATATTTTGATGGTATATGTGTGTTTACATCCGTGAACTTGATTGTCCCATATTTTGTCAAAAGTAAAGTCGTTCGTGAATTGATATGCAAATATTGATAAAAGGATGAATAGACTTTTGACAAAACACAAAAGTGAAGCCTATATTGTCAATTATTGATGTAAGATAGGTTAAAATCTTTTGTGATTCAAGGATTATGTCTATTGTGTGTCATTGTGCAAATGGTGATGGAAACATAGAATGAATCCTTATATTATCCACGGTATAGAGCTTTATTGATCCTTATTATTATGTATTACCGTGAAGGCTCCATTGTGTGTCTTATGTTGAGCACGATACGACTAAGTCGATTCCTTATTGGCATGGTTGGTTGTTCCATGAGATGCTATATGTTAAGCATTAAGAACTAAATTAATCAACTTGTGTGGTTATTTAGTAATCTAATTAGGCGAAATCTCTTACGACCGCTCAGTTTAAAGTCTTCTTTGGGATTGAGAAGCTTTATTAATACTGTTGGTGGGAAACTAGATAATTACGGTTTATCTTTGTTTTCGATTTATTTGATTGACTAATGGTGGTTGAACTTTGATTGCACCTAGTTTGTTTATGCTTGAGAATCTTCTCTTCTGATATAAGATTCACTCAAACTAGATCGAAGTTTCGACAGGGATCTTTAGACTGTTTGTAGATCCATAGATGATCTTATGATAATCCATTGTTAACAGACTCCGTTCTATGCGTGATTGATCACAAGAGATTCAAGTTGTTGTGCACATGTGTTTATTGAAGATCTAAGAAGATTTGAAGACAAAGAAGAGTTCGAAGATTTCTGATTTGGGTTTATAATCTTTGGTGTGCACAATACTTGTTTCGGTAAAAGGGTATCCAACTATAATCAGTTTATCCTTGTGGTAGATTAGATTGATTTAATTGTGTAGATCGGCATCAATACAATTCGTTATGATTGAAAGTATTGATTGCAAAATCTTAACAATTACCTTTGGTAGTTGAGAATAATATAAATCTAAGAACCTGACGAAGGATTTTATTGAGATAAACAGAAGAGCCTTTGTCGAACTTACATCACTTGGTTGAAGAGAGTTGATACCTAGATCCTTTACTGTTTGGAATACACAAATTTGTTGTTCCTTTATAGGTTTAGTTGCTTGGTCTCACAATTTGGAATACGAACCAAAGGAATTGTTCCAAGCATGTGACTTATATATTACAAGTCGTGGGAGTGGAAATACAGACGGAACTAGGTGAACTATAGGTTTAGTTGCTTGGTCTCAGCAATACGAAGTTGGTTTGATTTTGTATAGCGGCTTAATCCTGAGAGTATTCATTTCTTGACAAGGTCCAGGGGTTTTTCTGCATTTGCGGTTTCTCATTAGAAAAATCTTGTTGTGTCATTTACTTTTATTTTTCGCAATTATAATTGTTGTTAATATAATTTAAAGTAAATTACACAAACGTTAATTCATATTTACTTGATAGTAATCCTATTTTGTTTGGTTAAGTCTGAACCTCTTATCAAGTAAACATACTTCGTTGTTGTATTGTCTCGATCTCATATCCAAAGACGATCACACGAAGTGTGAACCGATTAGTTTTACTGTCTCGACATAGTGATAGGTGTAGAATACACCGTATTTACTATGTAGAGTTTATGCTTTCTTTGTTATTTTTCATGTGAATTATGTATCTTATGTTCGTTTTTGATTTTATTAGGTACTTTGGAGTCATACGGAGGAAAAGAAGAAGAAATCACCAAAATTGAGCAAAAAGGGAAAATCTGTCATTTCAGGGGAGGACACTATTTGGATCCCAGCTAAGGTTAAGGGGAGGCCAACTGGGCAACCCCTATCAAAGTGACCCGAAGTTGAATATAACCCCAATGATTACCTAGCCCTACACTTAAGCCGAGACTTGTTTATTTCATTCATTTACCTGAAATTCAGAAGCAGCAGCCGCTGCTACTTTACGTAACCAAATCGAGAAAGTGAGATTGCCGAGAACTGTGACTGAGAAACAGGGAAGAACGGTGGTGAATTTATGATGGACTGAAAAGGGAATTGATGGTGGAACTGTTCATGGTTTGATGTTGAATAGAGAGAAGAGATGAAATTCGCTCCTGATTAAACCAAGAAATTGAGATTGAATCTGTGAAAGAAATTAGAGAGGAGATAGGGTTCGCTGGTTGAAAGAAAAGAAGCCGAGATGGTGGTGATAATTTGAAGAACAAAATGATTTAGGGTTTACTGTGGATTGAAGAGATGAGATGATGAATTGAATTTCAGTTTGGATGATTTATCAAAAGATGGAGGAAATTGGTGGTGTTCTTGAGCAGCAGAGATGGGTTTTTGGTGGTAATTGGTGGATTTATGAATCTGTTAGGTCAAACTCAGGGATTGAGAAGGAAGAATTGGTAACTGGGTATTGAAGAACTGTGCTTGAATTGCAGGTGTTGGTGAAGCTGAGATGGATGCAGGCCCATGAGATAAGATGTAGAATGGCAATGGTGGTGTTTGTATCCATACATTGCAGGTGAGTATTGAGCTACAGATGATGGACTGGGACTACAGTAGCTGTGAGGCTACAAACTGTGCAGCTAAGGAGATGTTGATGAACAGGTTCAAGAGGATGGATGTTCTACTGAAGTAATAGTGTTGCTGGAATGCATAGAAGAGCAGGAGCAGTGGTGTTGTAGTAACCAAATTGCAGAGAGGGAATTGTTGTGTTGCAGAGCAATGGACCTGCAGGTGGTGATCTTGGAGTTAGATCTTGGCAGTTGAATGGAGATGCTGCTCTGAAATGGTGATTGTGACAGTAATTGAGACTGTGGTTGAATGCAATGAGATAGCTACAGCTGAAGTTGGAGGTTACGGTTTTGTAGATTCTGAATTGATGGGTTTGAGAACCAAATGGTTGTGCTAGGTGGTTGGTGGTTAAATTGTTCAAGTGGAGTTACAGGTGTGCTGTTGATGTACAAGAATGAACTGAAAGGGGTTTGTTGTGTGGCATTAATGAAGTTGTGGTGTTAGTGAATGATTGCATTAGCTATATGGAAGTTGTGGGAAGTGTTCAGCTGAGGCAGAAATGCAGGACATGGCAATGGAACATGAAGTGAGAAGCTGCCAACAGATGGGCTTGTGCTGCAAGATATGAACAATGCAACTGAAGGCACTGATGATTATGAAATGGATTGAGCCTGGTGGTTGTGGTTTTGCTACAATGAACATTACAGGGAGTGAAATTGGGGGTTATGTTGCACTACAGGGAATGAGAGGAATTGAGTCATAGAAATGTTACAGGAATTGCAGTTGGCACAACCATCATGGCTGGGAATGGAGTTACAGAAGACAGCCATCTTGGCTGTGAAGTGAAAGTGCAACAGAACAGGGCCATCTTGGCCGTGACTGAAGACAGCCATCCTGGCCGTGAACTGAACAACTATTTCTGGCCTGGACCGAGCCGAGTTCACTGACTCGGCAGTTGACTCCGAGTTGACTCAGTTGACCCGAGTTGGACAGTTGACCGTTTGACTTTTCAGGTTGCCGGTGGCTACCGGATTCCGGTCAAATCCCCATTTTTCCGGCGACCACTTTTGGGACAGAATTTCTACACGGTTTTCTCTCTCTCGTGGGCCGGGTGAATTTCCAACTAATGGACTTTGAAGACAAAACCTAATTTTGGAAGGAGTATCCTTTATGGAAATTGAGAAACATATAAAAGAGAGGACTTATAATCTTCTATTGAATCTCATCTTCTACTTTTGTTTATAGGGTTTGTGAACATGATAGGGTTTCTCTTTCTTCTTGTTATGAACTCCATGAACATGAGCTAGAGTTTTATTATTGGTTATGGAATAGTTGGATTTCACAAAGCATGATTCTTTGATTCAATATATTAGTTTTGTCTCATATTTATCGTTTACGATTCTCTGAAAATATAGTTACATGATTTGATTGATTGTTTTGTCAAGTTGCAAATTGGTAGAACTTCTAATCACATCTATTGCTAGTTTAGGGTTTATTATACGTAAAAGTGATATTCCTTGAATACAAGTAGCATAAATATGATTATAGTTTGTAGTGATATATTCTTATGATCATATGTGAATTGTAACCTTTGTTAAATTGAATTAGTGTGCTTTCCACGTTCAATTGCTTTGATTGTCCTGATTTCATAGAACTTAATGCATCTAGGGAATTAAACTTGATTAATGCTTTTACACGTTAGGTTGTTCTCTTAGATAGAACTCATACTCGCATCTTTTAATGTGTTTGTTGATGACAAAAGGAGATTAGCGGGATATTCTTGCGATCAAGATATTCTAGGGATTTTGATAAAAGTTGAGATTAAAAATCAATTCTAGTTATTGTGAAAAGCATGTTAGTGAATGAAAACGAAATCCTTAACCAATATCTCTTCTATTTGATTTGTTTGCTTATTTCTTTATTTGCTTTTATTTTATTTTAGTATATAAAAATCAGAAAACCCCCGGTGTTATTTATATAGGAAACCGAAACAACGAGACAACCTAGACCTCTCTGTGGGATCGATCCTTTCTTACCCTTGCTATATTTATATTTTGAGTAGTAAGAAAGTGTAAATTATTTTTGATGCATACGACATCGATCATATTTTGGCGCCGTTGCCAGGGAGGCAACGGTTGTCACTTGTTTTTGGTTTCTTATTTTTGTTTGTTTTGTTTTTAGTTTTGTTTTTGTTTTATTTTCTGGTTTTTAACCTTGGTTTGAGAATATTATTTCAGGTACTTATTTCTCATGGATAGAGCATATTGGAACAATGGATACGGTTTTCAACAACCTCAACAATATGACAACTACCAATTCCAGGGGTATAATCAAAACCAATTCATTGGTTATGACCAATATTCCATGGAACCTTATGGTTTTCCTCAACAACCTTATGGCGGGTATATGTGAACAACCACAAGGATGGGAGGATTCTTATGCTCGTGAACAACAAGTCTCTAACTTGTTAGACAACTTTTCCAACTTTGTACAACAAGAGTTTCAAAAAGCTAAAGAGACTAGAGACGAGCAACTCCAAGAACTTCGTGAAGGTATTGCTAACTTGCGAAGAGGCATTGATCAATGTCAGGAAGGTATGAATAATTCTAATGTGCATATGGTTTGTGATGAATATTTGATTAATGCTAATGTTGAAAAAGGCCAATCCTTGGGCACTTTCGTTGATAATTGTGTAGCTAACTCAACTCTGGATCTTAATAATGATCATTCGCCTATTCAAAAGGATGAGTTAGAGTTTAGCAACACTAAATTCAGCGACGAAGAACCTTATGTTACCTATGAAAGTGACGGTGATTATGATACATTGCTTGAAACGACTCATGGTGACAACAAAGAGGAGTGTACAATGGAATTTTTTTGGGATCAAGATGAAGATGAAAAGTAATATGATGACACTAGTGTATCTTACTCAAGCATTGATCTTAATAATGATCAAGAGCCTATTCAAAGGGCGGAGCTTGAGGATGAAGCATTTTTGAGTGTTCTAAAAAAGTTCCTCATAGTGAAATTTGGATCCGCAATAGAGTATGTGCCTTGCAACAAAGAGGAGTATGTTGAGAATGAAACAGTTATGACCAATATTATGGAAGACCCAATTGAACTTGTGAATGATTGTAATGATGATGTTTATGTCGAAACTTTGGTTAAGGCAGAAACGGATGAAGAATGGTTGCAAGGTTTGATAGAGGACCATGATATACAAGAGGTGAATAATTCACTTGAGTTTTTCAAGGATGAAGAGGATTCTGTAATAAAAGAGATTGTGCAAGGTTTGTCTAACCCTTTGCATATTTATTCTTCTCCTTTACCTCTTATTGGTTTGAATGTATGTGCTTCGAAAACATTGTTAGATGACTTTGTTTCTCGATTTCCTCCATTAGAGAAACTTGATTCTCATACTATGCAGGTTTTTGAACAAGAAACCGTGGAAGTACCCACCTTTTATATTCGTTATGCACTTCCAAGTGTGGACAAGAATAAGTGTGGGGGAAACTCTTTTCGGTTAATAGCTTCATTTTTGTTTTATATTACTAATATTTGTGCGAAGCTAGTGTTTGCAAAACAGGTGCTATGGGTGGATCCCCAACTTTTCCGATTATTGGTGTATGGGGAATTCAACTTGCATGTCGGGCTGAAGACTTTAAACCAAGCGCTAATGGGAGGCAACCCACTGGTTTTGTGTATCTATCTCTATTTTATTTTATTTTATTTTATTTTAAGTCTTTTATCTTTATTTTCTTATTTTGTATATTTGCATATCAAAACTCCAACTTTTAGAGATTTTTGAACAATTTAGAATAAGCACTAGCCTTTCTAAGTAGATGGAATTTTTTCTTGGCGGTGAGGTGTATATATTGGTTGAGTTGGGATTAGATACCAACTAAATAGCTTGTTTAGTGTTTATCCTCTATTGTTCTGAAATAGCTATGAGTTGGAGTAATGAGTTTTTATCATGCATTTTATTTTCATATTGTGTATATATATCATGTTATGGATATCCCACCTTGACTTTCTTTGGATGATTCAATTTACATTGAGGACAATGTAAATTTTAAGTGTGGGGGAGCGTTCTCATATAGAGTTTTTAGCCTTGTTATTTTTTCCCTTGTGATCGTAATAAAAAAAAAAAGTTGCTTTATACACTCCGAAATCTAGAAACTTGTGCCTTTAGGATGACACTATCAATCTAAATGGATGGAACCATCTTTGCTGGAGGAGGAACCCATTAATTAAAGGGACGAACATAGCTCAGAAATTACAAATTATATGATAGTTGTTACCATATCTCGGAATATCACCATATCACGTTCTATTTTTATTTTTCCATATTTATCTATTGTTCTCTAAGTGCTTTGGTGGGTCACTAAACATCGACGTGTTATTACTTCTAGGATGAAATAGAGTGATTGAGTTACTAAAAAAAAAGAGACCGACCAATTAGACCAAAACGGAATAAAAATGACAATTGGATAGCAGTATGTGTGAAACGTAGTCCCTGTCTCCGTCGCCCAAACAAGCGTGGAATGCAGGATCCAAGGCAACTATCATGTACTTGCTGACAAGAAGCATGCGCTTGGATCCAAAAGATCTAATCATGATGTCTACAAAAAAAAAAAAAAATTGAAAAAGAAAAAAAGAAAAGAAAGTATTATTTTGGTTGAATAAAGTCACTCCTGGTTCCCTTGTATATGCCAGTGAGTTGATGTAGAATTCATACCAGTAGCTCAATCCAATAGGATGCATAGGTTCATCTTGGCGGTGACCTTAAGACAGATATGGGAAACATCAATCACTTGTGAACATTCGCTAACATCTACATCTATATCCATCTTCTTAATCTTTTCATTGTGATTGTGGTTTGTTAGTTTCCAAGTATTGTGGCTTGTTCGACTATCTAATTAGAGCTTTATTTACTAATATATGAATTGAAATTGTGCAAGGTACCTCGTCATGTAGTCATTTTGGATTCGTTCATTGATTTGTCACAAATAGACGGAGTTGAAAATATAGGTTTTGTAGGTATATCTCTAGTAAACCTTCACGAGACTAAAACTCGTCCACTAGGGACACCTAGGGGTTTAAAATCTTTTTATTTATATTAAAATTAACCGTAGCCTCGACGTCACGGAGTGGTTGTATTTTTATTTTGTTTGATTTGCTCGAGGACTAGCAAAGTCTAAGTGTGGGGGAATTTGATAGATGTAGAATACACCGTATTTACTATGTAGAGTTTATGCTTTCTTTGTTATTTTTCGTGTGAATTATGTATCTTATGTTCGTTTTTGAGTTTATTAGGTACTTTGGAGTCATACGGAGGAAAACAAGAAGAAATCACCAAAATTGAGAAAAAAGGGCAAATCTGTCATTTCAGGGGAGGACACTATTTGGATCCCAGCCAAGGTTAAGGGGAGGCCAACTGGGCAGCCCTTATCAAGGTGACCCGGATTTGAATATAACCCCAATGATTACCTAGCCCTACACTAAAGCCGAGACTTGTTTATTTCATTCATTTACCTGAAATTCAGAAGCAGCAGCCACTGCTACTTTACGTAACCAGATCGAGAAAGTGAGATTGCCGAGAACTGTGACTGAGAAACAGGGAAGAACGGTGGTGAATTTCTGATGGACTGAAAAGGGAATTGATGGTGGAACTGTTCATGGTTTGATGTTGAATAGAGAGAAGAGATGAAATTCGCTCCTGATTAAACCAAGAAATTGAGATTGAATCTGTGAAAGAAATTGGAGAGGAGATAGGGTTCGCTGGTTGAAAGAAAAGAAGCCGAGATGGTGGTGATAATTTGAAGAACAAAATGATTTAGGGTTTACTGTGGATTGAAGAGAAGAGATGATGAATTGAATTTCAGTTTGGATGATTTATCAAAAGATGGAGGAAATTGGTGGTGTTCTTGAGCAGCAGAGATGGGTTTTTGGTGGTAATTGGTGGATTTATGAATCTGTTAGGTCAAACTCAGGGATTGAGAAGGAAGAATTGGTAACTGGGTATTGAAGAACTGTGCTTGAATTGCAGGTGTTGGTGAAGCTGAGATGGATGCAGGCCCATGAGATAAGATGTAGAATGGCAATGGTGGTGTTTGTAGCCATACATTGCAGGTGAGTATTGAGCTACAGATGATGGACTGGGACTGCAGTAGCTGTGAGGCTACAAATTGTGCAGCTAAGGAGATGTTGATGAACAGGTTCAAGAGGATGGATGTTCTACTGAAGTAGTAGTGTTGCTGCAATGCAGAGAAGAGAAGGAGCAGTGGTGGTTGTTGAATGGGTTCTGTAGAAGCAGATGGACTAGTTAATGGGTGTTGGTCATGAAGTGTGTTGTGCTGCTGGGGTTCACTGAGAGCAATGCTATTATGGGTGTGTGAAGTGTTTTTACTATTGATAGATTAAATGGAAGAGGTGAGAAGTTGATGATGGCATGAACTAAAATTTGGTGGAATTCAGTTCAATTATGGAGATGAAACTAGTGGTTGTGATGCTAGGTGGCTTGTCTGAGTTGTATTAACCAAATTGCAGAGAGGGACTTGTTGTGTTGCAGAGCAATGGAACTGCAGGTGGTGATCTTGGAGTTAGATCTTGGCAGTTGAATGGAGCTGCTGCTCTAAAATGGTGATTGTGACAGTAATTGAGATTGTGGTTGAATGCAAGGAGATAGCTACAGCTGAAGATGGAGGTTGCGGTTTTGTAGATTCTGAATTGATGGGTTTGAGAACCAAATGGTTGTGCTAGGTGGTTGGTGGTTAAATTGTGCAACTGGAGTTATAGGTGTGTTGTTTCTGTACAAGAATGAACTAAAAGGGGTTTGTTGTGTGGCATTAATGAAGATGTGGTGTTAGTGAATGATTGCATTAGCTATATGGAAGTTGTGGGGAGTGTTCAGCTGAGGCAGAGATGCAGGACATGGAAATGGAACATGAAGTGAGCAGCTGCCAACAGATGGGCTTGTGCTGCAAGATATGAACAATACAACTGAAGGCACTGATGATTATGGAATGGATTGAGCCTTGTGGTTGTGGTTTTGCTACAATGAATATTGCAGGGAGTGACACTGGGGGTTATGTTGCACTACAGGGAATTAGAGGAATTGAGTCATAGAAATGTTACAGGAATTGCGGTTGGCACAACCATCATGGCTGGGAATGGAGTTACAGAAGACAGCCATCTTGGCTGTGAAGTGAAAGTATAGCAGAACATGGCCATCTTGGCCGTAACTGAAGACAGCCATCCTGGCCGTGAACTGAACAACTATTTCTGGCCTAGACCGAGCCGAGTTCACTGACTCGGCAGTTGACTCCGAGTTGACTCAGTTGACCCGAGTTGGACAGTTGACCGTTTGACTTTTCAGGTTGCCGGCGGCGACCGGATTCCGGTCAACTTCCGGCCAAATCCCCAGTTTTTCGGCGACCATCTTTGGGACAAAATTTCTACACGGGTTTCTCTCTCTCGTGGGCCAGGCGAATTTCCAACTAATGGACTTTGAAGACAAAACCTAATTTTGGAAGGAGTATCCTTTATGGAAATTGAGAAACATATAAAAGAGAGGACTTATAATCCTCTATTGAATCTCATCTTCTACTTTTGTTTCTAGGGTTTGTGAACATGATAGGGTTTCTCTTTATTCTTGTTATGAACTCCATGAACATGAGTTAGAGTTTTATTATTGGTTATGGAATAGTTGGATTTCACAAAGCATGATTCTTTGATTCAATATATTAGTTTTGTCTCATACTTATCGTTTACGATTCTCTGAAAATATAGTTACATGATTTGATTGATTGTTTTGTCAAGTTGCAAATTGGTAGAACTTCTAATCACATCTATTGCTAGTTTAGGGTTTATTATACGTAAAAGTGATATTCCTTGAATACAAGTAGCATAAATATGATTATAGTTTGTAGTGATATATTCTTATGATCATATGTGAATTGTAACCTTTGTTAAATTGAATTAGTGCGCTTTCCACGTTCAATTGCTTTGATTGGCCTGATTTCATAGAACTTAATGCATCTAGGGAATTAAACTTGATTAGTGCTTTTACACGTTAGGTTGTTCTCTTAGATAGAACTCATACTCGCATCTTTTAATGTGTTTGTTAATGACAAAAGGATATTAGCGGGATATTTTTGCGATCAAGATATTCCAGGGCTTTTGATAAAATTTGATATTAAAAATCAATTCTAGTTATTTTGAAAAGCATGTTAGTGAATGAAAACGAAATCCTTAACCAAGTCGTTGCAAGACTCTAAAGTGTCGTTATTGTTTCAATGACGACTCCACGGTAACGATACTTTAGAGTCATCATTGAAAGTAGTAGCCCGCTTAAAACATTAACGACACTTTAGAGTCGTCACGAAAACAGTGACGAGACTTATAGTCGTCATTGAAAACAGCGACGGCTTTAAAGTGTCGTTATTGTTTCAATGACGACTCTTTAGACTCATTAATTTAAAAAAAAAAAAAAGTAAGGGGTGAAATAGTATTTTCATAATGTTATTGATACTCCCCTGAAAATTTTGGTGTGTAAACAAAATGGATGAGGCCCCTAATTAGTTTTTAGGCCCCCCCAATCAAACGAGGGTAAATAAGACTCAAAGTATGTCATGGTTACACTAGGAGTAGAGCCATCTAATCGATCCTGCAAATTTCTCCAAATATTAGATTTATCTACTGATAGTTGATTTAAAATAGATGTAGGAGGTATCCTCTCCTAATCTAAAACCGAATTTTGAGGTCTTGCAAATTTTACTAAGATGTCTGCATTCCTATTTCCTAGTCGAGGAACAAAATGAAATCCCAAAAAATTAGAACATAGATTATTTATCTTGATTGCCTCATTGAGACAGACTTTAGCACGCCAAGAGATGTCAGAACTCTTCCCATGAAATAAGTTGAAAATACTTTCACAGTCGTCTTCGATAATGAAATTTGAAAGTTGCTTCTCCTTAGCCCGTATTGCCGCCTGGAGAAGTCCTACAACCTCTGCTTCTTGTGGATCTGAGCATGCTGACTGTCCAACTCGTCCTCCTTAATTTTAAATTCCCTGCATCATTCCTCATGATTAAAGCATAACTAGATGGTAATATGTCAGAAATACATACTGCATCAACATTGATTTTTAGTGTATATTTTCCAGGTGCTTTCCAAATTGGAGTGATTTTTTTCTCTTGAACCTGCTTAGCCTTTTTAGTTCTACCATTTCTTGTAAACCAAAAGGAAAGATGCCCATGAATTTCTATAGATAGACTAGAAGCAGATTTATCTTTACCTTCAAAAACCCTATTGCATCTCTCTTTCCAAATAAATCACATCTTAGTAAGAAGAAGTTCAGTAGAAATTTTTTGAGATATCTAACCCATTCTTACATAGTTCTAAAATTTTACTAGAGATATCTAAACTTAAGGAGATATGGTTAGGTGATGAGTTCCATATTTCCTTAACATAAGGGCAATGGAAAACAAGGTGGTATGTGGTTTCTACTTCTACTTTACACATAGTACGATGAGGAACTACATCCTTCACTTTTCCAAAAAGTTTAGTTTGTATGCAAAACATTTTGTAAACGTCTTCATAAAAACAACTTTATTCTTTCAGAGATATTTAATTTAGTTGTCACATAGATTTCCAAAAAGACTCATGTAAGGATAAACTCACTATGTCAAGGCCAGACTCATTTAATTTATCATATTCAACTTTATAATCTCCTGATCTTGTCAATGTCCATCTAATTTGATCCTTTATCAGGTTTTGGTCTTTATCCCTGAAGAGGTATATTTTATTAATTTTATGCACAATATCAACCAGGAAGATGGAACTGATAAGGGTGTGTAGATGGTGGATTTTCAACAATGGATAAAATCGTAAAACCATAATTGTACATACTCCTAATCCAGCAATCATATGAGTATTGAGGCTCATGTATATCATTGAAGCATGAAAGCTCATTCCGCAAGGACCTTTGACTGATAATACTTCTCTCAAAGCATATGTAGATGTGCAGTCTCTCAACTGAGGCAACGGCATATCTCATGAATAATGAGCAATTTCAGTAATCACTTTTATATAGAATCAAACAATTGGACGGCTCCTAGATAGCTTGCCTGCTAGTATAGAGCGATAACGTCTTCAGGATGTAATAATGTTTTCCCTGACTATATAAAAGATATGTGTATATAATATTAATGATTGGACGGCTCCTAGACAACTTGCATGCTATTATAAAGTGATACGTCTTCACTCTTCAACATGCAACAACGTTTTCCCTGACTATACGTAATAAATATGACGCTTCAGCTAGCTCATATTACTCAACTCTCAGATAATTAATGCTCCTAGACGGCATGCCTGCTAGTATAGAGCCATCAATTAATTATTTCTAGTCATTAGATTCATCAACAGAATCTTAAAAAATATTCTACGTTCTTCATAATATTTCATTACTTTAATTTATGGCTCTTCCCAGCATAATTCCATGGGTTAGCGATAAATATTCAATGTACGAGCATCTGAGATGTTATCGAGTAAGCCCCAACTAAAATGGTGCAAGTGTACACTAGCGAGCACCTGAATGAACGAACGAGCATTCCAAAATACTTAGGACTCTATTTATAGAGTTTACATACTTGGTTCCCAAGTAATAGGGTCCCACTAAAGTGGGCATCTACATGATAAACTGCCGTTTATAACACTCCCCCTAGATGACCACTATATCTAAGCTAATTTCCTCATTAAAATCTTATCAGGAAAATCCAAAGAGACAAAACCTAACTGAAAGAAAAAGAGTACAATTATGAGAAAACTTAGAATAGAGATGGAAATGTGTATGTTGCCTCGTTAAAACCTTGACAAGGAAAACCCAGTGGGACAAAACCTTGGTGAAGGAAAAAATAGTACAACATGATAGTCTGGTAAAATACCTTCTAATTTGATACTCCCCCTATCATGGTATTCAATATTCACAGTTAGATGAAAACCTGATTAGATTCAAGCTAATATTTATCAACCATTAGATCGAAAACATAGCTTGTTATACACACATGAAATGCACGTTTCTAGGTTTGTGTAACCATACCCAAAATTGTACATTAGTTGGTTCAACAATAGTTAACCAAATGGTTAGCCATATGATAACTTTCATATCAACCATATTCTTCTTCACCATAACTAGTTCAAATAACTCAAATGAACTAGTTAGAGAGTTGTTCAATTGCAAGGAAATCTCATGTACTACACAAGACACAATTGAAGCAAAAACGATTTGATTCACTCGAATCGGTTCATGAATTATATAGCCATGGTTTGCAATTTCATTCCTTAGTTTATTAAGATAAGCTCACAAACATCATTTTAAGAATAACCTACTCAAGTTCGCAGAATGGGTTCGCGGACTTAAGTTCCTAGAAGGAGTTCACGAACTCCAGCAGAAATTCTCGAGTTCGCGGACTGAATCTTACGCACTTCCAGTTTCACTTGATCAACAAAGTTCGCAAACTTAGGTTCAAGCAATAATGACTTATACATATATGTGTTTCCACAACAATGCTTATATCCTCAAATGGTTATATTATCTAAACTCTCATTTCAATTATTGAAACATTCTCAAAGGACATTATATAGTTGTTATTCACAAACCATTTTTCGTCAAAGCAATTTTCAAAGTGATTGAAACTTAACATGACTTTCGTCACTAGGTAAAGATGAACTTGGCTAAAGTGAAAGCTTTACCAACATATATTTCGAGAAATAGATAGGCAAGATATACTCGGATCGAAATACCAAATGTGTATAATCTAAGTCTATATAGCAAAACGACTTTTGTCTCAAGATAGGAGATAAATATACTTTTGAGTGATAGATAAGTTTAAGTCTCCACATACCTTTTAGTCGATGAAGATCCACTAGTTCCTTTAGTCCTTCGTCTTGTATAATGATTGCCATGGAGTTCTTGAGCTTAACTACACTTCCTATCCTAGTCTGAGACCTTAGCTATGGTAGACTAGAAATCAAGACTTATAGTTTTGATCACTAACATTGACAAACATGCTTGAGATAGCAATGCATGCGAGTTTGACCGAGCAATGCTCTAACAGAAATATCAAGATATGATCGTGCAACTACAGAGAAAATAGTTGGGTCTGGCTTCACAATCCCAATGAAGTCTTTAAGTCGTTAACCTACAGGGTCTCGAGAGAAATCTAATGTTGAAGGATAATCGACTCTAGCTTATACAACTAGTATCTCACATGAGGTATGAGGATTAGGTTTCCCAGTTGCTAGAGTTTTCCTTTATATAGTCTCCAAATCAGGGTTTGAAATCTAAGTTACCTTGGTAACAAAGCATTCAATATTCACCATTAGATGAAAACCTGATTAGATTTAATCTAATATCTTTCAACCGTTAGATCGAACTTAGCTTGTTATACACAAAGGAAATGTGACTTCATTTAGGTTTGAGTAACTGTACCTAAACGTGTACACCTAGTTGGTTTAACAATAGTTAACCAATGGTTAGCCATATGAGCATTTTCATATCAACCTTATTCACCTTCACCATAACTAGTTCAAATGAATCAAATGAACTAGTTAGAGAGTTGTTCAATTGCTTAGATCTCATAGAAGTATACAAGACACAATCGAAGCAAAATTGATTTTGATTCACTCGAATCGATTACTGAACATTATAGCCTCGGTTTGCAAAGATTGCAACATTCCTTAATATATATAAATGTTTTAGTTCATGAACAAATCGATTTTAGAAAGTAACCTACCTAAGTATGCTAACAGGTATGCGTACTTAAGTAACCGGATTGAGTTTATTTTCACTTCCAAACTCCAGCAAAAATTCACGGACGTGAAATTTCCGCCAGTACGCATACGGATACACATACTATCCCGGATTTCCAACAAACGCCAGTATGCGTACAGGTACGCAGACTTTGGGTTCCCGGTTTTGGACTTTTACACAATGTGAGAACACACTATGCTTATATCCAAAGATGGTTACATGTTCTAAACTCTCATTTCAATCATTGAAACATTCTTAGAGGATGTTATATAGTTGTTATTCACAAACTATTTTTCATCAAAGCGATTTTCAAGATATTGAAATAACCAACATGACTTTCGTCATGAGTAAAGATGAACTTGGCCAAAGCGAAAGCTTAACAAAACATATTTTGAGAAATAGATAAGTGAGATAAACTCGGCTCGAAATAGCAATACGACTTTTATATCAAGATAGGAGATAGAATAGATAGACTTTTGAGTGATAGATAAGTTCAAGTCTCCACATACCTTTTTGTCAATGAAGTTCCACCAGTTACTTGAGTAGTTCTTCGTCTTTGCATGATGAACACCGTGGAGTCTAGAGCTCAACTACACTTACTATCCTAGTCCAAGACTTAGCTATAAATAGACTAGAAATCAAGACTTATAGTTTTGGAACTAAGGGAAAGGACATTGGTGCTTAAACGTTTATCTAACGAAAGAGTAAATGCATAGACTAAGGGGGAGTATCATATCATATGATACGAATAACAAAGATGTGCGGATTGATAAAAGCATAGACTAAGGGGGGTAGCATACAACGACAGCATATCCTTACACTTGAGTTTAGTGATATTTAACTTGAACTGTTTCATTCCCTAACGTATCTTTCAAGTCGTGCATATTGAAAAAAAAATTGCGAAGCATGAACACTCTAGTTAGACATAGTATTAAGGAATGCAATACGAGGTTTATTGCTTAACTATTAAACTTTTTAGATAAGACATCGACATAATCGTTTGAATGCTATTGTGATTATCTATGGGTATGAGGTGAGGATTCCATCCTAGGAAGCAATGTTTTACATGTGTTTTAAGGAAGTAAATTCATGAACTTGTTTTGTGAATTGAAAAGGAAATCGCTAGGAATTATTGGTATTGTTTTTCATTGCATATCTTTTGAACTACCAATATGTGTGATTAGTATAACCTCTCATGAATTGTTTATGTTCTTGGTAAAACTATTCACGAAGGCCTGACTTTTGTATTGGTATGAATTTTATTAGTGAAACTGATCTTAAGTAATCACCTGAGATGGTATGATCAATTTTGTATTATTGGTATGAACGACTCTGGGTAAAAGGGAACTGATCCTAGTAAGAGGTGCAAGCTATCACAAAGGGGAATCGATCCTTGTATGAGGTGTAACAAATTTTCAGTAGAAAGGGGAACCGATCCTATGGACATGTGCAACACATTTTTAGGCAAAGGAGAACCGATCCTATGGACATGTGCAACATATACAAGTTAGATACCATATATATGTGGGGAACCGATCCTAGTATCTAGTCAACCGAATTTTTGGAAAGCTAGTGTGACTATGCACAATACTCACATGGAGGTAGAACCGAAACTTGTTTTGGTAGAATCGTTAAACCCATGATTTGTGATTGAGTGTTCTTGATCAATCACATAGTTCTTGAAAGTCAGATGAACCAATTCTAAACTTGTTTTTAAGTGTGGAAAACCGGTTTCAAGGTTGTAAGTATGAAAGAGGACTTACAAAGTAAGGATATCGACATACTTTGAACACATGCAGTAACGTTTATCTTTTATTGTTCAAAGTTATTCCTTAATATCTAAAGGAAGAAAATCCCGGATCGAAAAATAAATAAGTTAAAAATCTTCTATTTTAGGTTTTTAATTTTATTTTAGGAAAACGGAATTAATAATGTGCATTTACTAGTTGGGATTTTCCAAAGAGGTTTTCGGTCAATATTTTGGACAAAGCATTTCCAGGAATTATGAAAACCTAATTTGGAATTTTATTGCATATCTTGAGAATATTTTCGGTTTTGGAAATTCCTTGGTGTCTAAACTTCCTTGTCTATAAATACTTGAAGTTTGCATTTCGGGCAAACTAATCCTTCGTGACAGCAAACTTCCTCAATTCTGTTGTTACTGGTGAAGCCGCCTATTCGGAGAGGAGAGTAACCTAATTAGGATAAATCTCTTACGGCCGCTCAGTTTAAAGTCTTCTTTGGGATTGAGAAGCTCTATTAGTACCGTTGGTGGGAAACTAGATAAGTGCGGTTTATCTTTTGTTTTCGATTGATTTGATTGACTAATGTTTGTTGAACTTTGATTGCACCTAGTTTGGTTATGCTTGAGTATCTTCTCTTCTAATATAAGATTCACTCAAACTAGATCGAAGTTTCGACAGGGATCTTTAGACTGTTTGTAGATCTAAAGACGTCTTATGATAATCTATTGTTAACAGACTCCGTTCTATGTGTGATTGATCACAAGAGATTCAAGTTGTTGTGTGCAGGTGTTTATTGAAGATTAAAGAAGATTTGAAGACAAAAAAGACTTTGAAGATTTCTGATTTGAGTTCATAATCTTTGGTGTGCACAATACTTATTTCGGTAAAAGAGGATCCAACTATAATCGGTTTATCCTTGTGGTAGATTAGATTGATTAGTTATGTGGATCGGCATTAATATAATTCTGTGTGATTAAAGGTATTGATTGCAAAATATTAACAATTACTTTGGTAATTGATAATAAGATAGATCTCGGAACCTGGTGAAGGAGTTTATTTGAGATAAACAAAGAGCCTTTGTCGAACTCACATCACTTGGTTGAAAAGAGTTGATACCAAACAGATTTGTTGTTCCTTTACTATTTGGAATACGAACCAAAGGAATTGTTCCAAGTACGTGACTTATTACAGGTCGAAGGCATCGGAATACATATAGAACTAGGTGAACTATAGGTTTAGTTGCTTGGTATCAACTATACGAAGTTGGTTTGATTTTGTATAGCGGCTTAATCCTGAGAATATTCAATTCTGGACGAGGTCTCGGGGTTTTTCTGCATTTGTGGTTTCCTCGTTAATAAAATCTTGCTATGTCATTTACTTTTATTTTCCTCAATTATAATTATTGTTATTATAATTTAAAGTAAATCACATAAATGTTAATTCCTATTTACTTGATAGTAATCTTATTGTGTTTGGTTAATTCTAAACCTTTTATCAAGTAAAAATACTTCGTTGTTGTATTATCTCGATCTCGTATCCATAGATGATTACACGAAGTGTTAACCAATTAGTTGTATTGTCTCGACTCAGTCCATAGACAATCACTTTCGGAGAAAGGACTTATAGGTGGAAAAGTTTTAGTTTGAGGTATATTTGGGTACCCTCTCCTTTTCAATTCGTATCAGAGCAGGCAAACACGAAAAGATATAAAAATCTGTGTTTGGTGCGATCCAACCTATAAGAAATTGAATCTATGTCTGATTCAGTTAATGTAAATCAAGATAAAAAAATCTACTCTTAGGGATAACATCTTCTGTGAATCTACTGAACAGGCTGACACCAATAATGTAGACTATGGTGATCGGGAAACCTGCCTTGAAAAGCAACTTGATGAGATTTCTAAAGATGGTGACTCGGAAATTGATCATGATGTTGAAGATGATCTATCTGAATTTTCCTCATTACTAGGAGATGTTTCCACACAAAAAACTGTCTTCTTCAGATGTAATTGGACTCCTTGCTCCTCTCAGCAGACAAAATAGGAAACTAAGATAAGTATTTTCTGGCTTCTTCGATGGATATCAGAATTCCAGATATTTACTTAAAGACTGCAAGGAAAGTCTACTCTCAAAAACTCATGAGTTTGAGAATCTTAACAGGAAACATTACCTGTTGAATAAGCAACTTGTTGAGACTGAAGCAATGATTAATTCTCAACAAGTAACAAGTAAAGAACAAGATAAGTCTGATATCTTCGAGAAAAACCTTCTTCAAGATCAACTAGATGAAGCTCTTAAGAAAATTAGGTCTTTAAAAGAAGTAGTTGCAATGTTAAGAAGACTCAATGATAGCACAATCATCCTATCTTCCATGATAGATGCAGGGAGAAGTCACGGCGACAAACATGGATTATGATATGATGGAACTGATACTTTAATAATTAACAAGGAAGTAAAATTCGTAAAGGCTATTTGTCCTCCCACTCCAGAAGATCCACCTAAACAAGATTGTGCAACTGAGTTACCAAAGTGCTCAAATGAGATCCTGACAAAAAACACATCTGAAAGCAACCAGAGGAAATCTCCAACCAAGGATCAGCATATTAACCAAACGTCTCATAAAGGTAAAACTAAAAACTTTACTCCTTTAAATAAGCATTGTTATTATTTTAGAGATAAAGGTCATATGCAAAGGAATTGTAAAATTCGAAATATACAAAACGCTCTAGTATTTATTTCTAAAGAATTGAATTGTGTCAAAAACCTCTCATATTATCATTTTCCTGTGAGACAAACGAATTTTTACAAGAATTCAAGATCATATCCTAAAAGGAAAAATAACAGTAAAGGTAAGACCTTTATCAATGGAGATATGAGATCTGATGTTTCAAAGTGGAAAGATGCAATGTCGCTAGAAATGAAGAATCTTCATTCAAAGACCACCTCTAAGTGGATTTTAAAACCTGAGATGGTACCCAAGAGGAATCCATTCAAAACAGATTCTAAGAAAAACAATCTTGTTGTAATCTTAGATAAAAATGACTATGAACGTCTAATACTTAGACTCAAAACAGACCTTGGGATATCCAGTGATGTGAATGTGCAAGCATCTTTTAATGATCTTCTACACCATAGAAAAACAAAAAGAGAGTTAACCAGAACTCCATAAATCTCTCAAAAATATTATACAATATCTCCTTTACTTGTTTAGAGTAAGTTTTTGTTTCAAAAATTGAGTAAGTTTTTGTTTTCAAAAATCTGGATTAGGCAAATTTTCCTAATTATAGTGTAGTTCGAAAAAGGAAAAAGAGGGACTATAAATAAGTCCGATTATGATCTTCTTATTAAGTTTTAGCAACCCTGTGAAACAATGGATTCTTCATATGAAGAAAGTCAGGAAGACTTAACAAAGAAAATTTCGAAGATTATAGTTCTTGCAGTTCCTTGCCTCGGTCAAGAAATCTTCACTTGATTCCTTTCATGTTAAAGGAAAAAGAATGCTTTGATGTTGTCTATAATTTTTGTGTGGGGAAAATTGAAAGAACTCTTGAGTCTAGTTCCACATATTATGAAAAAAAAAAGTATGGACTCTATTCCGATCTTTGCTCTTTTCCTATCAAGGCATCTCTCTCAATCATTCTATCTCAAAATATGTTTGAGGGAACTATGGAACTCATTGGAAGAAGAGATCTACCATCTGATGAAAGCATAGCTGCCAAGATGAGTATCTATGGGTATGAACAATCTATTACAAGACATAGATGGCTTGAGGACCTTGGAGAGTTTAAAAGGAGTTTGGAGTACTCTAAAAAGGATCTACTTGAAACTGAGATTCTTCAGAAGAAATTCTCCAGTAAGGCATGCAAAGCAAAAATAAGAGTAAACTCTTACTTGAGATTAGGCTTCTTTATGTAAAGTCTATTATGAATAAAATTATTTGATTTATAATTTTTCTTGTGAGAGTTTTTTGATTTACATAACCTTTGCTTGAATGCTTTATTTTATTACTATGTATGTATATGTGATGTTTGATTTCGGTTTTACTACCTTGATATTCGATCTCATAATATTGTGAACCCTTATGGTTTGGGTGACTTTTTGGTTTAGCGGGATTAAGTTCTAGCCCATGTTGGTAGGCTTTATCAAAGGATCATGAGGGGTTATGATTGAATCAATATGTGAAAAAGTCACAATATTTTGAATAGTTTGGTTTAGCATAAAAGCATATGTGTTTCGGGGTTTTCAACCTTTCTCTGGCAAAGGTTGGTTGTTGTTATTCTTTTGTTTTTCATAAGGATGACAACATAATGATATTTCCATATCAATTCTCCCTAGAAGAATATGCAAACATATTGGAGAAGAGGATGCGAAATTTGAGGTAACAATCTTGTTAGTAACTGTTTTCCTATTTAAGAAAAGCCTGATTTTATTTCTTTTGCTTAACAAAATTTCGGTACAATTGATGTTTTATTCCATTATGTGTGTATGGATGTGTGTGTGATTCAATTGGTTCCAGCTAAGAAAAACTATTGTTATATTTCTTTATTGTTTGGTATCAATTGTTTAGACATACAAAATTTTGGTGCAATTGCGGTGCTTTAATGTGTATGTTGTTTCAATTGCTTCTGGTTGAGGTGAATAATTATGCAAGTTAATTTATTTGGTTTGTATGAATTGTTTATGGATTAACGAAAGAAAAGGTTTTCGGGATGAATTGTTTAGTCCAATTCGATTCCGGATAAGAGAAACTAAGTTAATTATGATTTTAGTTAGACTTATCAAAAAGGAGGTTTCGGTTATTGAAGTCTAATCGAATGTCTTAACAAGAAAAGATAGTTAACTAACCTAGTACTCGTCTTGTTTAAAAGTTAAAGGTCTAAGTTATATGGATAATTAGAACCTGATGAGAAAAATAGAGTTATATTTATTTTGGTCTTATCGAACAAGTGATTGTATAGCAAAGGAACTAAGGTGCTTAGTCGATTTTTGGTTTTCTAAACTATTAGGGAAAATTGCTTCGGGAAATTATTTCCTTGGTAACATATCAAAACAAAATTACTTTGTAGTTTCGGTTTTGATATTGGTTATCAAAAATGGTGTGTGGAACCCTTGTGCTTAACTCTATAGGTTGCAAGTATATTGATATTTCTAAGATTCTTTCGGTTTGTCCTCTATTTTTTCGTTTCTTTGTCATTTTATGACAAAAAAGGGGGAGAAATATATAAAGTAAACAAGTGATACTGGGATTGATTTATATTGATTGGTATCACTAAGGGAAAGGACATTGGTGTTTAAACGTTTATCTAACGAAAGAGTAAAAGCATAAACTAAAGGGGGGTGGGGGGCATATCATATGATGCTTTTAGTTATATGGACTACAAGGGAATAGCAAAGACGTGCGGATTGATAAAATCTATATATATTACCTTTAGGGGGAGTAGTTTTGTTATTATAATGTCAACAGTGGCATTTATGGATTGAATGTATACATGTTATTTTGTTGTTGAATTCGGGAATCAAGCGTATGTATAATGAATTTTTGTAATTTGTTTATCCATATATATGATGTAAGAGTTTTGTCACTAAAATTGACAAAGGGGGATATTGTTAGAGCATAGCTCAGTTGAACCCACCAAGCGTTGGTATGTCAAGTTTGGTTGTCATATTTTAGTGAGCCAAAACTCATTTAAAGAGTCGCTTGATTATGTACTAGAGTCAACTTCGCATAGGTTTAGCTTGAAAGTATTAGTATATGAGACATTACAAGTATTGCGAATACTTGAAGAAGTGAAGAAGTAAGTATCTACAACGACAACATCATCCTTCCACTTGAGGTTAGTGATATTTGACTTGAACTATTTAATTCCCTAACGTATCTTTCAAGTCGTGCAAATTAAAAACATAATTGCGAAGCATGAATGATTACACTCTAGTTATACGTAGTATTAAGGAATATAATACGAGGTTTATTTCATAACCATTAAACTTTGTATATAAGACATCGACATAATCGTTTGAATGCTATTGTGATTATGTATGGGTATAAAGTGAAGATTTCATCTTAGGAAACAATTTTTCACATTTTTTTAATGGAAGTAAATTTATGAACTTGTTTTGTGAATCGAAAGGGAAATCGCTATGCATTATTGGTATTTTTATTCATTGCATATCTTTTGAACTACCAATATGTGTGATTAGTATAACCGCTCATGACTTGTTTATGTTCTTGGTAAAACTATTCACAAAGGCCTGACTTTTGTATTGGTATATATGACTTTTATTAGTGAAACCGATCTTAAGTAATCACCTGAGATGGTATGATCGATTTAGTGTTATTGGTATGACCGACTCTGGGTAAAGGGGAACCGATCCTAGTAAGAGGTGCAACCTATCACAAAGGGGAATCAATCCTTGTATGAGGTGCAACAAGTTTTTAGCAAAAAGGGGAACCGATCCTATGGACATGTGAGACAAGTACAAGTTAGATGCAATATATATGTGGGAACCGATCCTAGTACCTAGTCAACCGAATTTTTGGAAAGCTAGTGTGACTAAATCCAGTACCCACATGGAGGTTGAACCGAAACTTGTTTTTGGTAGAACCGTGAAACTCATGTTTGGTGATTGAGTGTTCTTGATCAATCACGTAATTCTTGAAAGTCAGATGAACCAATTCTAAACTTGTTTGGAAGTGTGGCAAATCGGTTTCAAGATTGTAAGTATGAAAGGGGACTTACAAAGTTAAGATGTCGACATACTTTGAACATGTGGAGTAACGCTTATCTTTTATTGTTCAAAGATATTCCTTAATATCTAAAGGAAAAATCCCAGATCGAAAAATAAATTGAGAATCTTTTAATTAAGGTTTTTAATTTATTTTTGGAAAATGAAAAATTAGTAATGTGCATTTACTAGTTGGAGATTTTCTAAGAGATTTTCGGTCATTATTTGGACAAAGCATTTCCAGGAATTATGGACACCGAATTTGGAATATATTACATATCTTGAGAATATTTTCGGTTTTGGAAATTCCTTGGTGTCCAAACTTCCTTGTCTATAAATATCAAAGTTTGCATTTCGAGCAAACTAATCCTCAGAGCCATCAAAACTACCTCAATTGTGTTGTTACTGGTGGAGCCGCCTATTCGGAGAGGAAAGTAACCTAATTAGGCGAAATCTCTTACGTCCGCTTAGTTTAAAGACTTCTTTGGGATTGAGAAGCTCTATTAGTACCGTTGGTGGGAAACTAGATAATTGCGGATTATCTTTTGTTTTCGATTGATTTGATTAACTAACGGTGGTTGAACTTTGATTGCACCTAGTTTGTTTATGCTCTCTTCTGATATAAGATTCACTCAAACTAGATCGAAATTTCGACGGGGATCTTTAGACTGTTTTTAGAGCTAAAGAAGTCTTGTGATAATCCATTGTTAACAGACTCCGTTCTATGCGTGATTGATCACAAGAGATTCAAGTTGATTGTGTGCATGTGCTTATTGAAGATCTAAGAAGATTTGAAGACAAAGAAGACTTTGAAGATTTCTGATTTGGGTTCATAATCTTTGGTGTGCACAATACTTGTTTGGTTAAAGAGGATCCAACTATAATCGGTTTATCCTTGTGGTAGATTGGATTGATTAGTTGTGTAGATCGGCATCAATACAATTCTTTGTGATTAAAAGTATTGATTGCAAAATCTTAACAATTACCTTAGTAGTTGTTGATAAGATAGATCTAAGAACCTGAAAAAGGAGTTTATTGAGATAAACAGAAGAGCCTTTTGTCGAACTCACATCACTTGGTTGAAAAGAGTTGATACCAAACAGATTTGTTGTTCCTTTACTGTTTGGAATACGAACCAAAGGAATTGTTCCAAGTACGTGACTTATTACAGGTCGGAGGCGTGAGAATACAGACGAAACTAGGTGAACTATAGGTTTAGTTGTTTGGTCTCAACTATACGAAGTTGGTTTGATTTTGTATAGCGGCTTAATTATGGGAGTATTTATTTTTGGACAAGGTCCCGGGGTTTTTCTGCATTTGCAGTTTTCCTCGTTACCAAAATCTTGTTGTGTCATTTACTTTTATTTTCCGCAATTATATTTGTTGTTATTAAAATTTAAAGTAAATCACACAAACATTAATTCCTATTTACTTGATAGTAATCCTATTGTGTTTGGTTAAGTCCGAACCTTTTATCAAGTAAACATACTTCGTTGTTGTATTGTCTCGATCTCGTATCCATAGACGATCACATGAAGTGTGAACCGATTTGTTGTATTGTCTCGACTTAGTCTATAGACAATCATTTTCGGAGAAATTACTTATAGGTGGAAAAGTTTTAGATTGAGGTATATTTGGGTACCCTCGTCTTTTCAAGGTCAAATTAAAAAAAAAACAGAAACTGAGTTTTCGTGTAATATGTCACGAAAACTAAGTATCTGTTTCAAATGCCAAACAGATACGCAGTTTTCCTAAAGTACAATTTTACACAAAAACTCAGTTTCCATCCCATTTCCCTTCCCTACTACCTGGATTAGATTTGATCCACTTTGAAATGTAGGGAAGAAATATCCCTTCTAAGTAGGAGTATGGGAAACCAAATGGTTTTTTAGATTTTTCCCTACACCTAGGGGATAGGGAACAGAAAACATGCACCATAATGCTTGGCCTTATATATATAGCAAGCAAGATATAGATTTGTAATTGTTTTTCCATGCCCATGTTGATACTATAGAAGTTTAAGCGCTAAACCCGCCACTACTTGAGTGAAAGGAGAACACACTCGACCTAATTAGGATGGCTGTTGTTGCTACTATTTCTTCTTTTTTTTTTTGGAAAAAGAAGGTTGTATTAAAAGAAAAAATATGTACAAGATTACAACCATAGAACTAGCTTCACACATAAATACCATGTGCAAAACTGAGTTCCAATTGAACAAAATTGAGTTTACAGGAATATCGATAAAAACAATAGTCTCTGAAAACAACAGGATTTAGTGATTGTCTTATAACTAAATATAGTTCATCCACATCCTTAGCTCTGCCTCCAAATACTCTAGAACTCCCCTCCTTCCAAATATGACAAAGAACACTTCATAAATACTCTACTATATTACCAATGCAAAAAATTCAAGGTCTTGGATGAAGAAAATCATAAACAATATTGCGTTGGATTCATGTGACAAAAGAACGGTTCACTTAACGAGGGGTTGACCCAACATTGACCTAAGTTGACCTGAGCTGAGTGTTGATGTCCGCGGTGAGCCATTAAAGAAGAATATTATTTTTGGGGATGTAGGGGGAGTTTTTGGGGGCTAAAAGACTAAGTGGTATAGGGAAAAACCAAATCAATAATAAAGGTAATATACCCTTTCCTAAAAATAATTAAAAAAAAAAACTTCTTCTTCTTCTTCTCCTTCTCCTTCATTTCATCATGATAAAATCACGATGAAAATGATGATTATAATTTCATCATGATGAAATCGTGATCATTAAAAAACTTAAATCTTCTTCTTTCTCTCTTCTATTTCTTCTCCATCACATCGTGATGAATATGATGATCCTAAAATAAAATAAAAATCGATTATTTTTCTTTCTCTCTTCTTCTTCATCTTCTCCATTGGGTATAGAGATGATAGAAAAAAACAAAAACTAAGAAAACCCACCATTTATTTTTACTTTTGATCGACTTAAGAATTCGATTCGATTAAGTTGAGAAAAAAAAAGTTTCTGAAACTGTATAACGACTAGGAGTTCACGCTTTCCCAACTGTGAATCCTATATTACGGTTGGGAAAATATATGTTTCCCAACCGTGAATCCTGAACCTACCTGTACGGTTGGGAAAATAAGAGCTCCCAACCGTAAAAGAGTGGTTGCGGCTAGATTTTCCTAGCCGTAAGTTATTCTGATAATCACATAAAAAATAAAATAAACATAGGTCTAATTTTGGCTAGGTTTTCCCGCCGAAAATGCTTACTTTAGGCTAGGTTCCCTAGCCGTAATTTGAATTTTCGGCTTGGAAAACCTAACCGTAACTGTTTTTGATACTTACAAAAAATAGTATGAAAAAAATAGGTTGGGAGTTCTTGTCGACCCAGCCGCGAAAGTAATCTACGGCTGGGAAAACTTCAATTCCGAGCCATAAATTACTAATTTCGTCCGGGTCGACAAATTTACCCAGCCGTAACAGCAGAAAATTCTAAAAAAAAAAATTGTTCAGATTTTTGACAGATTTGAATTGATGAAATTGATGTTGGGAGTTTATTATAATGTTATCTTGAGTTTTGTGATGAAGGGTTTCATCATTTTTTTTCAAAAAAAATCAAATTTTTTTTACCAAAATCACCATTTTTCCTTCTTCAAAACTCAAAAAGATTAATTTTTTATTTACAAAAGCTTAATGTTTTGATTAGTCTAATCATTAACTAAGACTTATTAGTTAGCTTAATCAATTTAATTAGCACTAATCAAATTAAGGGTAGATTAGACATTTCAAAAAATAATCTTATGGGTTGTTATTTCATGACCCCATTAAGCCCCAAAAACCCATCCGTTTTCAGCCCAAAAATAGGATTCTCGAATAAAGATGAAGGCAGCGCCGTAAGAGAATAATTGTTGAAATAAAAGAATAAAAATCTTTTTTTGCAGTATAACGGGAGCTCTACTTACAATACTAGTAGGGATAAAAAGAAACTCTTTCGGACCATTGGTGTTCTTTGGAACCACTGGTACCATGCTTGATTTTGTCGTGGGGGTCACTGCTTGCGAAAGAGAACACGCTGAGCGAAAAATGAAGCTTTTTGAAGAACAACAATATCTCTCATCAACTGCTGATGCTGGTTTCACAGTACAAATTCAATGTAATGGCCAATAGCAAACGTCAGTTCCGCCGTTCAGCTCGTACGAAGTAATGTAAAAATCTTTCTTTTGCCAGCCAATGGGATGATAATGCTACTTTCTCGTCTGTGAATCTCATTCTCGGTTATGAAATTTTCCATCTGATGTGTGGGTCCTCTTTGTCGTAGACTCGTAGCCATATTTTGATTTCTATTTGGACTTCATATTCTCTACAAAAATTTATTTTGCATTTTCACGAAGCTTAGATTATTTTGAGCTAAACATTTTTAACAATGCAACATAGAGGTTGATGTTGTAGAATCAGCAAAAAGCAAACAACACAAGGAAAAAGTGCCTGGAAGGCATTCGCCAGGTTTTTAGTTATCTGAAAACTCGAGTTTGTCAAGTGAAACTATAAATGTTGAATAAAACGACCAAATAACAAAAACTGAGCCATTATTTGAATAGCATTGAAAAAGAAGCTGAGGCTATAGAAAAATTCCCGCTGGTCCAATGGATAACCAGGCCATCAAAACAAAATACCACCGACAATAACGGCGTCAAACGCAAAAGAAAAACTTTGAAACTCTTTCTGAAATTACAATGTATGACCTTCAAATAAAGAAAAGACATTTCCATCTTCTCGCCAAAACTAGAAAATACAAGCACATTAGTGATGATCATCATGCCCACCGTCAGGAGGTCCTCCAGGGCCAACAACTTCAAGCTGACATCGCCAAGTAGTAATAGTTAAGCAGTGTAAAATGAAAAAAAAAAAAAAAAAGTACACCACAAATATTAAACATAAACCAAACAATGCTTTGCTAGTTACCTCGAAATACTGAGTACAAACAGGGCATTCATGTGGCTTTCCTTTCTCCAGCCAAAACCAAACAACATCGTGCTCTTCTTCTGCAAGAGTTCAAAGTAATTTGATTGCTTAATCATTAGGTTATACAATAGGCTAAAATTTCCAACTAAATCATTTAGATGAGAGTGACTTACCGCCTTCACCACCGGGGCATCCGACAATTCTTTTGTCAAAGGTTGATTGTATAATAGAAGGTGAATCCTACACATATCAGATCAAGGGGAAGGATGTTATATGCCAGACGATGGAAGGGTAAGACCACACAATTATCTAAAAGTACTTACACCGCACTACTACTGACCAACATATTAAAAAGAGTACAAGTGTTCAGAAACCCAGATGAGGCAGGGATAATGATAAACTTAAAATCACACCCTGTAATACTCATTTTAAGTAAGGTTATACTGCACTTGGTATCTTCAGAAGATTTTCATAGTGCAAACGTAAAAAAGGAATCAATCTAATATGCATCATCATTCGACCTCTATTGTTATCTAACATTTCATTGACATCAAAATTAAGTCGCCTTCTTTCACATCATGTTAGTATCCTTAAGACACCATACAAAACCTTAGTACAATTCATAATAGCTACAATAACTGAAAGATAAGAAGTAAGGTGCCCTAAGAGCAAGAGGACTTATGTCCAGGTTACTGAAAACATTCCATTACATGGTTCCTCAACTCTAAATGTCCATAACACACAATGTAACATAAACTCCGTACAGGGTACCCATTTGTTCTCAACAGTAATTCAGTCAATAATCCCAACAATTAGATTTTCGAACATAAAACTAATAATCTAGAATTCACCAATGTACTGTATAAACTATTTTTAGCTAATTAAAATAAAAATGTTATACTCAGAATTATAACATTGCATGGTCCCCCAATTTAAAATGCTTCATAACCCATAAAATGTAACACAACTTTCAAACAAGGTACCATTTGTTCTCGAATTTTCTCCGTTTTTGAATCAGTCATCCCGACTAGATATTCGAACATAAAAGTAATACCAATATACAGTACGATATCAAAAGCAAGCTAATAATAATAATAACTCACCTTGGTACCGAAAGGACCTTCAGGATGATCCATTGCATACAAATCAATTCCCTGCAAAACCAATTCCAATCATCATCACATAACGCAAATATCATTTGCAAAACACAAAAATGAATTACAAATCTAAAAAAAGAAATGAAAAAACAAAACACACCTTAAGATCAGCTTCAATCTCTTCTCGTTCATGACCAGTTGCAATTGGCATTATATCTTCCACGGTTTTCCCCAACTTTGATACTACAAACAATCAAAAAAAATTATAAGATTTAAAAAAATTAGATCAAAATTAAATAAATAAAACCCTAAAAAATAGACAATTTTTTTTTATAAGATCCTGAAAAAACAAATTAAGGCTAATCCATACCTGAATCCGCTTGAGTAGAGAAAAGATAAGAAGTCCTCCTGAACGGTGAAGAACAGGTATTCGTAGTCGTCGAAGAGATTGAATTAACGACTGCTCGATGATTCTGATTCATGGCAGATCTCCATGGTTTTGGTAAAGAACAAGCTCTTCTCCACATCTTTCTTTGATTGAATTTTATAAATCAAGAACTGAGAAAAATGAATGAAATCTTATGATTCTCAGTATCCTCTCCGCTCCTCTTGGCCTCCTTCTCCTCAGTCTTTTTTGTTGTTGTTTTTGATGATAAAAAATGGAGTCTTGAAAATAATGTTGAAGAAAATGGGACGAAGTAAGTGATGGGATGTTTCCTCACGAAATCTCAAGACGAGATAAAGGAGTCAAACTATTAGTGTTTAGAATATGATAATGATCCTCAAAGTGAATTGCTCCGTAGCACCCATATTATGGAGGCGGTCTTTGGTGGAAGGCATCGTGGTGTGCGGGGGACCAAACGTTGATTTTAATCACATATTGAGGAGTAGTGGTGTGGACATGATAATTTTAATAAGGCTTTGGAGTGATTTTGAAAGCACAAAGCATCCCTACGAGTGCTCTTTTTGTAAAGTGGTTAAGGACATTAGTTTTGGTTGTTTGCAAGCAGCACATGCCCAAGATTTTCTTTCGCAGTGTCATTGGGTGTATCGAACGGTGATGATCAGTAAGTGGAGACTTGACACATGTCTTTCTACCAAACGTTGACTTTTAGATAGGGCGGGCCAGTTCGAGCAGCCCGATTCATTTACCGAACAGGTCTAAATTTTAATGTAATGACCCCGGCTCAAGATTTTATTTTTAATAGTAATTTTGATAGTATGTACTTTTAAAGGAATTTTTTTAATATAAATAAAATACATCTCAGATTATAGGACTATTTTTTTTTCCCTCTTTTTCTCTTTTAGCTTCCATATCAACTTACTTAAAAAAGGGTCAGGGCTAGTAATGCATCATTGGTAGAGCTATCTAATACGAAGAGGGGTTGACTACCCTTCCTAATTTTACATTTATCCGCCGAGAGTTTTTGAGTAATATAAACAGTTTACGATTACAATCGTATAATTTTGTCTTCTTAGCTACATTGTTGTAGGTGTAAATTATCTACAGTTCCAGGTGGCAACATCCTAGAACCGGTGTACCCAAATACGAAGAGACGTGAAGTATAGAGCGAAGATTATCGGGCGCGAGATTTAAGGAGCCACGTGGATCGGGCGTAATAATGTCGGACAAGACTTGACCCAGACTTCTGATAAAGCTGACAGGATAAGGCGTGGCGGGTCAAACGAGGAACTATGGTCAAACGAATAAAGAAGAACGGGTCACATCGGATAACCATAAAGACGACAGAAAAGATAGGCGACATCGCGTTAATAATGCACCTAAAAAGATTGGCCCGAACGGAGGATAGGCGAGGAGTCAGGATACATCGGCCACATGAGACGACGTGAACCGGCCCGATCACATAACTGATAAATAGATGTAACATGACCAACACCTTAATTTCGTTGTATAGAACTTCTCCTATAAATAGAGGGACTTGTATTCAAGAAGGGTAGGTTGTATTTTGAGGGAGAGAAAAGGAGAAAAACTCGAGTAAGCACGAAGAAGAAGAAAAGTGAGTAGTAAGTGCATCTTGTAAGGAAATCCCACGGAGAGCAACACCTTTGTAACACTTCAAAGTAATAAGATTCATCCTTTCACCCCCGTGGACGTAGGTAATCATACCGAACCACGTAAATCTTGTGTTCATTGTGGAGTGTTTACTTTCATTTGAGATGAGCATTGCGTTTCTATCCTTTGGATGTAGTTTGTAGTAAAATGCATCTACAATTGTCTACCACAATATTTTCAGTTCTGTAGGAAAAATAAAAAGCAAGAAAATTGAGACAAGATTTAGCTACCTTATCAACTTCTTCAGGAATAGCTCTGCTACGTCACAGGATGGATGTTGTTTAATCATTAAGGCTAATTATCAGACTTTCACAATCACATTTTATGCCGAAATTTTAAAATTATTCTTTCTTTGCCGATGTTGCTCCTTGGAGTAAACCTATAACTTATGTTTCTTGACGGGCAGTTGTTGAACTTGGTCATGCTCTTTCTATTTAAAAGGTAACTGCATCATCTCTTATATTAATGCAAAATTTGAAGGTTTATTTTCTGCAATCTATGCATCAATAACATTTATCTTATGGTTATTTTTTTCTGGAGCTTCCAACTGTGTATATATTTTCCTTGTATCTTGTCTAGAAACCTTTTCAATGTAGTTGTTTCCTAAAACCAGAACTGTAAATGTCTCTGAATTTTTAAAGCTAGTTGTCTGAGTGTTTTTTCCTTGTCCTGAAATTTTTTGTACATCTTTCTTTCCAAATATGCCACATTTTGTTAAGGCCATTTCCACATACATCATTTCTTGTCTTTGCAACCAATTCCTACAGACATCCAGTGATTTGATAGAAGTGCTCAACAGTACTTGCAGAGGACTTGGAGTTAATGCCCATACTGCTTTGGCATAAAAACAAAGGAAGAAAAGATTTTTCAATGAATCTTCATCCTCAGCACAGAAGGTACGAAGAGGTGAAACATATTTGACAATCCCACAAAGTTTAGAATTAGTTGATAGAGCATTTTGAAGACATTTCAAAAGAAATAGTTTAACTTCTTTGAGATACTTCTACCTTCCATAAGGATTTCCAGAAAGAGTTATCCATTTTTAGATTGGATGAGTTAATTCCATGTTCATTTAATTTGCCACTGTTGATGGTGGTTTTTAGTTTAGGGAGAAAACTGTAAAACTCTATACTTTTTGTGCCTTCATTCTGCAAAGAATCTGAGAAATGTGTTAAAACCTATGAGTGTCTATGCCTATCTTCTTACATGTGTGTAGCCATATTTATAAGCTTTGCCCGACTGAATTCATAAAATATATGTATGTACACACAATTTATATTTACTGTGCAATTCATTACCTACATGAACGAAAAATTATTAGAATAATATTGGTGCATGTTGCAATACTCCCAGGTTGTCTATCACTTTATCATGTTGAAACTCAAGATCCTAGATGAATTATTTACGAGCGAAGAGCATGTTAAGTATTTATTTAATTGTGTTCCCCGGCTGAACTCTTAATGCTGACCTGACTCCCATGTTCATTCTTAGCTGAGTATCATGGATTTATTGAAGTATCTGATCAAGTTACACCATCTCAAAAGCACCGCAAGATGTGCCAACAAGACCAACAGCCACCATGCTACTGGCAAGAGTAGCAAAATTTAATGATTTTGCGCTAACATGCAAAATTCAATTAGTTTACAAGATTTTGTGTCAATACACAAAATTCAATTATTTGACCTAATTTTATGTCAACTCACAAAATTTGTTTTTTCGCCCTAAAACTGGAACAAGCATGATATCTCCTCCCTATTGGTCGATACCCAGCTTAGGCAAGCTAGGATTAACGTATCTTGTGGCTGGTGGGTGCAAAATCCAAAAGTCAAAAAATAACGGAAAAGGAAACCGTGACTGACAAATGGCATCGGCAGTGACACTTGACCAGCCAATCTAACATGCTCCTCACCTCCTGTGTCCGGCTAGTGATGTCCCGTATTGGCTATCTAACCCCCCATTTTATCGACCAATAAATCGCTCGTAGCCTACATGCTCCGCTCTTAATGGTCGTCCAAAGTAGGCTAGTTGAGCTATCTATTTCTATTAAGAATTTGATCTTCGCCGCCCAAGTCAGTCACAAATCAATCACGACCACCCAACTTGGCCGTTCGATTCAGCTAACCTAGCTCATTCTATGTATGGAGAATCATAAGTCGTGATGGCTACCTATTGATCACCTATCTTTCTGACCGATCAGATTTCCCATAGCCTACCTGCTCCGCTCTCATTGGTCGGCCAAAGTAGTCTAGCTGATCTCTTTAACTTTATTAAGGATTGGCTCACAAATCGATCACGACCATACAACTTGGCGGCTCAGTTTAGCTCGCTTAAATCCTTCCATGCTTGACCGACCGGGCTCTATGGCGATCACCTGCCGCCCTTCTATTATTTCAAAAAATTAGGCCGCTCATAGCCTCATGCTCCGCTCCTAATAGATAGCCAAAGTAAGCTATTCGAGCTGTCTTAAAACCTTATTAGGTCAAATAAGTAGTTCATAACAGTTGTGGATCCATCTCAACCGCTTGACTTGGCTAGCTTATTTGACCGATCTTGATTTAATCCTGGTCGACCAATTAGGTGTTGTGACTACTACCAGTCATCCCTCTTCTCAACGGACTAATCACATCGTTCATAGCTCACATGTGCAGCAACCAATGGTCGACCAAAGGGGGTCGGTCAGGCTCTTTAAAAATTATATAAATGGCACTGGTGAATGATCGTGCTAGTCACACATGCCAAATGTTTTAAACGTTATTTGTAAAGGGTTTGCGGCAGATCTGGACCGTCTATTATTAATGATACATCATATGTATCGGTTTTATTTTAAAACCCTAATAATATTTATTCAAGAGAACCACGTCTTTGAGTGCTTCTCCTGGCATGAGAGACTTCACTTACCACTGCCTACATGTAACATGACTCGCATGTGATTGGTCGAAACCTGCATGTCTTACATGCATGATTAACATCATGTATTTATTAGATTAGATGATCACATCTTCTTCTCCACCTTTAATAACTACTCTTCAATCAAGGAGAGGTGTTGGAATAATCATGTTCCACAACACGACTTGTCAACCTAGTCATTCAGGTCAGGATAGTTGAGCAAGTCAACTTCTTTTACAATCTTTACTCGAGACATCAACAATGTCACAAATGGGGGATGTTCATCAAGGTATTGGTCTGGCGGCTTACAACATGTGGTGTGCAATGCACCCATTATGAGAAAGTGACAGGAAGAGAGAGTAGTTGATGAGTATAGGTATATATATATATATTGGGTACATAACCGTCAAGTCATTCCTTAACAATAGGAACACAGTTTCTATCACTTTCACATGATCTCCACTTTCTTCACTACTCCACAACCTCCATTCCTGTGAGATCAGGATGTTCAACTATGATTTAACTATAAAATAGATTTTGAATCTATTGAAGGGAATCAGCACCAGTATCCAGAAAACACAAAGAATATACATCTTACACTTTGCAGTAGGTTCTACATTATGATACATAGTCATACACAACCACACCTTACAGAGTTCATTATTCTGATCTTAACACCTTTTCTGCTTTCCTCCCTAAGATCAATCCTTCTCCTTCATTTTGAGGCTTAAGCAAGACAGGAATGGCCATTTCTTGGTTTAGGACAGAATTGTACAGATTGATATCTCGAATCTAAAGTACTTTTGTGTAGTACATTTTTTTAGGGTCTAGACTCGTTTCTTATCAACCTACCCACTTTTACTCTTTTCTGCAGAATCAGTTTTTACCCTACTACAATCGTACATTGATTTAACTATGAGTTAACCTGAATTTGTTAGATTTCATCTAAGTTTATATTTTTTTAAGAGAATTGTGATTATTTTTAGTGAACAAGTTAATCCTACATATATTTTACCTGCTACAACTTCGTAAACAGAGATTTGATGAGGGTAACATTTCACTTTTTGTTGATTGAGTTAGACCAGCCGAAAGTGTTAGATCAGTGTTATTTTGGTTATAGTATAATGCTAGCTTTCTTCCTACCCTAGGTATTTAATTATCATCTCTTACTTCTACAAATACTTTACCATCTCCTACTTCTCAGGTACTGTTTTGATCCACAAATTTTAGGCCTTTGCTTATGCATTTTAAATCCGAAAACTAGAACCTGAGGTTTTAACTCTTAAAGCATAAAACTTTCTAAAATATTTATATCTAAGTAAAGATGCAATAGAGAGTTAGGATCGTTTAGTTCTTCAATCCACCTTTGCTAGCATTGATATATTAAATTTACGAGCATCTATGAAACCAAGGCCCCCTTTATAAATGGGTATACATAGATGAGACCAAGATTTTGGACAATACTCTCACCTTATGGTTCTGTCCCCCACCAGAAATCTCTTTGAATATAATTTGTTTTATGTGTAATTTTCTTAGGGATGAAAAAATATCTCATCTGGAATGTTGGGATACTAACTAACTCCGATTTATTCAGGAATTTACTTCTCTAGACCTGGATTTTGTGTTCTATTTTTTATATAATAGTTTCAAAATCTTTGATTTTAGATCTATCTATAAAGAGAGGAGCACCAAAATAAGAATCTATCTGATCTATATGTTTTATTTTGAGAAGTTTTGACATCATTCTTCGGTGATTTGGGTGAACCTTTTTACTAAAGAATAACCTTGATTTTTCGAATTTTATTAATTTTTGTGAAGCCCTACTGAACATTTCAATAGTATTGAGAAGATTTTCACAATCCATTAAGCCCCACTGAATATTTCAATATCAACAAAGATTATATGTGAAATATGGTTACTTTTCTGCGACATTTTGACTTCATATAAGATTTTGTTTTTTTCCTGAGATAAAAGAAGCCTACAAAAAGATTTATATGCATATTACGAAAATATAATGGGGCAGGAGGTTTCCCTGACGAAGTCCCCAAGAAGGATGGAAAGCATTTATATGTACAAGATGAACATAAATATAAGAAGTGGAGATACACTGTTTTATAAGAGAGCAAGAGTTTTGGTTAAAACCAGAAGACTTAAGAGATTTTAAAAGAAATTTCCAGTTGACCCTATCAAAGGATGTTAACATATCATGTTCTATCCTTTTTTATTTTAAAAGTGTGAATTATTTCATGAGCCACTATAATATTATCTGAAATTCATCTAGAGGACAAGAAAGCCCGTTGAAAAATGGGATACGATACTTTTTAGCATGCTTTTATTTGTTATCTATAATGTTAGTTATAATTTTATAGATTGTACTCCCTATGTTCCAAGTTAAATGAACTAGTTATAGTGCAGGAGCAGAATCTCGCAACAACATTTTCTTAGCGTGCGAGATTCGTCCATTTCCATACCCAGCGAGAATATAGCAAGAGCCTGCGAAATTATCAAGAGCCTGCGAGAATGTAGCAGAACCTGAGAGAACGTAGCAAATGATCCAAAAATAGGGGGAATATGAGCTGTCATCCACTATGTAAACACCTATATAAAGAGGAGAGCAGGAGAGAGAAAAGGGGGGATAGATATTTTTATAACACACAGAGAGAGAAAGACTTTATTTTTCTTTATCATCTTCTTCCCCTAAAACTAAATCTAGAACTCCAAATACTCATTGATGGAGTCTCAATGTAACCCAAATGTAATTTTAGTAATCAAAGTGAAGAACCCTAACCCCGTGGATGTATATCACATTGATCGAACCACGTAAATCTTGTGTCTTATTTATAATTTTAGCACTTTAATCTTTATTTTGGTTATAAAATAGATTTAGATCTAGAAATTGTTATCATAATATGATATGGGGTGTGTTGTGGGATTTCCTATAACTACATTTTGGCGCTAGAAGCAGGGATTGATGCTGCTTAGATTGAAGAAAATCAAATAAATTAATTAAGATTGGTCACCGATCTCATTGAATCATCAAGGTTTAAAGGAGAAAGGGAAAGTTTCAGTAAAAAATTAATAGGACCAAAGAACAAGTGTTGTCAACAAATTCAACAAAATACAACAAAATCAACCAAGATCTCCATCTACGATAAAACTAAAAAGGACAAATCTCTTCTCATTTTACTTATTTTGTATTTAATTTTCAAGACCTGGAAGTTTTTAAGAAAAGATTTAGAGAAAAGTTTCTGGTTTCTACGAAAATCTAATTTTCCAACAAAATCTTTATCCAAAATACGTTTTGATTTCAGACATACAACCAACAAAACCTGATTTACAAACCGATTTTAGTTTATTTTTAAATTCTTTACAAGCGAAATAAAGAACGGGGTATCCCTAAGGGTGAAGAAATCAAGAACTCCAATAATAAAATTTCGCAGAATACGCGAAGATGAAGGGGAACAAAGACGCATCTCATGGTGTTTTTATTCTACTTATTAGCTTCGCAGGTTCACAGCAGCACGAAGGAACCAACGTCAATTAACCAGGAGAATGAATCAAAATGACCATCAAGAATCAGATGAAATAAACCACTCATAACATCTTAAGAGTGATTATAAAACCCGAGAGCACGAAGGAGAGACGAAGCAAATAAAATCTGCTGGTTAAAAATTGATATTGAAATGCACAACACGAGTACATCTCAGAACCATAATAATGGGAAAGGAGCAGAAAAAGACACAAGAAAGAACATGTAAAGCCAACGACAAGATAAAGCCGGCAACATGAGCGAAGATCGAATTCTATTCTCGTCAATGGTAAATGGGAAGACGTTAGATATCTTGCAGCTTTACGAGCAATAGGTGATTTGTTAATGACAAGGGAAGAAACGAATTGGGTCCAGCGAGAAAGTTAGCAGTCAAAATTCGATAGCCAACACCAAGCTCTATCAACTTGAACTAGCGAAGAAAGGCAATGAAAATTCAGTTCATGACTCATAAAGCCAACCTGAGCAACTGAGAGTCGAAGTTAAAGTTTGAAGACTAGAATGGCTTTGACTAAATTAACTGGAACATCATCAACAGGTAACAAGATTACGGCCACTTAGTTCATCTAAGGGAGGAAGAGTTTCTGCGTAGAAGAGAACATGATAAAGAAAACAATAACCCGGTAAAAATTCTTCACAACACGCGTAAAGATAAATATCTTCTCTGCAAGGACAACTTCCGTTCTTGAAGTCTGCACATCACATCGGCAAAGGGAGATCTATGTTCATCAACAGTAGTACATAGAAATCAACAGGAAGCAGGATAACTCAAAGAACACGGCTAAAGAAGAGAGCAGCGAGAAAATATCATCTCAATCAACATCGCGATGAGATCCGTCACAGTACTTAACAACACGAATACAAATTGCAGCAAGACATTTTCTTCCTTGAGTCATGATGACAATGATTAGAAAAGTAGTCAACAATACGAACGAGATTCTGCTAAGTATGTGAAGTATTCAGTTCATCGTCGCATCAAAAGCACCAATCAGTTAGCAGAGCAAAGGTTTTTGAAGAGAAAATTTGAAGAGAGAAAGAATAGTACGGTGACAAAGTTTTTGCGAATAGCGAATAAAAGAGATTCTGCGATGTTGGTTTTTACTTCATCGTGTAACTAAAGAAGCAGAAGTTCTGTGAAGACTTAGGATAGAAAGTTGGGTTCTCTACGTATGAGACATTAAAGGCAAAAGAAGAAGAAATTCTATCAACAACCAGCAAATTGAACCAGCGAACCAACCCAACTAAACCAAACTATGGAGAATATGAAGCGTGATTCATGAAAGGCCAAGGACATAAAAAGACCAAACTCATGCAGACACAATGAAGTAAATAAACCAATGGAGATATTGATGAACAGATTTGGAGGAGTCATAAATAAGAAGAAAAAAGTGAGAAGATAATCTCATCACAGCGTTATAAGGATGTAAGGGAAAAGAGTATGCGAACTAAACATTTTCAGATCTATTACTTCGCAGCAGCATGTCAATGGCACAACTAAATAACCCGCGAGCATAACCAGTGTGAACCTTACCGTAAAAACACAAACAGAAACTAGTACATATGGTTCGAGGTGAAGAGAACAATAAATAGGTTGCAGGTTCGATTCCTTACCTGCGAAATTTTAGATTAAATGCCAAAGGAGAATAAGATAATAAGAGAGAGACATTATGCGTTAATTTCGCGTAGTAGTTCTTGAACAGTTGGTTAAGGTAGTGGAGTGTGCGTTCATGATCGCGAGTTCGAGTCCTCCCCTTTCGTACAGATTTTTTTGCCCTTCGCAGATGCTTATCTAGCAAACGTTCGCAGCACGAACAAATACCTCACAGATGTTCTCTTCATATAGATGATTTCTTCGCACAGTCTTTGATTATTTCGGAAGAGAGGGTTAGATCAGTTGGTATGGTGCGAGAAAAACCAAAAATCAAGTCAAGGGTTCAAGTCTCATTTCTCACTCTTCTTTTTGCTGAGAAACATTCAGACAACTCGCATAAGAGCTAAGTACCCTTTCCTAGAACATTTTACTTACAACAAATAAAAGTTTTTTGATTTAATTTACAAAAAAGCGATACAATCGCAAGATTTCAAAGATTTTTTATTCGATTTAAAAAAAAACGCGATACAATCGCAGAATTACAAAGATTTCACAACCACAAAGATTTCAGAATTATAATGTATTGGAATTTCTCTTGATATTTACTTTGCTTCAAATGATATGATATTATGAGAATGAAAGATTGAATGAAAGAAATGCCAGAAATGAAAGAATGAATGAAAGAATAAAGAAACGCGAAAACTTCGCTAGAGACAATCTAAGATCCATAAAAATCTAAGATTAGAATGGGACGAACCTTTATGGCGTACACCCTAGTTCGCGAATAAAATTTCGCAAGAGGAAAATATAAGACCTAAAGTACGTCATAAAAGGAGGTTATGTTGCATGGCTCAGCGATAAGGTTACACCGCTACTGGAACCTGAGTTATGGAGATTTGGGGTCAATGAAATCCCATCCAGGAGAGGTACCTTGGATTTTCAACCTGAACTTATGATTTAGGTTGGACGACTGAGGGTCTCTTCTAAGGAGTGCAGAGCATGATCAAGGCGCCGAGGTACACGATTGAGCCAAGAGTGCCCGGGGTGTATGAAACAACCTTGGCAAGTCTTGACTATGATGCACTCGGCCCGAAGAAAACTCCACTTAGGGTGCAGTCTCGTAACCATAAGCTATATAGGAAAAAGGGATAAGAGGCTGCAAAAACAACTGGTTGTTGTCAAGACTGGATGGGAGGAGATAGTCTTGTATGGCAGAAGTACGTCTCCTTGAAGGGGCAACCCGGGGGAAGATAAGGTCGACACCCTCCATTAGGGAGCTGACAGTGTCAAAGAAGACGCAAATGTCATGAGGCTTTATGTTCGCAAGAATATTTAGGTTTGTCATATTTGTGCAACAGTTCTGAATAGGCAAAAATACTAGAGAAAAGATAAGACGAGATCAATGGGTCTATGCATGCAAGTGTATGGACGTCCTGCGATTTCGTCGCAAGAAGACAATGTCATGGGGCTTTACGTTCGCAAGAATATTTAGGCATGTCATATTGTTACATGAAAATATCCTGCAGAGGCAATAATACTAGAAGAAATTATAAGAAAATATCAATGGGTCAATACATGAAAGTGTAAATACGTCCTGCGATTTTGTCGCAAAGAAAAAAAAACGTGGCGAAATAAGACCTTTAACTAGGAAGGCAAAATAAGACCACATAAGAGAGTACGCAAATAAACTTGCGAAGATGATTATATGTAAGCAAACAAGCTTGCGAACATGTATAAAGAAATGAAATTGAGATAATGAAAATGATGCACCTTTGATATTTTGATTATATTATATTATGCGGTACTAATAGTGCAGGAATAAACAGTGGAGACAATAAAACAATGAGATACAATGAGTTAATGATGGACAAAGAATAAAAGCAAGAAAAATGAGGCACCAGCAAATGAACTTGCGAGAACAATAAATACACAAAGAGGAATACATATACTAGATACAAAGCCAGAGAAATGGAGAATGGAGGAAATTTAAATCTACATCAATTTTATCATGCAAAATGAGCTAAGTAACACAAACATTAGCTATACATTGCAATAGATAAGCATTCTCATCATACAAGCATCACATTTACATCATGCAAGCATCGCATTTCATGGAATAAACATTGCATATACATTTCATAACATAAACATTATATTCGCACAAGTATTTTACAAAACTTTACAGAATAATATCGCAGAATTATGTAGAACCATCCAGAATTTCGTAGACTCATTCAGAATTTTGCAGGATATGATTATTTCGTTCAATTATTTTGCCCAATTATAAGCAACTTGAAGAGATAATACCATTGCATGAGCATAAAACACAAGACATGGGCAAGATAAAAATGAAGAAATAACTCGCTTATTCAATATTTTCTCAAGGATTCTACCCTCATAGATAAAGAACAGGGGAAACTATGGATTACCAAGAAAACATTTTATGTTCTTTATCTTCTCGGCAAGAATCATTTCCAAAGTGGACGTTCACTGATGAATAACAAGAATCCTTACTAAAAATGGAGTAATAATTTCGCATAAATTGAGGCAATACTTACTACTCTCATTCAAGGATAGATACTTCTTGTATTTCGAGGATTAAGTACTTCTTATACTTTTTCAAGGATAATTCATACTTCGCATACTTCAAGAGATGATACTTCTTATTTACTTTGCAAAGCTTCGGAACTTCGCAAAATAATAGAGGCAAGTACGTACTTTTCAAGTCCAGTATTATTTCGCTCGTTCCTTCGTCAACAAAGATCAAAGACTACTACAACAACGTATTTTTTCTTAAAGATCACTCTTCAAGCAATATTCAAGAAAAAAGAGGCAAAATGTAGGAGCATAATCTCGCAACAACATTTTCTTAGCGTGCGAGATTCGTCCATTTCCTTACCCAGCAAGAATATAGCAATAGCCTGTGAAATTATCAAGAGCCTGCGAGAATGTAGCAGATATTGCGAGTATGTAGCAGAACCTGGGAGAACGTAGCAAAGGATCCTAAAATAGGGGGAATATGAGTTGGCATCCACTATGTAAACACCTATATAAAGAGGAGAGCATGAGAGAGAAAATGGGGGATATATATTTTTGTAACACAGAGAGAAAGAAAGACTTTATTTTTCTTTATCATCTTCTTCCCATAAAACTAAATCTAGAACTCCAAATACTTAATGGAGTCTCAATGTAACCCAAATGTAATTTCAATAATCATAGCGAAGAACCCTAACCCCGTGGATGTAGATCACATTGATCGAACCACGTAAATCTTGTGTCTTATTTATAATTTTAACACTTTAATATTTATTTTGGTTATAAAATATAAATTTAGATCTAGAAATTGTTATCATAATATGATATGGGGTGTGTTGTGGGATTTCCTGCAACTACATATAGTTTGCACTATTCTTTAGGAAAATAGGAGAGAGGGGAAATTTTAAATATTCTTACAATTATAGCCTTAAGGATAATTACTAATAAAATTTAGAAATGATTTATCTCTCAATCTATACAACGGATATTCATAAAATTTATATCATTGGAAAGCATTCGAAAACACCTATGTAAGGAATATAAACATGGATATCAAATTATACATATTTCTTATACTAATAATGATCAATTGAATTTTAGAAATATCACATTGTTTGATGGATATAGGTCATCTATTTTGAGACAAAAATTAAAACTAACGAGGTCATCTAATTCGGGACAGAGGGAGTATTACATAAACCAATTGGATCCTTAGGTTGTTTGACTTTAGGAATAAGAAAAATATAAGTTTTGTTTATTTCTGAATGCATTGATTTGGTTTGGAATAAGATTTGATTTTTTTTTTTTGATTTTTTTAAACCAAAAATATAGTTTTATTGATTATCAAAACAATTACAGAAAATGTGAAGCAGAAAAGTTAATAAGCCAAAGCAGACAACATGTCTCAGGCAACAAAAAGAGAAAAACAAAACTAAGTATCAAATGGGGAAGAGGGTTTTTCCCATGATTTTGAAGCACCCATAAATCAAACCTATAGTATATTGTATCTGGAAACTCCATCCTATACATGTTAGGTGGTCTGGTATCAAATTTTAGAGTTTGTCCCTCGCTAAGATAGACTCCCTTTTTAGCAAAGAAATCAGCAGAGAAATTGACTTCTTTGTATACATGATTGAAGTGAATGGAGTGTACCTTCCTGTAAATATTTCTCCATCTTCTCCATACAAACTAGGGGATCTTATTTTTCATGAATGCTTTTATATCAACAGTAGAGTCTGAGTTAATGGTAACCTTGGATTAAGAATCTTCGTAGCCCATTCTAAAGCACAAATAATTCACATTACCTTTGCAACAAAATTAGTGGATATCCCTAAGCCCCCACTTTCTGCTGTCAATAATTTACAAGTACAATCTCTAGACACAAATCCATATCTAGCATTTCCAGGGTTGCCTCTTGATGCACCATCACAACGTAACAGAATATTATCAGTTTTAGGAAGAGATAAAGAATATTCTATTACTCTGGAAATTTTAACTTTCCTGCAACCAATACCAAAAAAACTTTAGCACATGTAAGTCATAAGCTGAGTTGTGCATGAAACCCTTGAGTCTAACTTCACATTCATGGATCATCCTTGAAATTATCTTTTGAGCTGCTTCACTATCAGAAGTTATGTTCTCAAAAAATAATTTATTTCTAATTAACCAAATATCAACCATAATGTTAAATGTTGTAATATACCATAATTCTTGGACTACTTAGCTACTATTTTTGCAAGCATTTATAATATCCTCGAAAGATTTAGGATTTTTGAAAGCAAAAATACCTCTAATCTATTTCCAGAGAATTTTTCCATAGTCACAATCTCATAGTATGTGACTCATTAAGTCGTGATTTTTATGACAAAGGTATCATCTTGAAGCAATAATCATCCCTCTTTTTTAAACATTTTCATTAGTGCAGCAGGCTCCTCTGGTTATCTTCCACACATTGCTTGCAGTTGAAGGATGTACACAATATTTCCATATTTTTTTATACCATCTCAATATAGGTTGTTTTTTCCTTATTACATTGTAAGCACTTTGAACAGAGAATTCACCAGTTTGGGTTACATTCCATACCATTTTATCATCTTCATGAGAAAGAGTGGGTAAATATTCAATAGAGAAAAAAATTAAGCATTTCTTCAGGTATAACCCAAGTATTATTCTGAATCAAGTTATCCATTTTCATATGATACTGTTGATGAATATATTCATTATCTGGAAAAAATTTAAGTAAATTTGAATCAAGAATCCATGTATCTCTCCAGACAAAGATCTTTTTATCATTTCCAACCAGCCACCTATTTTTTTCCTTCAAAGTCCTGTAATACCTATTTAATACCAGGCCTCACTGAAGACTTTTTATAGTAAGTAATCCAACAAACAGATTGGTCTTGATATTTAGTTAAGAAATTTTTTTCCCAATCTTCATCAGAGTTAAGAATTCTCCATAAAAGCTTCATCAAAAGGGATTTGTTAACATCTTCAAGCTTCCTAATACCCAAACCCCCATCCTCCAGTGGTGCACAAACTTTATCCCAAGAGATAGTAATGAACTTTCTTTCTTCGGCATTTCCACTCTAGAGAAAATTTCTTATAATTCTTTCACTAGCTTCAATAACTTTTTTGCGCCATTTATATATACTTCTTAAAACAAATTTAATAAGAGTGATTCTAGCCAGAAAGTTTTAGAGTTTCCGAATCCAGGTGGCTAGTCTCTTCTGCAACATTTCAACAAAAGACCAAAGGTGTTCTGATTTGACCTTCCCTTGTACTAGCATAACCCTTAAATACTTCTCTGGGAAAGTAGAATTTCTCATATTCATAAACTCAGCAATCTGGTTTTTCCTAAAAACTGATGTTCCATCTACAAAACATTTTCTTTTAGTAGCACTAACTAGTTGACCAGAGGCAGTTTGGTATTCAGTTAACAAATTCTTCAGATGAACTGATGAGTTTTTACAACCATTACAGAAAATGAAAATGTCATCTGCAAAGAATAAGTATGAAGGATATATACCTTTTCTGATGACCATAGGTTGAATTTTCCCTCCCTGAATGAATTGATGAAGTTTTCTACTTAAAACATCAGCAGCATGCACATACAAAATAGGAGATAGTGGATCCCCTTGTCTTACTCCCCTTCCAACACCAAAATAGCCAATAGGACTACCATTAATCATAATAGTTATTTTAGTTATCTGAAGAAGGACCAAAATCCAGTTACATAATTTCTCAGAGTAACCATACTTATTTAAAACAGAAAATACGAAATTCCAACTAAGGGAGTCATAGGCTTTAGATATGTCCAATTTTAAACCCACATTCCCTCCTCTTCTTCTAGAATGCATTTCATTGACAAGTTCAGAGGCCAATAAGACTTGTTCATGTATGTTTCTACCTTTTATGAATGCACATTGTTGTGGAGATATTAATTTATGTATCACTTCATTCATTCTTGTAGTAATTATTTTAGTAAAAAATTTTAAACAGAAATTACTTAATCTAATGGGTCTGAATTGACTTGCCTTTTTTGTACCTTTAATTTTTGGTATGTGAACCAGAAAATTTGAATTTAAGCTAACATGGATTAACTGATTACTCCAGCAGTATTGAATAGCCTTCACTAGATCTTCACTAATAATATCCCTAGATACTCTGTAGAATATACCAGAAAATCCATCAGGGCCTGGAGATCCATCTTGATTAAGATCAAAAATTGCTTGTTTTATTTCCTCTTGTGAAGAAATATGTTCTAGTTCCAGGTTGTCTTCAAGGGATACTGCATGAGGAACTGCATCCAAGATTATCTCAGAAATGTGAACAGGTTGAGCTGCAGTTGAGCTGCAAATTTGGAACTAAAATAATTAATGAGTAGATGTCATTTTGATTAGAAATAATATTACCTGTATCATCTTCAAGTTCAGCTATAGAGTTCTTGGATTGTCTTAATTTGATAGAAGTATGAAAGAATGAAGTATTTGCATCACCAAATTTTATCCAATTGACCCTTGCTTTTTGACTTAGCATAATATAGTTTTTCAGTAACTCAATATTTAAAGGATCTTCATCAGATAAGGTATTTGTTTCAGTGACTTTGTCTTCAGCTTTTTTCAGAGTAACATGCACATTACCAAAAACCTCCCAGTGCCAAGTCTTCAAAATCTTCTTCAGTCTTTTCAATTTTTTCATAAAAATAAAAATAGGATTACCAATGATATTTTCACCCCAGGAGTCTTTTATAACTTGCAAGAAAGATGGGTGAGAGATCCAAATTTTCTGAAACTTAAAGGGAGAATTCACTGGTTTAGGAATATCCACATCAGTACCAATAAGAATACTATGATTACTTGATATTTTCATCCACTATAAAGATTTAGCCATTTAGAATTGTATAAAGCTCTATCCAGAATACAAAGAATTATTTTCCTACCACATCTTCCATTAGACCAAGAGAAATTCAATGCACTTTTAGGAGCTTATAGAAGGCTACACTGATCAATACAATCATTAAAATCATTCATAGCGGCAGAGAGAGGAATTCTACCTCCTTTTTTTTTTTTTTCATTTATTGAAGTAATGGTATTAAAATCACCTATTACCAACCAAGGTTTGTTAAGATGACTAATAATAACTAGATCATACCATAATTTTCTTATGTTAACAGTATGAACATCTGCATGAATGGCAGTAACTAAAACACCTCCAATTTCAATAGTGATACATTTCCTAGAGGAAAAAACAACAGAAGTAGTAGTTATTGAAGAATTCCAATAAATTCAAATATTAGCTTTTCTATGTTAACAAGTAGTATGAATTATTTGATAATGCATTCCAGGAAGTTTTATTCTACTTTTTGACTGAAAATAAATTTTTGGTTCTGCTATCCAAACTAAAGAAGGATTTGTTTGATTGACTAAAGCTCTAAGTTTGTCTTTGGCCTTATTTCTCTTAAGGCCTCTGACATTCCAATAGATTACTCTCATTGAGATGAGATATGGGGATGATCCCCTTTATTGTTCACGGTGTTCTGAATTTCCTTCCTTGCTTTCCTAGTAACATGAGCAACTTTTTTGGGTTTACTACGAGGCTTTTTCTTCTCAATAATTGTTTTTTTAGTAACAGGACTGTGAGCATTTTTATCAACTCCTAAAAAAAATACAGGTTGGGGAATAGTGCTACTATGAAGTAAATAAGAAGCATTGACCTCTTTAATTTCTCCATCTTCAAAACTAGAATCACTAGGTTCTTATGTTATAGAAGGATGATCAATCAATTCCATAAAAATCCCTGATACTGTCATCTGAGTTGGTTTATCAAAACAATGTATTTCTTTAACTACGCCACTAGATTCACCTTGAAAAGAAAGATTATCTGTAGAAGTACCAGTTAGTAAAGGAAAATCTTCATTAGACTTCAAATTTTTGTTAAACTCAACATTATTATCTTGCAAAACATGGAATCTTCCTGAAGAAATATCTCTCTGATGTAAAATAGAAGGAGTTCAAAATTCTCTTGTCCTCATCATTTCTATTAGTATCTTCAAAATGTTCAATAATTTTTTCTGTATCACTTCCACAAATATCAAAACCAATGGTTGGAGCATGTACTTTTTTTGGTCTCCAAAACTTTTTTGGTTTAGTCACCAACACCCAAGGAGATGAGAAATGATCATTGACCTTCCTTTTTGATCTACATTCAGCTATAAAATGACCCACAGACTTGCAGTAATTACAAAATTTAGGTAGTTTAGGAATTTGCACAGGATGCTCAAATTTTCCATACTTTGGATTTACCCAAATCTTGCTTGGAATGAACTTAGATAAATCAATCTCTATTAGAACACTAGCATAATAACCAATTGATATTTTCAAAGTAGTTTCATCTACTTTTACAGGTCTTCCTAAAGTTTTATCCATGTTCATTATAATCTTCTCCTTCCAATATTCAATACTCAACCCAGGAAAATAACCCCAAACAAAAATTGTTGAAGATTTTTTAGTCGGGATTAAAATTTGGTTTCCAAGCTCTGAGACTCAAATATTGAGATTCAACAATCCAAGCTTCCTTCCATATATAATTCATATCTTCTTCATTATTAAGCTTAATTATAATAATTATAAAGAAACCCTTACCAAGAGGAATAATTTGAAGGTTACCTTTTATTTGTCATTGTTGTTTCAAAGAAACAACCGCATCATCTAGCTTCAATTTAACCAAATCCAGCCGACCATCAGATTGAATCTCCATTCATCAAAGCTTTCATCGATCACATCATATGGAATAAACAATGAAGGGGAAGAAAAATATTTCTCACCATCAACATAGGAAAAACTAAAATCAGAAGTTACAAAATTGGATCTAGATTCAGATCCTTCCATTGAGTTTTTGATTTTTCCAACAGATTGTAAGAAATTAATGGTCGTAAATAACATAAATTCAACACCCATCATCGCAACTGTTGATAGGTGTCTAAAACACCTTATTTTATATTTAGTATTTATGCTTTCTTTGCTATTTTTCGTGTGAATTATGTAACTTATGTTCGCTTTTGAGTTTCATAGGTATTTCAGAGTCATTGGAGCAAAAGGAAGTGAAACTCGTATTAAATCCTGGAAGGCACCAAAATTGAATGAGGCACGCTTAAAGCTCATGGCAATGGATTGGCTAATCACAGGTCGGCCGTCGTCAGTGGTGGTACCGGAGGTGAAGATTATTCTCTAAATACTGCCTTTCGAGGAATGCCACAACTGCATTTACAAGAAAAGATGGGTTGCATTTACAAAGCCTGTGTTGGTTGCGTTCTTGCTGAAGGGAAATTAGGTCTCTTTTTAGACCAGTTTGAGAGACTAATAGCAAGCCGAGAAGAGGAGTTCACTCGTTGCTCCTCCCAGACTCGTTGTTGTTCTAGCCATGTCTCTGGTGGATGTTAACCAAGGATGGAATGCTCGTGTAGCTATTCAACAACGACCAGCTATGTTGATCGAGTTTTGGTAAAGAGTTAGGCGAGAAATCAGTGGGAAGAAGATGAAGCTGGTGGTATCAGATTTTGGCAAGTTCTGAAGAATATAAGAGAAGATAATGGGGCCGCTGTTGATGATGATAACTAAACATGGAGATTATGAATGTTCACTGCTGTATGAATGATGGGTGTATGTTGAATTCGAAATTGAATCTTAAAGGAGAGATCATAGAACAGAAAAATGGTTATCTCCACATTACCAGTTTCTGGCACACAAGATGTTCAATAAAAGGCCTGAGTGGCTGGCCAGTTTCCTTGCAGCTGCTGTGCTCACTGAACGGAGTTTTTTGCTGCAAGTTAGCTAAATGTTTGTGAGTCTGTGATAAGGGTCATTATAGGGTTGCAGAGGAGAAAAGGGGATCTGTTGATGCTTAAGTTCAGATGAGGAATTTGGTGATTTTGTTGGTTGTTGCTCAGATGGGAACTAGTGGTTAATGGGATTTGAATTGAAGAATTGAATCTGAGAAGCTGAAATCGAATGGGTTCTGGTAGTGCTGAAATGGGTTTTGGAGGAATAATTGATATTAGGGTTTGAAACTGAAATGAGGGGGTAGAAGTTGTTCTTGATGCTAATGAAAGGGTTATGCTGATTCACAGAGAAGTACAAAATGGGTATCAATTGGTCTGTGTTTGGCAGAAGAGATGGCTCGAGATATTAGTTGAGAAACGGTTGGAAGAAGAATTTGATGTTGAGGAGATGTATATGTTGGAAATGTTGATTCTGTGAAGCAATAGAGGAAATGGTGAATGAGGTATGAGCCAGAGCTACTGTAATGATTTGGGTGGATTGTGAATGTATGGGAATGATATTGCAGGGAAATGAATGCTGATATGTTGTGGATTGAATGAGCTATGGAATGGGGATCGATTTGCTGTGGTGAACAAGACCATATTATTGCCGCAAATTACTTGGTGTTCTGGTGGTTATGGATGGGTTTTGTTCTCATTCAAGACAGAGCTGAGAAGCTGAAATTGGTCTGTGTATGAATTGCAGGTAAAGGGTTGTGCAGGCATGATAATATAGGTGTTGCTGCCTTGAGCTAATATATCCATAGTTTTTGGTGCTGGGATAGTGGACTGGGTTGTCAGTGATATGCATTGAAATTGCAGTGGTGATATATGATGGAGAATGAGGATATGTGTGATGTCGTCCAGTTGAGCTCGAGCCAGACAAATTCAGGGAAGGTGATTCAGAATGATGCAGTATATGATGCTAAGAGCTACAAGGAGAGCTGATTGCTGCTCTTGCCGCTATAGTTTGGTGGTAGTTCTGATGTGTTCATAGTCAGTGAGATTTACAGGGACAGAATGGCAAGAAACCAAGACTGCAGAAATTATGCGAAAAGTGAGCTAAAATGGTGAGCCGGTGGTACTAGCTCGGGATGCCGGATTTCAGAAGTTAAAGTGTGAATAGCAATATTTCAGTGAATCGCGAAGGGGGTATGAGTCGAATGGAAGATTTGGCGGCCGGATATATGAGCTACATGGCACGCTTTTGGGTGCGTTTTCGCAAGAAATGTGAAGTTGGGTTAGATGGTTTTTGTGAATGTTTGAACATAGAGAAGGAGAGAAGAGTTGCAGGAAGTGCATATTTGCCTGGTGACAGTTTCATATGGCAAAAGTGGCCTGAGATAATTTTCCGGCGACCGGATTCCGATGACCGGATTCCGATGATGACATCAGCAATCCGGCGGCCCCGTTTTGGACCCAAATTTTCCAGAGACTTATTTTCACTCATGGGCTTGGTGGACGAATTTGAGATAGGTTTTGAGAAAACTTGACCTACTTTTGAGTATCCTTTTGGGAGAAACATATAAAAGAGAAAATATTTTATCTTATATCTTATCTTCTACTTTTGTTCTAGGGTTTAGAAACATGATAGGTTTTCTCTTCCTTCTTGTTATGAACTCCTATGCCATGAGTAACTAAGTTTTTTATTATTGGTTAAAGATGTAGTTGGATTTTGGAAAACAAGTTTTGATCTTTATGAGTTAGTTTTCTCTCAATACCATCGTTCACTTTCTATTGATTATAATGATTGCATGATTGATGTATTGCAATATGATTGAATGTTTGTTTAGTTGAGTCTAGAATTTATTGAACATATCTATAGCTATTTTAGGGTTTTCATCGAGCGATAACCTTGAATACGAGTAGCATGATATGATTATTGTTTGTAGTGATACATTCCTGTAATCATATGTATACTTTGACCTTTGTCCGAATTGTCATACGTAATGTGTGATAATTGCATTGATTAGCCTATTTCTGGAATTTAATGCTCCTAGGAATTGAACTTAATTAGCGCAAGGCGTTAGGTTATTCTTTAGGTAGAATTCACATACGCAGCTCTAATGTGTGTGTTGGTGACTTTGAAAATTTACGGAGTATTCTTGCAATAAGGTATTCTAGGGCTTTTGATGATAGCGAGATTAAATACGAACTCTATTCATATATTCAAAAACTTGTTTACAATTGAAGATGAAACCTTTACCCAATATTTTCTCGTCCTTGATTTGTTTACTTTTCTTTGTCTTGCTTTTATTTTATTTTAGTATATAAAAATCAGAAAAACCCCCGGTGTTATATATAGGAAACCGAAACATCTTGACAACCTAGTCCTCTCTGTGGGATCGATCCTTTATTTCCCTTGCTATATTTATATTTTGAGTAGTAAGAAAGTGTAATTTATTTTTGACGCATACGATAGCGATCAACTGTAAGAGAAATACTTGAAATTAATAAAGTGCAAACACCAGAAATCGAGAAAAAAACTGAAGAAATTTTACCGAGTCGGTCGCCGGTTTAGATTCCGATTCGCAAAGCTCAAATTCCACCTTTATACTATCTCAATTATTTTGGAAGAATTTTTGAATTGTTAAGATAACTTGAGATCCTACGATCTCCCAATTATGTTTAAAAATGCTACTGGAAAGCCATCTGGACTAGGGGATTTATTAGGTTTTTCTTTTTCTTTCAGGTATCCTAAAATTTCTTCTTTGGTTGGAATTACAGTAATAATATAATTCTAATCTCTGTTATACTAGGGGTTGTGTTAGAAAACATAGCCTCTTATTGTGGTTGGTTATAGTAGACCGGTCGGTCAAGCATCCTAGTAATAATGCCCCAAGATGGCGCAAGATCTGCAAGTTTGCCAAGGCCAAAAATGCGTGGCGTATTTAGAGTTGCATATTAGGCTAAGGCATAGGCCAATCAGGGTTTGTACATGGCCAATGATGTGAGGGTAGCATCATTAAGTGTCAAAAGAGTTTGGCACATATCTTGCGTGCATGAGGCATGCAGGGCTGCAAGCAATACTTGCACTAGCACACTTGCATCATTGGGGGAATGATGCACAACATTGATGGTCGTACTTTGGATGGGTAAGGTATCATGGAGCAACAAAGCTAGATGACATGTGCCAGACACATGTACTTGACAGTTACAAATTGGTTACTCGAGTTGGTGTTTTCTTTATGCTTTCTAAAAGGCTAGTAACTGCCTCTAAATCTTTACGAAAGAAGTTAGGACATTTGGCATGGTTGGCCAACTGCCTTGTAAAGTGAATCTATAACTTCTAGGCAGTTATTTTTGTATAGATTTTATAATGATTTAAAAGCCTGATCTTATGATGAGTTGGGTGTCCTAAATAAGAAGAGTTTGTGTAACTCTAAGTGTGTAGTAATAATAAGACTTCGGCCAAGATCAAAACTAAGTTTTTTTGGTACATTTATCTCTTTATTTGGCTTTTTGTTTTATGCATCAAGTGGAGTGTGTTTGTTGGTTTGTTGGATGGAATTGATTGTGAGAAGAACCTCTGTTTAGTATGGGCTGAATAGAGTTTTAGCCGAGAAGTAGAGAAATTGGCTAAGGGCGAATTAGCTGAGGTAGTATTGTGGAGTATAGTGTGCTGTCAAGGTTGGTTGTTGCATTTAGATAGTTTTAACCTATGAAAATTAGGGTATCAGAGCCCAGTTAAGGGTCTCTGTTCACGTTGGAATATAGAAGGTTGATTGAGTTTGTTGTTGTTCTTGAAGTTGGTTGTAAATTGTATTTCAAGTGAATGATCCACACTAAGAGTACAAGGCCTAGAAAGGATGGGATGAAGATCGGTCCAAAATTTAACATTAAAGGTATGTGAACCCTATATCCAAGAATCATTGCTTGCTGATCAGACACGAAGAATGTCTTTGTAACAACTTTATGAGGGTGTGTTGATGGTGGTTTTTAGTTCATGGTCAAAATTGTAAAACCTTGCGTTTAATGCGCTTTCATCCTGCAAAGGAACAAAAGCCATTTGAAATAGATGGATGTTCTTACTTATATGTGTATTGAGTAATTCGACACATTTATGAAATTTATCAAAATGGTGCATCAATCCCAGATATTATATAAAATTCAACATATTGCATTAGTAATTAATGCATTGACTTGCTTGGTATTTTCCTATGATATGTTCTCAGAAGAACTCTCATTATTGACATGACATGACGATGGAGTGTTCACTCTCAACAGAGTAGCATGAATCTACCGAAGTGCCAGTATTGAGATCCGTATAAAAATACCCACACGGGCTACATCACTCCCTGACAAAGAGAATCTCATATCAATGTGTTTTTATGTCAGCTCGGTCGCGCTTGAATTCCTTAAGGAAAATCTAGACTGTTAATATCAGTCTCAGAAACGATCATGACCACACAATTTGGCCACATAATTCAACAAGCCTAGACCACTCCTGGCAGAACTGGGTAATTACTGCATTGACCGCCTGTGGGACCACCAATGTCCCAACCATACTTTTCTTTAACACGTACCAGTGTTGTCGAATGCTAACCCTAAATAGGGTGATCGGGTTATTAAAGGAAGCTCGAACGAGCTATACTTTTCAAAACAGTCTCAGAAACATCAAGAACATCCAACTTTTCCAGCCTGGTTGGACAGCTTGGATCCTCCTACGATCGGTTCAGGAAGTGCTAACATAATCATTTGCGGGCCCACTAGTGCCCTAGTCGATCGACTTGCATGCTGCAAACCTACAGTTCTCAATCACCTACCCAAACATAGGCGTTCACATTGCATAAAATAGATCAGACGAATTGGGACCGACAAAGGCGGTCTCAAAACGCATAATGTTCGTCCAACTTAACCAGCCTGGTTGTACGGCTTAGATCGTATCTTGAGCGATTAAAGAAGAGGGGATGTGTGCACCAGCGACCCAACCACACCCATGTTTGATAGACTTGCTCACGACAAGCCAAGAACATGTAGAATCGTTCGCCCAAAGTAGGGTGAACGCGCTTCTTTAAACAACCCTAAAATCACTTTGCGACATTGAACAACTGCCGCAAATCGATCACGGCCATCCAACTTCGCCATCTAAATTGAGTGGCTTAGATTTAATTTTAGGTAGCCCAGGAGATGTCAATATGCTCATCAGCAACCCACCTCTACACATGGCCGACCGGCCTTTTCGAACTGGGGCTCGATGTCCCGGAATGCTCTCCCAAAGAGGGGTTGGTTGTGTAGCTTCAATCCCTAAAAAATGATGGGCGGCAGCGTTTAACTTCCTTAAATCATCTTGTCCGACCAACTTAGCTAGCTTGGTCGGATGGTTTAGATCAAATTCTAGATGGTCAGGAGGGTGACGCCATGATCACCAGCTACCCCTCCTCCAAGAACAGTGATCGGCCAAGCAATGGCGTGTCCTTAGAGTCACCAAAAGATCAACCAAAGGTGGTCAATCATGCTACCTTCTTTAAGATGCTTAATCTGCAACTTACTCAATCAAGCTCTAAAACAATGATGATTCATACACATCGATTAATTTGAGCTGCTTAAAAGCGATGCTTCACATGCATCGAACACATACGATATTTTATGTCGGCCTCATAAACAACTTAGTTGTTTCACATGATAGCGCCATATGATATTCTTTGCGGCAGGTCCCACGACTTGACCCACTCACTCGATACATCGAACATGTCACAAACTGGGGGATACTTACCGGGGTATTGGTCTGGAGTTTTACAGCGCACGGAGCGCAACGTGCCCATTACGAGAACATGTCAGGAAGAGATGGAGGATTAATGGTGATGAGGGAAGTTGGCAAAGGCGTGATCGCGTGACAATCACCATCCCTACACAACCCCACTACTCCATCACTTAACTTCCTCCACTTCCTACGAGATGAGGATTGCGCTCAAATGACTTGTATAAATAGGTTCTTCGACCTATTTCCATAAAACACAGAAAAAATCAAGTTGTTGTTATCAACGTATCCAGAAAACATCCAGAACTGATAGCTTACATTGTGCAAGCCAGTTCAACATTCTGATACAAGTCATAAACAACCAACACCTTCATAATCTCAACACCTTCTTCACTTTCCTCCCTAAGATCAACCCCATCTCCTTCACTTTGTGACCGAAGCAAGTATGGAATGGCCATTTCTTGTGAAAAATCGGGGTCTAACAACACCACTCAATATTTTGATTAGCAATATGTATGTACAACTCCGAGTTGTTTTCTAGAGAATCAACAAGACTCAATCAATAGAAAATATCTCAAGGAGTTATTATCTCAATCTCTCAATTTTATTTACTCAAGCAAATATGATACGCGAGTCTAATCAAAGAGAGATAACTTGGATGGTACCAAAGACCAATATCCAAGTGCCAATCAATTTAAATCAACAACCAAAATGGTCAGATATTCTAATTGATTGAACAACGCACAACCTGTATTATTTCAATTATATAAAAATATAATGCGAAAAATAAATAACACAGACACCAGAATTTTGTTAACGAGGAAACCGCAAATGCAGAAAAACCCTGGGACCTAGTCCATATTAAACATACACTGTATTAAGACGATATAGACACTATCCTACTACCAATTAACTTCGGTCTGGACTGTAGTTGAACCCAAAACAATCCCACACTGATCCAAGGTACAGTTATGCTCCTACGCCTATGATCCCAGCAGGATACTACGCACTTGATTCCCTTAGATGATCTCACCCACAACCAAGAGTTGCTATGACCCAAAGTCGAAGACTTTAATAAACAAATCTGTCTCACACAGAAAAGTCTACAGGTAATAGATAAATTCGTCTCCCACGAATAAACCCACAAGTTTTGTTCCGTCTTTTGATAAATCAAGGTGAACATGAACCAATCGATAAAACCAGACTTATATTCCCGAAGAACATCTCAGTTTCATCAATCACCTCACAATAAACTTAATCGAAGCAGCGAAGAAGAATATTGAGGAATCACAAACAATGAGACGAAGATGTTTGTGACTACTTTTATCTTGCCTATCGGATATAGAATCTCAAGCCAATTATTACAATTGTACTCGTACGATAGAAAGAGCAAGATCAGATCACACAACTACGATAAAAATGGTATCGGTCTGGCTTCATTATTCCAATGAAGTCTTTAAGTCGTTAACCCGAGTTCAGAGAGAAAACTCAAGGGTTAATAGAGATCGTCTCTAGCTTAGAGAAAACTAGTATCACACAAGAAAGGTGTGTGGGGATTAGTTTTTCCAATAGCTAGAGTTGTCCTTATATAGTCTTCAAATCAGGGTTTGCAATCAATGTTATCTTAGTAACAAAGCATTCAATATTCATCATTAGATGAAAACCTGATTAGATACAAGCTAATATTCCTCAACCGTTAGATCGAAAACTTAGCTTGCCATACACACGTGTACTTGACGATTTTGGGTCTGTGTAATCGTACCCAAACGTGTACAATGGTTGGTTCAACAACTAGTTAACCAAAAGGTTATCCAAATGATAACTTCCATATCAACCATGTTCTTCTTCACCATAACTAGTCCAAATGACTCAAATGAACTAGTTAGAGAGTTTTTCAATTGCTATGAGATCTCAAGTACTACAAGAGACACAATTGAATCAAAAACGATGTGATTCACTCGAATCATTAATAATGAACTATAAAGTCACGGTTTGCAAAAGCATCCCTTAGTAATATAGAATAAGTTCACGAACAACGTTTTCAGACATAACCTCTTGAGTTCGCGGACTCAAGCTAACCGGTTGAAGTGATAAACTCTAGCAGAAATTCTCGGGTTCGAGAGCTTCCGTCAGTTCGCGAACTGGGTTCGCGGACTGCACATGAGCTACAACTCCAACATAAATTCTCGGGTTCGAGAACTACACCAGTTCGCGGACTGAGTTGATGCTCACATTCTGGTTCCACTTTATCAACAAAGTTCGCAAACTTCGGTTCAAGTGCTAAGGACTTATACATATATGTGTTTCCACAACAATATTTATATCCCCCAATGGTTATATAGTATAAACTCTCATTTCAATCATTGAAACATGCTCAGAGGGAATTATATAGTTGTTATTCACAAACTATTTTTTGTCAGAACATTTTCCAAGAAGATTGAAACTTAACATGACTTTTGTCACTAGGAAAAGATGAACTTGGCTAAAGCGAAAGATTTACCAACACCCATTTCGAGATATAGATAAGCGAGATATACTCAGCTCGAAATTTCACATGTGCATATTCTTAGTCTATACAGTAAAACGACTTTTGTCTCAAAGATAGGAGATAGAGTAGATAGACTTTTGAGTGATAGATAAGTTCAAGTCTCCACATACCTTTTAGTCGATGAAGATTCACTAGTTCCTTGAGTAGTCCTTCATCTTGTATGATGATTGCCATGGAGTCTTGAGCTCAACTACACTTTCTATCCTAGTCCGAGATCTTAACTATAGTAGACTAGAAATCAAGACTTTATAGTTTTGATCACTAACATTGACAAACATGCTTGAGATAGCAATGCATGCGAGTTTGACCGAGCAATACTCTAACATCTTGGTTTAGGTCAGAATTATACAGATTGATCTCTCGAATCTAAAGTACTCCCGTGCAGTGCATTTGTTTAGGGTTTAGATTCATTTTTCATTCACACACACTCAAATTTACCAAAAACCAGTAGAAACAGTTTTCACCCCTAAACAATTGGCGACCACAGTGGGAGATTAACCTCTCGGTTGCAAGATCAATTTTCAATTTCATTTTCTCAAAATTCAAAATGGTGGATCTTAGGTCTGGATCGGCGACCAATTCCGGTGGAACTAGCACTGACAACACTCTCGGCGTAGATGTCCATGTCAGTGGCGCTATCGTACATCCTTTCAATACGATCAATGCGTCTTTTGGAACTATATCCTCTACTACCAATACCATCGGAGCAGGGGATATTCCCTCGGTAACACCTCCCATCACCAGAACCAGAGCATCCTTAAACCCCAATATGTATTCAAGTGTAACGCCTCCAGTCGTCACCAGAATAACTGCTACTCCCCCGTCAGGACGAGGGGCTAGAGGAATCAGAGGAGGACAACCCCCTATCACCATTGTTGATTTGATGAAGAGGCAAGAAATTCTCATTAAGCCTCAGACAGACATGGCTTCGAATTAGAAAGAGGTACTTACATTCCTCAAGACGCTAACAGAACGAATACCGCAAGAACCGCGTCATCCCATGGGACCTATAAGAAGTACCTTCGACACTATTGGCGCAAGCACTTCAGCAGGTCATGCATTCATAGATGAGGAAGTTCGTGTTGCTCATGAACGCCCATGGGAAAGGAACCTGCCATCCAACTTCATCACTCGTGAGGATCTAGAATAACTTCTCCAAAATCGAGGCATGGAAAACCCGACGGACCCGCACCAGCACCGACCTTCATATCCTCCTGATGTGTAGAGAGTTCCCCTACCGAGAGGATATTCCTCTCCTCGGTTTTCCCTTTATGATAGTATCGGTAACACTCACGAACATATTTATCATTTTCTGGAATCTTTGGGAGAACACGAATACAATCACGTCCTCCGCCTGAAATAGTTCTCGAAGTCGCTTACCGGAAGAGCATACACCTAGTATAACAACATCGTACCAAACAACATATCAAACTGGTGTAAGATGGTCACTGTTTTTTACAAAAAGTATTTCTTTGTATCCGAGCAAATCACTTTCTCAGACTTGGGAAGAATGTTTCAGCTAAACAACGAGAATCCGAACGATTACGTCAATAGATTCAAAATCCAAGATTTAGATTGTCATGATCCAAACGTGACCGAACAACAATTGGTAGAGTCGTGCGTTAATGGTATGGTTCCCATCTATCATGCTTTACTGGAAAACCTGCGCTTCCAGACGTTCCCCGAACTTCATGAAGCTGCTAAGCGATCGGCTACGACCGCACCATTGTTTTTAGAAAGAACCAGACCGGCCAGGGGTGAGGATGCACGCGAAGCTCAAGGGAATAGGCGTCTTATCAATAAGTAATACAACACTAGTCCTTCGGTAAGCGTGGTAGGCGAAGAAAGGAAAAGGAAATCTCCAGCAGCGGAGCAATAACCTAAACGCACAACACCAGCGCAGGTAACCCCATCTCGGAAAGCCACGACTAAAACTCCTAAAGTTGGAGATGCTCCAGACTTCCCATTTCTAATAGATGAGGTTATTGAACTCCTGGAAGAATGGATTCAATATGATGTAATCAAGATACCTCCTCTTAGACGTCCGCCAACTGAATAAGAGATGGTGAATCCCAAATATTGTCGTTATCACAGGTTCGTCAATCACCCAACCAGTGACTGCAACAAGCTGAAGAGCATTTTCAAAAAGAAGGTGGATGCATGAGAACTTCAACTAGGAAACGAGGGAGTCAACAGGGACCCCCTTCCTGTCAGGAGTTGCATGAATTATGGGGACTCTGTTCACAAGACTGTGCATTCTATGATGGAACGATTGTGTAAAATTCTGTATTTCTTTAAGATACAATGTCAAGATATATTTGGGGCTCTTAACCGTGTCGTATCAGGCAAGCGTTTGTTTCCAGTAGAGGAAGTTTCTCATGAACCTCAATCCTTCCTAGGAAATGTGAGATGTAATTGGGGACTCCTAACCGTCGCTCGCTTGAAGAATGTCGAGTTCGACAACGTGCTGATTGATGTAGCATCTAATTTCAACATTGTCATCGTCAAGGCACTAAAAGTTGTAAAGATTTCGAAGAAGGAAGTTGTTCATTGCCCAGCCATAATTAAAAATTCTGAAGAAGAGTCTGGAGATGCATGCGGGTATATCAACCTCGAAATCAAGATAGGAAACACTCTAACACGTGGTAGGTTTCATATTGTGAAAGACTACCTGAATTATAATATGATTCTGCGTTCGTGGGTGCATAACAACAAAGAAAATCTAGGAGTGTGTCCTTTTCCAAAGTCAATACCTGAAAGGATTTCCAATAAGCCGACTAACACAGAAGATTATTTGTTGACGTATCAACAACTTGCCAATGTGACGCAATTACCTGGAGAAATCCCATCAGCATACATTCCAAGATTTCGAACCCAAGTAAGTCTTATTGAACAACCCTTTTTATAACCAGTCACTCCTCCTTCCGCTAAGGCTCAGAGACTCGCTCCTATCAACAACACATCCGCTATTAGGAGATGTGAATGGGATGTTGGTCCTTTCAAATGCTTTGTTAAAAGTTTAGATGTTATCTTGGTCAAAGATGGCAACCCCAAGGATCAAGTAGTTGTACAACGATCAAACCCATTTCAAATTGGAAATCTGGGGAGGAAGGCGACCGCATTTCAAGTTGGGGATGTGATAGTGAAAATGGCCGCTCAGTCTGATTCACCTACAGAAAGGGAAGATAAGCAATACCTGGTGGCAGATGTTATCTTAAGCGGTTACTGCAAGCTCATCAATACGGACAAATTGGAAGGCGTGACGATTCACTCACAATGGCTCGAACCATGCAGTACCTAAAACGATGTGCTACCATTTTCTCCAGCGTCCTCTATACCAAAAATGATGTGTTATCTTTTCTTCCAGCGTTTTCCATAGTATTTTTTCCAAACAATTTCCCCTTTCATGCAATATTTGTAATTCCTCCAAAAATGATTGCACTATTTGCATTCACAATTATTAGGGTTCTGATTTGTCGATTAATTAAAATATTATTCTCTTTTAGAAATTTCTTTACCCCTAATCATGACACAATGCCTTGAACCAGCTTAAGCCTTCATTACTACCCTTTAGTCCAAACCAAAAAAAATAAACAAAGAAAAACATCTTTATATCTTTCGAGAAACATTGGATGCCTACATACAGGAAGAAAATGGCAAAGGGGATTCATGTGATTATTAGGGTAAGCACTTGGGATAATGATCTACTCCAACAATGAAGCATCATCACCACAATGGGATTTGCGAAACTCTTGCCTACCGAAAAACAGGTTCGTGGTTAATCTCTGGTTTCTATTATTACGTCCTCCTTCGTTGTTTGGGATTTGAGCAATCATCATGAAGTATACATAAAATGCATCACTGGTTATATGCGTGAATTGATGAAATGGAGAGATTCTGATTATGACTCTACTGGAGAGCGTCACAATTGGGTCTCAAGATAATGTGAATAAAAGAACCATTGTTTAAATAAATCTAAACACAGTCGCCGCTGAGCATAAAAGAAATGCCTACAAACTATGAAAGAACCTTCATGTAAGGACCCTCAAGCTCGTCAACGCTATTAGACTAGTCAAGAGACGTCTTAGTTGTTAATTACTCGATTAGTTTAACACGAACGTTAACTAATAGAAATTAATCTAACAACGATCTAGATACGAAAATAGTATCGTTAGGTAGATCTCTAAAAGTTATGCAGAATGGACTACTCGAACTTGTCAATCGAGTATCAGACGAGTAAGATATCATCGAAACTGTGAGAAGGGAAAAATAGTCATTTAGGTATTTTAACCGACATGGGCTCCCCATATCATTTTGTATAGTACCTTTATCATTTGTAGCTGACCTTATCACCAGAAACGTGTCAAACAAAAGAAGGTTTCTCTTATTCGCTCTTTTTTTCTTCTTCTTCTTCTTCTTCTATTCTCTTCTTCTTCTTCTTCTTTCTGCTTCTCTTCTTTCTGTTCTTCTCCGTCGATGATTCTAAGAAAGGATTTTGTGAGATTGAGATCAAAAACTAAGGGGAATCATTAATTGTTCTGATTGATGGATACGTTGATATTAATTAAGCTCGGGAGAAAAGGGAGATGATGGAACTGAATCGAATTAGGGTTTTCAGAGTTGATTTCTATTTGGAAGGAATTAATGAGCATGTGTGTTGATATTAGATGAAGAATCAAGGGTGTTTATCTAATTAGTATTCTGAAGATGTTGTTGAGGATGAACTGGATAATTAGGATTTGTAGTAATTTCTGGAAGAAGAATTAGAAGATGAAACTGATATTTAGGGGATTGAATTAGCAGGGCTTTTGGTCTTAATTGAAGCATAGTCATATGTATTGAGATTCTTAAATCAGAAATTAGGGTTCTTATTAGATTTGAATTTAAGGTTCATGTATTGAACTGTTGTTGGAGAATAAGAGGTTGAAGACAAGTCTAATGTAAATTCTTCGTCCTAAATTGAGTTGGATTGAATTTCATTATTGGGAGTTATGAAGCTGTTTTAGGAAATAATCGAAGAATTAGGGTTTTGAGATTGATGTTGAGTGCATGTTTAAATTGATAATTGATTCGGGTTGTTGTTAAAAGGAGATTTGAGATGGGTTTGTTGATATGAAGATTTAGGTTGTTGTTTTGGGCTTGAATTAGAATTTAAGTTTTTTATGAGAATAAGTATTTGAGATGAGGATTGTGAGATGAAGGCTAGGGCTCGATTCTGTTAACAAGAAGGTGGTGGAGCTATTATTGGTGTTGATTCAAGACTCAGGAGAAAATTGTAAGTTGAATTTGAATTTCTGAGGTTAATTCTGAATTGTTTAGAAAACTGATTTGATTCGGTTATTTGTTGATGAGTTGGTGTTTATGTTGAGACAAAAATAATGATATAAAGTTGGTTATATCTTCTTTGTGAATTTGAACTGAACAATGATTAGAGTATGAAGTTAAAAGTGAAATGGCGAATATGTTGTGAGCTGAATGAATGTAATTGTTTATACAGTAGTGAATTGGAAGTTCAATAGAGGATGAAGATTGATTGAGTTGATGACATGTTGCTGAATTGAATCAAGGTAAAGAGAAGTTTGATTTCAATTGCTTCAACAAGATTAAATTGAGGTAATTTTTCTTCTTAAATTGAACTGGTAGAGTTTTGTTTTCTTTTGCTGGGTTTTATTGTTGATGGAGTTGGGAATTGAATGGGTTATGAGATGGATATGTGGTTGTGATTTTGGGATGTGTTATAATGATGTAGGGGATGGTTGAAGACCATTAGAGGAATGTTGTTTAGATTATAGCGGTGTATGAAGTTGTTACAGTTTGGATTTGAACTCCAACTGGTGGTTGTGAATTTAAGGCAGGTGGTATGAGATGTAGTTATGTTTTGCTCAACTGATAATGAGAAGTAGATGATTGAACTGAGTTATTCTCTACAGTCAAGGCAATGTCAGAAGTGGAATTTACAGTTGTAACTATTTAAGTTGCGGACCTCCAGTTTAAATGTGTGGTCTTGCAGGAATGAAGGTTAGATGAATGTATGAGTTGAATATCTCTAGGGGAAAGCTTGTAACTGCTATTGCAGGTAAACTTAGTATGCTTTTGTAATTGGAATTCAAAGTTTATTTTAGAATGAATGAATTAATGTTGTTATGTTAAATGGAAGTTAAGAATGCAAGTTTTTCTGGTTGAAGTGAATCTGTAATAGAAGTTTAGCTTAGGCTTTTGCCTATTAGTCACCCCAGTCAGATATCTGACTGATTTAACCTTAGCTGACTCATTTATCTGAATGAGTTAAGTGAACCTTGTTGAACCTGGGATAACTCACCGATTTTCCTAATTGACTCAAAGGACCTTGACCGAGTTAGACTATTGACCCGACCTGACTTTGACCCTTTGACCGTTAGTTTGACTGTTAATCGACCTAGTAGACCAGGCCTTGTGTAATTGGCTTATTTAGTGGACTTGGGCTTAGATGGACTTGTTTAATTCTTGTGTGAGCCACTTTGGCTAGACTCTTAGAGCACTTCTTTGATTAATAGTTAATTATTAACAACGATCGATTCAAGGATGAACCAGTGGATCATGGATCGCGAGGTAAGTGTAGCTTGTCATCGAAAGAGGTGGGAATGCATTTGACTCTTTTGTAATTATTATTGTTTTTTTATAAAAGTTTATGCTTAAAAAACTCATGCATTTTCTGTCCGTGCATTCCATGCTTTGTTTAAAATGCATTATGATAATCCTGTTAATTCTGTGAATCTTTCCACGATTTGGAAAGGACTTGTAATGTGTTGTTGTCAATATGAATTGTTATGGGAAACGAGAATTTCGACTTTTGGTATATAGGATATGCTCCTTCACATTTATACCTACTTTAATTCAGCTTTTATTGTTTAGAGTTGGTCACCATGGTCTTGGTGGCATCCATAGCTAAATAGGTGTGAATTGCCGGTTAGGAATTTACAACCATATTAGTACATTGTTTGAACGAAGGAGTTTGTTCCATATACATGTATGATTATTTTCAGTGACTTAGTCAATGTTTAATGTTTCGGAAAAACATGTATTGTTTTCCAACTCTTGCCTATGATTACTTAGAAGTTAAATGTTAATTATTCCCACTTCAGTTTCTGTGACAGATCAGAGTTGCGCAACGAAAGCTTCAAGGGTTGAGTTCGTTAGTTGATTATATTATGATAAGTTTATTATGTTGTATATTCTATTTGTAAACCAAATGACTATTTTATATGTATCATTGGAGAGGAGTTCTTGTATATATATTTCTGAGCGGGGTTAGCTTTGGGTTAAGTTTTTGTAGCAGATTTCTTAATTGAAAGTTTAAGTGTTTAATTTGGATTCTTAGTGCCTCTGTTTTTAGTTAATTTCTTGGATTAGTCAGCTGATATCTTAGGGGGCGCTACAAAGTTGGTATCAGAGCTTACTATTAGATATTATATGGGAGAAAATAGGAATAGCCAGTGCCAGTTATTGAACTAGATTGGTTTAGAACTGGGTTGGGTTGTGAGATAAATCTTAATCACTAAAAGCTATTAATAATTAAAAGAATTATTTGATTGATTGATTTGCTTGTTTGATTGTATAATGAAGTAAAAATTGTAGAGGACACCAATAAATTGAGCTAATAAGAATTTCAGAATAATTAATCTAAAAAGTATTAACACGTAGACAATCTAATACTATAAAAATAGTGAGATTAGTATTATTGATAGATCTTGTAAATCACATGGAAATTTATTGAACACCTGATTTATATGTAGAATCAACAAATTATAATTACATAAATGTTAATAATATTTTTGGACTTAATAATATTTGTAAGAGTAGTTAGAATAATATTTCAACCATCAATGTTAACACTAAAATATTATTATAACAGTAACTATAAATGATAATAAAACTAATGAAAATTTTAATAAAATTTGTTAGCATTTATCAATTAATATCATGTTGCACTTAACTAAAATTCATTAAAAATACATAACGATAAAAATAATAATTATGGTTAAATAATTATGGAAAATTAATAACTCTTGAGTACAATTGAGTTTTGTAAATTAAACTAATTCAAAAAAAATATTATAGATTTATGTTTTGCTTCTAAACTAGATAATTAATATAATACTTATTAGGCGTTAGACTTACGAAAGTAAGGATATAATGTGCAAAATAAAAAGACTGAACTTGTTAGTTTAGTTTTATTATTTAGTAAATCTTTAAAATGAAACAAATTTACATGAAATAGTAATAATAGCAATCGAATATTTAGTGTAATATTAAAATTAAAAGAAAATAAATTTGTGTATTTATAAGATCCTTCTTCGCAAATAGATTTAATCATCTTTTAAATTGAAAAATTAGTATGGCAAACTTAAATTGTTAGAGTTTAAATTAGTACTATATTGAGTATCATTTAAATTAAAATTCCATTTACAAATATATATTGATAAAATAATGATTATGATTAAATAGCAATGGAAAATCATTAGTGCTTATTTATAATTAAGTCCTCCAAAGTTAACTAATAACAAATTTGAATTTTGTGTTTTGCGTTTAAACCAGATAGATAGATAAATAAAACTTCTTCTGTAGGATTAAGAATACGAGGTCATATAAGGCATAAAATAAAGATTAAAACTTGTTAACGATCTTACACTTAGATTATCTTTAGTCCAATAAATGATTCACTAAATTACTAAATTATACACATGAAGTGATATTTATAATACTTGAATGCTTAGTACAAAGTTAGACTTAAAGGAGAATAATTTGCCTATGAATAAGATACTTATTATTAATACAAAAATCTAAAGTCTATCAAGACATATTCAAATTTTATGCAGACGCAAAATTTAAATCATATTAAATTACCAAAGTCAATATTTATCAAGATATAATACACAAATTTAAACGGAATAAATAAAATCTGTTATAACAATCTTTACGTGAAAGTAGAATCATATTTACAAGATTCAAGCTTAAATAAAATTAAACTAAGTATTACTACTAAATAATCATTCTGACCGTATTTTAGTTACGTTAGTAGTCAAATGGGAAAAATTAATAACACAATAATGAATATAATTATATAATTAAAGTAATAACTTTTGATAAGATGAACAAATAGTAATACTATCTAATACAAATTTCAACTAACTCTCTCTCCACCTTCTCTCAGCTCCCTAAAGCGATTTCCGACAGAGAGCCACCTTCTGTTAGAAGATCTGAGCAGTACCAGTTCAATTAACAAAGTTTAGATTAGAATAGTAGATTGCAAAGACCGATTTGTCTCAAGAAGAAGAGGAGAAAGCAAAACCCTAAGCCAAACTTAAAACCTCACCATATAATTCAAACCCTAATTCAACACCATGGATTCATCGAATCTCATCAGCTAAATCTCGATTCTTCGGCCTTCTGCATCAATTAGATCGCTTGCTATCATTTATTGTGATACCCAATTATATTCACGGAGATTTCATCTCATTTTTAAAAAATATGCTGTTGCTGGGATTCGGATTCATACTAGTTTTCTCAAGGTCTAATCTTCATCAACAATCCTTCTACTTCCTTTATCTTTAAGGTAATCGCTGGGTTCTTTCTACCGGAAGTTGTTTGATTTGACCTGCCATTCTCTTTTATCCCGGAAACCCTTTTGATAACATATCAATCTGTCTGAAAACCCAATAGTAACCCCTTTCTCTTTTCCTGGTTTATGATTTTTGTAATTGTTTTTTCATCTTTTTCTCCTTTGTGCTTTAAGCAAGTTTGTAAGCCTTGTCTTAGATTCTGTATCTGGATTATATTTTAATCTTAGCCTTTCCTAGGATAGTGAAAACCCCTTTTCGTTTTAGCGGTGGAGCCTTCTTGTTTCAACCATCTTATTTGGTCTTCAGTTCTTAGGTGGTTGGTTTTTTTTGGTGTTGTCTTGTCCTAATTGTTCAATCCCTTGTTTGATTCTCTTGGTTAATGTTACATTGGGTTGCAGTGATCCTTTGTAGTTTTTTTCTTTAGTCATAGTTTCATTTGATTGCAAAGGCTTGATCTTTTCATGTTTTAGATGTATTGTTCTCCGAGGAGATTGTTTTTCCTTTGAACATTTTTCTGCAACTGTTTTTGGGTTTTCTTAAAGTCTTTCCTTGATATGATTCACTCAACCTAGCCGGGGATACCAGTTTTCTGGAGAGGTAAAATGCTTAGCCAAAGAAATTCTCGTATCAGCTTTCATCCTTCAGCTTTTGCTCTCATCTGCACCAAGAATTGAGATACCCAACCAACTAATTCAGTACCCAATTCAACCAGATGCTCAGTTTCATGCAACTACTGAACTGACCTTTTTATTCATCTTGTTAACTGTCATCTCTGGTGCACTAGTTCTGAATCTGAGGCAAGCCTCTCCCTATGCCTCCCACCTTGGTCCTCTATTAGATTTTAGAATCAACCTTTTGCTCTCATCTGCACCAAGAATTGAGATACCCAACCAACTAATTCAGTACCCAATTCAACCAGATGCTCAGTTTCATGCAACTACTGAATTGACCTTTTTATTCATCTTGTTAACTGTCATCTCTGGTGCACTAGTTCTGAATCCGAGGCAAGCCGCTCCCTATGCATCCCACCTTGGTCCTCTATTAGATTTTAGAATCAACCTTTGTCTCCACCAAGATGATTTTTCTCAGCAACCAGCATCTACAAAATATTCGCATGATGGAAACCATGAATACAAATATCAAAAGTTTGTATCACAACTTCAGTTTTATTTTCTCAGTAGCAAGCAACATCTAGTTGATTATGCAGAATTGGCCGGTGAATTTTACACAGTTACTTGACACTCTTCTTCAGTTTCGTTTTAATTATAAGAAATTTGTTTTCGTTTGAGTCTGTAATTTGTTTGTCTCTTAGGTACTTGTTTGTTTCTTAGGTACGTTAGTAGTAGCTTTTGTAATAGCATTATTAGCTTTAGCACTTCACATCAAGGGCTCTGAGGGGATTCTAATTCAAGATTCTATCAAGCTAAAGACTTACTTGAAGTTATGGATAAAGGCGAAAAACAAAAGAGTAAACACTTTTCATTTAGGGAGTTTGCCACAACATCAAGATACAAGGGCATGACTAGTGACTTCAATCAACTACATCGGACACCTCTACCTCCATCTAAGTTCTTTCGGGCACTGTTATGTCCTTCAAATACTACTTTTCTTGTGGAAAGCATTGACCGAAGGTATTTCGACCTTCGACACCGACATCCGCCACCGTTGCAATTCTGATCTGAAGACTGCTATTCTGCACCAATATCATGTTACTGTAGATTCATGGCTTTCCAATCTAATTGTAATTGACGAACCTTGTGGTATTGTATACCCTCATGTAATAGTCCCTTAGTTTAATAAATTTCATGCTTCAAAAAAAAACTATCTAATACAAATTATTATAAAATTTAGAGTCATTGTAAATATCATTTGGATAATAATTATAGAATGGTAATAGCAAAAATGTAATTTTATTAATAGTACAACTTAAGGATCACTTAGCAATAATATAAAATTTAAGGAAATAAAGTTAGATCAAATCAAATCTAATAATAAAAATAAAAATAAACTGGGCATTATGATTAATTACGATTAACTTTTATCGGCCTAAGAAATAAGAAATAAATATAATAATAGTAATAAAATATTAATGCCAAACGGGTATGAAAAATGGTCAGTAGTTATTTATTTATATCAAGTCACATAATGAAATAAACAAATAGATATATTGAAATTAACATTTGCACAATGGTTACAACATTAATTTGTCCTTAAGTAGCACATGAATTTAAAAATTATATATAGTATTACATCGAAGTTAAAAGCATCACATATTCTAAATTGAAGTAAAATTGAAATTGGATTACTTATAGTGATAGATTAAATAAATAATAATAATGGTAAATAAAAATAAAATAAAATAAATTTTGGTAATAAATTGCTTATAGTAATGTAAACTATTTATATAATTTACGAAGTGAAAATTTTTAAGTTAAATCTGTTACAATTAAATTTAGAGATTAATTTATCATAGTAAGTTAGAAATTAATTAATCTTAATAAATAAATCTAGCACTGGAGAATAGTGAAGGTTGTGTTTTCTCTATTCGTAGGAAGGCATTGTTGGGATTGGCCAACCTTGACAGGGCAACTGCATTCAGATATGAACGATCATAGAAGTATATTGAAATTTAATTTAGAAAACCAATAGAATGTAAATTCACATAGAAAGATTCGTAGGATTCTTCCTTGAAGTTAGAGACAAATATCTTATAGTATAAAATATAAATAAGTTTAAAAATAAAAATAAAATAAGACTTCCTTAATTGATAATTATTAAAGTTAGTATAGTTGAACCTAGAGCCACAAATTTTAATCTTAGTTGTAGAAAGCCATATAGGTTTGTGTTTTGTTTTATGTTAGTTTGCGTTTAGACAAGAGACGGAATTATTGAATAAGGTGGGGAGTTTTGAAGACCAGAAGGCAGTTTGATTTTCGAGGACAAAAATGAATAAGGTGGGGAGAATGTAAGGACCCTCAAGCTCGTCAACGCTATTAGACTAGTCAAGAGACGTCTTAGCCGCTAATTACTCGATTAGTTTAACACGAACGTTAATTGATAGAAATTAATCTAACAACGATCTAAATACGAAAATAGTATCGTTAGGTAGATCTCGAAAAGTTATGCAGAATGGACTACTCGAACGTGTCAATCGAGTATCAGACCAGGAAGATATCATCGAAACTGTGAGAAGGGCAAAATAGTCATTTAGGCATTTTAACCGACATGGGCTCCCCATATCATTTTGTAGAGTACTTTTATCATTTGTAGATGGCCTTATCACCAGAAACGTGTCAAACAAAAGATGGTTTCTCTTATTCGTTCTTCTTTTCTTCTTCTTCTTGATCTTCTATTCTCTTCTTCTTCTTCTTCTTCTTCTTTCTGCTTCCCTTCTTACTGTTCTTCTCCGTCGATGATTCTAAGAAAGGATTTTGTAAGTTTGAGATCAAAAAATCAAGGGAATCATTAATGGATCTGATTGATGGAGACGTTGATGTTAATTAAGCTCGGGAGAAAAGGGAGATGATGAAACTGAATCGAATTAGGGTTTTCAGAGTTGATTTCTATTTGGAAGGAATTAATGAGCATGTGTGTTGATATTAGATGAAGAATCAAGGGTACTGATCTAATTAGTATTCTGAAGATGTTGTTGAGGATGAACTGGATAATTAAGATTTGTAGTAATTTCTGGAAGAAGAATTAAAAGATGAAACTGATATTTAGGGGATTAAATTAGCTATGGGTTTGGTCTTAATTGAAGCATAGTCAGATGTATTGAGATTCTTAAATAAAAAATTAGGGTTCTTATTAGATTTGAATTTAAGGTTCATGTATTGAACTATTGTTGAAGAACAAGAGGTTGAAGACAAGTCTAAGGTAAATTCTTCGTCTTAAATTGAGTTGGATTGAATTTCATTATTTGGAGTTATGAAGCTGTTTTAGGAAAGAATTGAAGAATTAGGGTTTTGAGATTGATGTTGAGTACATGTTGAAATTGATAATTGATTCGGGTTGTTGTTAAAAGGAGATTTGAGATGGGTTTGTTGATATGAATATTTAGGTTGCTGTTTTGGGCTTGAATTAGAATTTAAGTTTTTTATGAGAATACATATTTGAGATGAGGATTGTGAGATGAAGGCTAGGGCTCGATTTTGTTAACAAGAAGGTGGTGGAGCTATTATTGGTGCTGATTCAAGACTCGGGAGAAAATTATAAGTTGAATTTGAATTTCTGAGGTTAATTCTGAATTGTTTAGAAAACTGATTTGATTCGGTTATTTATTGATGAGTTGGTGTTTATGTTGAGACAAAAATGATGATATAAAGTTGGTTATATCTTCTTTGTGAATTTGAACTGAACAATGATTAGAGTATGAAGTTAAAAGTGAAATGGCGAATATGTTGTGAGCTGAATGAATGTAATTGTTTATACAGTAGTGAATTGGAAGTTCAATAGAGGATGAAGATTGATTGAGTTGATAACATGTTGCTGAATTGAATCAAGGTGAAGAGAAGTTTGATTTCAATTACTTCAACAAGGTTAAATTGAGGTAATTGTTCTTCTTAAATTGAACTGGTAGAGTTTTGTTTTCTTTTGGTGGGTTTTATTGTTGATGGAGTTGGGAATTGAATGGGTTATGAGATGGATATGTGGTTGTGATTTTGGGATGTGTTATAATGATGTAGGGGATGGTTGAAGACCATTAGAGGAATGTTGTTTAGATTATAGCGGTGTATGAAGTTGTTACAGTTTGGATTTGAACTCCAACTGGTGGTTGTTAATTTAAGGTTTAATAGAAAATGTTGTTGAGTTTAATGCAGGTGGTATGATATGCAGTTATGTTTTGCTCAACTGATAATGAGAAGTAGATGATTGAACTGAGTTATGCTCTACAGTCAAGGCAATATCAGAAGTGGAATTTACAGTTGTAACTATTTAAGTTGCGGACCTCCAGTTTAAATGTGTGGCCTTGCAGGAATGAAGGTTAGATGAATGTATGACATGAATATCTCTAGGGGAAAGCTTGTAACTGCTATTGCAGGTAAACTTAGTATGCTTTTGTAATTGGAATTCAAAGTTTATTTTAGAATGAATGAATTAATGTTGTTATGTTAAATGGAAGTTAAGAATGCAAGTTTTTCTGGTTGAAGTGAATCTGTAATAGAAGTTTAGCTTAGGCTTTTGCATGTTAGTCACCCCAGTCAGATATCTGACTGATTTAACCTTAGCTGACTCATTTATCTGAATGAGTTAAGTGAACCTTGTTGAACCTGGGTTAACTCACCGATTTCCCTAATTGACTCAATGGACCTTGACCGAGTTAAACTATTGACCCGACCTGACTTTGACCCTTTGACCATTAGTTTGACTGTTAATGGACCTAGTGGACCAGGCCTTGTGTAATTGGCTTATTTAGTGGACTTGGGCTTAGATGGACATGTTTAATTCTTGTGTGAGCCATTTTGGCTAGACTCTTAGAATACTTCTTTGATTAACAGTTAATTATTAACAACGATCGATTCAAGGATGAACCAGTGGACCGTGGATCGCGAGGTAGGCGTGGCTTGTCATCAAAATAGGTGGGAATGCATTTGACTCTTTTGTAATTATTATTGTTGTTTTATAAAATTTTATGCTTAACAAACTCATGCATTGGCTGTCCGTGCATTCCATGCTTTGTTTAAAATGCATTATGATAATCCTGTTAATTCTGTGAATCTTTCCACGATTTGGAAAGGACTTGTAATGTGTTGTTGTCAATATGTATTGTTATGGGAAATGAGAATTTACACTTGTGGTATATAGGATACGCTCCTTCACATTTATACATACTTTAATTCAGCTTTTATTGTTTAGAGTTGGTCACCATGGTCTTGGTGGCATCCATAGCTAAATAGGTGTGAATTGCCAGTTAGAAATTTACAACCATATTAGTACATTGTTTGAACGAAGGAGATTGTTCCATATACATGTATGATTATTTTCAGTGACTTAGTCACTGTTTAATGTTTCGTAAAAACATGTATTGTTTTCCAACTATTGCCTATGATTACTTAGAAGTTAAATGTTAATTATTCCCACTTCAGTTTCTGTGATAGATCAGAGTTGCGCAGCGAAAGCTTCAAGGGTTGAGTTCGTTAGTTGATTATATTCTGATATTTTTATTATGTTGTATATTCTATTTGTAAACCAAATGACTATTTTATATGTATCATTGGAGAGGAGTTCTTGTATATATATTTCTGAGCGGGGTTAGCTTGGGGTTAAGTTTTTGTAGCAGATTTCTTAATTGAAAGTTTAAGTGTATAATTTGGATCCTTAGTGCCTCTGTTTTTAGTTAATTTCTTGGATTAGTCAGCTGCTATCTTAGGGGGGCGCTACAGTTCATCTACAAAATATAGGATAACAGAAGTGTAGATGGAGAAAAACGAGTTGCTTGTTTTTACGAGATTAAGGAGACGACCATGCGGAGGAAACTCCTTGAACCGAGCGAACTGTTAAACATCACACATATGCACTGCAAGAAGGGAGTGCTTTGAATTAGAGAGATCAATCTATAGTACTCCGGCCTAAACCAAGATAATGGTCGTGCCAGAGTAAATTCGGTCACAAGAGAGGATGGGTCGGTCTGTAAGAGGGAAGCTGAGAAATATGTGAGATCAATGGTGATCGAAGATTGTAGGTGTGTTGTGTTTTCTGAAAATAAGATAAGTTCTGAATGATTGAATTTTACTCTATTGAGAGTAATTGCTCAGACGTCGAGTTGTTGATCTCATGTTGTCTGTTTGAAAAAAGATTGTCCTCCTTTCAATCATGATTCAGAGACTTATTTATATTGCTAGAATTGTAAACACCACGATCCCATGAAGTTTGACAGTTGATGGAATCAAAGAGTGGAGAAGTGGAAATCGTGTTAAAACCAGTTGCTCAACGTGAGGAGACTTGGTTGATTTTCGATCCACTACTTTATTAACTCCTCCAACTGATTGCACGACTTGCTCACATTCTCATCGTGTGTATGAACACACGTGTCGTAGACCGCCAGACCAAAACCCTAGTTAATATCCCCCATGTGACACGATTGATGTCTCGTGATTGTGGAGTCTGCAAGGCAGACGTGTATTTAGTTAGTCAGTTGCTGATTTCATGACTTCATGAGACGATGAGTCCTTGTATTGTTGAGTCGAACATGATTTGAAAATGTTAGAGACTCATGATTGAGACAGAGGTATAATGTATGAATAAACATAGTTAACATAAGAAAATATTGCTCATTCGATGATTTGTTGAATATTGATAGTTGAACCAATTATTCCTTGGTTTGAGCAAATATTGCTCATCTGAGAAAATGTTGCTCGTTTGATGAATTATTGGTAGCATGACCAAATAAAATATTAATTTAAATATTGATAACTAAACTAAGTATAATTAATAAAATGTGGACCATGAGATCATCGTAAAATTATTAGTGTTTGAATCCGGAATTATGAACCTTGGACTCAAAACCCTAATTCGATCAATTGATGGTTTATTGAAAATTAGCCACGGAGGGAAGGAGGGGCCGGATACATGGGATTATGGATCGACCATGTAGCACCCAGATGCTCATGTGAGCAAATACCAAGGTCTCTTGAGGACTTGTTTATTTGTTGATGAAAGGATGATTAAATGCTGGTTTAATCATTAAAATAATGTGCATCTGAACCTTAGGTGATAATACCTAATTAATTATGAAGAGATGAACCATCAGGGGTTAGCCCAGTTGGCCAGGATCCTGACTCTTAAGTAGGAGGTCAGCGGTTCGAGTCTCCACTCAAGTGTAATTTAAACTAACTTTAACATGGGTTCTAGAAAGGCCGAGTTTGCTCAGTGTGGGGCAAGCCGGTGGCTACGCTGCTAGGGGGCAGGACAGGCCTATGCCTTAGCATCGAAAAAAAAAATTATGAAGAGATGAGGGACCGACCAAGGGGTCATTAAACCGGCCCTGGGTGGTCACAGGATCGAATAACGATCGTTTCACGGAATTCCAAGTTATTTGGAAGAGTTTGAACCTAATATGAAAAAATTAGGTCAAATGATGAAAATATATGGGACCGGCCTCTTGCAAGCCAAAGATCCAACCTTGGTCAGTCAAGGTAGTATGCTCGCATCAACGAAGTGTTCGTGTCTCAGTCCTGAGAATTTTGATATTTTCTGATGTGCGTTTGAGCAATCATTTGGGAAAATATGAAGAAATCGGGGATTTTTGCTGAAACTAGGGAAACTTCATGAGATGAAGGAAATATAATAATAAAATGAAGGAATCATGAAGTGTAGGACCGGCTATGGCCAAGGCATGACCGGACGGCTAATGTGCTCGGTCCCATAGCATTTCCCTAATTTTATTATATTTTTTCATGATTTTATGGGAATATCATAAAATCAAGGAGTTTGTTGAAACTAAGGAGTTTCCTTGAAGTGAAGGAGTTTCCATGAGATAAAGGAAACAAATAACATTAATAATAATAAAACAAGGGCGTGTGGACTGGCTTGGGCATGGTCGGCCGGCTAGGGTCCGGTCCCGTGAGTTTTCCTTAATTTTATGTATTATTTCATGATTTGAAGGAATTTTCATAATTTGAAGGAAATATCAAGAAATCAAGGAATTTCATGGGATCAAGGAAACATAAAAATAATATTGATAAAATAAGGGGCGTATGGGACTGGATAGGGCATGACCGGACGGCTAGGGCCCGGTCCCACGAGTTTCCCTAATTTTTATTATTTTTCATGATTTGAAGGAAATACCATGAAATTAAGGAGTTTTCATGAGATTAATAATAAAATAATGAGGAATCATGAGGTGTGGGACCGGCCATGACTAGGGCATAGCTGGCCGGCTAGTAGACATGGTCCCACGACACCTATACCAATTTTATATTATTTCCTTGATGCGAAGGAAACACCATGAAACTGAGGAGTTTCCTTAAAACGAAGGATATTTGTTCAAATTAAGGGATTTTCATGAGATCATGGAAAATAATATAAATATGATAAAATATAGAATTGGGCGTGGGACTGGACACGGTGTGACTGGCCGGACGGTGGGTCCAGTCCCCTAGCGGCTTGACTAATATTTTATTATTTATCATTTTTGTTAGAGCATTGCTCGGTCGAACTCGCATGCGTTGCTATCTCAAGCATGTTTGTCAATATTAGTGATCAAAACTATAAAGTCTTTGATTTCTAGTCTACTATAGCTAAGGTCTATGACTAGGATGGAAAGTGTAGTTGAGCTCAAGAACTCCATGGCGATCATCATACAAGACGAAGGACTACTCAAGGAACTAGTGGATCTTTATCGACTAAAAGGTATGTGGAGACTTAAACCTATCTATCACTAAAAAGTCTATCTCTATCTCCTATCTTGAGACAAAAGTCGTATTACTATATAGACTAAGAATATACACATATGTTATTTCGAACTGAGTATATCTCTCTTATCTATTTCTCGAAATATGTGTTGGTAAAGCTTTCACTTTAGCCAAGTTCATCTTTATCTAGTGACTAACGTCATGCTATGTTTCAACCATTTTGGAAATTTCTCTGACGAAAAATAGTTTGTGAATAACAACTATATAACGCCCTCTAAGAATGTTTCAATGATTGAAATGGGAGTTTAGACAATATAACCATTGGAGGATATAAGCATTGTTGTGGCAACACATATATGTATAAGTCCTTATTGCTTGAACCGAAGTTTTCGAAATTTGTTGATCAAGTGAAACCGGAGCAGCACGTGAACTTCAGTCCGCGAACTGGCGAAGCTCTCGAACCCGAGAATTTCTGCTGGAGTTTGTGAACTCCGTCCGGGAACTTAAGTCCGTGAACTTGAGTAGGTTATGTCTAAAAACAATGTTTGTGAACTTATCTTAATAAACTAAGGAATGATATTGCAAACTGTGGCTTTATAGTTCATGAATTGATTCGAGCGAATCACATCGTTTTTGCTTCAATTGTGTCTTGTGTAGTACATAAAGATCTAAGCAATTGAACAACTCTCTAACTAGTTCATTTGAGTCATTTGGACTAGTTATGGTGAAGAAGAATATGGTTGATATGAAAGTTATCATTTGGCTAACATTTGGTTAACTAGTGTTGAACCAACTAATATACAAGTTTGGGTACGGTTTTCACAAGCCTACAAACGTGCAGTACATGTGTGTATAACAAGCTATGTTTTTGATCTAACGGTTGATAAATATTAGCTTGTATCTAATCAGGTTTTCATCTAACGGTGAATATTGAATGCTTTGTTACTAAGCTAACATTGATTGCAAACCCTGATTTGAAAGACTATATAAGGGAGAACTCTAGCAACTGGGAAACCTAATCCCCACATATTCTGTGTGATATTAGTTTGCTGATCTAGAGTCGATTCTCCTTTAACCTTTGGTTTTCTTCTTCTAAAACCAGATTAATGACTTAAAGACTTCATTGGGATTGTGAAGCCAGACCGATACTACTTTTATCGTAGTTGTGTGATCTGATCTTGCATCTTCTATCGTATGAGTACAATTGTAATAATTGGCTTGATATTTCTATCTCCGATAGGCAAGATATAAAAGTAGTCATAAACACTTTGTCTCATCGTTTGTGATTCCTCAATAATCTTTTTGCTGCGTCGATTAAGTTTATTGTGAGGTGATTGATAAAACTGAGTTGTTCTTCGGGAATATAAGTCTGGTTTTATTGATTGGTTCCTGTTCACCTTGATTTATCAAAAGACTGAACAAAACTCATAGGTTTATTCATGGGAGATGAATTTATCTATCCTTGTAGACTTTTCTGTGTGAGACAGAGTTGTTTATTAAAGTCTTCGACTTTGGGTCGTAGTAACTCTTGGTTTTGGGTAAGATCAACTAAGGGAATAAAGTGCGCAGTACCATGCTAGGATCAGAGGCGTAGGAGCATAACTGTACCTTGGATCAGTGTGGGATTGGTTGGGATTCAACTACAGTCCAGACCGAAGTTAATTGGTAGTAGGATAGTGTCTATATCGGCTTAATACAGTGTATGTTTAATCTGGACTAGGTCCCGGGGTTTTTCTGCATTTTCGGTTTCCTCGTTAACAAAATTCTGGTGTCTGTGTTATTTCTTCTCCGCATTATATTTTGTTATATAATTGAAATAATATAGGATGTGCGTTGTTCAATCAATTAGAATATCTGACCTTATTGGTTGTTGATTTAAATTAATTGGCACTTGGATATTGGTCTTTGGTACCATCCAAGTTATCTCTCTTTGACTAAGACTCGCAGATTGTATTTTCTTGAGTAAATCAAATTGAGAGATTGAGATAATAACTCCTTGAGATATTTTTATCTAGATTGAGTCTGATTTTCTAGTTGATTCTCTAGTAAAGTAACTCGGAGATTGTCCATACAGATTGTTAATCGAAATATTAGGTGTGGTTGGTAGACCCATGTTTTTTCAATTGATATCAGAGAAGGCAAGCACGTTCAAGACCTTACAAGTCTGTGTTTGTGGCAATCTGTGTCCGAGGACAATATCTCTGTTGCGCATACTAAAATGTCTCCTAAAGCTTTTGATGATGTCAAGTGTCTTAGAAACACCTCTAAGGATTACTCCTTAGTATATTCTTCTGAATCCTGAGGTAGAAAGAATGTTCAATTTGATAATGACATTTCTTCCTCTCATGAGGCATGTGACATCCTGGCAAAAGTTGAAAAGGATCTCACCAGAATTTCTAAAAATATAGCTGAGATTATTGATTTTAATAATCATGATCAGCTGATTGATGAATTTGAAAAGTCTCTTAATCGAGAATGTGATCTCTATAACATTGTTGTGTCCTTCTATAAGAACATTGATAAACTTCTATAAGAAACTACTCTACAACATGAAAATATTAGTGCTCTTAAGGAGGTTGTAAAGGAAAACTCAATAAGAGAAAAATGTTTGCTCAAGACTCATTTATCATATCTCAACAAACTTCATGTTGAAAAAGAGAAACTAAGTGCATCGCTTACTCTATCTCATGAACAGTGTAAATCCTTGGAAAAGAAAAACTCTGTCTTAAGGAGAAAAACCTATGTACAAACTAACTCTCGTGATGTTTTGTACAAGACGAAACGTTCTCCAAAAGAAGATTGTGTCAAGGAAAAGTTTCATAACTTGCAATCTTCTCATATGTCTATGAAGTTAGGACATGCGCCAATTATTGCTTCTTCTCCACGAGCTTGTACCTTTTGTAGGAAAAGGAATCACTATACTATCCATTGTTTTGCAAAAAGGAAACAAATTACTAAGCTTCATAATTTGCTTCTCTTCACTGTCAATGAAACAAATAGTCAGTCAATTAATGCAGTGAATCACATGCCCACAAGAAACCAGAAACCTTATAAGAATAATCTCTATTCTAGAAATCATCACAGGGCTCAAGTCCACTCTGGCATAAATTCTTGTATTACTAAAGAAAGCATTCCCAGTACTTATAAGAATGTTTCTGATAAATCTAAGTCTAGAGAATGGATGCCTATCTATTCTGATCTTCTTGAGCCAATTTCAAGAGGTCCTAGACTTAGTCCTCAGAGAAAGCCATCTGACGGATTAGTTAAGTACGCCAAGTCTTATCCTTCATGGATAAAAATCAACAGAAGAAAGGCGAAGAAAACAAAGATCAAACAGTCAGATGATTTATACAACTCCTTTCCCGATGATCATATTGGAATTAATTTCCACTCCACTACCTAATTCCAGGTATTTGTTTCCTTGTTTATAACTTGAGAGGTGCAAGGAAAATAATTGGGGAATACTCAAGTATATTGTATATTATTTCTGTTTGAGTCCTTTTTTTGGTAGTCCAAAAATATCTGAGTCCTCCTCTTGTGAGTTTCTAGGGTTTTCAAAACCAGAGTTGTATACTCTCGTTGAAGAACGCATATATACTTGTTCTATATTGTGTTCTCCCTTCCCTAAAACTCTATGGAGAACTCTGCAAGATCTCAAGAGATTGTGCGTCTTGATATGGAGGAAGACAATCAGGAACGTAAGTCAGTTCATGAGTTGGTTCTAAAGAAGATTCTTGAAAGAAAGGATCACAACTCCTGGATTGATGATTCTGTCAAGGATTTAATTCGTTTTCAGAACGATTCAAGGGTCGAGTTTTCAAATCTTCAATTGCAAATAAACCAACTTCTAGATGGTCAGACCAGAATTCTTGCTAATCAGAACATTTTGATACGGAATCAAAATAAGTTTATTATGGACTGTGCCAAAGCTAGACAACTTACTCAGGTGGTTGATCGCAAAGTTAGTGTTCTAACTCACGAACATGGTGTTTCTACGGTCAAGAGAATAAAGGAAATCAGCGATACATTCTTTGATGGTTTCATTGAAAGATAGGAGGTTCTCAATGAACTCTGATTTTTGTTTTCCTAGTAAATCTTCTATCTTTCTTGTTTTGTTTAGAAGAATAACTAGTGTTTTGGAATAGCCATTATTGTGTTTACACATAGCTATATCCAAAGTTTTCATCTTCTTGTTTTTATATTTATTGGTTTAAATTTTAAACTTGTTTGGAAGATGATTTTTGCAGTATTAATCTTTTGATTTTATATATTGCAAAATTATTATGGGATATGTGTGTTTACGTCCGTGAACTTGATTGTCCCATATTTTGTCAAAAGTAAAGTTGTTCGTGAATTGATATGCAAATATTGATAAAAGAATGAATAGACCTTTGACGAAAACACAAAGGTTAAGCCTATATTGTCAATTATTGATGTAAGATAGGTTAAAATCTTTTGTGATTCAAGGATTATGTCTATTATATTTCATTTTGCAAATGGTGATGGAAATAGAATGAATCCTTGCTTATTCCACGGTATAAGGTCGATTCTCCGATCCACAATTTTTGTGTAAATACTGTGTTGTTCCATGAAGTGTCTTATGTTGAGCACTAAAACAAAAAAAGTTGATTGCTTTTGGGATTATCTTAGTTGTTGTTCCATAAGGTAATTTATGTTGAACATGATAAACTAAATTAATCATCTTGTGTGGTTATTTAGTTAGCACTCCATAAGATCTCTTATGGTTGAGCAATTCTTTGACTGGGTTGGTTGTTCATGATTAACTTAGTCATTGCTCCATAGATTTTTCTTATGTCGAGTGTGACCAATTAAATTGATTACTCTTGTAATTAGTTTGGTTGAGTATGGCAATTAGATTATTTACGAGTTTTTCTTGTGATTAAACTAATTGATTTAAGTCTCCATAAGTTTACTTGTGTTGAGCATATTTAGTCAAATTAATATAGGTTCGCTTTGGTTAATATGATTGAATATTTCTTTTTGGATTCCAAATCATACTTGTATGTGATTTGTTGAGTCTAAAGAAATCCTTTTTTTCTTTTTGAAATTAAGGTCGCTCTTGTTGTTCCCTTGGGAATGAAATTTTATGGGGGAGAGTTCTTTTGAACTTGCGCGTAATTGCCAAATCTTTGTGGGGAGTGCGGCTGTGGAATATTGTAGGGGTTATCTTGTATCTTTATAAACTCCTTGATGAATGAATTTAGCTTCGTCTTTATGATTGCATCTAAACAAGATGATATACATTTACCTGTGGTCATGAAATGTCTCTTACGGAAATTTCATTAGGATCCCGTTCTTGTACCTTTGCCAATTTTATTGACAAAAAGGGGGAGAATTAATATGTAGTTCACACTACAAATACATATGGTTTTCGGATCATTATGTAAGGGGGAGTGGTTTCCATGTGAGATGGAGTATTGACTAAGGGGAGTGAAGTATCACCATAGTATTGTTGTTAAAGTTGTGATGCAATTGGACTTTGACGCTGTGTAATGATACTATGACATTGTATAACAATGATTGAGAACCATTGCTTTTCTCATTATTATAGCTACGGATTTTCAACAACGATGATGCCACTAAAATTTATTTATATATTTTTGTATTCCATTATTAGACTACAACTAAGATAACCACATTATTAGACTACATGTGGAATATGAGCTATAAAGTTTATTTATATATTTTTGTATTCCATATGTATTAATAGTTTTGCCACTAAAATTGACAAAGGGGGAGATTGTTAGAGCATTGCTCGGTCGAACTCGCATGTGTTGCTATCTCAAGCATGTTTGTCAATATTAGTGATCAAAACTATAAAGTCTTTGATTTCTAATCTACTATACCTAAGGTCTCGGACTAGGATAGAAAGTGTAGTTGAGCTCAAGAACTTCATGAAGATCATCATACAAGACGAAGGACTACTCAAGGAACCAGTGGATCTTCATCGACTAAAAGGTATGTGGAGACTTGAACTTATCTATCACTCAAAAGTCTATCTATTCTATCTCTTATCTTGAGACAAAAGTCGTATTACTATATAGACTAAGAATATACACATATGTTATTTCAAGCTGAGTATAATTCACTTATCTATTTCTCGAAATATGTGTTGGTAAAGCTTTCGCTTTAGCCAATTTCATCTTTATCTAGTGACTAAAGTCATGCTATGTTTCAATCATTTTGGAAATTTCTTTGACTAAAAATATTTTGTGAATAACAACTATATAACGCCCTCTAAGAATGTTTCAATGATTGAAATGAGAGTTTAGACAATATAACTATTGGAGGATATAAGCATTGTTGTGGCAACACATATATATATAAGTCCTTATTGCTTGAACCGAAGTTTGCGAACTTTGTTGATCAAGTAAAACCGGAGCAGCACGTGAACTTCAGTTTGCGGACGCGAACTTCAGAAGCTCTCGAACTCGAGAATTTCTGTTGGATTTTGTGAACTCCGTCTGGGAACTTAAGTACGCGAACTTGAGTAGGTTATGTCTAAAAATGATGTTTGTGAACTTATCTTGATAAACTACGGAATGTTATTGCAACCGTGGCTTTATAGTTCATGAATTGATTTGAGTGAATGACATCATTTTTGCTTCAATTGTGTCTTGTGTAGTACATAAAGATCTAAGCAATTGAACAACTCCCTAACTAGTTCATTTGAGTCATTTGGACTAGTTATGGTGAAGAAGAATATGGTTGGTATGAAAGTTATCATTTAGCTAACCATTTGGTTAACTAGTGTTGAACCAACTAATGTACAAGTTTGGGTACGGTTTTCACAAGCCTACAAAGGTGCAGTACATGTGTGTATAACAAGCTATGTTTTCGATCTAATGGTTGATAAATATTAGCTTGTATCTAATCAGGTTTTCTTCTAATGGTGAATATTGAATGTTTTGTTACTAAGCTAACATTGATTGCAAACCATGATTTGAAAGAATATATATAAGGGAGAACTCTAGAAACTGGGAAACCTAATCCCCACACATTCTGTGTGATACTAGTTTGCTAAGCTATAGTCGATTCTCCTTTAATATTTGGTTTTCTTCTTCTAAAACCAAGTTAATGACTTAAAGACTTCATTCGGATTGTGAAGCCAGACCGAGACTACTTTTATCGTAGTTGTGTGATCTGATCTTGCATCTTCTATCGTACGAGCACAATTGTAATAATTGGCTTGAGATTTCTATCTCCGATAGGCAAGATATAAAAGTAGTCACAAACACTTCGTCTCATCATTTGTGATTCCTCAATAATCTTTTTTGCTGCATCAATTAAGTTTATTGTGAGGTGATTGATAATACTGAGTTGTTCTCCGGGAATATAAGTCTGGTTTTATTTATTGGTTCCTGTTCACCTTGATTTATCAAAAGATGGAACAAAACTCATAGGTTTATTCGTGGGAGACGAATTTATCTATCCTTGTAGACTTTTTTGTGCGAGACAGATTTGTTTATTCAAGTTTTCGACTTTGGGTCGTAGCAACTCTTGGTTATGGATGAGATCAACTAAGGGAATCAAGTGCGCAATATCCTACTGGGATCAAAGGCGTAGGAGCATAATTTTACCTTGGATTAGTGTGAGATTGGTTGGGGTTCAACTACAGTCCAGACCGAAGTTAGCTTGGAGTAGGCTAGTGTCTGTAACAACTTAATATATTGTATGTTTAATCTGACTAGGTCCCGAGGTTTTTCTGCATTTGCGGTTTCCTCGTTAACAAAATTCTAGTGTCTGTGTTATTTCTTTTCTGCATTATATTTTGTTATATAATTGAAACAGGTTGTGCATTGTTCAATCAATTAGAATATCCGACCTTATTGGTTGTTGATTTAAATTGATTGACACTTGGATATTGGTCTTTGGTGCCATCCAAGGTATCTCTCTTTGACTAAGACTCGCAGATTGTATCTGCTTGAGTAAATCAAATTGAGAGATTGAGATAATAACTCCTTGAGATATTTTTATCTAGATTGAGTCTAAATATCTAGTTGATTCTCAAGTAAAGTAACTCAGAGTTTGTCCATACAGATTGCCAATCGAAATATTGGGTGTGGTTGTTAGACCCCCGTTTTTTAAATTTTCTTCCTATTTTGAATAGGTTCATCGTTCCTTCGTGTTTTGGAATGCTTGTTCGTTTATTCAGATGCTCTTTAGTGCACTATTGCTAAGTACACTTGCACCATTTTGGTCGGGGCTTACTCGATAGCGGCTCAGACGCTCGTGTGTTGAATACTTATTACTAACCCATGGAATTCTGCTGGTAAGAACCATGAATTGAATTAATGAATTGTTATGGAAAACATAAAATATTTTCCAGGGATTCAGTTAATGAATCTAATAATTTAGGAATAATTAATTGATGGTTCTATACTAATACGATCGTCTAGGAAAATTAATTATTCATTAATTGAGTGATAATGAGCTTGTTGAAGTGTCATATTTCTTTTATATAGTCAGGGAAAACATTGTTACATCCTAAAGATGTTATTGCTCTATACTAGCAGGCAAGCTATCTAGGAGCCGTCCAATCTTTCGATTATTATATATATAAGTAATTACTGAAATTGCCTAGTATTCATGAGATATGTTGTTGCCTCAGCTGAGAGACTACATATCTACATATACTCTGAGAGACAGTATTATCAGTCAGAGATTCTTTTGACATGAGCTTTCATGCTTTCGATAAGAGACATGAGCCTCGATACTCATCTGATTGCTTGATCAGGAGTATATACAATTATGGGTTTATGATTTTAGCCCTTGTCGAAAATCCACCAACTACAAGAAGGAAGGTGTAATCATCAGTAATATCATCTGTGTCTTCGCCGGATCCATCATTGGAAACTGATTCAATATCTTCATCACAAGCCACTGCATCCTCTTTGGAGTCTGCCTCGACTTCCCTTTATGGATACCATTTCAAAGCCTCCCTCAACAATCACTTTAATATTCCCTCCAAGATACGCATAGATATCATCCTTGGGAGCTGTTTCAACATCTTCTCCAGATGCCGCTACCATAATCTCCTCAGCAGCCGCTGCTTCAGTTTCCCCTCCGACAGTTTCCTCAATAACCTTCATGGAAGCTACTTCAACTTCTCCCTCAGGAGCTGCCCCAACAGCCTTCTGAGGATGATCTGATTCGTCCATGTCAGAATCGAGGATGATGATTTATTAAGGATAGGGTAATCATGATTGTTTTCACTGGAAGGATGTTTATGCTCGATTCTTCGCTGCTTTATCCAAGCTGCAAACCTTTCATCTCTCGCGCTCGGCAACTGAGACGCTTCATCGCGCCTCCATCCTTCCTCCATACCAACTGAAGCTAAGAAAGCATGAACAAGCTCTCGAACGAGACGTAGGTGCAGAAGAGACATACCCTGAATGACACGGCCAACTTCTCGAAACAGAGGATCTATCTTGGCCATCATCTTGTCGAACGCATTAGCTTCAATTTTGTCAACTTCAAAGATTTTTTTTGTAGTTGCAGAATAATCTACAACTACACCCTCAATAGAATTAGTAAAAACTCAATAGAATTATCAAAATGGAACTAGAATAGTTACAACTTTTTCTATTCTCTTTCCTAAGATAATTTCTTACACTCATTAAAAGAACCTCTCGAATTTTACATTTGAACTCCTATTTATAGTAAAACTTATGCAGCTGTATATGAATTACGATACTTCGCAATTCATCCTCGCCAATAGAATTAGTAAAAACTCAAGAAGTTCTTGATGGTGAATGATAACTTTCTTATTAATTCTCTTAGTTGATTACATAGAATTATCAAAATGGAACTAGAATAGTTACAACTTTTTCTATTCTCTTTCCTAAGATAATTTCTTACACTCATTAAAAGAACCTCTCGAATTTTACATTTGAACTCCTATTTATAGTAAAACTTATGCAGCTGTATATGAATTACGAAGTATCGCAATTCATCCTCGCAACATTATTTCATCCTCGCAAAACTTCATATTTCCCCGCGCTACTTCTATCATCGTATCATTTTATAACTCTTTCCTCCTTTATTTATTACGATACTCGTGAACTATTATCTTGCGATATTCAGTACCTACATTTTCGGGAGAAGTAAAAGAGTAATCATCACCATCAGTTCCCATCATGCGCTGCAAAAAGGGATGTTATGATCATATCGACATCTGGTAAATAAAATCGTTATTATCAATCAAAATCAAACTGCATAATGAACGTGGAAAAATACCTGGAACGGAGAAGAAGAAAAACAATTATGCGATGGGAGAAAGGCTCAGCATCTTCTTTATATTCTGCAAATCAGCGAGATCCAGGGATGAAAAGGAGTCTCTACTTTCCATATATAAAGGCTCTAGATACGGGATAACAATCAAGTAGATACTTATCTGATGTACAAAGGAAACGTGTTGTACTCAAGAACCAAGCCAAGCCTCTATCCTGGTAATGTGCATCAAACTCCTATTGTGAATTTCTTTGTCTATCACCATCTAGTGTTTACCCCACAACAATGTCATCGTTACGTGCTAAGCAGGGGACTTAATGTTGATGGTGGCTTTTAGTTCAGGGTCAAAATTGTAAAACCCTGCGTTTTATGCGCTTTCATCCTGCAAAGGAACAAAAGCCATTTGAAAGTGATGGATGTTCTTACGTATATGTGTATTGAGTAATTCGACTCATTTATGAAATTTATCAGAATGGTTCATCAATCCCAGATATTCTATAAAATTCAACCTATTGCATTAGTAATTAATGCATTGACTTGCTTGGTATTTTCCTATGATATGTTCTCAGCCGAACTCTCATTATTGACATGACATGAAGATGAAGTGTTCACTCTCAGCAGAGTAGCATGAATCTCCCGAAGTGGCAGTATTGAGATCCGCATAAAAATACCCACACGGGCTACATCACTCTCTGACAAAGAGAATCTCATATCAACGCGCTTTTATGTCATCTTGGTCGCGCTTGAATTCCTTAAGGAAAATCTAGACTGTTAATATCAGTCTTAGAAATGATCATGACCACACAATTTGGCCACATAATTCAACAAACCCAGACCACTCCTGGCAGAACTAGGTAATTACTGCATTGACCGCATGTGGGCCCACCAACGTCCCAACCAACCGGACTTTGCTTCAACACACCCCAGCGCTGTCGAATGCTAACCCTAAATAGGGTGATCTCGTTATTAAAGGAAGCACGAACAAGCTAGAATGTCCAAAACAGTCTCGGAAACATCACGAACATTCAACTTTGCCAGCATGGTTGGACATCTTGGATCCTCCTACGATCGGTTCAGGAAGTGCCAACATAATCATTGGCGGGGCCACTAGTGCCCTAGTCGATCGACTTGCATGTGGAGAACCTACATAGTGCTTAATCACTTACCCCAAACATAGGCATTCACACTGCATAAAATAGTTGTAGATGGGGGAAAACGATTTGCTAGTTTTTTACGGAATTGAAGAGTCGACCGTGTGGGGACTCCTTGAACCGAGAGAAATGTTGAACCTCACACAGATGCACTGCAAGAAGGGAACGCTTTAAGTTCGAGAGATCAATCTGTAAGACTCCGGCCTAAACCAAGAACAATGAACGTTCCAGAGTCAATTCTGTCACAAGAGAGGATGGGTTGATCTGTAGGAGGGAAGCTAAGAAATGCGTGAGATCAAAGGTGATATGAGATTATAGGTATGTTGTGAATTCATCTGAAAATGCTCTGAATGATTGAGTTTTTCCTGATTGAGAGTGATTTCTGTGAGTTCTTGTAGATGAAAGATTGTCTGTATGAACTTTGATGAGAAATTTCTCGTTTAGGCGACTGTTGTTCGAATGTTTGAAAACTCTTCGAATTATTGTTGTTTCAATCAGGATTCAGAGACATTTTATAATGCCGGAGTTGAAAACACCATGGTCCCATGAAGTGTGACAGTTGCTGGAATCAAAGAGTGGGGAAGTGGGAAATCGTGTTAAACCAATTACTCATCGTACAGAGACTTGGTTAATTTTCCACCCACTACTTTGCTGACTCTTCCAACTGATTGCACGACTTGCTCACATTCTCATCGTGGGTGAAAACATGTGTCGTAGACCACCAGACCAAAACCTTAGTTAATATCCCCCCATATGATACGATTGAAATCTCGTGATTGTGAAGTCAGTTGCTGACTTTGTGGGACGATGAGTCCATGTAGTGCTGAGTTGAACACGTTTTAGCAAATGTTCCAAAACTCATGAATTAAATGTATGTCTGCTGAGACGAGGTATCATTATAACCTAAAACGAGCAAACTGTGTTGCTGAATTGTCGAATATTAATAGTTGAACCAATATTCTTTGATCTGAGAAAATATTGCTAATTTGAGTGAATATTGCCGGTTCGAGCAAATATTTCCGGTTTGAGAAAATATTGCTCGTTTGATGAATTTATTGGTAGCAGGACCGAATAAAATATTAATTTAATTTACTGACTGCTGGGTCAAGAAAAATAAACAAAGTGTTGATTATGGAATCAACATAAAATTATCAGAGTGTTTGAATCTGCTCAGAATCACGTTTCTGCAGAGCTTCAGGATTCAAAAACCCTAATTTTTCCGAAATGATGATTTATTGCAAATCAACATAGGACCGACTACATGAGATGACGAGTTCACCATATAATGCCCAGATGCTCAAATGAGCAAAAATACCAAAGTCTCTTGAGGACCAGTTGGTGAAATAATGATTAAATGCTGGTTTAATCACTGAAATGATGCTCGTGTGAGCGACAAATAATAAAACCTAGTATTATGAAAATATGAAGGACCGACCAAGAGGCCATGAGACCGGCTCATGGTGGGTGGGGGACCAGTGGATGGTCGTTTGAGCAAACTTCCAATTGTTTGGAAAGAGTTTGAACCTAATATGAGCAATTGAGCAAATTAGGTTAAAAACATTAAAACATGCGGGACCAGCTATTTGCAAGCCTCAGGGTCACCCTTGGTCGGTCAAGGGTATGTGCCCATGTCACCATGACGTCCGCGCTTTAGTATAGAGAATTTTGATATTTTCTGGTGCACGTTTGAGCAACATTTGGAGAAAATATGCAAAATCCATGGTGTTGCTGAAACTGGGAAAAATACATGAGATGAGGGAAAATAAATAAAACAAGGAATTACAAGGTGTGGGACCGGACACGGCTAGGCCATGTCTGGTCTTCTGACACACGGTCCCACATGCTTTTCCCATTTTTATGTGATTTTATATATTTTTCTCTGATTGAAGGGAAATTCCATGAAACTGGAGAGTTTGGCATAATTAGGGAACTTACATAAGATGAGAGACATAAATTAATAAATATAAAATAGGGAATGGGAGTGTGGGACCGGCAATGGCCACGGCATGGCCGGCCGGCCAATGGGCGCGGGTCCCAAGCCGCTCTTCCCAATTTTACCAAATTTTGATGATTTTATATAATTTTCATATAATCAAGGAGATTTTTTGAAATCATGGATTTTTCATGAAATCATGAAACAAAACACAAAATAATAATAAAACAATGGGCTAGGGCATGGCCGGCCGGCTAGAGCCCGGTCCCACAAGTTTTTTCTAATTTTTTAATATTTTCTATGATTTTAGAAAATATACATGAAATTAGGTAACTTTAGGGAAAATTCATGAAATCAAAGAATTTTCATAATTTAAGAGAAATAACAAAATAATGGGGACGTGAGGTGTGGGACCGGCCACTGCCAAGGCATAACCGGCTAGCCGGCGGTCCCATGACACCTTTCCCTAATTTTATTATTTTTGATAAAATCAGGTGATTTAGATAAAAAATACATGAAATTTGGTAATTTTCATGATTTTAGAGAAAAATCATAAAATCAAGGAATTTTCATAATTTGAGAGAAATAATAAAATAATGAGGACGTGAGGTGTGGGACCGGCCATAACCAAGTCATGATCGGCCAGCCGGCGGTCCCATGACACCTTTCCCTAATTTTATTATTTTGATGAAATCATGTGGTTTAGATAATTTCCTTGAAAAATATGAAAATTTGCTCGAACGAGAGGATTTTCATGAGATCAGGAAAATAGTAAAAATATGATAAAACATAAAATTGGGCGCGGGACTGGTCACGGCATGACTGGCCGGCTGGTGAGCCCAGTCCCCTGACGCTTTTGCTAATATTTTTTTATTATTAGTTTTCCTTCTTATTTTGCATAGGTTCCTCGTTCGTTCATATTTTTTGAAATGCTCGTTCGTGAATTCAAAATGCTGGTCTGTGCATTATTTGCTAATTACACTTGCACCATTTTTGTCAGGGCTTATTCGATGCTCAGATGCCTGTTTCTGTTGAATATTTATCACTAACCCGTGGCATTCTGCTAGGAAGAACCACGAATTAAAGTGACGAAATATAACAGAGAATCGCAGAATATTGCTGGATATTCAGGCGATTAATTAATGGCTCGTAGAATATTGCTGGATATTTAGACGATTTAAGATAATTAATTGATGGCTCTACACTAGAATGGCTTCCTGTCTAGGAGCATTAACCATCTGAGGATTGAGCAATATGAACTTGTTGGAGTGTCATATTCCTCTTGTATAATCAGGGAAAACCTGGTTGCATCCCGAAGACGTGGTCACTCTATACTAGCAGTCTTGCTGTCTAGGAGCCGTCCAAACTTTCGATTCTATACAATATGAGATGTGTCGTGGTCTCAGCTGGGAGACTGCACATCTACATCTTCTCTGAGAGACTTTCTCCATCAGAGGTTTATGGCATGATCTTTCGTGCTTAGAGACATGAGTCTCGATGCTCATTCGATTGCTGGATCCGGAGTAACTAATGAAATTGCTCAGAATTCATGAGATGTGCCATGGCCTCAGCTGAGAGACTATACATCTACATGTACTCTGAGAGACAGCCTTCTCAGTCGGAGATTTATGGCATGAGCTTTCATGCTTTAATGAGAGACATGAGCCTCGATACTCATCCGGTTTCCGAATCTGGATTATAGTTTTACAATTTTACCCTTTGTCGAAAATCCACCATCTGCACTAAGTCCCCTGCTTAGTGAGGAACAGTCATGTTCCTCAGTCAGCATTGAATGGTGATTTTCCAGGTATAAATAAAAATAAGTAATTGAACTTAGTTATAAGATAAGATATTACCGGATTTCGACTGAAAGAGAAAACCATGGTTTGAGCGGAAACCCCAGTGGCATAATAGAGCATCATCCAGCGAACATAAATTGGTGTAGAACCGCTGATTCGATGGTGGAACCTTGGTCGGTTTAGGATTCACGGGCCGGGCCCAAAAAGGAAATCCCTATGGAATTAGGTTTTGAAAATAAAATTAGGTATAAAATGAATTAATTCCTTCCTTTTTTTTTCCTCACGTCCACCACCTCCTTCATCTTCTTCACGTACGAGCTCAGCATGAACAAAAAAAATTCTTTGCCGGAAACCGCTAGCGTCCGATCACCGTCCGGCCGGCGCCGTCAGGTGCGTCATTTTTTTATTTTTTTTTCATAACTTTCTGATTTCATAAGTTGCTCATGCCTTCATCATACCAAAATTTTATACATATGTATATGTTAGCGGGAGTTTTGTAGAAAAACCCTTATTTTGTTAAACGTATGTTCGTTCAATCGTTAGTTTTGAAAACTAATAATAATCCCTGATTTAGGAGAGAGATTTTCCTTTGAAAATAGACCTGTGTCCAGTGATAAGATTTTGTTTATGATCTTTCATGGGAAACAAAACCTTATGTTAAGAGATGTGAGCTTTCACAAAACCGAAATAAACCTCGTTTTAGAAAATAATGCTCATACGAGGGAAAATAGATTTTTTCTTTATGTATATAAACTTATGTTCAGTGATAAAACCTTATTTATGAGCTTTCATGAGAACTAATATTTTATCACAAGAGGTGTGAGCTTTCACAAAACTAGCATAAACCTTCGTTTTAAAGAAAATGCTAATACGAAGGAAAATAGTTTTTTTTTTAATATATGCAACCGTGACATATAATGTGGGATATGATGACATATTTCATCCACGCGGGTTTTGAGTAACCTTTGAAACTAGACAATTTATTTATGATGAAATAATGTCTTGTTGTAAACTTCATAGGTCAGTTGTGTGAATGTTCACATTATGAAAATTATGTCTATGATTTTATGAGAAAATCATTTTTCATGAACTAATGAAATCTTGTTCGTTATTGCAGGTTTCAAGGAACGAACTAATTTCGCGTGCTAACTCTTGTGGCACAATCACTACTGTTAGTGAAATTGAAAGAGGTAAGAATTAAGAATTACCGTTTTTTAGATGCTGGAATTCCCGTTTGCATGAATCCATCACCTCACCAAATTTGCATTCAAACAACTGGAAATAAATATTGTGTAGATTTCACAGCTGCTTGCAAGGATGTCTGATTCTCCAGCCAATGATGCTTCCATAGATGAAATGTGTGTAGATGATGACATCTTCAGAGAAGAAACATGTACGGATGAGACTTTTGTTGGTGAAAAGGAAGAAACACCTCGAGTCAAGAATGTTCCGAACATAGATGATGCATTCTTCGATGTTCATGAGACTGAAAATCGTCTCAAGTCCCCAGTGTATCATATTTTGATTAATCCCCGAACAGTTACTCAAAAGAAACTGGTGACTCCCCGAGCTGCTATCCGGTTTTGTCTTGAACAAGGTCTCTTCCAATCTTCAATGATTGAATTCAAGCTCTCTCGATGACCCTTAGAGAAGTTTTATGGATGGGAAAGGCACATGCTGGGATTTCCTCATGTTAGAGATATGCTGGATAGAGCACAAATTACCAAGGACGTCCAGACATATGGAGATGTATATATCTTTCATGATACGCGTGGTATTATAGCTCTTCTTGCTCGCTGATGCATCCCAACTCACACATTTATATGCAGCTGGGGAGAGTTTACTATCACCTTGGAGGATGTAGTTGCTTTACTGCATCTTCCAATTATAGGTAACTTTCCTAAAGAACTTTGGACGGCGTATGAGAAAGAAGCTTCCAAAATTTTAACATCTGAGATGGAGAGGATCAACAAGGTCTTTGGTAAAGGTTGTTATGCCCATTAGTTAACACACTAGTGTCCACGAGACGTCCCTCTTGATGAACCCGATGGTATGTTGTCCATTGCCGCTTTCGTGTGCTTATGGTTGTCCATGGACGTGTTTGAAGATGCTGGAACCTTGTTGAAACCGTTTGTAATCCATTTTGTTATTAAGATGGCTCAAGGTGAACAACTCCCGCTAGGTAGCTTATTCTTTGGCTCTTTGTATTCTAACCTGGATTCTTTGGTTATAGACTCTAGTGTTTCGAACGGCTTCATGAAGATTGAATGCTACGCCAATACGATGTTTTTCTAAGCTCTGATGTGGGAACGTTTCGAGAATTATGCGCCTATTCCCCATAGTATCTTGCAAGGTCTGAACTCCTCTGATTCTCGACGTATTTTCCATGAGAAGGACAACACTAGAATTATGTGCTGGTACACAAAGAAAATTCAGTCAAAGACACACTTCGTTGATGTAGTAGATGATGAGTCTGAGTTCAACTTTCGTCCTTGGGTGGTGGTTCCTCCTTACATTTCTCAATTGACGACTTTCAATACTGGAGAAAGTAAGTATTTTAAATCTGGTGCTGATTTGAGCGATGGAGAAAGATCTTTCATGCTGAGTTACACTCTCGGTCATCTATTATCAGCTACATATGGAGATTTTTCGGTGGAGGAGTATAACATCGATAGAACCGCCCGTCAGATGGGTATGGGCCAATGCGTCCCAACTTTCCGAAGGAGAAAACCATCAGTGGAACAAATTAAAACATGTTTAGATCATACACATGCTGAAGGAAGATCTTATTGGTTCCCTTGTGCTGATAGAAACACATATGTGACTCCATGTTACATAGAATTCTGGGAACAGCAGCTTGAACATCTAAATGATTATATGACAGCCGCCCAACCTTTAGTGAAAGAGCCTCCTTCTTCTATTATGAGTGCCTCTCGTCCAAGATTGAGAAATATTTCTGGCGGTGATAAGCGAAAGACATCTCCAGGGAGTTCACCGGTATGTATTCTTTGCGTATTCCTCATATAACTTGTATAATTGTCTTTAATTATCGCATAAATTTCCTCTTGCAAGATGGTCGTGATGTGAGACCTCGAATTGAAGTGAATTTTTCAGAAGCAGAGGCAATTGTTTATGGTGGAGAAGGTAGGAGAAAGAATTGCAAGTTGGTGCGTAACACCATAAAGTCACCAGTCGTCCTTTTGGTGAGTTGTTGCTACTTTTCCTTTGTGACTTCTTCTACCCGCTTTACCAGGACCAATATTTGTTATTTGGTTGTAGAATTTTGCTCCATCTATTATTGATGGTCTTTATTTCACTCATGGTCGAACAACCCAGGGATACAATACTGACGAGGAAGTTGATGTAAGTGTCCCTTTTCGAATTAAACCAGTATAACATGCCTCTGGATGATTTGATGATGACCATTGTTAATGTATTCAGGAGGAATTTGTCATGGATGAGGAGAATGTTGATGCACCGCATTCCTCATTGAGTGATAAGAATGTGGAGAGCTCCCAAAATCTTGAATCGAATGAAAATATGGAGAATTCTCAAATTCCCGAACCGAATGGAGGTAACGGAGTTGTCTATGATGATTCTAACATTGTCGAGCCTCTAAATGGTTTGGAGACTCCCCTAGTAAGTATTTATCCTGTAGATTCTCCATAGAAGTATGAAATTTCTGATTTGTGCATGAATGAATGAAAACCCATGCGACTATGCACATAATTTCAGTGAAATACGTCGCCAGAAGGGTTCAGTTTTTTAATGAAAATACCGTAGAACCTCCTTCTGGGATCGGAATTTCAATGTCTGTATATGTATTCTCAAGCCCAGGAAATTTTCAAGCTTTAGTAATGAAGCTTTTTAAGTTCCGAGCACGTTCAGGGCCTGAAAAAGGCGAAATAGTAAACTTTCATAACTTTTTCAGATTGTGTATTAACATCTCCTTGCTCGTTTATTTAATAATCATGAAATTTTGACATGTTGTAGAGAACTTCCATACGAATATAATGGTATATAACCCAACTCCATACTCTACACCAATTTCTCCCAGTTCGTCGTCGAACACAGGGAAGTGTAAATTTTCTTCAACTGAGTTTCTTTGAAAACATGTTTCATGACTTTGATGCTACTTGCACATATCTTAAATGCATAATAAGGAACTTAGATGATGTTAGTTCACTTACTTTCCTAATTTTATGACTATATTGGACTCACATCCTTGAATCATTCTAATCCCATGTAATCTTCGCATTAGGTGCCAAACGACGAAGTTGGGAATCATGGATCCAATGATGATTTGGGAAGTCCAGGAGTTGTTGGTGACAAGAATTCCATAACTGCACCGTTAGATGATAAAGTAATGGTTGCTGACATCGTGGAGGAGGTGGAAATTCCAATTGTGTCTCAGACGGTGGAACCCGAACCTGAAACAGCAGAAGCTACTTCCCATGGAGTTGTCTCTATGATCATTGACACTGCTCCGGTAAATGAGAACCAAATGATAGTGCACGAGTATCCTACTGCATGGATTTCCTTTGATCCTCAATTTGGTGAGTTACTCCCATATCACCAGCTTGTTGGAGGTGTTAGCGTTCCCATCGGATATGATGCTATGTACAAGGAACTGTGGGAAATGTATGGGCACATTATTGTTAATAGGGATCCATAACGTAGTTATTTCTTGATGAAATAAGTAGAGGCCATCTTGTGTGTTATAGATGATATTCGGATTACAGCCAGAAATGTTGTTTCTCAAGATGTACTCTTTGATTGGGAGTACAACTTGAAGACTGCTGAAGAACTTGGCTTCAATCTGAAGTGGCTCCGTGAAAAACTTGAAGCTATCAAGAAAGCAGTAAAGGGTGATGCTCCTTTCTATACTAGTGATGCTATGTTGAAGAAGATGAATGAAGTCACCGAGATAAACAGGAATATGGAGGCGGAAAATGCAGCCTTGAAAGTCTTGGAGGAGGCAGAGGAGAAGAAATCTTTCTTTGGGAGAAGTCCCTGAATTAACGTAGCATATATGATCATTGGTAATATTGGAGCGTGAGGAGGAATAAGACTTGCCTGATCTTGAAACCTTCTGACAAAGGTGTGTGGACTTTCTCCAGGTTCTTATGTAAGTCCCTCCAAGGTTTTAATTTCCTCTAGACGCTCAAATAGTGGAGCATCTTCTACTTCTTCTTCTTCTTCTGACTCAGAGTCTTTATTGGCGGTAGAGTGTGTTGAAGGCATCAGAGTTATCCTTCCAGCATGGATCCAAGTCCTTCCAAGGATCATGTCATATCCAGGGTCTTCCCGAATTATGTAAAACTTGGCCTCAGTGCAGACCAAACTTTCTGTAACTTTGAGAATGATGAAGCCATATGCATCTCTGGAAATCCCTTCGTGGTCCCTGATTGTTATGGGAGCATGAGTGGCCTCTTGTCGAGCGATGCCAGCAGCTCTGAGAGTTTTCAAAGGGATAATATTGACAGTAGTACCAACATCAACAAATGCCCTTTTGAATTCATTTCCTTTAATGTGCATTGTGGTGAATAGTCCCCAGTCATACATTTCTTTGCCAGTGGCTGAATGTTCAGGAGGTATATCTGGAATCAGCAGGAGTTTCCTGGAAACTATATGGTTCAAAGCCGTGAACATGTCTCCCCTTTGCGGCTTCGACAGATAGAGCAACTCGCAGACATGATCTATCAATGACTGAACTGCTTCCTTGACTGGTGTTTCAGAAATAGAGAAAATCCTGACAGGAAGAGGATCTTTGTGCACTCATTTGGCTCCAAGATTAAGTTTTCCTGACTCAACCTTTTATATGAATATGCGTTTCAAGACTTTGAATCTACTAGTGGGGTGATTGACGAACCTGTGGAATCGGCAGTAACGAGGATTTTCCATGTCTTCCTCAGTTGGGTCTCTCCTGACATATGGAAATTTGATTGCACCACCTTGTATCCAGGCATCTAGTAGCTCGAGCACTTCTCCAATGGATAGAGGAAAGTTAGGTGCATCATCAGGAGCCTCTGTGCGTTGTTCAGGAGTCTGTATCTCTGGTTTGTCCCTTTTTTGCGTCTTTCGAGGAGATACAACGTGCTTTTTCGGGGATTTCGCCTTGCGCTTTCTCCCTTATGCAACAACATTTGTAGATGGCTGCAGATTGTACTATTTTTTAATCAGTCATCTGCTTCCTCAGTGTCACACGCTTCTTCAGTCTTTGTAGATTTTGCTCTTTCTAACAGAGCAGGTGCAGTGGTTGTTGATCTCTTCGCAGCTTCGCGAAGAGATGAGAAAGTCTGGAATCGAAGATTCTCCAGCAGATCTCTATAAACCGAGAGCATGCCGTTGATGCACAAATCTACTAGCTGTTGTTCTGTGATATTTGGGTCATGACAATCCAGGGCTTGGACTCGGAATCTTTTCACATAGTCATTAGGATTTTCACTGACCCTCTGAAACATCCTTCCAAGGTCAGAGAGAGTGACTTGCTCTGACACGAAGAAGTACTTCCTATATAAGGAGTTGATCATTTCTCCCCAGTTATTAATAGTTCCTGGTGCGATATTGTTGTACCAGGTGTATGCTCTGCCTTTCAAGGATTTTGAAAACTCCTTGAGTCGAACAACATGGTTATGTTCATGCTCCCCCAAGGATTCGAGGAAACGAGAGACGTGTTCTCGAGCGTTGCCAGTTCCATCATATAGAGTAAAAGTCGGAGAAGTATAACCTTTAGGAAGAGGAATCCTCTGCGTAGTGGCAGGATAAGGAGGTTGGTGACGATGGACATGTGATGTATTGCCCTTTCCAAGGTTCTCCAGAAGACGCTCCAGGTCTTCCCGAGTGATGAAGTTTGATGACTCCTTTGTTGATGAATCATCTGAAGCTTTGCCGGCTTCGCCATCATCCACTGTATGAATTGGAATCACCTCAGTATCAGTGTCTGAGGGTTTCTCCTTCTCTTTCCATTTTTCTTGAGTTTTCTCTGACAGTTTGTCAGTAAGGGTCTTCAGATGGTCAAATAATTTTTGCTGCGCTGCAGCCATATCTATCCGATTCTTTGCAAGAGTCTCTTGTGTTTTGATGAGATCAGCAATGGTATGTGGTGGACTTCCTATGACTTCTTCAGGGTGTCGGCCATACAAAGGATGACCTTCCGTGTTGGCACGAGGAGGAGTAATGTCACCACCATCAGTGTTGGTAGCCGGAACAGTTTCCGGGATGTTTTCATTATTGCTGGTGCTAGCGATATTTGCGTTAGGATTTGTAACCGAACTTGACTTAAGACCAACCATCTAGTGAAAATGAGAGATTGTAACCGAATTTGCTGGGTTTTTTACGGAATTGAAGAGTCGACCATGTGGGGACTCCTTGAACCGAGCGAAATGTTAAACCTCACACAGATGCACTGCAAGAAGGGAGTGTTTTAAGTTCGAGAGATCAATCTGAAAGACTCGGGCCTAAAACAAGAACAATGGCCGTTCCAGAGTCAATTGGGTCACAAGAGAGGATGGGTTGATCTGTAAGAGGGAAGATGAGAAATGCGTGAGGTCAATGGTGATCTGAGATTATAGGTGTGTTGTGAATTCATCGTGAAAATGTTCTGAATGATTGAGTTTTGCCTGATTGAGAGTGATTTCTATGAGTTCGTGTAGACAAAAGATTGTTTGTATAAACTTTGATGAGAAATTGCTCATTTAGGCGACTGTTGTTCGAATGTTTGAAAACTCTTCGAATTGTTGTTATTTCAATTAGGATTCAGATACATTTTATAATGCCGGAATTAAAAACACCAGGATCCCATGAAGTGTGACAGTTGCTGGAATCAGAGAGTGGGGAAGTGGGAAATCATGTTAAACCAATTACTCATCGTGCGGAGACTTGGTTAATTTTCCACCCACTACTTTGCTGACTCTTCCAATTGATTGCACGACTTGCTCACATTCTCATCATGGGTGAACACACGTGTCATAGACCTCCAGACCAAAACCCTAGTTAATATTCCACCATGTGACACGATTGAAATCTCGTGATTGTGGAGTCAGTTGCTGACTTTGTGGGACGATGAGTTCATGTAGTGCTGAGTTGAACACGTTTTAGCAAATGTTCTGAAACTCATGAATTAAATGTATGTCTGCTGAGACGAGGTATCATTATAACCTAAAACAAGCAAACTGTGTTGTTGTATTGTCGAATATTAATAGTTGAACCAATATTCTTTGATCTGAGCAAATATTTCTAGTCTAAGTGAATATTGCTAATTCGAGCAAATATTTCCGGTTCGAGCAAATATTGCCAGTTTGAGCAAATATTGCTCGTTTGATGAATTTATTGGTAGCATGACCGAATAAAATATTAATTTAATTTACTGACTGCTGGGTCAAGCAAAATAAACAAAGTGTTGATTATGGAATCAACATAAAATTATCAGAGTGTTTGAATCTGCTAAGAATCACGTTTCTACAGAGCTTCTGGATTCAAAAACCCTAATTTTGCCGAAATGATGATTTATTGCAAATCAACATAGGATCGGCTACATGGGATAATGGGTTCACCATATAATTCCCAGATGCTCGAATGAGCAAAAATACCAAAGTCTCTTGAGGACCAGTTGGTGAAATAATGATTAAATGCTGGTTTAATCACTGAAATAATGCTCGTGTGAGCGACACATAATAAAACCTGGTATTATGGAAATATGAAGGACCGGCCAAGAGGTCATGAGACTGGATCTTGGTGGGTTTGGGACCAGTGGATGGTCGTTTGAGCAAACTTCCAATTGTTTGGAAAGAGTTTGAACCTAATATGAGCAATTGAGCAGATTAGGTTAAAATAATTAAAACATGCGGGACCAGATGTTTGCAAGCCTCAGGGTCAACCTTGGTCGGTCAAGGGGATGTACCCATGTCACCATGATGTCCGCGCTTCAGTCCTGAGAATTTTGATATTTTCTGGTGCATGTTTGAGCAACATTTGGAGAAAATATGCAAAATCCATGGTTTTGCTGAAACTGGGAAAAATACATGAGATGAGGGAAATAAATAAAATAGGGAATTACAAGGTGTGGGACCGGCCATGGATAGGGCATGTCCGGCCGGCTGACACACTGTCCCACGTGCTTTTCCCATTTTTATGTGATTTTATATATTTTTCTCTGATTTATGGGAAATTCCATGAAACTGGAGAGTTTGGCAAAATTAGGGAACTTCCATAAGATGAGAGACATAAATTAATAAATATAAAATAGGGAATGGGAGTGTGGGACCGGAAATGGCCACGACATGGTCGGCCGGTCAATGGGTGCGGGTCCCAAGCCACTCTTCCCAATTTTTGATTATTTTAGATAATTTTCATAAAATCAAGGAGATTTGTTGAAAACCAAGATATTTTGTTGAAATCAGGGAGTTTTCATGAATCATGAAACAAAACACCAAATAATAATAAAACAATGGGCGTGTGGGACCGGCTAGAGACCGGTCCCACAAGTTTTTTCTAATTTTTTAATATTTTCTATGATTTTAGAGAAAATACATGAAATTAGGTAATTTTAGGGAAAATTCATGAAATCAAGGAATTTTAATCATTTAAGAGAAATAAAAAAATAATGGGGACGAAAGGTGTGGGACCGGCCACGGCCAAGGCATAACCGGCTGGCCGGCGATCCCATGACACCTTTACCTAATTTTATTATTTTTGATAAAATCAGGTGATTTAGATAAAAATACATGAAATTAGGTAATTTTCATGATTTTAGAGAAAATTCATAAAATCAAGGAATTTTTATAATTTGAGAGAAATAATAAAATAATGAGGGCGTGAGGTGTGGGACCGACCACGGCCAAGGCATGACCGGCCGGCCGGATGTCCCATGACACCTTTCCCTAATTTTATTATTTTTGATGAAATCATGCGGTTTAGATAAGTTCTTTGAAAAATATGAAAAATTGCTCGAACGAGAGGATTTTCATGAGATCAGGAAAATAGTAAAAATATAATAAAATATAAAATTGGGCGCGAGACTGGTCACGGTATGGCTGGCCGGCTGGTGAGCCCAGTCCCCTGACGCTTTTGCTAATATTTTATTATTATTTTTCCTTCCTATTTTGCATAGGTTCCTCGTTCGTTCATATTTTTTGAAATGCTCGTTCGTGCATTCAAAATGCTGGTCTGTGCATTATTTTCTAATTACACTTGCACCATTTTTGTCAGGGCTTATTCGATGCTCAGATGCCTGTTTTTGTTGAATATTTATCACTAACCCGTGGAATTCCGCTGGGAAGAACCACGAATTGAAGTGACGAAATATAATAGAGAATCGCAGAATATTGCTGGGTATTCAGGCGATTAATTAATGATTCGTAGAATATTGCTGGATATTCAGGCGATGGCTCGTAGAATATTGCTGGATATTCAGACGATTTAAGATAATTAATTGATGGCTCTACACTAGAAGGGCTTCCTGTCTAGGAGCATTAATCATCTGAGGATTGATCAATATGAACTTGTTGGAGTGTCATATTCCTCTTGTATAGTCAGGGAAAACCTGGTTGCATCCCGAAGACGTTGTCACTCTATACTAGCATGCATGCTGTCTAGGAGACGTCCAATCTTTCGATTCTATACAGTATGAGATGTGCCGTGGTCTCAGCTGTGAGACTGCTCATCTACATCTTCTTTGAGAGATTTTCTCCATCAGAGGTTTATGGCATGAGCTTTCATGTTTAGAGACATGAGTCTCGAAACTCATACGATTGTCGGATACAAAGTAATTACTGAAATTTCTCAGTATTCATGATATGTGCCATGGCCTCATCTGAGAGACTACACATCTACATGTACTCTGAGAGACAACCTTCTCATTCGGAGATTTATGGCATGAGATTTTATGCTTTAATGAGAGACATGAGCCTCAATACTCATCCGGTTGCCGAATCAGGAGTATAGTTTTACAATTTTACCCTTTGTCAAAAATCCACCTTCTACAATATAGCTCAGACGAATTGAGACCGGCAAAGGCGGTCTCAAAATGCATCACGTCCGTCCAACTTAGCCAGCCTGGTTGGACGGATTAGATCGCATCTTAAGCGATCAAAGAAGCGCAAACGTGTACATTGGCGACCCAACCACACCCACATTTGATCGACTTTCTCATAGCAATCCAAGAACATATAGAATCGTTAACCCAAAGTAGGGTTAACGCACTGCTTTAAGAAACCCTAAAATCACTTTGTGGTATTGAACAACTGTCGCAAATCGATCACGGCCATCCAACTTCGCCAGCCGAATTGAGTGGCTTAGATTTAATTTTAGGTGGCCCAGGAGATGTCAACATGCTCATCGGCAACCCACCTCTACACATGGCCGACCGGCCTTTTCGAACTTGGGCTCGATATCCCGGAACGCTCTCACAAAGAGGGGTTGGATGTGTAGCTTCAAACCCTAAAAAATAATCAGCGGCATCGTTTAACTGCCGCAAATCATCTTGTCTGACCAACTTAGCTAGCTTGTTCGGACGGTTTAGATCAAATTCTAGATGGTCAGGAGGGTGACGCCACGATCACCAGCTACCTGATAGGTGTTATAAAACACCTAATTTTATATCTATTGTTCATGCTTTCTTTGCTATTTATTTTTTAAAATATGTATCTTATGATTGTTTTTGAGTTATTAGGAGCAATGGAGTCCTTTGGAGCAAAAGAAGGAAAAATTGCCCATTTGGAGCGTAAAATGCAAACACTTCAATTCATAGGCAAGTTATATTTGGAGCGGGCCGACGTGCGCAAGAAGGAGCGGCGTAATCTAGAGAAGCAACAGACTGGTTTTTGGTGGGTAATCTTTACTTATGGAGTGCCTTGGGTGTGTACCCTTATCTGGCTCACCGGGGTGGTTGTATCCAATATTCTCCTACAACACCCTAAAATTCAGAGCAACTCAATCATTGTTTCCCAACTCAGAGAATGGAAAATGGTTGCAGATGTTATTTGAAATTGAGAGAATTAGGGAGAAACAACTACAGCTTCAGGGAGGAGATTCATTGATTCATCGAAGCTAGGGTTTTCTGAGAAGTTGTTGCTGTGAATTCTCTGCTATGGGTTTGATTGTGAACCAGATTCAAATGAGAAAATACAGGGGAAGTCATAGATTCCATATGGGGTTTTGAGTTAATTCTAGTTTTGAGTTGTTGGTAAAGAAGAATCTGGGAATTCAGAGAGAAACTAGGATTGCAGTTTGGGGTTTCTGTGAAAAGAGAGATCTGAGAAAGTCTAGTATGTTTATGTGGATGAATATAATGAAGAACTATGGGTTCTCTGAAATTGGGTTTATAGTGGTGTTGAGATTGAGTCTGCATGGGTTTTGAACAGAAATTGGTGGTTGGGAACAAATGGAGAAGAAGTTAGGGTTGAGAAGAAATTGGTGGATGTTGTTCATTGCAACTAATACTGATGGGTCATCACAGGAAATTGGTTTGATCTCATGGGATTTATGGTGTTGAATAGGAGCTAGGTCTGAGTTCTAAAGTTAATTGAAGAGTGGGTTTGGCTTGAATTTGGGTTTAATCTCAGTTGAACTCAAAGAATGAATTGCTGCTGCTGTTATTGTTACTGCAGGTTAGAGTTAAACTGGTTTTGAGAAATTGAAACTGAGCTAAAACTTAGTTGTTGAATAACTTGTTGCTGCTTCCATGAATGTATGTGAGCTGTGGTTGTCATCTCAGCTGGAGAAACCCAAAGATGTGTTGCTCTTGTTCATTGTGATGATGTTGTATGAAGTTTATGCTCGAGATTACAAAGGTTAAGAATTTTAGGAGATGGAAGTTATGTTGTTTAGTGAATTGTTGGCCTGAGACCTAGCTGAGGGAAATGGATTCACATGGAGTTACAAGGAATGTATAGATGGAGTTGGCAGAACGGAAAGGGAGTACGCTGATGTTTAATGTGTGAACTGGCTATGAACTGATGGCTGGTGGTATTTGATATTGGTGATGGTTGTTCTGCAGTTGGTGGCTTTGTCTGCTACCATTGGCTGAGATGTTAAATTGCAGGCATGGGCTCTGGGTCTGCTGGCGAGAACTGAGGCACAAGAACGAGTGTTGCAGCTGGTGGATGGTGCAGAATGAAGCGGCGATGGATCAAGAGCTGAGTAGGCACTGGTGCTGCAACAGGTAGAGATGGTGAGTGTTATGGGACTGGGAGTTGTGACATGAGCAGCTGCAGGAAGTACATATACTGGTGGTGGCGATAAGGCTCAAGAGTTACAGTTCAAGAATGAATGCTTAGGCGCTGAGAAGCTGCAGTGCAACTGGTGCAAGCGAAGTTGCGGGTGCTCGATATTATGGAACGGCATAGCAGGTGTTCAAGAGAACAGGGAAGATAAGGAATTGAAGGTCAGAGTTGGAGTTACAGAGCAGGAAGAGAAGCTGTAACAGTCTCATTGATGGCTAACCAGGGTTCAATGATTGTGTAAAGGCTTGATGTAGCAGTAATGAACTGGTCAGATCTACAAAGGGAGTACCAGATTTTGTGGTTTGGTTGCAGTGGTAAGGCTGAACTGGTTGGTGGTGGTTTTAGCAGTTCAAACTGGTTTGTGGAGTTGGAGCTTGAAATGCTCAGGGATTGAAACAGCTAGGAGTTGCAGTTGGTGCTACAGAGATAGTGGAACTGATGGTGCTATTTAAACTGGTGATCTAAGCAATGGTGTAGGTGGTTACAGATCAGGTTTGAGCTAATGTTGCAGGCCTGGGGTTTTTCTAAATGAATGAATGTCCTACTGTGTGCTTTTCTGGTGTGGAAGCTACAGGTGCTAGGATTTATGAATGGATGTGTTTGGTGGATTGCGTGTGAACTGGAATCGCAGGAAGAGATGTTGCAAATGTGAGTTGAGCTGCAGGATTGAGATGTAGCTTGTTTATGTGAGAAATTCATAGACATCTTGGCTGTAAGGAAGTGAATGGGCTGGTTGGTTCGAGTGAATTGGAGTTGCATAATACAACCAAGATGACTGGGTATACCATTTGAGCAGAGTTAGAGCAGGGCCATCTTGGCCATGACTGAAACGGGAAGGAACACAGCTATCATGGCTAGTTACACCAGAGAATTTGGCATGTGCAACGCCTGGCCTGGATCCGAGCTGACTCGCTGAGCTTGACTGAGTTGACCCGAGTTGATTCAGTTGACTTCCCGATTTGACTTAGCTGACCGGTGACCGGGTGGACTTTGCTGGTCACCTGAGCTATATTCCGGCCACAAACACAGTTTTCCGGCGACTATTTTCTGGGTCATATTTTCTCATGGGTATTTCACACATGTGCTTTGGTGGACTTCTAGCTTTGGCTTTGGGCTTTGAAGACCTAATTTTGGAAAGTTGGAAAAGCTATAAAAGGAAGAGTTTCTATTCTTTTGAGGATGACTTATCACGTATTTTCTACTGGGTTTTTGAAGGAGAGCAGCGACTAGGGTTTGCTTCCATTTATTTTTATGTTCTTCATTTTATTTTTAATAATAATTATGTTGAGTTCAAAAACCATGAGTAGCTAAATTCTTAATATTGGTTATGGGATAATAAGTAGATTTCACAAATAGTATTGGAATCAATGAAGTAGTTTTGTATCAATATTTTACTGTTTATGATTCATTGTTTATATTGAATATGATTTGATTGTTTGATTGGTTGAGTCCGGAATCAATCCGATTTGCATTCATATCTAGAGCTATATTAGGGTTTTCAATACAAAAACGTTGTTCATCCCTGATTCTAAGTAGCATAAATGTGGATAGTGCTTGTAGAGATATATCCTACTAGTCACATATGAATCATAACTTGGGTTAAATTGATTTAGTGCTTTTACACATTTCGATTGCCTTGATTAGTCTTATTCCATATAGCTTATTGCTTCTAGGGAGTTAAATCTAATTTGCTTTTACACTTTAGGTTGCTTTTTAGGAAGAATTCACATATGCATCTTTTAATGTGGTTGTGATGAAATTAGGGAATTAGCGGGATATTCTTGCGATCAAGATATCCTAGGACTTTTAGTAAATGAGAGATTAAATTTCAATTCTAGTCATTGATGAAAATATGTGTTTGTGAATGAAACTATCCCGTGACCAATACTTTCTCCATATTGATTATTTTCATATTTTATTGCTTTCAAATTATTTTTATTGCTTTGATAAAACAACATCCCCCCCCCCTTGGTTACTAAGAAACTGAAAATTTGCATAACAACAAAGGCCTCTCTGTGGATACGAACTCTTTCTTATCGCATACTATTTTTATTTTAGGAAGTAAGAAAGTGAAATTATTTCTGCGTCGGCTGACAACCGACCAGATTTTGGCGCCGCTGCCGGGGAGGCAAACGGCTTGTTATTAAGTTTTTAGTTTCTTTTTATCATTTTTCTGCTTGCATATTTGCTTTCGGTTTCTTGTCTTGTTTATCACTTGTTTATGAGAATTGTTTTTCAGGTACTAATACCTGGCTTCTAAGGATTGGAGCTATCCAAGGTGCAGGATTGCTACTCGAAGAGGCACAATACTCCAACCAAGTCAAGACACAACGGAAGAACAAGTCTTGGAAGTAGAACACGAAGCTCTTCATCAAGAAGTGGAAGAAGAGCTACAACTAGAAGAAGAACTAGAGGTTCCATTTGTAGAAGAACCACTAGTTGAAGAAGAAGAAGCAATGGAAGACGCAAATCGTACACTCAAGGATTTGGTGTCTCATAGGCTTGATGCACAACGATGGTGTATTCAAACCAACTCAACATTCGAGATCAAGCCGAGGTTTCTTAGAGAGTTTCCAAAGTTTCATGGTATGGCGAATGAAGATCCAAATAAGCATCTTATGGAGTTCTATACCATTGTAAAGGCTATGCTTCCAGCGGAGACCGATGCCGATGGTGCAATGATGAACGTTTTTACATTTTCTATGGCGGACAGCGCTAAGGATTGGTTGTATTGTTTGCCGGCCGGAAGTGTCACTACATGGAACAAATTGAAGAAAATATTTCTAGAGAGGTATTTTCCTGCGTCGAAGGCCACTCAAATTCGCAAAGAGATTTGCGGAATAAAGAAACATGCGGGAGAGTCTTTGTATGAATGTTGGGAGCGATACAAGAGATTGGTGGCAAGCTGTCCTCACCATCAATTCACCGATGCTATGATAATCCAGTACTTCTACGAAGGTCTTCAATCAAGTGATAGATATCTTCTTGACGCTGCGGGTGGTGGTGCACTAGTGAACAAGACGGTGGCCCAAGATGCCGAGTTGATTGAAAGTATGGCTGCAAACTCGCAACAATTCTACACAAGAGGTGAACCAATGATTAGAGGAGTGCATGAAGTTAGTGATTCATCATCATCACACCGTGATCAAAGGATGGACAATATGGAGCACATGATGCAAAAGATGGCTGCGGTTATATTACCTTCGTATGGTGAAGAGTTGGAGCAAGCTAATGCGGTTTTTCCAAACCAACCAAGACGGTATGATCCCTATTCCAACACCTACAATACGAGATGGAGAGATCATCCAAATTTCAGCTATGCCAACAAGCAAGGTGCGGTTCAACAACCTATATTCAACCGTCCGAGTGGATTTCAACCGCAACAACAACAATTTCAACCTCAACAACAACAATTTCAACCGCAACAACAACAACAATTTCAACAACAACAACAGCAATTTCAGCAACCACAACAATCGGTTCAAAACCAAGGTTCCGATATCGATGCAAAGTTACAAACAACGATGCAAGGTATTTCTACCATGTTCAAGGAGAGCCAACAAGAAACCAAGAGTGCGATTAAAGATTTGCAGACTCAAGTGGGCTCTATGGCAATTGATATCAACAAGTTGAAAGCTCAAAATAGTGGGAGACTCCCTTCTCAACCTATCAACCCAAAGGAGGGTGTTAATGCTATTACGTTGAGAAGTGGTACACAACTTGAGCAACCCAAAGTTGCTGATTTGGGTGAGGAAGAAGCTCCAATGGAGCCGGTTTCGGAGGAAAAGAGGGATGAAATTCCCCAAACACCCGAGGTACCTATTCCTAACTCTAAAACTCCTATTCCTACTTATGTTCCTCATATACCTTTTCCTCGCAGATTTGCAAGTTCTAAGAAGGCGGAACTAGAAAAGGAGATTTTAGATGTTCTTAAGAAGATTCATGTGAATATACCACTCATTGATGCTATCAAGCAAGTTCCCAAGTATGCAAAAGTGTTGAAGGACTTGTGTACCAACAAGCAAAGGCTTAAAGGAAATGAAGTGCTAAGTGTGGGGGAGAATGCTTCGGCAATCTTACAACACAAACTCCCACTGAAATGCAAGGATCCCGATAGCTTTGACATCCCCGTCACAATTGGTAACACTACTTTTGACAAAGCAATGTTGTATTTAGGTGAATCCGTTAATGTTATGCCTGCCTCTATGTATAATTCACTTAATCTAGGTCCTTTGAAAAAGGCTGAAATTGTGTTGCAATTAGCCGATCGCTCTAATGTTTACCCAATGGGTATTGTTGAGGATGTTCTTGTGCAGGTTAATCAACTTGTATTCCCTGCTGACTTTTGTGTGTTATAGATGGATGAAGGTGCACCGGACTCGTCTCTTCCATTGCTACTTGGGCGTCCTTTCATGAAAACGGCTAAAACCATTATTTATGTGGATAAGGGAACGTTGAATATGGAGTTTGACGGAGAAATAATACGTTTCAACATTTTTGAAACGATGAGATATCCTAGTGATGTCCACTCTTGTTTCTCCGTTGATGTTATGGATGCATTGGCGCAAAAAGTGTTTGAATTAAATGGTGATGATGCTTTGGAAACTGTTTTAACTACATCCATGGATGATGGAGTAGAGTGTGGTAATGAAGTTAAGGAAGCCCTTGGTGATCTCAACTCACTACAAGGATGTCCGGAAACTCATAATGTCTCTTTTATTTCTTTACCATGCAATGATGAAAAGCTTTTACCTTCTATTGTTAAATCTCCAAAGTTGGAATTGAAACCTCTTCCAAGTCACTTAAAGTACTTGTACTTAGGTGACAATGAAGAGTTACCTGTGATTGTTTCTAACGAGCTTAGTGAATTACAGGAGCAAAAACTTCTAAGGGTGCTAAGGAAGCACAAGACGGCCATAGGATGGACAATCGCTGATATCAAGGGTATAAGCCCTGCCGTTTGTATGCATAAGATTCGTTTGGAGGATGATGCAAAGCCTAAAAGGGAAGCGCAACGTCGTTTGAACCCTCCCATGATGGAAGTTGTGAAAAAGGAGATACTCAAGATTTTGGAAGTGGGTGATATCTACCCCATATCCGATAACAAGTGGGTGAGCCCGGTACAAGTTGTACCAAAGAAATCAGGGGTAACGGTGGTAGAGAATGATGAGAACGAACTTGTCCCAACTCGTGTGCAAACCGGTTGGAGGGTTTGTATTTATTATAGAAAGTTGAATGCTACTACTAGGAAGGATCATTTTCCTTTACCTTTTATTGATCAAATGCTTGAACATTTAGCTGGACATGCTTATTATTGTTTCCTTGATGGTTATTCAGGTTACAATCAGATTGTGATAGCACCGGAGGACCAAGAGAAAACTACTTTCACTTGTCCTTTCGGTACTTTTGCGTATAGAAGGATGCCTTTTGGCTTATGCAATGCTCCATCTACCTTTCAAAGGTGTATGGTAAGTATCTTTTCCGAGTATGTTGAAAACATCATTGAAGTTTTTATGGATGACTTTAGTGTCTTTGGTGATTCATTTGACCTATGTTTACACAACTTGTCATTAATTCTTGAACGATGTGTTGAAACAAACCTTGTGCTAAATTGGGAGAAGTGCCATTTCATGGTAACTCATGGCATAGTTTTAGGCCATATTATATCTTCTAAGGGCTTAGAAGTTGATAAATCTAATATTGACCTTATTCGTGCTCTAACCCCTCCCACTACGGTGAGGGAGATACGTTCTTTTCTTGGTCATGCAGGTTTCTATCGTAGATTTATCAAGGATTTCTCCAAGATAGCATCACCACTTTGCAACTTATTGCAAAAAGATGTGGTTTTTAACTTTGTCGAGAAGTGTATGGCGGCATTCAATCGTTTGAAAGAACTTTTGATTTCAGCCCCTATCATTAAACCACCGGATTGGAGCAAGCCTTTTGAGCTAATGTGTGATGCTAGTGACTACGCGGTTGGTGCGGTGCTTTGGAAGCGTGTGGGGAAGATACCTCATGCCATTTATTATGCTTATAGAACGTTAAATGAAGCCCAATAAAACTACACAACCACTGAAAAAGAGTTTTTATCTATTGTATTTGCATTGGAGAAATTTCGCTCTTATCTAATTGGTACAAAAGTTGTTGTTTATTCTGATCATGCAGATCTTAGGTACTTGCTAATGAAGAAAGAAGCGAAACCAAGGCTCATACGCTGGATTTTACTCTTGCAAGAGTTTGATATTGAAATCAAAGATAAGAAAGGAATTGAGAACACCGTTGCGGATCACTTGAGCCGTCTTGCTGTGGACAAGGAAGCTATCCCATTGCGTGAGAGTTTCCCGGATGAGCAACTCTTCTCAATTGCCGTTGGAGAACCATGGTATGCGGATATTGTGAATTACTTGGTAACTAAACAAATCCCAAAGAACTTGTCTCGTTCTGAGAGGGACAAACTAAATAGGTTAGGAAACAAATACATATGGGATGATCCATACTTATGGAAGCATGGCAGCGACCAAGTAATGTGAAGGTGCGTTCCCGAATCTGAGTTTAATTCTATCTTGTCATTTTGTCACTCCTATGCTTGCGGAGGACACTTTGGAAGTAAAAGAATCGCTCACAAGGTACTTGAAAGCGGTTTCTTTTGGCCAACCTTGTTTAAGGATGCACATATATTTTGCACAACTTGTGATAGGTGCCAAAGAACAGGCAATCTAGGTGCCCGAAATCAAATGCCACAAACCTTTATTCAATTTATTGAAGTTTTTGATGTATGGGGTATTGATTTTATGGGTCCTTTTGTCAAATCGCATGGGAATTATTACATTTTACTTGCTGTTGATTATGTCTCTAAATGGATGGAAGCTAAGGCCACCACTACTAATGATTCCAAGGTTGTTTCAGATTTTGTGCAAGCTAACATTTTTGCAAGGTTTGGAATTCCGAAAGCCATAATTAGCGATGGGGGTTCTCACTTCAACAACAGGACTTTGCAAAGCTTATTGAAGAAGTACAATGTGTCACATAAGGTTGCAACACCTTATCATCCTCAAACAAATGGACAAGCCGAGGTGTCTAACCGAGAGGTGAAATCCATTCTTGAAAAGACGGTGAATCCAACAAGGAAAGATTGGAGCTTGCGACTTAATGATGCTTTGTGGGCGTATAGAACCGCATACAAGACACCTATTGGGATGTCTCCTTTTAGGCTTGTGTATGGTAAACCTTGTCACTTACCCGTGGAGATTGAGCATAAGGCATTTTGGGCGATAAAGCAATGCAATATGGAGATGGATGGGGCTGGAAAGAAAAGGAAGCTACAACTCCAAGAGCTAGAAGAGCTTCGCAATGATGCATTTGAAAGCTCTCGCATTTACAAGGAGAAAACGAAAGCCTTTCATGATACTATGATTTCTAGAAAACAATTTTGTGTTGGGCAGAAAGTGCTTTTGTTTAATACTCGCTTGCATCTATTTCCGGGTAAATTAAGGTCACGATGGATCGGACCCTTCATTGTTACTAATGTGTTTTCTCATGGTGCAGTAGAAATTCGTAGTATTGCTACAGGCAAGGAACTTAAAGTTAATGGGCACCGGTTAAAACCATATTATGAGAATTTCACTTCCGAAGTGGTGGAAGGAGCGAATTTTGTGGATGCACTCCCTCTGGAGGAGTAGTAGAAAGCAAGGAGATAGTCGGGCTGACGACTTTAAACCAAGCGCTAAATGGGAGGCAACCCATAGGATGAGTATCTCTTGTCTTATTTTCATTTTCTTGTTTTGTTTTGTTTATAGCTTTTTCTTGTATTATATTGGTTGTATTTTTCTGATTTCTTGTCATTTGTCATGCATAATTTCCCACCTTGACTTACTTTGGATGACTCAATTTACATTGAGGACAATGTAAAGTTTAAGTGTGGGGGAGTGGTTAAGCATTTGCATTGTAAATTTTTTCAAAATTTTCAACTTTTGTGTAAATTAGTGCATGAAAAACTCCAACTTGTAGTTAGTTTAGAGTCACATAGTATCCATGTCGCTAAGATTACATCGAGATTCTCATAAGAGTGACTGAACTTAGAGATGACAGAGAACATGATCGGGTTTCTTACTTGTATGAGAGTTAAAGTTGGATTTAACCATGCCAGTGGCAAATATGGTGCAGACTGAATTCGGTAGTAGAGTAGTGGTCCCCTATAGTGGAGACTACCCATGTTACATCATGAGAGGCACCGACCTTCATTTATTTGTACCTGTCTAAATTTTTGCTTTTAGAGTGTGTGTCACCGTACATAAACTCCGGGTAGAATGGTGAGCTACCCAACCTCCCACCAATAGAAGCGCTATTTTGATCTCTTGAGTGCTATTTTATCAATCATGAATGGTGACATCGAATTGCTAACTTACATACCACTTGTAATCTTGTTCGCAGTTAGGACCATCCACTTTATATCTCTACACCAATAGGTCCATAGAAACACCATCATCATCAACAAGGGAAGCATCACAAGTTCGAAGGAAATTTGAAGACGTTTTAGGTTTACAAGCAACGGTACAAAAATGAGCGGATTTCAGATTCAAGTATATCAACAAGGCAAGGAGCAGAATTTTTACAAGTTGAAGACTATTGTACAAGAGTGAAAATTTTCAAGATGAGAATTCAAGAAGTTTATGATATCGAGACATACAAGTTGTGAAGAATCAAGCGGTAAAGTACTCACACCATGGCATTTGTACTTGCATTTTTATTTTTATTTGTATTATATTCTCTTGTTGAAAAAAAATAAAAAATTGGAACATAGTTATCATTATGCTAGTTCCCTAAAGTAAAAAAAAAAAAAAAAGAGACAAGAGAAAAGTTCTTTAGGATCATCATTAGTTTTTATTTTTGTTTGTTTTCATTTTGTATTTACTTTGCACAGAAAAAAAAAAAATCATTGCATCATATTTTGGTTTGTTTAGTTCATATTTTGGTTTTGTATTCATTCAATAAGCCAACGGAAGAAGAAATATCTACATTGAAGTTTCAAGCAACAAGGAATAAGAGGAAAGAATCACATTGTCAAGATTCTACGAAGTTCAAGAGTTATCATCAAGAGTTGAAGACCGAAGACGAAGACAAGGATTGAAGACCGAAGACGTTTCTATGGATGTTGTGAGAGTGGTGCTAGATGCACGCCTAACGGATAACGAGGTAAGTAAGCATATTCCCACCTTCGTTAAGTGGTTGATTTCCTTTCTAAGAGATCGTCAGAAAAAATGTTTTCAAAATGAATAAAAGATGTGGGTTTTCAAAACATTTCGGAGGGTTTGCCTTCCTACTATTCAACGTGTCGCAGGATTCTCTCTTCATTCCTACCTGGACACATGTGTGAACCATAAAGAGATGTTTATTATTGAGTGCAAATTCATAAAACCCTTTCTTGTGAGGCAGAGTCAAGACGTTTGATCACTCCGAACCCGAATTTCTTTCGATAAGGGATGGTTATTTCTCTCTCAACTTTTAAGAATGAGATTGTGTTCATTTATGTGTCTAACTTCTTATGACTAGTGTGCAGAATCTCTATGTCTTCTTAGCGTGTTGGATACTATCATTTCGGAGAACTTTTAAGTTGGAAATGTAGGTTGTGTGGGTATTTCTCTAGAAAACGCTCACGGGTATTGTATGTATCCTTTAGAATAAGTTTTGTTTGATTTGCTCAAGGACTAGCAAAGTCTAAGTGTGGGGGAATCTGATAGGTGTTATAAAACACCTAATTTTATATCTATTGTTCATGCTTTCTTTGCTATTTATTTTGTAAAATATGTATCTTATGATTGTTTTTGAGTTATTAGGAGCAATGGAGTCCTTGGGAGCAAAAGAAGGAAAAATTGCCCATTTGGAGCGTAAAATGCAAACACTTCAATTCATAGGCAAGTTATATTTGGAGCGGGTCGACGTGCGCAAGAAGGAGCGGCGTAATCTAGAGAAGCAACGGACTGGTTTTTGGTGGATAATCTTTACTTATGGAGTGCCTTGGGTGTGTACCCCTTATCTGGATCACCGGGGTGGTTGTATCCAATATTCTCCTACAACACCCTAAAATTCAGAGCAACTCAATCATTGTTTCCCAACTCAGAGAATGGAAAATGGTTGCAGCTGTTATTTGAAATTGAGAGAATTAGGGAGAAACAACTACAGCTTCAGGGAGGAGATTCATTGATTCATCGAAACTAGGGTTTTCTGAGAAGTTGTTGTTGTGAATTCTCTGCTATGGGTTTGATTGTGAACCAGATTCAAATGAGAAAATACAAGGGAAGTCATAGATTCCAGATGGGGTTTTGAGTTAATTCTAGTTTTGAGTAGTTGGTAAAGAAGAATCTGGGAATTCAGAGAGAAACTAGGATTGCAGTTTGGGGTTTCTGTGAAAAGGGAGATCTGAGAAAGTCTAGTCTGTTTATGTGGATGAATCTAATGAAGAACTATGGGTTCTCTGAAATTGGGTTTATAGTGGTGTTGAGATTGAGTCTGTATGGGTTCTGAACAGAAATTGGTGGTTGGGAACAAATGGAGAAGAAGTTAGGGTTGAGAAGAAATTGGTGGTTGTTGTTCATTGCAACTAATACTGATGGGTCATCACAGAAAATTGGTTTGATCTCATGGGATTGATGGTGTTGAATAGGATCTAGGTCTGAGTTCTAAAGTGAATTGAAGAGTGGGTTTGGCTTGAATTTGGGTTTAATCTCAGTTGAACTCAAAGAATGAACTGTTGCTGCTGTTATTGTTACTGCAGGTTAGAGTTAAACTGGTTTTGAGAAATTGAAACTGAGCTAAAACTCAGTTGTTGAATAACTTGTTGCTGCTTCCATGAATGTATGTGAGCTATGGTTGTCATCTCAGCTGGAGAAACCCAAAGATGTGTTGCTCTTGTTCATTGTGATGATGTTGTATGAAGTTTATGCTCGAGATTACAAAGGTTAAGAATTTTAGGAGAAGGAAGTGATGTTGTTTGGTGAATTGTTGGCCTGATACCTAGCTGAGGTAAATGGCTTCACATGGAGTTACAAGGAATGTATAAACGGAGTTGGAAGAACGGAAAGGGAGTACGCTGATGTTTAATGTGTGAACTGGCTATGAACTGATGGTTGGTGGTATTTGATATTGGTGATGGTTGTTCTACAGTTGGTGGTTTTGTCTGCTACCATTGGCTGAGATGTTGAATTGCAGGCATAGGCTCTGGGTCTTCTGGCGAGAACTGAGGCACAGGAACGAGTGTTGCAGTTGGTGGATGGTGCAGAGTGAAGCGGCGATGGATCAAGAGCTGAGTAGGCACTGGTGCTGCAAAAGGTGGAGATGGTGAGTGCTATGGGACTGGGAGTTGTGACATGAGTAGCTGCAGGCAGTACAGATACTGGTGGTGGCGATAAGGCTCAAGAGTTACAGTTCAAGAATGAATGCTTAGGCGCTGAGCAGCTGCAGTGCAACTGGTGCAAGAGAAGTTGCGGGTGCTCGATATTATGGAACGGCACAGCAGGTGTTCAAGAGAACAGGGAAGATAAGGAATTCAAGGTTAGAGTTGGAGTTACAGAGCAGGAAGAGCAGCTGTAACAGTCTCATTGATGGCTAACCAGGGTTCAATGATTGTGTACAAGGCTTGCTGTAGTAGTAAGGAACTAGTCAGAGCTACAAAGGGAGTACCAGATTTTGTGGTTTGGTTGAAGTGGTAAGGCTGAGCTGGTTGGTGGTGGTTGTAGCAGTTCAAACTGGTTTGTGGAGTTGGATCTTGAAATGCTCAGGGATTGAAACAGCTAGGAGTTGCAGTTGGTGCTGCAGAGATAGTGGAACTGATGGTGCTGTTTAAACTGGTGATCTGAGAAATGGTGTAGGTGGTTACAGCTCAGGTTTAAGCTAATGTTGCAGGCCTGGGGTTTTTCTAAATGAATGAATGTGCTGCTGTGTGCTTTTCTGGTGTGGAAGCTACAGGTGCTAGGAGTTATGAATGGCTGTGTTTGGTGGATTGTGTGTGAACTGGAATCACAGGAAGAGATGTTGCAAATGTGAGTTGAGCTGCAGGCTTGAGCTATAGCTTGTTTATGTGAGAAATTCATAGCCATCTTGGCTGTGAGGAAGTGAATGGGCTAGTTGGTTCGAGTGAATTGGAGTTGCAGAATACAACCAAGATGACTGGGTATACCATTTGAGCAGAGTTAGAGCAGGGCCATCTTGGCCATGACTGAAACGGGAAGGAACACAGCTATCATGGCTAGTTACACCAGAGAATTTGGCATGTGCAACGCCTGGCCTGGATCCGAGCTGACTCGCTGAGCATGACTGAGTTGACCCGAGTTGATTCAGTTGACTTCCCGATTTGACTTAGCTGACCGGTGACCGGGTGGACTTTGCTGGTCACCTGAGATATATTCCGGCCAGAAACACAGTTTTCCGGCGACTATTTTCTGGGTCATATTTTCTCATGGGTATTTCACACATGTGCTTTGGTGGACTTCTAGCTTTGGCTTTGGGCTTTGAAGACCTAATTTTGGAAAGTTGGAAAAGCTATAAAAGGAAGAGTTTCTATTCTTTTGAGGATGACTTATCACGTATTTTCTACTGGGTTTTTGGAGGAGAGCAGCGACTAGGGTTTGCTTCCATTTATTTTTATGTTCTTCATTTTATTTTTAATAATAATTATGTTGAGTTCAAAAACCATGAGTAGCTAAATTCTTAATATTGGTTATGGGATAATAAGTAGATTTCACAAATAGTATTGGAATCAATGAAGTAGTTTTGTCTCAATATTTTACTGTTTATGATTCATTGTTTATATTGAATATGATTTGATTGTTTGATTGGTTGAGTCCGGAATCAATCCGATTTGCATTCATATCTAGAGCTATATTAGGGTTTTCAATACGAAAACGTTGTTCATCCCTGATTCTAAGTAGCATAAATGTGGATAGTGCTTGTAGAGATATATCCTTCTAGTCACATATGAATCATAACTTGGGTTAAATTGATTTAGTGCTTTTACACATTTCGATTGCCTTGATTAGTCTTATTCCATATAGCTTATTGCTTCTAGGGAGTTAAATCTAATTTTCTTTTACACTTTAGGTTGCTTTTTAGGAAGAATTCACATATGCATCTTTTAATGTGGTTGTGATGAAATCAGGGAATTAGCGAGATATTCTTGCGATCAAGATATCCTAGGACTTTTAGTAAATGAGAGATTAAATTTCAATTCTAGTCATTGATGAAAATATGTGTTTGTGAATGAAACTATCCCGTGACCAATACTTTCTCCATATTGATTATTTTCATATTTTATTTCTTTCAAATTATTTTTATTGCTTTGATAAAACAACATCCCCCCCCCTTGGTTACTAAGAAACTGAAAATTTGCATAACAACAAAGGCCTCTCTGTGGATACGAACTCTTTCTTATCGCATACTATTTTTATTTTAGGAAGTAAGAAAGTGAAATTATTTTTGCGTCGGCTGACAACCGACCACTACCCCTCCTCCACGAATAGTGATCGGTTAAGCGATGGCGTGTCCTTAGAGTCACCAAACGATCACCCAAAGGTGGTAAATCATGCTACCTTATTTAAGACAGTTAATTCGCGACTTACTCAATCAAGCTTTAAAACAACGATGCTTCATACATATCGGTTAATTTGAGCTGCTTAAAAGCGGTGCTTCACATGCATCGAACACATACGATATTTTATGTCGGCCTGATAAACAACTTAGTTGTTTCACCTGATAGTGCCATATGCTATTCTTCGCGGCAGGTCCCACGACTTGACCCACTCACTCGAGACATTGAACATGTCACAAACTGGGGGATACTTACTGGGGTATTGGTCTGGCGGTTTACAGCGTGCGGTGCGCAATGTGCCCATTACGAGAACGTGACTGGAAGAGATGGACGGTTAACGGTGATGAGGGAAGTGGGAAAAGGCGTGATCGTGTGACAATCACCATCCATACACGACCCCACTACTCTATCACTTAACTTCCTCCACTTTCTATGAGATGAGGATTGTGCTCAAATGACTTGTATAAATAGGTTCTTCAACCTATTTCCATAAAACACAGAAAAAATCAAGTTGTTGTTATCAACGTATCCAGAAAAATCCATAAATGATATCTTACATTATGCAAGCCAGTTCAACATTATTATATAAGTCATTAATAGCCAACACCTTTATAATCTCAACACCTTCTTCGCCTCCCTCCCTAAGATCAACCCCATCTCCTTCACTTTGTGACCAAAGCAAGTCTGGAACAACCATTTCTTGGTACAGATTGATCTTTCGAATCTAAAGTATTCCCATGCAGTGCATTTGTTTAGGGTTTAGATTCATTTCTCATTCACACACACTCGAATTTACCAAAAACCAATAGAAACAGTTTTCACCCATAAACAGGGTGAAATGAGTTGTTCTACATATCATAACTACATTAAGGGTACCGGAGATGTTGCAAGTGATGATAAGATAAAACACGATGCTGGAAAGGCTCAACATAATGTTGGTATGGTCCAATATCGCCACATCAGTCGCTTACTAGGGAGTCAGGCACATAGAAAGAATAAAATATCTTCTGGACTGATGTACATTTATGTGAATATCATTGGAGAGTGGGTATTAGTGATGGCTGATACCGGTGCTGCTAAGTCCTTTATTCATCTAGACATTGGCTTAATATTGAACTTAGTAGTCATACCATCAGGGTTGTTAACTCAGACCATAAACCAGTAGAGGAAAAGTTCGCAATGTGGATGTTCAAGTTGGAAAAATAGAAAGGAAAACTAGATTTTCTAATGATGGTCATGGATGATTATGACCTTATATTGGGCATGGATTTCTTTTGGGCAGCAAAAGCGTCGGCATTTCCTTATAGAGATGGGATATTTATTCAACACCCTTAATACCCATGCTTTGTCCCAAGGATGAGACAAAGTGATAAAGCATAGAATACACTTAAGCCATGTTTGTCTGCGATTCAGGTGAAGGAAGGTCTACGTAAAGGCTTGACTACTTTCCTAGGCATATTGGTTGAGATTAAACCAGGAAAGGTAGTAGAAGTTAAGGATGGGATAGTTTAGGTCTTAGATGAATTTGCAGACACAATGTCTGCAGAACTGCATAAGTCACACTGCCACGACGTATGATCGATCATATGATTGAGTTGGTGTCAAGGGAAAGGCCGCCTATACAAGCACAATATTGTATGTCACCATTAGAACTCGAGGAAATGCACAAGCATATTTATGAACTATTGGAGGCAGGTTGTATACAACCATCTAAAGCTCCATTTGGTGCTCCAATTCTGTTTCAAAAGAAGCAAGATGGCTCGCTTCGTATGTGTGTATACTATAGAACTTTGAATAAGCTAACTGAGAATAACAAGTACCCAATTCCTCTAGTGGACGAAACGTTCGATATATTATCTAAGGCTAAGTTTTTCACCAAGTTGGATTTGCGCTCAGGTTAATACCAAGTGCGCATAGCAGAAGGAGATGAACCAAAGACTGCAATGGTAACCAAGTATGGCTCATATGAGTACCGTGTAATGCCATTCGGCTTGACGAATGCTCCTATAACTTGATGAATGATGTGTTTGTTGAGTATATTAATCGCTTTATAGTATTATACTTAGACAAAAATAGTTATTTACACTGAAACTTTGGAAGAGCATGCGATTCATCTTCGTAAAATATTTACGAAGCTTAAGGAGGAAAGTTTGTATGTGAAGAAAAGGGTAGAGGCTATTATGGATTGGCCTAAGCCAAATAAGTTAAGAGAACTCTGTGAGTTTTCCCAGACTACGATAACTTTTCTTGGCCATGTGATATCACAAGGGTTCGTGACGGAGAAAAGGGTAGAGGCTATTATGGATTGGCCTAAGCCAAATAAGTTAAGAGAACTCTGTTTTTTCTTGGGTTTGGCTAACTATTACCAGTGTTTTATAGTTGGTTATTTAAAGAAAGTACCCCATTTGACAGATTTGTTGAGGAAGGACAAATCATGGACTGGCGAGTGTCAGTGGTTATTCGATACATTGAAGGAAGCGGTCTCGATAGAACCGGTTCTCTGCTTGCCTTGATTCAATATACCATTTTAAGTGCATACTGATGCTTCATACAGGGTTTTAGGGGGAGTCGTGGTGCAAGATGGTCATCCGGTAGCTTATGAGAGTCGTAAGCTTAACGATGTTGAAGGCCGATACATTGTGTATGAAAATGAGATGTTGGCAGTGATACATTAATTGCCTAAAAACATGGCGCCATTATCTGTTTGGAGCTTATTTTATCATAAGTACAAACAATGTAGCCATTACGTTCTTTACCATCTAGAAGAAACTTTGGCCAAAACAAGCAAGGTGGCTTGACTTTTTGAGCGAGTTCGACCACAAGTTCGAACATAAGCTAGTAACGCTTAATTCTGTGCCAGATGCATTAAGCAGAAAGTTGGAAGCAGAATATGTTGTGGCACTGACCACGATTGAGGCCGAGTTGTTGCATCGAATCAAAGAAGAGATGAAGAATGATAAGGCATGTGTGCGCCTTACTAAGAAGATCTATGATGGGATAGTTCGTCGATATTGGATAGATGATGAAGTCATCTATATACCAACATAAGAAGAATTTATGTACCCAATCAGGTGGATTGAGAAGGGAACTCTTGCGAGAGATGTATGATTCCATTTGGGCTGGTCATCCAGGCATGGAACGAACACATTCTTTGATAGCTCGTTCATATTACTGGCCTAAGATGGAAAAATATGTTGATATAGGACCACGATAAAAATGAGGTAAAACTCTCTATCTAGAAATGCTCAAGAGTCATCATGGTTATCTATTAAGAACTTAACTATTATAGGTACCAAAATCGACCACATTCAGCCCGAAAAAGTATGAGAATCGTCATGGTTATACTTTAGGGTCGTCTTGGTTTCTTTTGTCTTTTTGCATTTAGTTTTTTCCATAACTTCTTCATACGACCTCCGAATGACCTTATTCTTTTTGCATTTACTCGTATTTAAATTATCTACAGGATGGTAGGAAAGAACTTCTCGATTTGAATGATTCAAATTATACTTGGCATTTTCACTTTTAGTACTTGACTTCCTTGTTCATTTTATGTCATAGCGAACTTCATTCTTTTTCTTTGGTTTAAGCATCCTAAAAATACCTAAGAAACTCAAAAATAAATAAAATCAAAGCATAATGATTTGAAAACTAGAAGAAGAAAAAAAAAATACGATAAATTAGAGTATCAAGCTAGGGCAAATAATGCACCATTGGGTGACTATTAAAGGTATTAAAAAAACTGCGAGCAATATCAATGAGCTCCAATTGAGTTGTTTCCAAATAACTTTAAATATTAATGTATCCATCCAGATCATAGCATGTTTTGAACCAATGGAGAAAAAAGCTTGTTCGATTTTGGAGTTTCTTTTTCCGTAAACATGTTGCACTATTTGTATGTTAACCTAGGAGTGATTGCTGCAAATAGGTTCTCATTTATCACGGCATTTGGTGTTGTATATTGATCAGTGAAGTGGTCAAGTATGAGCTACACAACGTTCTCGTTATCTTTGACCTAGTTGTTATGGTGATCCTGAAGCTGTAATATGTTGTTGCATCCACGAGATATAACTTAATTTCGCGTGGTAGAATGGGGCATTATGATCACCAGATTGTAGCCATTGGATTCTGTTTCTAGTAGATTGCATGGTATTGTAGCAGGGTCGTCTAGTAATTTTTGAATTGGTATTTTTGGAGTAAAAAAACAAGGAAAGAAAAAAAATCTTTTATCTTCATCTATAGATCTGCTTTTTCATATTCCTTCGTAGAGAGAGAAAAATGTTTGTGAACAATCAGGCTCAAGTAAGGATATAAAAGTATTTGATAATTTAATTTGGATTAGATCGGATTATATGGCTTTTGTCGTCTAACAAAGCTACATTGTTTTTTCTTTTGGCTTCTCTTAAATATAGCCCACACATTTATTAACCATAACCCAAAAAATTAAAGATAAAATTAAAATTCAAAAATTAAAATGAAAAACCAAACAAGTTTTAATTTTCTATTAACAATTGAACTTAAATTTCCTTTTTACTTAAAATCAAAATAAACCCTAACTTTTTTTTGTTAATCATACTTAAAATTAATTATTATGTTCTTTAGTATTCTCATAAATTGAACAATTATTATAAACCCTAATTCTTACTTTTTCCCTAAAACAAAATAAACTCTAATTCTTAATTTTTCGTAATCATGATTACATTAAATTTGATCGTGGTGTATATTATAATTGTTCTCTTAAAAGAACTCTACAACAATATCAATCCAAATGGAATAAACTAAGATTTTGTTCTTTTCCTATGACCATTCTCCTAGAACTCCCATAAACGTAATCCATAAAACAAGAAAAATCTCTAAGATGATTTTTTTTTTCTTCTCAATCATAATTACATAAGAGATTGAGGGTATTGATTATTCTTCAAAAACATTAGTTATGTCAAATTCTTATATACATCTAATTAGATAACTAGCTTTTTTTTTTATTGTTGTTGATGTTGATTTAAGAATTTAATCATCGTCTTATTATTTTGGGCTATATCTAATAATTATATAAAATTTTATGGGCTATGTTAAATGACTATAAAGGTGGGTTTGGTTACCTTAAACACTTATTTAAATGGGCTATGGTTAATAAATATGTGGGCTATATTTAAGAGAAGCCTTTTTATTTTAACTTAGGCTAACCTATATGGTTGTCCATATTCAAATTTCAAGTTGAATGCCCCTTGAAATTTAATGGGAGGCTAAAATATAACGATTTTATATCTTCAACTTTCAAGACTCGCTCAATGGTTAGGACAAAGTGCAGAGCCGTTAAATATTTTACTTACGGAAAAAAAATATGGCTCAGATTTGATGCGCCCAGAAAAAGTAAAATTTATTTACGCCCAACTGTTAGGTGATTTTATTTCACCACAACTTGAATCAAGTAAAATATCGACTTTTGGCCAAGGTTTTGATAAGTTAATTTGAAATTTGAATATGAAATCCAGAAATCTAGGAACATTTACCGCCTCTTCACCCATGCATAAATGTTTAGGTTAACATTTCTTGGCTAAATTGGGGACTAGGCCAATTATTAGGGGCCTATCAAATTTCCCTTCCCACTCCACCAAATGGCTATGGGGTGCCAAATTTCTCAAAAAGTCTAATTTACCCCAAGTTAATTCCTAACCCATATAAATATTATTTTTTACCATTTTTAGCAAAATCCAAAAACATATAAACCTAAATCAGAAAAACTTTCTATTTTGATCCTAATCTTTCCAAATTCTCAAAACTCTAATTAAAAAAAAAATTGATCCTCTTCTCCAACAATCTGCGATCCAACCAAGAAAAAGTTAAATCTCCCTCAACCCATTCTAGTATTCGCATTCTTCATTGGTTTACATGTTTAAATATTCGATTTTTGAAAATCAAAATCTCTGATCTACCCATAATCGGTTTATGTTGACATATCGAATAAACCGATTCTGGGTTTTGTTTTTCATCCATGAAGAGCATGCAGAGTAATTGGTTTATATGAGGATTAACATAGACCGGTTCTTGGTCCTGAATCGGAATATGAAAAAACATCACCAGGATCGGTTTATAAGTGCATTAGCATAACCCGATTCTGGGTACTAAATTCTTTTGAACTCTGGGTTTCCACAATCGGATTTTATTTGCTTGTTATGGACTTCAACCACCTAGCATTTTACTCTCGAGAGCTCACCCAGGAAGATATTCACAGGGTACCACAACACGTTCCCGAAAAAATCCTCTACAAGTTTGCCTATGGCGGTGAGACCGTCTGGAGGAAACCTCGTACTGGTTGACAAGCTTGCGCTGGAAGAGATCGTTGAGGTCATCAGGTTTGCGTGGAGAAGGAGGGATTTGATTTCCGCTGGAAGGGATCGTGACAGACATTTGGAAAATATGTTTGAAGAAATGGCTGAAGTTGAAGCCCTTGCTGAAGAAGAAGCTGCTGCTGCTGCAAATGCTCATGGTATTGTTGCTCCTGATGCTGGTGCTCCATGATTTATAAGTTTAAGTTTTAGGTATTAAAAGTTTAAGGTTTAAAGACTTGATTGTTTAAGTTTTAAGTTTTAACACTTTTTTGGGTTGGTTAAGGTTTATATTTTGGATGATCCTGGTGTTGAACTTAATGCACTTAAAGTTTTAACTATAATTATGTATATCGTAAAACAAGTATATGCATGCTCAATAATTATGTTTTCCAAACACAGGAAAACAATCGGGCTACTCAATATGTCAACATAATCCGATTGTCTAAGGTCCGTAAAAAAAATCGGTTTATGTATGGGGTCTGTAAAATCCGATTATTATGCGGTTTTTTTTGTATCTTTTTCTAGCTAGAATCGGATCACATGTTAGTTTATATAAACCGATTATTGTTGGAAAAAATTCAAAAAAAAAATTCGTGTCCTTAATCGGTTTATATTGGCTACTATAAAGACCGATTCTTGATGGCATAAAAACATAATCGGGTGGTACGGACGTTCGAGAAGGCTGATTGTGACAAATTATTTCACTTTTTTTTTTCGAAAAAACTAGTCGTTGGGGTTTCTCTATATATAAAGACCTCATCCTTGGACCTCATTTACCCCAAAATCCCTCATTTTATTCACTCTCACTACATGTACTCCACAACTACTCATTTCATACCTCCAGATACAAGAAATGGCATCGTTTGACTCTGCCGAAGATTTGGCAACCACCAAAGCATAGTTCACCGAAACTCAAATTAAAATTCAGTCATCCATAAGGGTAGATGCCGAAACCTTTTGGACAATATATAATAACTGTAGGCAAGATTTTGGGAACACGGATGGAAGAAGTGTTCAACAACTCCATGATAGGCACCAAGTCATCGAAAATGCGATACTTGCTTATTTATCTATCCAACATCGGATTTTGAACGCTAGCCACTTTAGCTTGTCCATTGAACAATTTGTAAGTGTTTTTGTGGTTTATTTTACGTAATCCATGTGATTTGATCTTCCAATTAAACACCACTAACAAAGTTTGTGTCGTGTTTTTGTAGCACCAAGTCATGAAAGCGCGCTACTTGGAGGAAAAGGGGGAGCATTCACATTTGATGCAAGTTATCACTTTATGCTATCAAAAATTCCTGAGTATGCCCCGGACTTCATGGTGGGTGAATCAGACTTGAATTCGTCCGACGAAGATTGATGGTTTTAGAAGTTTTTGTGTAGGTTTTGTGGGTAAATCTCTATGTAAACCCTCACGAGACTATAACTCGTCCATTAGGTTCGCCTAGGGGTTTAAAGGCTTGATGCATGTGCTAAATGCATTTGTGATTCCTTCAAAAAGGAAGATATGAAATGAATGTAAAAAAAATATCTTAGAAAGATAACAATCAGCTTATATATGTCCCACAAAACCTCGATTATAGGAATCGGATGTTATATATGCGTCAACCGATTTTGGAAGTCCTCTGTAATTTCGAAAACACCAACCCAGAATAGATACAAGTGCATGAATTATGGGTACTGTTTCGGGAAAAAAAAATATTCAGTTGTTTGATATTTTAAAGATCGATTTAACATTAGTTGATCTCATATCTAAAACATAATTAACATAACACGTAATACGAATTTAGTTATCGCTAATTAATCATGGATAAAATAGGTAGCTAATTAATCATGGATAAAATAGGTAGGTAGATAATAGAAGGATAAAGGGGTTGTATGAAATTCATTTCAATGATCTTTTTATAAAGTTCGGAGCAATTGCTTAAACTCCAAAGCACATTGAGAAAACCAAAACGCTTATCCATCTAAATACGTAGATAAAATGACCCTACGAATCATGTAAACATGTAAACAAAAGTAGATATCTTAAACAATTTGACAGTAATAACTAATAAAACATGCGGACATCTTTAAATTTCATAAAAAATTTGATGATCTAACTAGTTCTAAAGCTATCAGAGTACAGCAAGTTAAATAAAGCAGACATAAAAGCAACAAAAAAGAACCAATTTGAGGAAAAAAACTGAAAGCACCAATTTGAGAAAAAAACTGAAAGCACCAACGGTAGAGAAGACTTGGCTACCTTAACGTCTATCGGTCTTTCCAACTCCACGCTTCCCAGAGAATAGATGTTTTGGTCTGAGAGTTGGAATTGTCCTATCTGCTTCTCCCCTCTTAGCATCCTTGTTCCTCTTCTTTGATGCTCCATAGGCAAGTTTCAAAGCCTTATTCTTCTGGAGTGCATCTTTGAAACCTTCTCCAGGAACAATTTCACCGCGTGGTCGTGAGCTTGACCTCGACCTTGGGCGTGATTGAGACCTCAGTCGCAACTTCTTGTTGGCCCGATCATCATCCATTTCCATAGCATCAACATCACTGTCTCCCCTAGACCTCTCCCTCTTTCTTCCCCTTTCAATGGATTTACTACGGGCACGGTTAATGGCTTTAGAAGGATCAATACCCAATGCAGACAGCTGCCTCCCCATCCTCTGTGTAGTGAACTCCTTGTCCTTGTCATGCTTCCTTGGTACAGTAGGTCTACTCTCTGCCGTGCTCTTCTTAATCCTATGTCGTTGAATGAGCAAACTTTTCTGCTTCCTGATGCTTGATAAAGCATCTTTTTCTTCCTTGGTCAACTCCTCGCCATCCATCTCAACATCCCCCGCATCCCCTTCCTGTTCTAGACGAAGTCCCTCTTCCCTTTCCAACTCTTCAAGCCTTTCTAAAATATCAGGATCGACGAAATCATAGACATTATGGCCATCAAGAATCTCAGGCATATTATCTTCTTTCCACTCGTCGTGTGCTAAAATATAGTGTTTCTTCAAGCTGGCAGAGTAAACACCAGCCCCACCATTCTCTTCCTCCAAATCTCTCTCAAGCTTCTTCTGTTCCTTCTCGGCAGCTGCCTTAGCTTTTGCCTCCAGAACTTGCTGAGGTATACAAGGTGGCCTTTCTTTCTGATCTCGTGGCTTTGGAACTGCTACGTGAAACCGATTCAAGCAATCATTGATCTTCTTTGACTTCATTTTTAGTTCCACCCTTTGGTTTAACAGTCTTTCACAGGCTGCATTCTTCACAGATATCACTCCCTCCTCTGTCAAAGTGCTCATAGTCAGTAAAACATTTTCATCATCATTTGGTTCACCTCCAGCACCTATCACAGTCTTTATAGCTTCTGCCTTCATCTCCTTGACCAAATTCATGTCTTCCTCTGAGAGACCATCCAACGGCTGCAAATCAGTCTTGTTGCACACGATAATCAAAGGCTTGTTCATAAACAGAGATTTGATGCTGTGGAAGAGAGCCGCCTGTTGAGCAATGCTGTACCCACATGATCCAGATATATCCAAGAAGAACAACACCGCAGCTCTCAGATGAGCAAGAGCCGTAATACTGCACATCTCAATAATATTCCTGTCTTCAAAGGGGCGATCCAAGATCCCTGGAGTATCAATCACCTGGTACCTCAAGTACTTGTAATCAGTATGTCCAACAAAGAGGGACTTTGTGGTGAAGGCATATGGCTGGACATCAACATCAGCCCTAGTAATTTTGTTGATGAAAGAACTTTTACCAACATTTGGGTACCCACAAATCAGAATAGTACGGGTGTTTGGGTCTATAGATGGGAGCCTTGCCATGTGTTGTCTAATCTGCTCCAAGTAAGCCAAACTAGGGCCTATACGCTTAATGACAGTACACATTCTCCCAAGTGCGGCAACTTTCAGTGACTTGCATCTATAAAGTGAATCCCCATACTTCAAAAGCTTCACATAGTCCTTGGATATTTTACTAATGAGATTTCTTGCAGTATTAATCTGACCAAGGGCAAGCTTGTAATGATCTTTGTTGTATAAAACATGAAGGAGATCTCCATAGAAAGGATGGATATCATCTAGACGAGGAAACTCATCGACAATAGTTGAAAGCTTGTCATGAAAGTTTGTCTGTGTGTATTTCACCTTACGCATATAAAACTGTCTTAACCTGTTAATAGCATATCCCTTGTGAACAACAGTAGGTGTTTGGCGCTGAGTACGAGAGAGTATGATGTCAACAAAGTCCTTCCCAGTGGGAACCACTGTAATCTTCTTAAAATTGTACTGCACCATCTTTTACAACCTCTTAAAGTACCCTATTACAGCACAAACAACAAAGAATATACGTCAGTTGAAAAAATGTATGAAACATTTCCATAAACAAATTATTTCTACAGACAATATCGAACTAAAAACTGTATACCATAAACATAAACAAACAGATATTAGAAGGAAACTATTAACATAACCAGAAAACTAACAGAAAGAATCACCTAAGATTCAATTCAAGCAAAAGTGGTAATAACTAATAACACCATTATGTTTGCCTAAATTTACAACCTCTTAATTACCCAATATACAGCACACACGACGAAAAATATAACTCAGTTAAAAAAATGTATGAAACAATGTTATAAATTATTTCTACCGACAATATCGAACTAAAAACTTTATACCAAAAACATAAACAAACAGATATCAAAAGGAAACTATTAACATAGATCAGAAAACTAACAGAAAGAATCACCTAAGATTTAATTCAAGCAAAAGAGATAATAACTAATAACACCATTTTGTTTGCCTAAATTTACCTCGTAAGTACCTATACAAACAATTCCATAAATAATTAAAAACTTTATAACAAAAACATGAACAAACAGATATCATGAGGAGACTATTAGCATCGACCAGAACCTAACAGAAAGAATCATTATTATTTTTGCCCAGATTTTCCTGGAGTTACCTCAGAATTCTAAGCAAACCATTACAGAAAAAAATAAGTTTAGTCGCGGTTCAAAATCCAAATCGATAACAGTTTCATAATAACAATAATAAAAGGTTTCACACCAAAATAGCACAACATAGAGATCAATCAAGCAACTACAATTACAACTTCAACATAGAAAAATCAATAAAAATGAAGTTATTCATATTATATACTTCTAATAAGCTTGGCAAAGACACTAGCATAAGCAAACACTTAAATCAAAACAACTGTAAGGTATTCATTATGTAAAACCCTAATAAGCAATTACAAATACTGAATCATACAACAAAAAAATAAATTAAAAATAAAATTATGGGATTAATAGAAAGAGTAACGAACCTTAAGATGGTGAATCTGATCCGAACGAGCTCGAGATGATAGTTTTATAGAAGAATTAGGGTTTTAGGATCGGCCGCAGTTGGAGAGGAAAATGTGAGGCCCCCAGTGGCGGTGCCTTTGAGAAAGAGAAGAAGGAAAGAGATATAGGGTTTAAACTTTTATAGGTCTCTCTCTGGTTGGATATTTCGACCCAATTTTACTTGAGCCCCCCCCCTGGATGAACCTTTTGACCGAGGATGGCTCTAAAGATTTTGCAGCCTGCTATTATAAGAGCCGATTTTGTGCACTCTCTGAAAGTTACTAGCAACACCTCAAATCATTCAGGCTTACAATTGACAAAGATAGTGCTATAGCAGTGTGGATCTCAGCCGGCATGTTACGTAAATATATACGGGATTGGTCCAGCTTGGGTGCAAGCTTAGTGGTTTCAGATCTGTCAGGTTGCAAGTATGGGGCCATATGTATGGCTCTAGCTAGGTGCAAGTTTGTGTTTGAGAACACTCGTTTTGACCCAAATGCCGCCATTAGAAATGTTATAGCTCCCATATGATTCAGAATGACATTAGTAAAGCAGACAGAGCAGGCTAATCTTATTTTCTGGGTTGTGCTAGTAGTTGTGATGATCAAACTTCGGACATTTTTTTGGTGCCTCTTTTCTTTTAGAAGGCTACAATTCATTGGAAATTTGGAATTGTTATTCGTGAATTAGCAGGGAACTTCATATGTGCCAGAAGTGTCTCAAGTACGGCTTTAGATTCAGCGTAGGAGGAAACAAAAAAAATTTATTGACAGAGTTAGCTCAAGATTTGAAGTTGCAAAATGTGTGTTTTGTGGGAGATTGACAGGCAGTTACCAAAGCTCTTTATGATTTTATATATAACAGATGTTAAATGGTGTACAGTCCCAATTTTGTTGCATTGTAAATATGCTCTTATCAAATCTCCTATATATACAAAAACTTCAAATAACTCATATTCTTATAGTTAGGTGAAGGAGCGTGCACATTTTCCGTGGTTAAGTTGATGTAGAAGCAACAGAACAAATGGGAAGATCGTTAGGAACAGTGGGTGCAACATGAAGGATGGGATTGCTGTTAAAGAAATTTGCAGGTTTCAAGGCGAAACTCGATGAAACCGTAGGCATTATTGGATAATCTTCTTGGCAAGGTATATGATGGAAGCCTAGTGTGTACCATACTACTATATCCTTGTTCTCAATTGGGCGATCCCTGAAAAATCATATGAACAACAAAAATAAGTATGTACTGATTGAAAAGAAAGGCATTGTGTGATTGAGGAATTAACTACCAATTGCAGTTATTGATCCGTACCTATCTGACCAAACGGCCAGTGTATCTTCCCCTTTGCCCTGGTACACTAGAAGTCCCCCTGCCCATTGCTCGCTCCGGTTGTACGGCGTAACCCAAATCTAAAAACATCAAAAGAATTGGCCATTAGTTTCAGCATTTTGGCCAAGTCTGGTGCTAAATTTGAAGTATATGTTTTTCTGGACTGCGGCTTTAGTACAGTCGGGTACAGGGTTGAAAGCTGTTGAATTGGGTAAAATGGGTGCATCCACAACTCAGGAGGAGGCTTTTCTTTGCAGGTTTTTGTTGATACATTTTTCCATGATTTGTATTCAAAGTGTGGCAAAATTGAGGAATCTACTGACTGAGCGGCCAAAGGTTCATTCTTAGCTGCCAAATAGCATTTTCCATGGTGGAACTTTCCAGTTGCCCATCCACATGGACCACCAAATAAGTTGGTAGTATCCACTGAATTCAACCTAATCAATGTATTTACCTAATTCATGAAGAAACACAGACGTCTTATCTAAGCAAGGATATTGACATTTTCTATGGCACTAATCAATGTCATCAAAATTAGATTGTTAGGTATAAACTTTAGTGGATTTGTGAATGGTCCTGACATAATGAACCTGAAATCCGCAAGATTTCATTTCAGAATGCTGGCAAAATGCAATGCACTATTGTATTACGCATTAAACCCGTAGACTTTGGCCAAATAAATGATCATTCATTGACACTAATTTGCCTTTATTTTTTTGCAACTGGCCATAGGGTTACACATAACGAAATGTGTTAAACTTTTTGGGAATGAACAGAATTTTCTACCTTCATATATTAAAAGGAAAATGTAGATTACCTGATTGTTTGTGAAGGCGCCACGCTGCTGGGGAGGATCATTTTGATTAAGTAAACTTGCTGCATTGCCAGCAGGTACAATCTTGTACCCTGACGGGTTCCCTATTTTGGACTTTCTGGAAGGATTTATGACATGAAACTCGGACGGATCGTAGAGTTTGAATTTGATTTGTGCCTCTTTTTCAGATTTCGCAACATGTTTCTTAGTTTTCAAATAACTTTTTCTAGGTGATTCGCCAGGTGGAGGTTCTTCCTTTACCAAATGTACTTTGACAAACGAATTATGTGGGTCGTCAATGTCCATGTCCAGATGAAACGTTATGAAATGGTCATGCACGACACCGATCAAATGCTCGGATACAAATGGACCGCTCATATTATCTTCTTCCGGTATTTGATTAGCATTTTCAAAATGTGTTCCCTTCACCATCAACATTCCACTTAAGCCTACCTGTTGTTTAGAGATAGTTCCAGGAATATAAACATAAAAGTGTTCAAGAAATCTTTACAAGGTGCAAAGTGTACAGATAGTACGATGTATTCGTACCTGCACTCGAATTAGTCCATCTGCTTGAAACTCCCAGTCGATAATATAATCGTAATTACCCACTGTTGATGCAGTTCGAACGACTAAACTGACTTTCGGCCTTGATTCTCTTATCTGTTGCGCACAAAATTAAAGATGGCGATAAACGTCAGAAACCCATGCACAGTTATAGTGTTTTGTGAAGATTTTCATTTATATGTACCTCTGGTCTCCCACTGCTAGAATCTGCAGTTTGTGAGTGTCTCCATCCAATTTCACCAGCATAACGTTCAAAAACACAAATCATATTCGACTGCACAAACGGCTTCCCGTCAGATGCAGAGAAAACACCATCCATGTAATGCGCATTATGCGGACAATCGTTTAATGGTACCAGAGACATAGCAGTAAGACCCATACCGTATTCACCAGCGTCCATATATGTCTTAAAATACCAACCTTCACTAGGATCCATATATGGAACAAAAAGCTCAGAAGCGAACCCTCTGTACATGACACTCCTTAGCTTGCCTGTATCCGCATCATGAACTTTAGCTTGCGAAATTATAACCCCGGCTCGCGGATCAGGATTCAAATGGAACTCCCAATTCGCCCAGCGCACTAAATGGCCGTCAATGCTAAAACTAGGTCCAAGAGGTTGTTCCATGGAAATGGGGTTGATTGGTATCACGTTTGATTTTAGCTTATTCTGAGCTGAATGCTGGTATTCTGTGTTTTTCGCTTGTGCTACCGGAATATCATTTCCGGTATGAGAAATTTTGACAACTTCTTTCTTCTCCAGATCAACCGTTACGGTTAAGCCTTCAATGGGTCTCATGAAAAAATTTGAGGTACCTTGTTTCGAGTAACATTGCACCTTAGTGACTCTTTTGCCTTCTTCGTTAGGACCGTACCAACCAGTCGCCAATGCATAACAAACTAAATCGGACAATTTAACACCTCTAGAAACAACAATACGTCTGAATTCTTCGTTCGCTTGTGCTACATCTGTCGCAATGGTGGTTTCTTCGCCGGAAATCATCGGGTACCCGGACGCAGGGTCGATACCGTGACTAATGACCTTGTCTTCATCCAAGTCTACTACAAGAACATGAGAATGTGAATTCAAGAACGCAATTACTTGAGCTTGTCTATTGGGGAGGATGTCACCTTTCTTCCACTTCAAAACAGTAGATTTTTCGGGTTCGTGAAGTGATAAAGTGTGTATGGAAGGAAAATTTGGTGTAAGAAATGGTGGGTATATTGTAAGGATGGACTGAACTTTGTTGATTTCTCGCAAAGTAAGTGGATCTAATGGATGTTTCGGGGTATCCGCAAAGTGATCATCAATGGGTCTAAGTTCAGTAGTGTTTTTCTCAGTTGTGGAAGAAGAAACATTAAATTTGGATTGAATTCTGTTCTTAGAAGTTGTACACCATGAAGAGTATTGAGAACAGTCGAGGTGAAAATCTGCTCCGTATGAAGGAAACCAAGAACGTAACAAGATGATAAGAAAAAGTGAAGAAAAGAGAAGAATGAAACAACGGAGGTATGAAGTTGGTTCCATTGATGATTGTAAGTGAAATTTCTAATAGAAGCTAAACAAAGTATCAAGCAGCAGCGATTGCAAAATAGTACACTAAAAGTATATTCTAATGGGACTGACTGTGATGGTCAGCAAATAGTGCCATCAGAGGACTACTTGGTAAGCTCTGACTGTCTAAATGTAGCTAGCTAGGGCCATAAATGGGAGTATTGAATATTGAGTGGCTAACTGGACCGGCGATAAGTGGGAGTATTGAATATTGAGTGGCTAACTGGACCGACCATGGTTGTCTTTTACGTGGTTGTATTCCCAAGGGAAGCAAATGAATCTGAATCTGCACGTCTTAGCTAAGGGCAGACATTTTGCTAACTTGAGGGATCAGGACTACCCAACATGGTTGAAGAATAATCTCAGGCAAAGTATTTCTTTTCCGGTAAAAAAAATCGATTTGAAAGAAAGGGATTGTGATGGTTACCAATAACCACACGCCAATCAGCACCACCACACATTTTCACAGACTCGGCAGTTCAGCACAGCCATTAATCAGTACAAAAATTCTCCGCAGACCGAGAAAAAGAAAACCGCCTCTCACAAAACACTTCCCCTACACGTCTCCCAAGGGCACGGGCCAACTGGGACCACAAACAAACCAAAAAAAAAAATGGGTGAGAGGCGGTTTTCTCATGGTATTTTGATTCTCGAGTCGTGTTCCAATTTTCAATTGGGACATACTGACATGGCCATCTTGTATCTCACCGAAAAGAAAATCCAAACAGTAGGCAACAATTTATACCTTCGGTTTTGAAAAAATCCAAACAGTAGGCAACAATTTATACCTTCGGTTTTGAAATTCGATGCAACTTGAGGCTCGAATCTTGAGAACTTAATGAACTAGACTAGAAGCACATTATAGGGATAGGGAACAATAGTCGCAGTTTAAGGTACGAAGAAGTTTAGTTTTCTCCAATAAAAACACAGATGAAAAGGAGGCATTTCAAAATACCCGAGAACAGCCAGGCCACTACAGAAGCATTCCCTAGGGGCATTTCTCCATCAACAGCATCATAATAACTACAACTGTATTATTATATAAAATCTCTATGTCATAGCCAATTTATCTAAGGGAATAACAATATAATCTATAAGAAGAAGAAAATTGAAAATCTCGAAAACAAGTCAAAACTACCCTGAAGCATCACACGGTCAGAAACAAGACATACTCAAGTAACAAAGTTTCTATTTCCTCTAAATGGAAAATGGTTTACAAGAACAGCTTGCAGTAGGAAAGGCAAACTACTAATAACCATCATAAAGATTACCTAAACTAGTGTCTTTGTTTCCACTAACGCTGACTGGAGTCGGGTGAACCATCCCCGTAAGAAACTAAACTTTTACCAGCAGGAGGGCTAGCAGAACGTGATCTAGATTTTACATCTTTGCCTCCACGCTTTGGGGGTGGTGTATTTCCCGATGACCGTGAAACAGATTTGCTCCTGCTCGAACTCCTTGATACAGACCTTTGCTTCTCAGATCTCAAGCCCTCACCACCGCGAGAACTAGGTTTCTCAACAGGTGAACGGCTATGTGTTGGGCTACGGCTGTAGTCTGCTTTTCCACGGCCCTTGTTGCGAGGAGGACTTCGTGATACGCTCCGGCTCCTTGACCAGCTTCGCCTGCCTCTGTATCTGCACAGATAAAAGGTTCATCCACACTTCTGTTTAGAATATTGATACTATAATCATGTTACCAAGTAGCTTGTGATAAAAAAGAATGCCCATGCTTAGAATGGGGAACTCTAATAACAAGTTAAACAAAGATGAGTACCTTGGAGGAGTTCTGCCTCTTAATGGACTCCGGTGACGCCTAGGAGGAGAACGATAGCTTCTGTAGGTTGGATATCTGATCGGAGGAGAAATAGTTAGTTAACACGATAAAACTTTAGCATTGAATAAAATCAGCAAAATAATCTAAGGGTGAGCTTCCTTCTAACCTGTCACGATCTCCTCTACCGCCATAGCGGTGTGACCTAATGGGAGAGCGGTCTGGAGACGGGGTCCGATATCGCCGAGCATACCAATACTTCTGGCTAAAACCGCGTCCCCTTCTGAGGCGCTTTGGAGACCCATCAGGTGAAGCACTTCTGGACACACTCCTTCCACGATTATGAATAGGAGATCTTCCCCGGTAGCTAGGACTTACAGGAGACTTTGAATGTCTCCTTCGGTTACTCCTGCCAGCTGGCCTAACTGGACTCCGGCTAATGCTTCTCCGAGGGGGAACCCTGCCTGGACTTCTGCTTGGGCTCTTCCTAGGTGCTCTTCTAATTGGGCTCCTACTTCTGCTTAAGCTCCTTCTAGCTGCTCGTCTGACAGGGCTCCTACTTCTACTTAAGCTCCTTCTCGAGGTCCTCATAGGGCTTCTAGAACTGCTCCTTCGCGAGGACTTTGCAGGGGGCCTAATCAAACTCCTGCTAGTGCTTCTTCGTGGGAGCGATCTTACTGGACTGCGACTTATGCTTCTTCGGGGAAGAGAAGGACTCCTGGTGACGTCTCTTATGGCTCTATTCCTCACTGGACTTGGGCTGACACTTGGAACAGGACTCCTGCTGCTAACACTTCGTCTATCTGGGCTCTGACTGACGCTCCTGCTCTGCCGGGGGACCCCTGCAGGGCTCCTATCAACACTTCTCTGTGAACTCCTGCTCAAACTTCTTCTTTTAGGGCTCACACTAGGGCTCTTGCTCAGCCGCCTTGGACTAATACTCATACTCTTACTTGGGATCCTTTTAGGACTCATGCTTCCACTCCTGCTCATCAACTTTTAGTAAACAAACCGAATCTGGAAGAATCGGTGAGGATAAATAATAACTTGAGGTGTGAAGAAGGAGAAGATGGAGAAACCTAGATTTGCTTGGATGAGCATCAACTAGATCAGGTTGTCTATCAGCATTTCTGGCAGACTTGGTATCTGTCCCATTACTCCTCAGCTTTCCATTCTCTTGTGGTGATTCACCTCCTCGCTGAAGCGCATTTGTCATCTCACCGTTCTTCTGCACGTGGTTAACTTCCACCTTTTCCTTTGACAGAGGAGATTGATTCTTTGCTGCGGACAGTTAAAAAAATGTATAGGACTAGTTAAAACCAATTTTCGATAGTAAGAAGATACAGAATAAACATGATACTCAGAAATGAATCACACGGATAAAACCATGAAAATGATTAGGAAAATAACCAAACATAAAGTGACTTAACAACACACCTGATAACTTTGAGTTTCTAGACTTTCGTGTCGAACACCCTTTAGCATCAACTTTTTCATCATCAGAAATATTTTCACTTGTAGAGTCGCTCTCAGAATCACTGGAACTCTCAGATGTCCTTCATAAAATAAAAAATTATGGCAACTTCAGAATAATTTTCAGCAAAATAAACACTCGGAACAAAAAGAGATCCCTCAAACAACTAGCAACTCTTTATTCACACTTTACTACAAGGGAGAAGCAACTCTTCTAGCTCTTCAAATCAACTGACGAGAAGAGACCCGAAAAGAGTTAGAATGAAGTAACTCCTTTAAACATGACGGTGGTTCGGACTTTGTGACTTGTGAGTGAAAAAAATCCTCCCACCCACACCATCAAGACTTACGAACCTCCCAGCATCAGCAGGTTCCTCTTAAAGTAAGACTCTAAACCTAAGGTGAAGTTGATATGCTAAACATTATCCAGTTATTACTGGTTAGCACGGTATGTATAGATGACTTTCCACACACATTATCATGATTTACCAAGTCAGCTGGTCTGTGTAACAGTTTGGAAACTATCGCTGTGGCTAAAAGATTAATGGTAAGTCTATATAGACTATAGTGTATACCTTCTTGATTTGCGCCTCGATTTCTTATCACGCCGCCGGCGCCTTTTTTCTCGCCGTTTATCCCTTTTCTTACCACGCCTATGTTTGCCTTTTTTAGAAACCCTCTTCCTCTTCCTATGCCTGTCTTCACTTGATGAACTAATGTCAGATGATGAAGAAGAATCAGAGGCGGAATCGGAATCCGAGTCGCTATCGAATTCGGATGATTCAGTTTCAGAATCCGATGAACTATCTGATTCAGAAGAATAATATCTTCGTCTCTTTTTCCTTCTTCTATCTCTTGAAGTCTTCTTATGCTTTCCCCTCCGCTTCACTTCAAGATCATCAGCATCGACAGAGACCTCATTCGCTTTCAGTTTATTGGCTTTCTTTTTATCTAAGGTCAAAAATGTGTGCATTACTAGACATGGATAATCAATTCAATTACTAAAATAATAACTTAGTAGGACCCTAATTCAGTCAAATTAAAGTGCATAGCATAAAACAATTGGAAAGGTATGGGGTATTTGCCACCAGGGCATCTAGTCAAATAACAATTTTGGCATGATAAAAATTGCTGACAATTTGACAACAAAAATTGGAGAAATACGTTGTCAAAATCAAAGAAAAGTGACAGAATAAAGAAATGCTAGAGCAAAGAGCATTAAGCAAATTTACACAGGCAAGCTGTACAACACAATAAATTGATGCGAGGGAATAATATGTTTACATAATTCTATGAATCCTTAATTACAGCTTTTCTTAAATCTTTACCTTCAAGATGTTCCCCACAGTTGACAATTTTCACCGTACACTCAGGTTTTCCCTTCTCACTACCACCTATATGCTCAATCTTCTTTAAAGTCTCACGTCCTTGCACAAGCTTACCAAACACAACGTGCTTCCTGTTAACAACAAGCAAATACATAAGTATAAAAAGAATAGCTCATCCCCTGCTCTGTAAAGGCATCAAACGATCTGCATCCATGTTCCCAGATCATGAAAGAGATGACCAGGCATCTAGATATTTATTTGAGAGTGAAAAAGCGAGAGTCAACTTCTTCGGCTAAATAATACTAGCATTCGTAAACATTAAACTTCGGCTAAATAATAACATCCATAAACATTAAAAACAGAAAAGATGAAAGAACCCACCCATCAAGATGGTGTGCAGCCTTGAAAGTGATTAAGAACTGAGAACCATTTTTATGAGGACCATCATTAGCCATAGATAGAAACCCAGATCCATCATGAGTTAGCTTGAAGGATTCATCTGTACAATGTCAAAATTAAATGGCGTTATCTCGCTGAACAAGGTTAAAGAACTTATTTTCATATATATGCCCTAGTAGGTGAAACTCATTTTTGGCACATATGCCATTGTTTAACGCTTTCCAAAGTGAGCAGGGAAAAGTCACATGTGCTACCACATGGGTACAACACCATGGACAAGTTGCACGCATTGGATAGACTCTAGGTACAAAGCTGAGGCCTGAGGGATAAGGGATAACCCATAATCTGATGTGCGCAGGCCTTAGTATATTGCAAGGACCCAGGACAAACTTGTTCAGCATATCAACAGAAAAAGTTACTTCCTGAAAGCATGTGACATTGTGCAAATACAATTTTCAAGGACATAGAGGTGCTTGTAACTAATAAACTACATGAACAAGAGTAGCAAGATTCTCCATACCTTCAAATTTCTCTCCATATATGCTCTCACCACCACTTCCTGCAAATTAGAGAGACAAGACAAATCAATGAGTAATTTATTTTCTCATATAGAAGATTTCATAAAAGCTTCGCATTAAAATGACTAGTTAGCAGTAATAAGCATGTTAGAGATTCCAAAGAAGGAAGGTGAAGACATTTCTCTAAGGAAGATGATTCAATACTCAAAGAAAAAAACCATGTAAGAACATTAATAATGGCATGGTGCATCTCATTATTTACATAAGGATTTACATAAGGACAATGGTAATATCTTCATCAGGCTTGCTGTAGCAAGGTTGCCAATAAAAAGTACAATAATCAAACTGACATGACTTAGAAAAATACAGCAGCATAAAAAATCAATCTTCATTAAAAGTTCAAAGTTGGGGATAGAACTTCACAAAACCAACGTAAAAGACATAACAAATATAATTTCACAGGTTTTTGATGAAATGCATACCATCTCGCTTCGAAAAATCTCCAGCCTGCAAAATGAAACCTGGAGTTAGTAAATGACAAACACAAAGAAATATATTTCTACAACTACAACCAGTAAGGACAACCTCAAAAGTATGAGGACAGACACCAGTAAGTACAACTTCAAAACTACATCACATGAAAAGCAGCATGACCATCAGCCTTGCATCCTACAGCATAAACAAGGGCAACTGGATATAGGAAAATGGCCATCACTCTATCTCATGCTAACCAGAATACATGAACACGGAAAGCTGTGGAGAGCAACCAATTCTAAGAAGAAACACATTTACAGGGATACGAGCTATTACAACAACATACCTGAGCCATTAATCCTTTGATAATTCGGTGGAAAAAAGATCCTTTGTAGTGTAGAGGCTTTCCTGTTGTAGGCCCAATTCCCTTTTCACCTACAAAACATCAAGTTACCCAAAGGATTAGAGATATCTTTAGATTCTTCAAGTAACATTTTGATTCATGAATAACAGCAGCCAGGAATAATTGAACAAAGTTCAATGCCCCCAACATAACTAGAAACAATAAGATGCTAGCAGACATAACGCCAAGTGTTTTCTTAAAAGGATAAAAGAGATCTATCTGTCCATTTCCTAGGCACAAATTTGTATTCTTTTTCGAAACAGGTTAGAAAGGAAAACTATTCGATGACAGCTGATTATAAAGGATATACGTTTTCCAGCACGGAAAAAGACAAGGTGGAACTCAGGCAGTCGTACATAGCAAGACCATGGACCACGCAAAGGTAGATACAACATCTCCAGGTGCCCAGCAATATGGGTAACATTATGCAGCTACTATTAAACAAGGACCCATCGCATAAATAAATGTGATTGTTAACAAGTTTTAGGCAATAAGCTCATTAGTTTAACCAATTGATAAAAGGGTACCTACTGTTTCAATCTCAGAGCTGTCACCGAAACCCTAACTTCAATCTCCCATCTGTTACAACCACCAAAAAGGAAAACTAACTACATGTCACATCATGGTTTGCACAACTACATGGAAATAAATAGAATTCATCCAAGAGTTACTGAGGTGCACCAATGTTTATCAATATAATTCTAATTCAAATAACCAACACCAGAACACACACACATAGATGATGTAATCACCAATCCATCAGGGTTTTAAAGCATTAATTCCTTTAGGAAACCTTAGATAGAGGAGTTGGAAAGTTCCAATTAGTTTTCTTAAACTAGTTACAAATAACAGGAAACACACGGAATCGTGGATGGTAGCGTTATATCTTAAATTCCTGGTCAGATTGCTAAGACTCGTGTTACCATCTGATTTAGAACCTAAACTGATTTGTATTTGGGAGTCTCATGTAGTAACTACCTAACATGACTTATGTAAGTAAGCAGACCAGACCAGAATACAGAACGAAGAATAAAAAATGTGCAGATTAATATCGAACGGACATGATTAAAAATTTAACAAGTCGAGAAGACGTATTACCTGTACAAAGTGCTCGAAAATTCTCTGTGGTCTTGGGAACAACATCATGGAAAAGCTATAAAAAAAATTAACACAAAAACTAGTTAACCATGTGTGTGCAAACTAGATACCAATCAATTTAGCCAGAATTACATCAGTTGAAACAAAACATTACTCGATCTTACTAAAACTTAAGAAAACAAAGCATACCTCAAATACCATCCTCTCAGCAGGATCTCCATCAACAGATACATCTAAAAAAACATACGGATTCTTCCTTTTCGACACCATTATCTTAATCCACAGGTGAACCTGACATCCCAGTAGTACGTTAGAGCGAAACCAAAAGAAAAGAAAACCAAGACCCTAACAATTAATGAATCAGGAACTTATTATGAAGAAACTCATTGAATATGCTCTAAACTAAACCACCATTCTTAAATTCATCCAAGGACAGAAACATTCCTTCATAAACAACTACGCGATCCAAATTCATTGAAAAGTGTGTACGAGATTTACAGATCTCAAACCGTACCAAACCCTTCCAAAATTCACACCGCGCCCACACAAAACCAGCTGACAGGAAACATTACATACAAATAATAACAGGGAGAGATTGAAACACTACGAACACTACACCAAAATTGATCTGCGAGAAAATAATGATGAACGTAGCTGAATCAAAACCATAAACCCTAGATAATTCTTTTCAAAACCCTAAAATTACACTCAAACAAACAAATCAGAGAGTAAAAACCAAACAATTTCGCCCAAAAATCCACACGATCAAGAATATATTGAAGAAATTTTGTGTAACAACCCTAATTACCTGAGATATGCTGTGAAGAATGAGCTCCACAGAAATGTGAAGACGTCTGAAAGAAACGAAAAACCTAGAGTCCTTTAAAACCTTAGCGTCTCTCGACTTGGATTTCAAATTACTGAAATATCCATCTCTTTAGTCGTATTGTCATCTGTGATCTAATTTTTTACAATGACGGATACACCCCTGTTATTCTGACGGAATCGCCGGAATAAGAGCGTATGTACGGGGTGTTGTAACACCACCGTGTGCGACAAACAAGCTGGAGGAGCACGAGACGGTGTTAGAGGTGCTAGGATACATGACGGTGCCTCCTACTTTTGTAGGCTAGGGTGCACATTCCAACTTTCTTCGTTGAAGCCTTGAAGCCATTCGAGAGATATATATGGACGATGATTTTAATCAACTTTTTTGTTTTTGAAAATGAAAAAGTTTATTTTCTCTTTTTGTGCGAATAAGATTTAGTATTAAGACCGAGAGAGAGAGTCTAATTTAGAAAGCTAGTCGAGCTATTACTTACTATCACTTAATTCCTTTGGCTAGCGATCACTGTCCCATTTTATTATCCACTGCTAGAATGGACTCTAAAACCCATAAACCTTTTAGAGTGAACAGAATGTGGTTTAGAGATCCTTCTTGTAAGGATTTAATTTGCTCAGAACTGGAATGCTAATATACAGGGTTCTGCGGCTTTTAGGTTTACTAAAACCTTGTTCCATACTAAGCAAATTCTGAGAGATTGGAACTATAATCACTTTGGAATTATAAGCACTGAAATCAACAAGATTAAAGCCCAAATTGATATTCTGAATTCTCGCAATATTAATCCTCTGGATTCTGAATTTGCTAGATTGCGGAATAGCTTAAACTACTGGTATGATGTGGAAGTTTATTATTAGAAACAAAGAGGTAAGGATGATGAATTTAAGCTATGAGATAAAAATATTGTCTATTTTCACCGTAAGGCTAATTTTAGGAGGAAAAGAACCCAAATAGACTTTCTTCATAATAAATTAGGTATTTGGCTTACTGAAAGAAGTGACATTGCAAATAATTTAAAGTCTCATTTCTTTAATATGAGTAGAACTTCTAGTCTACCTTCTCCTAATAGTTATCATGGTTTTATTACTCCTTGCATTACTCATGATGACAATATGGCTCTGATTGTTATTCCTAGTTTATATGAAATAAAAAGAATTGTTTTTGACATGAAACCATGGACCTCTCCTGGTCCAGATGGTTTTCCTCCTTGTTTTTATCAAACTATGTGGGAGACTGTTGGAGAAGACTTGGTTAAAATGGTACAATCTTTCTTTCATTCTAAGCATCTTTTGAAGCAAATGAACCATAACTTTATCTCCCTCATTCCAAAAAAAAACTGTCCCAAGCATGTTGTTGATTTTAGGCCAATATCCTTATGTAATACTTCTTATAAAGTGATATCTAAAGTGTTTGCCTCTAGAATTAAAAAAGCTCTTGAGAAAACTATAACCCCTTACCAGACAACTTTTGTTGCAGGAAGATGTATCACTGACAATATGGTTATAGCTCATGAACTTGTTGATTCCATGAAGAAAATAAAAAGCTAAAAAAAGGTTGGATGGCAATCAAACTAGATATGTCAAAAGCTTTTGACATAATAGAATGGCCCTTCCTAATTAGTACTTTACAAAATCTTGGCTTTTATAATGAGTTTTATCAGATGATTGAGCAATGTGTAGGTATTGTTTATACTTCTATCTTGCGGAATGGCTCTCCATGTGAGGTTTTCACTCCTCAAAGAGGACTCAGACAAGGAGATCCCCTATCTCCTTATCTATTTATTCTTTGTATGGAATCTTTCTCTAGGTATTTACTTGAAGTTGAACATAAAAATCCGATTCATGGTATCAAGGTAAATGAATATTGTCCTGCAATTTCTCACTTGTTTTTTGCATATGATTGTCTGGTTTTTGCTAAGGAAAATAGTAAATGAGCTAGAAATCTTATGAACATCATTGAAAATTTTTAGCATCTTCTCTGGTCAGTTCATCAACAACCAAAAATCAGGTATTGCTTTTAGCAAAGGTGTGCCTAATCAGGTAAAAAATGAAATTTCTAATATTCTTAATATTAAGAAATTAGCTCTGAATGATAAATACTTAGGTGTACCCTTATTATTACAGAGAAACAAAACTGAGTATTTCTTGCCTCTATTAGATAGATATATGGTGATAAATTATCTTGTTGGCAAACTAAATTTATGAATTATCCAAGTAGAACTGTTTTGGTTCAATCAGTGCTTAGTAGTCTCCCATTGCACCATATGTATGTGTTTCCCATTCCTAAAACCATTACAGATAAAATGACTCTATCCAAATGAGATTTTGGTGGAACAAAAAGCAAGGAAAAAATGGTACTTATTTCAAAAAATGGAAAGGTGTAACTCAGCCTTGAGAATTAGATGGCATGAACATTAAACAATCTGAAATTATGAATTTAGCTTTACTTGCTAAACTGGCTTGGAGAATGCTTCATTTTCAAGATGTGTTATGGTTTAAAATTATGAAAGGGAAATATTTCCCTCTGACTAATCCTCTGAATGACCCTCCTGTTGTGCATGGTTCTTGGATTTGGAATGGTGTTTGTAGGGGTATAAAAATTATAAAGAAATATGTTGTTTGGGATGTTGGAGATGGTTCTGATATACAAATTTGGAAACATAGATGGATACCTTCTATTTCTAGCACTGTTAATAGCCAATTCAGCTCCAGTAATATGAGAATTGTTTCCCATTTAATTGATGTTGATGCTAAGTCTTGGAATTTACAGATTCTAAATGATTTATTTGATAGTCATACTGTGAATGTTATTACTAATATCATGATCCCTTTTAGTGAAAAAGATTACCTTAGATGGCAACCAAATTCTAATGGTAGTTTCTCTGTTATAAAGCCATTCTCAACAGTAGAAATCAAGAGGAAGGAATTAGTAACACGGTTCCTATTTCCTAGAAGTCTAGATTTCCTAATAATATCCTTCACTTTCTGTAGAGATGTTTACAGGATTGTCTTCCCCTAGGAGAAAAATTGTCCAGGCATTGTAATAATATAGACCCCAGTTGTCCTTTTTGTAACCATCATACTAAAAGCATGAAACACTTATTTATTGATTGTACTTTCTCTATAAATGTGTGGAATTTTATTAACCCTGCTCTCATGAATACTATCAATAATGTGGTTTCAATACAGGACTGGCTAATCTCCCTATTCCAGGTAAGTACTCTATCTGATAATGGAACTATACTGTAATGGTCTGCTTTTACTATGTGGCATATCTGGAAGTGTAGGTGTAAGAAGATTTTTGAAGCCCATCAATAAAACCAAAGTCAAGTAGTTAACTTGATCAAGTCTGAATATACTGAATGGAACAGATTTCTTAGTGCTAACAACACGTATGTATCTTCAAATATAGGACAAACAATTTTAAGATGGGAGAATCCTGAAAATCCCTTTATAAAGACTAATTGTGATGATGCATTTGATGATGTTACTAATACTATAGGCATTGGACTAATTAGTAGGTCTTTTGCAGGTTTCACAAATGAAGCTAAGTGCTGAAAAATCGGGGGTCTAACAACCACACCCAATATTTCGATTAGCAATCTGTATGGAAAACTTCGAGTTACTTTCTAGAGAATCAACTAGACAGTCAGACTCAATCAATAGAAAATATCTCAAGGAGTTATTATTTCATCTCTTAATTTGATTTACTCAAGCAAACACAATCTGCGAGTCTTACTCAAAGAGAGATAACTTGGATGGTACCAAAGACCAATATCCAAGTGTCAATCAATTTAAATCAACAACCAAGAAGGTCGGATATTCTAATTGATTGAACAACGCACAACCTGTATTATTTCAATTATATAACAAAATATAATGCGGAAAAGAAATAACACAGACACCAGAATTTTGTTAACGAGGAAACCGCAAATGCAGAAAAACCCCGGGACCTAGTCCAGATTAAACATACACTGTATTAAGCCGCTACAGACACTAGCCTACTCCAAGCTAACTTCGATCTGGACTGTAGTTGAACCCCAATCAATCTCACACTGATTCAAGGTACAGTTATGCTCTTACGCCTATGATCCCAGCAGGATACTGCGCACTTGATTCCCTTAGATGATCTCACCCACAACCAAGAGTTGCTACGACCCAAAGTCGAAGACTTTAATAAACAAATCTATCTCACACCGAAAGGTCTACAAGGATAGATAAATTCGTCTCCCACGAATAAACCTATGAGTTTTGTTCCGTCTTTTAATAAATCAAGGTGAACATGAACCAATTGATAAAACCAGACTTATATTCCCGAAGAACATCTCATTTTTATCAATCACCTCACAATAAACTTAATCGACGCAGCGAAGAATATTATTGAGGAATCACAAATGATGAGACAAAGTGTTTGTGACTACTTTTATATCTTGCCTTCGGAGATATAAATCTCAAGCCAATTATTACGATTGTACTCGTACGATAGAAGATGCAAGATTAGATCATACAACTACGATAAAAGTAGTATCGGTATGGATTCACAATCCCAATGAAGTCTTTAAGTCGTTAACCTGGTTTTAGAAGAAGAAAACCAAAGGTTAAAGGAGAATCGACTCTAGCTTACCAAAATAGTATCACAAAGAATGTGTGGGGATTAGGTTTCCCAGTTGCTAGAGTTCTCCCTTATATAGTCTTTCAAATCAGGGTTTGCAATCAATGTTAGCTTAGTAACAAAGCATTCAATATTCACCGTTAGATCAAAACCTGATTAGATTCAAGCTAATATTTACCAACCGTTAGATCGAAAACATAGCTTGTTATACTCACTTGTAATGCACGTTTCTAGGCTTGTGTAACCGTACCCAAAATTGTACATTAGTTGGTTCAACACTAGTTAACCAAATGGTTATCCGTATGGTAACTTTCATATCAACCATATTCTTCTTCACCATAACTAGTTCAAATGACTCAAATGAACTAGTTAGAGAGTTGTTCAATTGCTTAGATCTTTATGTACTACACATGACACAACTGAAGCGAAAACGATATGATTCACTCGAATCGATTCATGAACTATAAATCCACGATTTGCAATAGCATTCTTTAGTTTATTAAGATAAGTTCACAAACATCGTTTTTAGACATAACCTACTCAAGTTCGCGGACTTAATTTCCCAGATGGAGTTCACAAACTCCAGCAGAAATTCTCGGTCGAGAACTTCTGCCAGTTTGCGGCCTGAAGCTCACACACTACACCGGTTTCACTTGATCAACAAAGTTCGCAAACTTCGGTTCAAGCACTAAGGACTTATACATTTATGTGTTGACACAACAATGCTTATATCCTCCAATGGTTATATTGTCTAAACTCTCATTTAAATCATTGAAACATTCTCAGAGGGCGTTATATAGTTGTTATTCACAAACTATTTTCGTCAGAGCAATTTTCAAATAATTAAAACTTAACATGACTTTCGTCACTAGGTAAAGATGAACTTGGCTAAAGAGAAAGCTCTACCAACGCATATTTCGAGAAATAGATAAGCGAGATATACTCAGCTCAAAATATCATGTGTGTATAATCTTAGTCTATATTGTAATAGGACTTTTGTCTCAAGATAGGAGATATAGTAGATAGACTTTTGAGTGATAGATAAGTTCAAGTCTCCACATACCTTTTAGTCGATGAAGATCCACTGGTTCCTTGAGTAGTCCTTCGTCTTGTATGATGATCGCCATGGAGTTCTTGAGCTTAACTACACTTTCTATCCTAGTCCGAGACCTTAGCTATAGTAGACTAGAAATCAAATACTTTATAGTTTTGATCACTAATACTGACAAACATGCTTGAGATAGCAACGCAAGCGAGTTCGACCGAGCAATGCTCTAACAATCTCCCCATTTGTCAATTTTAGTGGCAAAACTATTAATACATATGAAATACAAAAATATATAAATAAACTTTGTAGCTCCTATTCCACATGTCGTCTAATCTTCAATAATACTCGAAATCTTCGTCACTTCCAAGTAATCCAATGATCCCAAAGGTTGTAAGTTTAGCATCATCGTTGTTGAAAATCCATAGCTATAACAACGAGAAAACAAGAATTCTTAATCATTGTTATACAGTGTCATAGTATCATTACACAGCGTCAAAGTCCAATTGCATCACAACTTTAACAACAATACTATGGTGATACTTCACTCCCCCTTAGTCAATACTCCATCTCACATGGAAACCACTCCCCCTTACATAATGATCCGAAAACCATATGTATTTGTAGTGTGAACTACATATTAATTCTCCCCCTTTTTGTCAATAAAATTTGCAAAGGTACAAGAACGGGATCCTAATGAAATTTCTGTAAGAGACATTTCATGACCAAAGATAAATGTATATCATCTTGGTTAGATTGAATCATAAAGCCGAAGCTAAATGCACTCATCAAGGATTTCATAAAGATACAAGATAACCCCTCTAATATTCCACATCCGCACTCCCAACAAAGATTTGGCAATTAAGCACAAGTTCAAAAGAACTCTCCCCCATAAAATGTCATTCCCAAGGGAACAACAAGAGCGACCTTAATTTCAAAAGAGAAAAGAAGGATTTCTTTAGACTCAACAAATCACATACAAGTATGAATTTGGAATCCAAAAAGAAATATTCAATCATATTAATCAAAGGGAATCAAGATTAATTTGACTAGCTCGACACAAGTAAACTTATGGAGACTTAAGAAACCAATTAGATTAATCACGAGAAAACTCGCAAATAATCTAATTTTCATACACAACCAAACTAATTACAAAAGTAATCAATTTAATTGGCTACACTTGACATAAGAAAATATATGGAGCAATGACTAAGTTAATCACGAATAACCAACCCAATCAAAGAAATGCTCAAACATAAGAAAACTTATGGAGTGATAACTAAATAACCACACAAGATGATTAATTTTGTTCAACATGTTCAACATAAAGTACCTTACGGAACTACAAAAGCAATCAACTTTTGTTGTTTTAGTGCTCAACATAAGACACTTCATGGAACATCACATTATTTACACAAAAAAAGTGGATCGGAGAATCGACCTTATACCGTGGAATAAGCAAGGATTCATTTTATTTTCATCACCATTTGCACAATGACATACAATATCCATAATTCTTGAATCACAAAAGATTTTAACCTATCTTACATCAATAATTGACAATATAGGCTTAACTTTTGTGTTTGCCAAAAGTTTGTACATTCTTTTATCAATATTTGCATATCAATTTACGAACGACTTTACTTTTGACAAAGTATGGGACAATCAAGTTCACGGGCGTAAACGCACATATCCCATAAAAATATTGTAATATATAATCAAAAGAATTAATACTGTAAAAATCATCTTCCAAATAAGCTTAGAATTTAAACCAATAAATCCAAAAATAAGAAGATGAAAACTTTGGACATATATAGCTATGTGTAATCACAATAATGGCTATTCCAAAACACTAGTTAATCTTCTAACAAAACAAGAAAAATAGAAGATTTACTAGGCAATAAGACCTTTGAAGAATTCTTTATCATCCCCGAACTTCTTGTCGTAAACATCCATTGGAACATAAGGTTCATTAAGGTAGGAGTTTATATCAATAAACCTTCTAGGTTGTTGTTGTCGAACCAGGGCCTTCTGAATCTCATGAGTCTTATATACAAAAGCCTTTATTTGTTGAATATCCTTACGTAACTCCTTCATCACTTCAAGAACATCAGAAAACTTCTGAGAATTTGAAGGAACATCTCTTGGCTTCTTCACATTCCTTCAATTCCTTTTCAATGTAGAAGGCAATGGAGATTTTTCATTTTCCTTCATGATTGATGGCTTAGCAATCATATTACCGTCTTTTCCATCTGAATACATCATACTTGGAGTGTCCATGAACGTAGGTTTGTGAGAGGAATTCACAATTAACTCAACAAGTAGTCTTGAGATAGAAAGAGGTTTTAGAGAATGAAAAAGGAATGTAGGGTTCGAAACCTCTAAATAGGTTCGTAAACGACCAACTCTTAACCCTATGAATAGTAAAATCGTCGATAGTACCCTTTCTTTTGTTTGATAGACAAAAAGAAGACAAATCTAAGAAAAGAAAAAAAAACTTTCTTAAAGCCTGAGAGGTACAAATCATTGTCTCTTTTGATCAGGCACATGAGACAAGATTCCAAAGACAACACAATCAAGTTGCGTTGTGGTGAACAATAATTTGTCCACCATTTTCCTCTAGAGAGGAATACACAGACCTCTGTCTATCAAAACAATTTGACCATAATTTCTTCTCAAATGGTCTTGATTTATCCTTGGAAACTAACTTCTTAGACAAAGATAAAATCTTACATACCTCAGCGGTCTTCTGAGCAAGTTTAAGCTTTCTTGCTAGATGATTTGCTCTTAGTTGAAGTTTGTTGACATGCCTTTGTTGGTGTTTGAACTTGTAACACTTTGAGAATTCATGACCCTTTAATGAACAATATTTGCACGTCATACTTGGATAAAAATCAGGCTTCTGGAATGTGCAAGCAACTAAGCACATATTGGGACCTGAAACATTATAAGTAGTGTTTCCAAAGATTGGGTCAACTTTTTCTTCCAGAATTGTGATCATCGAGACTGATTTGTCAAGATGTTCATCTGATGAATCCGTCTCAGAGTGATCATCTTCAAAGATATACATTTTTTTACTTTTGTTAATTAATTTAGTGTCCTTTAGTGCTTTGAACGCAACATCCTTAGATTTGGACGAATGTTCATGATCAAAGATCTTAAGCTTTCTAACCAGCGTATTTATGGAGAGAGTATCAAGGTTATTTCCCTCACTGATGGCATGCTTCTTGGAATCGTATCTAGATGGCAGCGATATGAGAATTTTCATCATAATGTCCTTTTCAGGAATAGTCTTACCCAATGCAAAAGATGCATTAACAATTTCAGACACTTTGTGATTAAACTCATCAAATGTTTCTTCATCTGCCATACGAAGGTTTTTGCAATCGGAATAAAGATTTTGAAGTCTAGCTTCCTTTTCACTGGAATTACCTTCGAATACGGTTGCTAAGATATCCCAAGCTTCTTGCGACTTAGTGCAATTAGACACATGGTGCTGAAGATTTGGGGTAATGGCATGTATGATGGCATTCAAACCGTCGGAGTTTTGCTTTGCTGCAAGAATCTCAGCAGGAGTGTATTCACCAATATTCTATGGAACGTTTACACCTCCAACTACCTCAACGGGAGCATCATAGTGATTAAAAACATATACCCATGATTGAAAATCACGTGCTTGATGAAAATCTCGCATAGCAATTTTCCACCATAAGTAACTAGAGCCATCGAAGAATCGTGGTACGTTAATTGAGATAACACCTATGTCCATAAAGTCAGATCGCTAAAAACACAGACTTGTGGTAGATTGAATTGATTAATTGAGGAAGATCGGCATCAATACATATCACTTGGTTGAAGAGTGTTGTTGGATTAATCTTAGTGTTTACCTTTGGGAGATTGAACATAAGATACATCTTGGAACCTGGCAAAGGAGTTTATGTTAAGATAAACAAAGGAACCTTTGGGCAACTCATATCACTTGGTTGAAGAGAGTTGATACCAAACAGATTTGATGTTCCTTTACTGTTTGGAATACTGAAAATGCGGGGGTCTAACAACCTCACCCAATATTTCGATTACCAATCTGTATGGACAACTCCGAGTTATTTTCTAGAGAATCAACTAGACAGTTAGACTCAATTAATAGAAAATACTCAAGGAGTTATTATATCAATCTCTTGATTTGATTTACTCAAGAAAATATGATTCGCGGGTATAATCAAAGAGAGATAACTTGGATGGTACCAAAGACCAATATCCAAGTGTCAATCGATTTAAATCAACAACCAATAAGGTTGGATATTCTAATCGATTGAACAACGCACAACATGTATTATTTTAATTATATAACAAAATATAATGCGGAAAATAAATAACACAGACACCAGAAATTTTGTTAACGAGGAAACCGCAAATGCAGAAAAACCCCGGGACCTAGTCCAGATTAAACATACACTGTATTAAGCCGCTACAGACACTAGCCTACTCCAAATTAACTTCGATCTGGACTGTAGTTGAACCCCAACCAATCTCACACTGATCCAAGGTACAGTTATGCTCATATGACTCTGATCCCAGTAGGATACTGCGCAATTGATTCCCTTAGCTAATCTCACCCACAACCAAGAGTTTATACGACCCAAAGTCGAAGACTTTTGCAAATAAATTTGTCCCACACAGAAAAGTCTACAGGTAATAGATAAATTCGTCTCCCACGAATAAACCTATGAGTTTTGTTCCATCTTTTGATAAATCAAGGTGAACAGGAACAAATCGATAAAACCAGACTTATATTCCCAAAGAACATCTCAGTTTCATCAATCACCTCACAATAAACTTAATCGACGCAGCGAAGAAGATTATTGAGGAATCACAAATAATGAGACGAAGATGTTTGTGACTACTTTTATCTTTCCTATCGGAGATAGAAATCTCAAGCCAATTATTACAATTGTACTCGTACGATAGAAAGAGCAAGATCATATCACACAACTACAAGAAAAGTTGTATCAATCTGGCTTCACAATCCTAATAAAGTCTTTAAGTCGTTAACCCGAATTTAGAGAGAAAACTCAAGGGTTAATGGAGATCGACTCTAGCTTAGAGAAAACTAGTATCACACAAGAAAGGTGTGTGGGGATTAGTTTTTCCAATACCTAGAGTTCTCCTTATATAGTCTTTCAAATCAGGGTTTGCAATCAATGTTAGCTTGCTAACAAAGCATTCAATATTCACCGTTGGATGAAAACCTGATTATATACAAGCTAATATCTCTCAACCATTAGATCGAAAACTTAGCTTGCCATACACACATGTACTTGACGTTTTGGGTTTGTGTAACCGTACCCAAACGTGTACAATGGTTGGTTCAATATTAGTCAACCAAATGGTTAGCCAAATGATAACTTTCATATCAACCATATTCTTCTTCACCATAACTAGTCCAAATAACTCAAATGAACTACTTAGAAAGGTGTTCAATTGCTATGAGATCTCAAGTACTACAAGAGACACAATTGAATCAAAAATGATGTGATTCACTCGAATCATTTCATGAACTATAAATCCACGGTTTGCAAAAGCATTCCTTAGTAATTTAAGATAAGTTCACGAACAATGTTTTTCAGACATAACCTCTTGAGTTCGCGGACTCAGGCTAGCCAGTTGAAGTTAATAAACTCCATCAGAATTTCTCTGGATGAGAACTTCCGTCAGTTCGCGGACTGCACTTGAGCTTCAACTTCAGCATATATTCTCGGGTTCGAGAACTTACTCCAGTTCGCGGACTGGGTTTGCGGACTGAGTTGTTGCTCACGTTCCGGTTCTACTTGATCAACAAAGTTCGCAAACTTCGGTTCAAGTGCTAAGGACCTATACATATATATGTTGCCACAACAATGTTTATATCCCCCAATGGTTATATAGTCTAAACTCTCATATCAATCACTGAAACATTCTCAGAGGACGTCATATAGTTGTTATTCACGAACTAGTTTTCGTCAGAGAAATTTCCAAAGTGATTGAAACATAACATGACTTTCTTCACTAGGAAAATATGAACTTGGCTAAAGCGAAAGCTTTACCAACACCCATTTCGAGAAATAGATAAGCGAGATATACTCAGCTCGAAATGTCACATGTGCATATTCTTAGTCTATATAGTAAAACGACTTTTTACTCAAGTTAGGAGATAGAGTAGATAGACTTTTGAGTGATAGATAAGTTCAAGTCTCCACATACCTTTTAGTCGATGAAGATCCATTGGTTCCTTGAGTAGTCCTTCGTCTTGTATGATGATCGCCATGGAGTTCTTGAGCTCAACTATACTTTTTATCCTCGTCCGAGACCTTAGCTATAGTAGACTAGAAATCAAGACTATACAGTTTTGATCACTAAGATTGACAAACATGCTTGAGATATCAACGCATGCGAGTTTGACCGAGCAGTGCTCTAACAATCTCCCCCTTTGTCAATTTTAGTGGCAAAACTATTAATAGATATGGAATACAAAAAATTATATAAATAAACTTTGTAGCTCCTATTCCACATGTCTAATCTTTAACAATGCTCGAAATCTTCGTCACTTCCAAGTAGTCCAATGATCCTGTAAGGACTCTCGAACTCGTCAACGTTATTAGACCAGTTAAATGACGAATTTGCCGATAATAACTCGATTAGTTTAACACGAACGATAATTAATAGGATTTAATCTAACAATGATTCTAGATACGAAACTAGTATATTTGAATAGGTTTCGAAAAGTTATACGAAATGGACTACTCGAACGTGTCAATCAGATATCGGTTGAAGAAGATATTATTTTAAACTACCTGTCTTCCCTTATCGTTTGGACGGGTGCCTTTAGCAATTTTGGCTGGCCTTATCTTCACCAAAACCCGATCGAAGAATTCATTCTTCTTTTTTCTTCCTCTTTCTTCTTTTCTCTTTTGCGTCTCCTCTGTTTCTCTTTTTCCTCGTTCTTCTTTCTATCGATTCAGTTTAGAGTATTTGAGTTTTATAAGAGATGGTGGTGGTGCTGATTTGGATTAATTAAGCTTTGGAAGAGAAGAAATTGATGTTGTTGTGGATATGAAGAAGAGATGAACTGAACTAGGGTTCTTGAGCCAATTTGGGAAATTATAGTGATTTAAGTAATCTGATATTTGATATGAGTTTCTAGTAGATGTTGAAGGAAAGGGTGATTGTTAAATTGATGATATGAAGTAGATCTGAAGATGAATCAAGGGTTAAGGTTTCTTAGAATATTGTTTAGAGGTTCGATTATTGATAAATAAGATGGAATTACAGATGGGTTTTCCTTGAATTAGAGTTTGAGATTGAAGGATTACTTGAGACTGACAGTTAGGGTTCTGTGAGGAAAAAGAAAAGAGGATTAGGGTTTCTGAGATGGTTAGAGTTATGATTGGTGATGATTAAGAAGAAACTAAATGATGGATATTGAGGATTATGATGTGAATATGAAGGTTGCAGTTTCAATTTGAGGATTTGACTCAAAGAAGAACAATAATTGAGAAACAGAAAGTTAGGGTTTGGTAAGTAAATGAACTGGAGTTTCATAAGACGTTCAAAGAAAATTAAAAGATGGGTTAGATAGAAATTAGGGTATAAGGCTGTAGAACAACATGAAATAAGTAGGTAGGGTTGAAGTTGTGAATTGGAAGTTCATTAGAGGATGAAGATTGATTGAGTTGATGACATGTTGCTGAATTGAATCAAGGTGAATAGAAGTTTGATTTCAATTGCTTCAACAAGGTTAAATTGAGGTAATTGTTCTTCTTAAATTGAACTGGTAGAGTTTTGTTTTCTTTTGCTGGGTTTTATTGTTGATGAAGTTGGGAATTGTAAGGGTTATGAGATGGACATGTGGTTGTGATTTTGACATGTGTTAGAATGATGCAGGGGATGGTTGAAGACCTTTAGATGAATGTTGTTTAGATTATAACAGTGTATGAAGTTGTTACAGTTTGGATTTGAACTCCAAATGGTAGTTGTGAATTTAAGGTTTAGTGGAAAATGGAGTTAGAGTTTCAGGTGGTAATGAGTTTGATTCCCAGTTGAGTTACAAGTTGTTCTAGTGCAGCTGAAGTTACAGGGGATATTGAGTTGATGTTACAGGTAATTGTGGTTGTTGAGTTGAAGTTATGGTGGACTAGGATTTAACTGGATTATTTGAATGGTTTGCTTGGGTGCAATTAATGGAGATGGGAATGAAGTTATACATGCGCAAGTGGTATTATTAGTGTGGTGAACGGAACTGACATTGAGAATGATGATGTTTTGTTAGTGTTGAGATCGAATTACAGTTGGGAGTGAAGTGTAGTTGTACTTATCCAACTGATAAGAAGGAAATGAATAAGTTGCAGGTAAGATGAGTTGTGCTTATGAATAATTATGATGTTTGTTTGGTTTGGATGTACTTTTGTAATGATAAGATTAGTATGGCAGAATTGGAAAGGTGTAGTTGGGAGCTTTCTGCTACTGCTACTGCTAATGCAGGTAAGGTTAATTGTAATTGTAATTGTAAATGAAGTTTGAAGTTTGTTTAAGATGAATGGATTAATGTGAAACAATGATAAACTAGATGTCATTGTATAAGAATGAAGCTGTAAGGAAATGTAAATAAGTTCAGAGTTGTTTTGGAGCAAATCTAGTGAGCATACTCCAGTTGAACATGTTGTGATGCATCTTTGGATTGCTTAAGGCTTATGGCTCAGACCTTATATTTTAGACCCTAGTCGGTTTAGCTGACTCAGTTTTTGTAACTGACTGGAGTTGAATCAGTTTAACTCAATTGATCTGTTTCTTGACTCGGTTGACTTGACTTGACCAATGTGATTGTTGACCTTTGACCTGACCTTGGACGTTGACCGTTAATCGACCCTTTGACATCTAGAGACTGTTAGTTGACCTAAGTGGACTAAGCCTTGTGTAATGGGTTTGTTTGTTGGATTTATACTTGGACCTAGAATCATTAAATAGACTTGTATGATTCTTGTGTGAGCCTTTTTGGCTAGATTCTTATAATGCTTGTATGATTAACAATTAGACTTTATTAACAACGATCGATTCAAAGAATGACCAAGTGGATCGTGGATCGCAAGGTAGGCGTGGCTTGTCATCAAAAGGTGTGGGAATGCATTTGACTCTTTTGTAATCATTATTGTTGCTTTTATAAAAATTTATGCTTAACAAATTCATGCATTGTTTGTTTCTGCATTCCATGCTTTATTTAAAATGCGTTAAGATAATCCTGTTATTTCTGTGAATCTTTCCACGACTTGTATTGTTTTGTTGTAAATATGAATTGTTATGGGAAATGAGAATTTCCACTTGTGGTATATAGGATACGCTCCTTCACATTTATACCTACTTTAATTCAGCTTTTATTGCTTAGAGTACTGGTCACCATGGTCTTGGTGGCGTCCATAGCTATTAGGTGTGAATTTCCGGGTAGGGATTTACAACCATATTATACATTGTTTGACGAAGGAGTTTGTCCATATACATATTTGTTTATTTAAGTGACTTGGTCACTTTTTAATGCTTGGTAAAAAACATTATTGTTTTCCAAATCTTGCATATGATTACTTAGAAGTTAAATGTTAATCATTCCCACTTCAGTTTCTGTGACAGATCAGGGTTGCACAGCGAAAGCTTCACGGGTTGACTTCGTTAGCTGATTATCTTCTGTTATATTTATTATTTTGTATATTTTATTTAAAAATCAATTGACTATTATATATGTATCATTTGAGAGAAGATCTTGTATATATATTTCTGAGCGGGGTTAGCTTTGGGTTAAGTTCTGTATCGCATTTCTTAACTGAATGCTTAAGTGCATGTTTTAGATTTTAGTGCCTTTTTATTTAGTTAATTTATTGGATTAGTCAGCTGCTAACTTAGGGGGCGCTACAGATCCCAAAGGTTGTAATTTTAGTATCATCGTTGTTGAAAATCCGTAGGTATAACAATGAGAAAAGCATTGGTTCTCAATCATTGTTATACAATGTCATAGTATTATTACACAGCGTCAAAGTCCAATTGTATCACAACTTCAACAACAATACTATGGTGATACTTGACTCCCCCTTAGTCAATACCCCATCTCACATGGAAACCACTCCCCCTTACATAATGATCCGAAAACCATATGTATTTGTAGTGTGAACTACAATTAATTCTCCCCATTTTTGTCAATAAAATTGGCAAAGGTACAAGAGCGGGATCCTAATGAAATTTCCGCAAGAGATTTTTCATGACCAAAGGTAAATGTTCTATCATATTGTTTAGATGCAATCATAAAGCCGAGGCTAAATGCATTCATCAAGGAGTTCATAAAGATACAAGATAACCCCTAAAAATTCAACAACCGCACTTCCCACAAAGATTTGGAAATTAAGCGCATGTTCAAAAGAACTCTCCCCCATAAGATGTCATTCCCTAAGGAACAACAAGAGCGACCTTAATTTCAAGAGAAAAGAAGGATTTCTTTAGACTCAATAAATTGCATACAAGTATGAATTTGGAATCCAAAATATTCAATCTTATTAACCAAAGCGAACCAAGATTAATTTGACTAAATATGCTCAACACAAGTAAACTTATGGAGACCTAATTCATCGATTAGATTATTCACAAGAGAACCCATAAATATTCTAACCGGATTACACAATTAAACTAATCACAAAGTAATCAATTCAATTGTCCACACTCTACATGAGAAAAAACTATGGAGTGCTAACTAAATAATCACACAAGATGATTGATTTAGTCCATTTGGGCTCAACATAAGAGATTATGGAACCCCGACTAAGATTATCATATGAAATGACAATCTTAACCGTACATGTACTCAACATGAGAGAACTCATGGGATACAAACTAAATAACCACACAAGTTGATTAATTTAGTTCTTAATGCTCAACATATAGCATCTCATGGAACAACCAACCATGCCAATAAGAAATCGACTTAGTTGTATCGTGCTCAACATGAGATACACAATGGAACCTTCACGGTAATACATAATAATATGGAACAATTAAGCTCTATACCGTGGATAACAAAACAAGGACCTATTCTATTTTTTCCATCACAAGGTGACACAATAGACTTTATCCTTGAATCACAAAATATTTTAACCTATCTTACATCAATAATTGACAATATAGGCTTAACTTTTGTGTTTTGCCAAAAGTCCATTCATTCCTTTGTCAATATTTGCATACCAATACGTGAACGACTTTACTTTTGACAAAATATGGGACAATCAAGTTCACGGACGTAAACACACATATCCCATCAAAATATTGCAATGTGAAAAATCATAAATATTAATAATGCAACCATCATCTTCCAAACAACTTTTAGAATTTAAACCAATAAATCTAAAAACAAGAAGATGAAAACATTGGATATAGCTATGTGTAATCATAATCATTGCTATTCCAAAACACTAGTTATTCTTCTAAATAAAACAGAAAACACAGAAGATTTACTAGGCATCAACATATTACTCATCATCTTCATCGTAGATATACCAAGAAGCTTGAATTGTGTTAAACTCATTTTTGAGCTCGGGAAACTTAGTTGCAACCACTGACAATTGTTCTTGAATGCATTTGACCCTTGAATTGACTTTACACACTCCCTTGTGAATTTTTTGAAGTAAACTCAAGGTGGTAGTGTCACACTCATTCAACTAAGCATCTCTTTGTCTTTTGCATACATTCTCCCTTATGCGTCTGAAGGTACAGAGACGAACCGGTTTGGGTACCCCAAGAGAGTTGCCAATAGAGTCAACACCACAATCATGGCAGATTTGATTAATCAAACTAGGATAGCCTGGCATCTTGACAGTAGAAGTCATTGAAACCATTTGATGTACAATGAATCCACAAATATCAAGACTCTGAACTCCAAATTCAAGAAAGTAGACTAATTCAACAAACTCATGACTCCACCAAGAGTTCTCAATTGTTGAGGGACAAAGATTGGGAATACCAAGTTTTCTGAATGCCATTAATGCAATACTAAGATCATTAGTAGGAAACTTTCCTTGATTCCAAGATACCTTCTTACCACAAAGCCCCATAGAGATATCATCACACGAGGGACGTTCATCACTTGGTCTAGGGAGATGCACGTTTCCCAACAGTATGTTGGTAATCTTTGAAATTAACTCTCTATTAACAAGAAACCTTTTTCTATTTACCATGGATTTGAATTCCATCTTATCAAGATCAACATCATGGATGTTGGCATAGAAAATTCTTGTTAGAGAATCAAAACCTTGACCAAAACCATCAAAGATATTTCCAAGATTGAATTTTTTGAACCAAGTTAAATCCTCATCATGTCCACTAGACAAATCCAATTTATTTTCTAAAATAAAACCTTTAGATGAAATCTTATCAAAAATTCTAGCACATGAATCATCCACAAATCTAATCCTAAGAGAATTTTGATCACAAGGAGGATCCATACTAGAGCTATTTGACACCTTGGGAATCCTTTTTGAGCCCTTAGAGTTTATCATGAGATCTAAGAAATTGAAAGGAACAAGAGGATTTTACTTACTTAGAGTGAATCTTCAACACCCTTTATCTTAGTTTCTCCAAAGAGTCTTTAATGGAGATGACACACAAAACCTAGCAGTTCACGTACGCGGACGGTGAGAGGAAGAAGAGAGTATGCGAACTTCCCTTTAATAAAACCAAAAATGGGCTTGGACCCGTTCACGAACTTCAACCCATAAGGAACAGGGCAAGGTTTTGTTAAACGTTTGCACATCAAGGATTATGTATTCGCAACATAAAGGATGCACATAGAAACTTAATTTAAAGCATGTACATGATTCAGCCATTTCTTGCCCCACTTCAAGATATATACATATGGTGTAGTGCCAGTCTTGTTATAAAGAGGCATAATGTGCAGAGAAATTCTCATGCAACATTTTCTGTTGATCAGTGTAAACAATCCCTGTAAGGTAATCACCATAATGATGATATTTAGGGGAATCTGTGCTTCCATTCCTTCACTTGATATGCCTAGAAGGAGGACTCATCCATTTTTCGGGTTGTAAACTATTATTCAAGGGTTTAATATGTACAAAGTCCTTTTTGGAGTGATTCTTAGACTTAACAGAATTAAGTTTTTCTAAGGATCTAAAAACGTCTTCGAACGCTTTGAAAAGATCTTTATCAGCTGATCCATCATGATAGTACTTCTCATAGAGATCGGTAGTTGTTTTCGTGAGAATCCATAGAGCGCCATGAACGTTTCTTTAATCTCCCTTCCTTTTTATTTTTTTCTTTAGATTGACACATATCATTTAAACCTTCCTTCTCAGATGAAATGAAATTATCATGAGAGATCAGAGGTTTTGACCATAAAAGATCTTGATCAATCTTTAAGAATTTCTAGTGTGCGTTACAGATGCCAAGAGCAAATATTCCAAAGAAATTTCCCATGAGACAAATTTCAAGGACCGAACAAACACAAACTTATTAGGTTTAATGTGTTTGCCTGCTCATATACCAATTGAAAATGCGGGTCTAACAACCTCACCTAATATTTCGATTAGCAATCTGTATGGACAACTCCGAGTTGTTTTCTAGAGAATCAACTAGACAGTTAGACTCAATCAATAGAAAATACTCAAGGAGTTATTATCTCAATATCTCGATTTGATTTACTCAAGCAAATATGATTCGCGAGTCTAATCAAAGAGAGATAACTTGGATGGTACCAAAGACCAATATCCAAGTGTCAATCGATTTAAATCAACAACCAATAAGGTCGGATATTCTAATCGATTGAACAACGCATAACATGTATTATTCCAATTATATAAAAATATAATGCAGAAAATAAATAACACAGACACCAGAAATTTTGTTAACGAGGAAAACGCAAATGCAGAAAAACCCCGGGACCTAGTCCGGATTAAACATACACTGTATTAAGCCGCTACATACACTAGCCTATTCCAAATTAACTTTGGTCTGGACTGTAGTTGAACCCCAACCAATCTCACACTGATCCAAGGTACAATTATGCTCATATGCCTCTGATCCCAGCAGAATACTACGCACTTGATTCCCTTAGCTGATCTCACACAAAACCAAGAGTTGCTACGACCCAAAGTCGAAGACTTTAGCAAACAAATCTGCCCCACACAGAAAAGTCTACAGGTAATAGATAAATTCGTCTCCCACGAATAAACCTATGAGTTTTGTTCCGTCTTTTGATAAATCAAGGTGAACAGGAACCAATCGATAAAACCAGACTTATATTCCCAAAGAACAGCTCAGTTTCATCAATCACCTCACAATAAACTTAATCGATGCAGCGAAGAAGATTATTGAGGAATCACAAACAATGAGATGAAGATGTTTGTGACTACTTTTATCTTGCCTATCGGAGATAGAAATATCAAGCCAATTATTACAATTGTACTCGTATAATAAAAAGAGCAAGATCAGATCACACAACTATAAGAAAAGTAGTATCGATCTGGATTCACAATCCCAATGAAGTCTTTAAGTCGTTAACCCGAATTTAGAGAGAAAACTCAAGGGTTAATGGAGACCGACTCTAGCTTAGAGAAAACTAGTATCACACAAGAAAGGTGTGTGGGGATTAGTTTTTCCAATGCCTATAGTTCTCCTTATATAGTCTTTTAAATCAGGGTTTGCAATCAATGTTAGCTTGCTAACAAAGCATACAATATTCACCGTTAGATGAAAACTTGATTAGATACAAGCTAATATCTCTCAACCGTTAGATCGAAAACTTAGCTTGACATACACACATGTACTTGACGTTTTGGGTTTGTGTAACCGTACCCAAATGTGTACAATGGTTGGTTCAATATTAGTCAACCAAATGGTTAGCCAAATGATAACTTTCATATCAACCATATTCTTCTTCACCATAACTAGTACAAATGACTCAAATGAACTACTTAGAGAGTTGTTCAATTGCTATGAGATCTCAAGTACTACAAGAGACACAATTGAATCAAAAACGATGTGATTCACTCGAATCATTTCATGAACTATAAAGCCACGGTTTGCAAAAGCATTCCTTAGTAATTTAAGATAAGTTCACGAACAACGTTTTTCAGACATACCCTTTTGAGTTCGCGGACTCAAGCTAAACGGTTGAAGTTAATAAACTCCAGCAGAATTTCTCGGGATGAGAACCTCCGTCAGTTCGCGGACTGTACCTGAGCTTCAACTTCAGCAGATATTCTCGGGTTCGAGAACTTACACAAGTTCGCGGACTGGGTTCGCGGATTGAGTTTGCGGACTGAGTTGCTGCTCACGTTCCGGTTCCACTTTATCAACAAATTTCGCAAACTTCGGTTCAAGTGCTAAGGATTTATACATATTTATGTTGCCACAACAATGTTTATATCCCCCAATGGTTATATAGTCTAAACTCTTATTTCAATCATTACAGCATTCTCAGAGGACGTCATATAGTTGTTAATCACGAACTAGTTTTCGTCAGAGCAATTTCCAAAGTGATTGAAACATAACATGACTTTCGTCACTAGGCAAAGGTGAACATGGCTAAAGCAAAAGCTTTACCAACACCCATTTCGAGAAATAGATAAACGAGATATACTCAGCTCGAAATGTCACATGTGCATATTCTTAGTTTATATAGTAAAACGACCTTTGTCTCAAGATAGGAGATAGAGTAAATAGACTTTTGAGTGATAGATAAGCTCAAGTCTCCACATACATTTTAGTCGATAAAGATCCACTGGTTCCTTGAGTAGTCCTTCGTCTTGTATGATGATCGCCATGGAGTTCTTGAGATCAACTACACTTTTTATCCTAGTCTGAGACCTTAGCTATAGTAGACTAGAAATCAAGACTATATAGTTTTGATCACTAAGATTGACAAACATGCTTGAGATAGCAACGCATGCGAATTTGACCGAGCAGTGCTCTAACAAATACATACCAAAGGAATTGGTCCAAGTACGTAACTTGTTTACAGGTTGTAGGCTTAAGAATACAGACGAAACTAGGTGAACTATAGGTTTAGTTTGGTCTCAACTATATGAAGTTGTCTTATTTTGTATAGTGTCTTACTCCTAAGAGTATTCAATTCTGGACTAGGTCCTGGGGTTTTTCTGCATTTGCGGTTTCCTCGTTAACAAAATCTTGCAGTGTCATTTACTTTATATTTCCGCATTATAATTGTTTTTATTATAATTAAAGTAAATTGCACAAACGTTAATTTCTATTTACTTGATACGTGAATCTTATTGAGTTTGGTTAAGTCCGAACCTTTGTATCAAGTAAACACACTTTGTTGTTGTATTGTCTCGATCTCGTATCCATAGACGATCACATAAAGTGTGAATTGATTTGTTATATTCTCTCGACTCAGTCCATAGACAATCACTTTTGGGGAAAGGACTTATAGGAAGGAAAAGTTATAGCTTGAGGTATATTTAGGGTACCCTCGCCTTTTCAATTAGTATCAGAGCGGGCAAACACGAAAATATCTAATAATCTGTGTTTGGTGCGATCCATCCTATAAGTTATGAGTCAAAATAAGCAAAGCAAAGCTAAACTTATGAAGAACTCAGTTAACGTAGGGCAAGATAATGCGAATGTCATCTCAGAGAAGGCCTGTAAAAACCGGTCTCAAAAGTTTTTTCAAAAGACAAAGAAAAAGTCTATGACTATTGACTCAATTGCATATCAGGTTGTTGATAAGAAAAAGTTGGTTTTAAAACTAAAGAAACCTGATGTGGATTCAAGTCCAATTTGTGGTGAAAAATCATCTAAAAAGAGATTCTATTCTCTCATATGTCCAAGCTATGAATTTGGTAAGATGATAAGGAGATTTTTCAAACAAATCGAGAACCTTTCAGAAAAGGGAAAATCCATTGATAGTATAGATGATATCATAGAACTTATAGTTCAATTGAATGTAAGGATTTGCGAATAAAAGCGATATACTATCAGTCTTCAAAACAATCTGGTTGATTGCGAGGAACAAAAATTGAACTTGTGTAACAAAGTTCATGTGCAGACTACAGAGTGTGAAAATATTACTCATTCACTGAAATACTCTCTTTTGAGGAATAAAATCTTTATTGAGGATTTTCTCACAAGACTATGTCAAAAGATATATCTAGACAGGTGTTTATAAAGTTATTTCCAACAAGGAATGAACACCTTGAGGGAACATATTGAATGTCGGGAACAAGAGACATTGACAATATTTCAAGTGGATGATCTTGACTACACAGTTTCTAGTTCGGAGAACATTCCATCCTGGGCTCAGGAGTTGATTAAAAAGATTGTATCTCGGAATAATCCTAATCAAGAGGAAGGGTCCAACACCCATGATCGGGAGAGAGTACCTTCAAAAAGGGGACTTGATGAGGTAAATCCTCATCCTAATGCTTGAAACGCATTAGAATGTGATCCTTACTTTTCCCAATCTTCGGATGTAAGGAAGCACATGTAGCTGGGCAATTAGAATCCTAATAACATCTCTTATTCAACATAGAGACATTACACGATCTACCTTAAGAACGATTGATAATCTTATGAGTAGAAAGGTTGTGTTACAACAACTCGTGTAAAAAGGATTGTGGTAAAAAATATCATATGGTATTAATTTCGAAGATAATCTCTTTGAGAAAGTTGTGTGTAACACATTAGAGGAGAAAATCATTTCAAATCTGATCAAAATTATTATTTATGTAAGGCCGATATCTATATTTGGTATGTGTTAAAGGTATTTCAAGTATAAGTTCTCAGCGTGTCTGAAAAAGTATACAAAATGATATATTCTCAAACATGATCCCAAGCAAATCTTCTGAAAGCTTTGAGTGGAATGACTTCTAAGGAAACACTTCATCTTGATAATACCTTCAATAAATCCGGTTGTGAAGATGCGGAAAAACAAAAGGAAGATGTTACTAATCTTCTTGTCCAAAACAGTTTGGATGCCAAGATTGATATTATCAATCTTCGTCAGGTTCTCTTCAGTACCATAGAAACCCATCATAGACAGGCAGCACTTTTGAGAACCGTTATCCGTAACCAAAGGAAGCTGATCAAACTTGGAATCGGTAATAGGGAGTTCTCTCATAATATTAATCGAAAGGTTATTGCTCTAGCATGTGAACATAATCAAGGTACTGTGTGTAGAATCCGAGATATCAGTCGAGATGTTGTTGATGAAGATCCTGAAAAATTTGAGGAAATTGAGAAAGATAAGATTAGAAAATAGACATCAATTTTTGATTGCTTTCATTGATTGTATAAGTCTATTGAATAAAACTATTATGAATAAAGTTATTTGATTTATAATTCTTCTTGTGATAGTTTTTGATTTACATAGCCAGTACTTTAATGCTTTATTTTATATGTTATGCATGTTTATGGGATATTTGATTTCAGTTTTATACGTTGATATTCGATCTCATAATATGTTGTGAAACCTTATGGTTTGGGTGACTTTTTGATTTAGCAATATTAAGTTCTAGCCCAAGTTGGTAGGCTTTATCAAAGGATCATGAGGGATTCCTGTAGAAACAATATGTGAAAAAGTCACAATATGTTGAATCGGTTTTGGTTTAGCATAAAATCATATGTGTTTCGACGGTTTTCAACTTTTGCTTGCAATTGTTAAAACCGAATTTCAACCTTTCTCTGGTAAAGGTTGGTTGTTGTTATTATTTTGTTTTTGGCATGAGAAATGACAACATGATGGTATTTCGATATCAATTCTCCCGGAAGAAGAAAGCGATGGAATCATATTTGGAGAAGTTGGATGCGAAATTAAGGCAACAATTTTGTTAATTAATTATTTTTCTGTTTTAAGAAAAGCCTATTTTTATTTGATATATTTTTTTTTTTTGCTTAAAAGAAATTGTAGGTACAATTGATGTGTTTATTCCATTATGAATGTATGGATGTGTGTGTTATTCAATTGTTTCCGGGTAAGTAAATCTTTTGTTTTCTTGCTTTGTTGTGTGATATCAATAGTTTAGGCTTACAAAATTTGGTGCAATTGCGGTGCTTTAATGTTTATGTTAATTCAATTGCTTCCAGTTAAGTAAAACAATTGTTATTTTGCTTTATTGTGTGGTGTCAATTGTTTAATCTTACAAAATTTCGGTGCAATAGTGAAACTTTGGTTTATATATGTTGTTTCTATTGTATCCGGTTGAGGTGAATAATTATGCAAGTTGATTTATTGGTTTGTATGAATTATTTATGGCTTAACGAATGAATATGATGACGGGACGAGTTGTTTAGTCCAATTCGATTCCGGATAAGCTAAGCTAAGTTAATTTTGATCTTAGTTAGACTTATCAAAGTGGAGGTTTCGGTTATTCAAGTCTATCTGAAAGGCTAAACAAGGAAATGCTAGTTAACTAACCTAGTATTTGGCTTGTTAGAAATCTAAAGGTCTAAGTTATATGGATAATTAGAACCTGATGAGAAAAATGAAGTATATTTTTGTTTTGGTCTTATCGAATGAAGCAGTTGAATTTATACAATCAGTTTAGCAAAGGAACTAAGTTGCTTAGTTGATCTTTGGTTTGCTAAACTAGTTGGGAAAATTGCTTCGGGCAATTATTTCCATGATAAAATATCAAAACGTAATTACTTTGTAGTTTCGGTTTTGATATTGGTTATAAAAAATGGTGTGTAAAACCCTCGTGCTTGACTCAACAGGTTGCAAGTCTATTTTTGAGATTTGTAAGATCCTTTTCGTGTTGTCCTTTATTTGTTCACTTCTTTGTCATTTTTGTGACAAAAAGGGGGGAAATATATGGAGTAAACAAGTGATGCTAGTATCAATTTATGGTTGATTGGTGTCACTAGGGAAGAGGACAATGGTGATTGAACGTTTATCTAACGAATGAGGAAAAGCACAAACTAAGGGGGAGTAACATATCATATGAATGGGATAACAAAGATGTGCAGATTGAAAATATACCTATCTCACCTTTAGGGGTAGTATAAGCTTTGTTATTATAGTGCAGATGTTGCATTTTTGAGGATTGAATGAATGCAGGTTATGTGTTGTGGATTCGGGAATCAAGCGTATGTGTAATGAATTCTTGTAATTTGTTTATCCATATGATTGTAAGAGTTTTGTCACTAAAATTGACAAAGGGGGAGATTGTTAGAGCATTGCTCGGTTGAACCCACCAAGCGTTGGTATGTCAAGTTTGGTTGTCGTATTTTAGTGAAGCAAAACTCATTTAAGAGTTGCTTGATTTAAATGTACTAGAGTCAACTTCGTATAGGTTAACTTGAAAGTATTAGGGTGAGACATTACAAGTATTGCGAAGACTTGAAGAAGTGCGGAGCTACAACGACAACATAATCCTTCCACTTGAGGTTAGTGATATTTGACTTGAACTGTTTCATTCCCTAATGTATCTTTCAAGTCATGCATATTGAAAACATAAAATTGTGAAGCATGAACACTCTAGATAGACATAGTATTAAGGAATACAATATGAAGTTTCTTGCTTAACCATTAAACTTTGTATATAAGACATCGACATAACCGTATGAATGCTATTGTGATTATGTATGGGTATGAGGTGAGGATGTCATCCTAGGGAACAGTGTTTACATGTGTTCTAAGGAGGTAAGTTCATGATATGTGTTGTGAACCGAAAAGGAAATCGCCAGGCATTATTGGTGCTGTTATTCATTGCATTTCTTATGAACGACCAATATGTGTGATTAGTATAATCGTTCATGACTTGTTTGTGTTCTTGGTAAAACTATTCACATGAGGCCTGACTTATGTATTGGTATGACTTTTATTAGTGAAACCAATCTCAAGTAATCACCTGGGGTATGATCGGGTTATGTATGTCTGAACTTATTACTGGGAAGAGGGGAACCGATCCTAGTAAGAGGTGCAGTGCATCACAAGGGGAACCGATCCTTATATGAGGTGCAATAAGGTTTATGGAAGAAAGGGGAACCGATCCTATGAACATGTGCAACACATTTTTGGGAAGGGGGAACCGATCCTATATATATGTGCAGTGCGTACAAGTTAGATACCAAATATATGTGGGGAACCGATCCTAGTACCTAGTCAGCCGTATCTTTGGTAAGCTAGTGTAACTATGCATATTACCCACATGGAGGTAGAACCGAAACTTGTTTTGGTAGAACCGTAAACCCATGAGTTGTGATTGAGTGGTACTTAATCAATCACATAGTTCTTGAAAGTCAGATGAACCAATTCTAAACTTGTTTGGAAGTGTGGTAAATCGGTTTCAAGTGAGCAAGCATGGAAAAAGACTTGCAAGAGTAAGATGTCGACACTCTTTGAACACGGTGCATTAATGCTTATTCTATTTTGTTCAAAGATATTCCTTAAAGGCTAAGAAGGAAGTAAATCCCAAGATCGAATTTAAATAAGTTAATAATATTTTTAATTAAGGGTTTTTAATTATATATGGAAAATAAGAATCAGTAATGTGCATTTGCTAATCAAAGAGTTTCCAAGGATATTTCGATCATATTTTTGGACAGTGCATTCACAGGAATTATGAAAACCTAATTTGGGTTAATATGGAAAATATCTTGAGAATATTTTTGGTTTTAGAAATTCCTTGGTGTCCAAACTTCCTTGTCTATAAATACTTTGAGTTTGCATTTCTAGCAAACTAATCATGCCTAACCTAAACTTACTCTTTTGTCTTTGTTACTGGTGAAGCCGCCTATCAGAGAGGAGAGTAATCTAATTAGGTGAAATCTCTTACGACCGCTCAATTTAAAGTTTTCTTTGGGATTGAGAAGCTCTAGCGCGACCCGTTGGTGGAAAACTAGATATTGCGGTTTATCTTTAGTTTTCGTATTGATTTGATTGCCTAACGGTGGTTAAACTTTGATTGCACTTAGTTTGTTTATGCTTGAGAATCTTCTCTTCTGATAAAAGATTCACTCAAACTAGTTCAAGGTTTCTACATGGATCTTTATACTGTTGTTAGATCTAAAGACGATCTTGTGATAATCCATTGTTAGTAGACTTCGTTCTGTGTGTGATTGATCACAAGAGATTCAAGTAGTTGTGTGCAGGTATTTATTGAAGATCTAAGAATATTTGAAGACGAAGAAGATATTGAATATTTCTGACTTGGTTTTTACAATATTTGGTGTGCATAATACTTGTTTGGGAAAAAGAGGATCCAATTAATAATCGGTTTATCCTTGTGGTAGATTGGATTGATTAATTGAGGAAGATCGGCATCAACACATATCACTTGGTTGAAGAGTGTTGTTGGCTTAATTTTAACGATTACCTTTGGGTGATTGAACATACGATAGATCTTGGAACCTGGAAAAGGAGTTTATGTTAAGATAAACAAGGGAACCTTTGCGCAACTCATATCACTTGGTTGAAGAGAGTTGATACCAAACAGATTTGTTGTTCCTTTACTGTTTGGAATACGTACCAAAGGAATTGGTCCAAGTACGTGACTTGTTTACAGGTTGGAGGCATGAGAATACAGACGGAACTAGGTGAACTATAGGTTTAGTTGCTTGGTCTCAACTATATGAAGTTGTCTTATTTTGTATAGCGGCTTAATCCTGAGAGTATTCAATTTTGGACTTGGTCCCGGGGTTTTTCTGCATTTGCGGTTTCCTCGTTAACAAAATCTTGCTGTGTCATTTACTTTATATTTCCGCATTATAATTATTTTTATTATCATTAAAGTAAATTGCACAAACATTAATTCATATTTACCTGATACGTGAATCCTATTGAGTTTGGTTAAGTCCGAACCTTTGTATCAAGTAAACACACTTTGTTGTTATATTGTCTCGATTTCGTATCCATAGACGATCACACAAAGTGTGAACCGATTTGTTGTATTTTCTCGACTCAGTCCATAGACAATCACTTTCGGGGAAAGGACTTATAGGAAGGAAAAGTTATAGTTGAGGTATATTTGGGGTACCCTCGCCTTTTCACATTCTGTTTCCATCACCATTTGCACAATGACATAGAATATCCATAATCCTTGAATCACAAAAGATTTTAACCTATCTTACATCAATAATTGACAATATAGGCTTAACTTTTGTGTTTGCCAAAAGTCTATTCATTCTTTTATCAATATTTTCATATCAATTTACGAACGACTTTACTTTTAAGAAAGTATGGGACAATCAAGTTCACGGGCGTAAACGCACATATCCCATCAAAACATTGCAATATATAATCAAAAGAATTAATACTGCAAAAATCATCTTCCAAACAAGCTTAGAATTTAAACCAATAAATCTAAAAACAAGAAGATGAAAACTTTGGACATAGCTATGTGTAATCACAATAATGACTATTCCAAAACACTAGTTATTCTTCTAATAAAACAAGAAAAATAGAAGATTTACTAGGCAATAAGACCTTTGAAGAATTCTTTATCGTCCCCGAACTCCTTTTCGTCAACAGCCATTGGAACATAAGGTTCATTAAGGTAGGAGTTTATATCAATAAACCTTTTAGGTTGTTGTTTTCGAACCAGGGTCTTCTGAATCTCATGATTCTTATAGACAAAAGCCTTTATTTGTTGAATCTCCTTACGCAACTCCTTCATCACTTCAAGAACATCAGAAAACTTCTGAGAATTTGAAGGAACATCTCTTGGCTTCCTCACATTCCTTCAATTCCTTTTCAATGTAGGAGGCAATGGAGATTTTTCTTTTTCCTTCATGATTGATGGCTTAGCAATCATATTACCATCTTTTCCATCTGAAGACATCATACTTGGAGCGTCCATGAACGTAAGTTTGTGAGAGGAATTCACAATTAACTCAACAAGTAGTCTTGAGATAGAAAGAGATTTTAGAGAAGGAAAAAGGAATGTAGGGTTCGAAAAATATAAACAGGTTCGTAAACGACCAACTATTAACCCTATGAAGAGTAAAATTGTCGATAGTACTCTTTATTTTGTTTGATAGACAAAAAGAAGACAAATCTAAGAAAAGAAGAAAGAAAAAAAACTTTTCCTAAAGCCTGAGAGGTACAAATCATTGTCTCTTTTGATCAGGCACATGAGACAAGATTCCAAAGACAACACAATCAAGTTGTGTTGTGGTGAACAATAATTTGTCCACCATTTTCCTCTAGAGAGGAATCCACATACCTCTGTCTATCAAAATAATTTGACCATAATTTATTATCAAATGGTCTTGATTTATCCTTGGAAACTAAATTCTTAGATGAAGATAAAATCTTACATACCTCAGCGGTCTTCTGAGCAAGTTTAAGCTTTCTTGCTAGATGATTTGCTCTTCGTTGAAGTTTGTTGACATGCCTTTGTTGGTGTTTGAACTTGTGAAACTTTGAGAGTTCATGACCCTTTAATGAAAAATATGAGCACGTCAGACTTGGATAAAAATCAGGCTTATGAAATGTGCAAGCAGCTAAGAACATATTGGGACCTGAAACATTATAAGCAGTGTTTCCAAAGATTGGGTGAACTTTTTCTTCCAGAATTGTTGGATTTTCTTCTAAAAGAATATCGAGATTGATATGAGTATTGCTACAATTATCAAAATCAATATTTTCACCAAGAAGTGCAACACTTGATTTCTCGTCTTCATTAGAGTCATAATTGTCAGACATCTCATCAAGAGTTGCAGCAATACCTTTGTTCCCAATGTATTTTCTCCGATTTGGACACTCATTTACAAAATGACCAAATCCCTTACACTTAAAGCACTGAGGCATATCCTCATCATCAGTTTCATCAATATCCTTGTTTTTTAGGAGGAACACGATTATGAGGTTTGACTGATGCCTTAGGCTTATCTCTGGAGAACCGTTTACTTCTCTTCAACAGAAGATCCCTAAACTGTCTTGTGATCATCGAGACTGATTTGTCAACATGTTCATCCGATGAATCCGTCTCAGAGTGATCATCTTCAGAGATATACACTTTTTTACTTTTGTTAATTAATTTAGTGTCCTTTAGTGCTTTGAACGCAAAATCCTTAGATTTGGACGAATGTTCATGATCAAAGATCTTAAGCTTTCTAACCAGCGTATTTCTGGAGAGAGTATCAAGGTTATTTCCCTCAACGATGGCATGCTTATGAGAATCGTATCTAGATGGCAGCGATCTGAGAATTTTCATCACAATGTCCTTTTCAAGAATAGTCTTACCCAATACAAAAGATGCATTAACAATTTCAGACACTTTGTGATTAAACTCATCAAATGTTTCTTCATCTGCCATACGAAGGTTTTCCCAATCGAAATTAAGATTTTGAAGTCTAGCTTCCTTTTCACTAGAATTACCTTCGAATACGGTTGCTAAAATATCCCAAGCTTCTTGAGACTTAGTGTAATTAGACACATGGTGCTGAATATTTGGGGTAATGGCATGTATGATGGCATTCAAACCGTCGGAGTTTTGCTTTGCTGGAAGAATCTCAGCAGGAGTGTATTCACAAATATTCTTTGAAACGTTTACACCTCCAACTGCCTCAACGGGAGCATCATAGCCATTAACAACATATACCCATGATTGGAAATCACGTACTTGAAGAAAAGCTCGCATATCAATTTTCCACATAAGTAATTAGAGCCATCGAAGACTGGTGGTACGTTAATTGAGATAACACCGCTGTCCATAGAGTCAGATCGCTATAAACACAAACTTGTAAGGTCTTGAAAAATCATGGGTCTAAGAACCACACCCAATATTTCGATTAGAAATCTGTATGGACAACTCCGAGTTACATTCTAGAGAATCAACTAGACAGTCAGACTCAATCAATAGAAAATATCTCAAGGAGTTATTATCTCAATCTCTCAATTTGATTTACTCAAGCAAATACAATATGCGAGTCTTAATCATAGAGAGATAACTTGTATGGTACCAAAAACCACTATCCAAGTGTCAATCAATTTAAATCAACAACCAAGAAGGTCGGATATTCTAATTGATTGAACAACGCACAACTTGTATTATTTCAATTATATAAAAATATAATGCGGAAAAGAAATAACACAGACACCCGAATTTTGTTAACGAGGAAACCGCAAATGCAGAAAAAACCCCGGGACCTAGTCCAGATTAAACATACACTATATTAAGCCGCTACAAACACTAGCCTACTCCAAGCTAACTTCGGTCTGGACTGTAGTTGAACCCCAACCAATCTCACACTTATTCAAGGTATAGTTATGCTCATACACCTATGATCCCAGCAGGATATTGCGCACTTGATTCCCTTAGTTGATCTCACCCACAACTAAGAGTTGTTACGACCCAAAGTCGAAGACTTTAATAAACAAATCTATATCACACAGAAAAGTCTACAAGATAGATAAATTCTTCTCCCACAAACAAATCTGTTTGGATATCGTTCTTAGTTGAAGACCGAAGTTAAAGTTGGTTTCAAAATCTGAATGCAATTATAAGAACAAATATTGGTTTCAAAATCTGTATTGGTCTAGAAACAAATCTGTATCACACAGAAAAGTCTAAAGTTGGTTTCAAAATGTTATGTTTGTTTCTATTTATTCACCATACACTAGACCAGAAGGATCTATGTCTTTAACTTTTTCGAATAGTTTAGCATTGGTCGCAAGGGCATTCTGAATGCAATTCCAGAAAGAAAAAAAGTTTTATTCTTTGTGATATATTCAATTTCCACAAAGCTTTCCAGAAAGTTTCAGAGAGTGGCAAACTTACAATATTTGTTCATACTTCATTAAGTTTATCATACATTGATTTTACTGTGTATACTCCTGATTTTGTCAAGGTTCATCTGAGTTTATCTTTGTTTAAGAGTTAATGTTGTCTAGGAACATATAGATTTTACTAAGCTTAGAAACTATGTTTTAGAAATGAAGCATGAATAAAGGAGAAATTCCACTTTTTAGTGATATTATTAATAAGATCCGCCACAAGTGTTATAGAATTGTTAAAAGGGTTACGATGAGAAGCTAGATTTCCGTTAATGCATGGGACCCAATTGTCCTCCCAAACATTAATACTAAGTTCATTCCCTACTTCCTTGATACTATATTGGTTTATGAAATCTAGTCCTTTACATAAAAAATCCTTGATCTAAGATCCTTTATCTGGTGGTTTTGCTCTTAAAGGGATTTTTCTTTTCAAGTATATTGGTTTCAAATTTTTTGCTCATAGAGAGTCTGGTTCCTGAATTAGTCTTCAAGCTACTTTTACAATCATTGCAAAATTGAATTTGTGAGCATCTCTAAATCCTAATCCCCTAATTGCATTGGTTTACAAAGGTTAGTTAATGCTTTAGGTTTAAATCCTTTAGTGATAGTATTTTTACCCCACCATAAATCTTTTTATATAGCATTTATGTTATTTGTAATTTTCTTTGGTAGTATGAAACATCCCACCTGGTAAGTAGGGATATTGGCTAGAACTGTTTTGTTTGGTACCATTCTACTAGATTGAGGTTGGACTTTACCTACCAACCTTGAGATTTATTTTCCACTCTTTCCAGAATTTGCTCAAAGAATTTTCTTTTCGATATATCCATGAAGAGAGTAGCACCAAGATAAGGGTCTTTAAGATTTATGTGTTTTATCTTAAGAAGTTTGGATATCGTTCTTAGTTGTTTTGGTTGAACCTTTTTACTAAAGAAAACTCCATATTTTTCAAAGTTTATTAGATGACTTGAGGCATTACTAAATAAATCTATTGTTAATAGAAGATTCCTACATTCTACTAGATACGCTTTGACAATAAACAATCGTCCGCAAAAAAATATGAGAGATATAGTCAATCTTAACACCATGGAGAACTTTATTATGTTCTTGAGAGAGTAAGAGCCTAGAGGAAATTTCCATGCAGATTATAAATAAATAAGAAGATATGGGGTATCTGTTAGAGCATTGCTCGGTTGAACCCACCAATGTCAAGTTTGGTTGTCATATTTTAGTATCAAAACTCAATTAGAGTCGTTTGATTAAATATACTAGAGACCAACTTTGTTTAGGTTAGACTAAAAAGTCTAGGAATGTTGAGACATACAAGTATTACCCTGAAGACGTATCTACTACAACAAAGACATCATCCTTCCACTTGAGGCATTGTGATATTGACTTGACTTGTTTCCATTCATATTGTTGCTTTCAAGTCGTTTAAGATTGAAAACATAACATGCGAGGCTATATTTAATACTCTGGTATTAGACTTGATTATTTTAGTATGATCAAAGTGTCAAGGATAAATATTTGATTATGAAGTATAAAGTTAATCTTTTGAATTTCAAATATGTGACATCGACATAATCTATGTAACTCGTTACTTGATTGTGTATTGGATATAGGCATAATTTTATCCTAGGAAACTGTGTTGGATTACATATGTTTAAAGGAAGTACATATACGAAATTTGTTTCGTAATCGAAAGGAAATCAATAGGCATTTTGGTCCAGTTTTCATTGAAGAATCTATTGGATGACCATTTCGAACCTAGGTAATAACTTTAGTGGAACCGATCTTGACTTATATTGAGATCTATGGTAGAACCAATTTTTACCTAGTTTGGGATACGCGGTAGAACCGATCTTGACTTATGTTGAGAACCTTGGTAGAACTGATCCTTACCTATTTTGGGATACATGGTATAACCAATCCTACCTATTGTTGGGAGTCATGGTAGAACCGATCCTTACCTATACTGGGAGTCTTGGTATAACCGATCCTAGCTATTGTTGGGAGTCATGGTAGAACCTATCCCTACCTATATTTGGAGACTTGGTAGAACTGATCTTAAACATATGCTAGGAGTCATGGTAGAACTGGTCACAAGATAAAAAACGATCCTTCATATATACATATTACTTTATGGTTTTGTGTGAGTTTGGAATTAGGGTTTGCTAATTAGGAAAGTTCCAGATGTTCCCAGTTGGAGAAAGACTAACTTGAAAAGAAAAGTCAATCCGATTCTCTTCCGAGAATTCTAGAAGAGAGTAATGGTAAGAAGGTTTTGATTGTTCCTAAACGCACTCAGAAGTGGATACCAAAGAAAGTCAATGATATTTTGAGTGTGAAAAGGAATGATCTCCCAGAAAATTCCATGACTATAATGAAGGCAGTATCCATGATGTTGAAACTTAAAAAGTTATTTGGAAAGATGGATTTGGATGTGAAAGGTTCTAAAAGCGATCTCTTTCATGGTAATCCGAAAGTCACTTGTGGTAAGCAAGACATTTCTCACCTCAACACAACTTGAATGTGTTGTTAGTGCATCCTCACCAAGGAATGACCTGCTATGTATACGGTGAGGGAAGCACGAGAATTGGGGCGCACCAATTATGTTCGGTAAGGCTGTAAATTTCGATTGGATTCTTCTAAAAAGGTATGTCTATAAACTTGAGCAATATTTGTGTTTTTATTTTCTTAGAGTACTTATAATGATCGATGTACCTTGCTTATAGTTCATTTCTACCCAACTTGATATGTGTTTAAGGTTCTTAAATGTTTTGGTTTGAAAATAGTAGTCCGGGATGTTTGGACTTCATGGTACACTTACCAGGTATGCATACCATCATTTAAAATCAAAATCCATGGATTTTAGTACGCATACCCGTTTGCACACTGCTCCAGGTCATGAAAATTCGTTTGTAAACCGGTATGCATACTGGCCTGTAGATGTCGATATTCGGTAAACTTGTTTTGGCCATAACTTCATCCTCAGAACTCGGAATGACCTCATTGTTTTTGGGTTCTCTTCCTTTTTGAATTTCCTTTAAAATGGAGATGAAAATTATTGAATTTTGATGAGTTAAGATTGGTCTTTTTCCTGTCTCTTATTTTAGAGTGTTTTGCTCCGTTTTGTCGCACTTGTTCCACTTATCTTGGACTTGGACACTTATATTCTTGGAGTAATACTCATATAAGCTCATTTATAGCTTTTACAAAAATGTTGTTGGTGTATCACAAAGAAGGAAGTTCAAGAATGGGTAGTAGTACGCATTGCTATGGGATTCTTGAATGTTCACAATCATCTTATGTGAACTATGGTGCATGGTCGTTAATGACTTTGTATGTTCTTATTTGTTAAGAGAATATTTTTATATGCTTTTGGTAGCTATTCTTGGTGTAAATTAGTGGGAAAAAGATTGATTCTACCTTATAAGGGCAAGGATTGATTTTTGCAAGATTAATATTTATGGATTTATATATTGCAAATTGTTATGGGATATGTTGTTTACGTCCGTGAACCTTGACTATCCCAAATTTTCTCAAAAGTTAAGTCTTTCATATGTCAGTATGAAAGTATTGATAAAAGATTGAATGAACTTTTTACAAACAAAGTTAAGCCTATTATGTCATTATGCAAATATTGATGGAGGATAGGATGAACTTCTGTATACAAAGATTAAGTCTATTATATGCCATTGTGAAAATATTGATGAAAAATAGAATGAATCTTTGTTTATTCCGCAGTATTGATCTTCCCTGATCCATATCTTTATGTAAATACTGTGCGGCTCCATAAGTTCTCTTATGTGAGCGTTTCCGATCAAATTAATCATGGGTTTTCTTGTGGTTAATTTAATTGAGTTTTTTGGATACAAATTCATATTCTTATGTGATTTGTTAATATCCAAATAAATCCTTCTTTTCTTGAGAAAGTAAGGTCGATCTTGTTGTTCTTTCGGGAATGACATTTTATGAGGGAGAGTTCTTAATTAAACTTGTGCTTAATTTCCAAATCTTTGTGGGGAGTGCGGATGTGGAATATTATAGGGGTTATCTTGTATCTTTATAAACTCCTTGATGAATGCATTTCGTTTCCTTTATAAGATTGCATCTAAAAAAGTTGATATGTGCTTTTATTTTGGTCATGAAGTTTCTCTATGGAAATTTCATTAGGATCCCACTAATTTTCGTACCTTTGCCAATTTTAATGACAAAAAGGTGGAGAATTAATGTGTAGTTCACACTACAAATACATATGGTTTTCAGATCATTATGTAAGGGGGGTGGTTTTCATGTGAGATGAAGTATTGACTTAGGGGGGGTGATACATATCACCAGAGTATTGTTGTCGAAGTTGTGATACAATTGAACTTTGATGATGTGTAATAATATTGTGACATTGTATAACAATGATTGAGATCCATTGTTTTCTCATTGTTATAGCTACGGATCGTCAACAACGGTGATGCTGAGTTGAACATCTTTAGATTAATTGGAGTCCTTGTAATTGACGAAGATTTCGAGTAATATTAAAGAACCAAGGAGATCAAACTTGTGGATGAGAAGCTACAAAGTTTATTTATTTTGTATTTCATATGTATTGATAGTTTTGTCACTGAAATTGACAAAGAGGGAGATTGTTAGAGCACTACTCGGTCGAACTCGCAAGTGTTGCTATCTTAAGCTTGTTTTTCAAGTTTAGTTTCCAAAACTACAAGTCTTGATTTCTAGTCTACTTATAGCTAAGTCTCGGATTAGGAAAGTAAGTGTAGTTGAGCCTTAGACTCCACTGCGTTCATCGAATGAAGATGAAGAACTACTCAAGGGAACTTGTGGAACTTCAGCAACAAAAGGTATACGGAGACTTGAACTTATCTATCACTCAAAAGTCTATCTATTTTATCTCCTATTTGAGACAAAAGTCATATTGCTATATAGACTTTAATTATACACATTTGCTATTTCGAGTCAAGTCTATCTCGCTTATTTATTTCTCGAAATATGTGTTAGTAAGCTTTCCCTTTAGCCAAGTTCATCTTTACTCATGACGAAAGTCATGTTGATTATTTCAATAACTTGAAAATTATTTTGATGAAAATGCTTTGTGAATAACAATGGTTTTAACATCCTCTAAGAAAGTTTCAATGATTGGAATGAGAGTTTAAAACAAGTAATCATGGTTGGATATAAACATAGTGTGTTCTCACATTTGTGTAAAAGTCCAAAATCGGGAACCCAAAGTATGCGTACCCGTACGCGTACTGGCGGTTATTAGAAATCCGGGTAAGTATGCATACTCGTACGCAAACTGGTTGAAGTTTCACTCCGTGAATTTCTGCTAGAGTTTGGAAGTGAAAAACAAACTCAATCCGGATACTTAAATATGCATACCCGTTTGCATACTTAAGGAGGTTACTCTATAAAATCGGTTTGTTCATGAACTAAAACATTTATATAATAAGGAATGCAATCTTTGCAAACCGTGGCTATAATGTTCATGAATTGATTCGAGTAAATCAAAATCGATTTTGCTTCAATTGTGTCTTGTATACTTCTATGAGATCTAATCAATTGAAAAACTCTCTAACTAGTTCATTTGAGTCATTTGAACTAGTTATGGTAAGGATGAATAAGGTTGATATGAAAGTGATCATATGGCTAACCATTGGTTAACTATTGTTGAACCGACTAAGTGTACACGTTTAGGTACGGTTACTGAAACCTAAATTAAGTTACATTTCATGTGTGTATAACAAGCTAAGTTCGATCTAATGGTTGAAAGATATTATCTTAAATCTAATCAGGTTTTCATCGATCGGTGAATATTGAATGCTTTGTTACCAAGGTAATTTAGATTGCAAACCCTGATTTGAACACTATATAAAGGAGAACTCTAGCAACTGGGAAACCTAATCCCCACACCTCATGTGTGATACTAGTTGTATAAGCTAGAATCGATTCTCCTTTAACCTTAGGTTTTTCACGAAACCCTGTAGGTTAATGTCACATACATAGTATGTGAATATCAGTTTCTGGGCTATTTGTAGTTAGATTCAAGCCCACTCTGTTTGGGTATTTTATCTTTTGGGTCAAACCCGTTTTGTGGGTATTTGACAACTGTTTTATTTCTTTCTTTAGGGCTTCTCATTGGTTATTTTACACCCAATGGGTGCAGGACTAATTTGACAAGCTTCTTATAGCTATCTTCTTGTTTGAACTGGAAGTTAAGAAAGAAATCAAAAGATTTTTAGGCTCATTCTTAAGTTAGGAAGAGAAGGTTATTGTGTTAGTTTGATCTACAATTCTGTTTCATGACAATTGATATCAGCCATTTTCGATCCTGACTACATGTAGTTATGACGGGAAGTGTTGATAAATCTACTACAATAAAAGAGGTTGCAGCTCAGTTGCAGACTCACTCAGATCGATTGATCACACTAGAAGAGGCTGTTAAGACCATCTCTTCTGAGGTTCGTACCTTATCTAGTGATTTTCTTCCTGTTAAGGAATCTCTCACTATGATTGCCTTATTATGTCAACAGCTTGGTATTCCTACTACTCCAGTTCCGCCGGAAAATCCAGAATAAACTGCAATTACAAATACTCAAGAGCTAATTCATCAGCCTGGTAAATATTCTCGACACCCCAAAATTGATTTTCCTAGATTTGATGGTTTTAATCCTAGGGGTTGGATTCGTAAGTGCAATAGATACTTTCACTTAAATTCCATTGATAAACTTTATAAGGTCGATCTAGCTTCTATTCACTTTGATGGAAAAGCAGATTCACGGTTTTTAGATTATCAGGAGGGTAAGCCTTTCATCGATTGGTCTCAATTTTCATCTGATGTTTGTTGTCGCTTTGAGGACGTAGCTTATGATAATTATGTAGGCAGCTTTAACAAATTGGCTCAGATTACCACTGTAGAAGAATATTATGAACGTTATGAGTCATTAAAAGGCTTAATGAAAGCTCGTAATCCCAGTCTTTCTGAAGATTATTTCACCATGAGCTTTGTCAGTGGGTTATAGGAAGAGATTCGTAATTTTGTACAAATGTTTAAGCCTACTTCGGATACAAATGCCTTCTACTTAGCTAGAATGCAACAAGCTTCTGTTGATTTCAATACAAACATCATAAGCCATTTACTAGACCATTTTAACCTTCTACCACTCAGTATTTACCCTCATCCTCCACTTCTAAACCACTTTTAGCTTCACTCTCCACCCCACCTAAAACACCTTTTTCTAACTCTAAACCATTTTTTAAACTTCCTTCTACACCTAAGCCGGAATCATCAATACCTCCCATTAAAAGGCTTACTCCAGCTCAAATAAAGGTGAGAAGAGACAAAGGTTTATGCTATAATTGTGGTGAACTTTACAAACATGGTCACATCTGCAAGACTCAACAACTATTCATGTTGGTAGCTAATGATGACACTGCTTCTCCTTTTTATGAAGACCTCAAAGAAGATGTTGCCTCTCCTCCCTCCCACGGGTTATCTTCCATGGAAATATCTTTACATGCTTTAACTGGATTGGTAACCCAAAATACTATCAGAGTGCCTGGCCAACTTCACTCTCATGATATACTTATACTCATCGACACTGGTAGTACCCACAGTTTTATTGATGCTAAATTAGCTGAAAACTCACAACTTCCTATTGAGTCCACATGGAAAATGCTGGTCATAGTTGCTAATGGGGAATCAACCATAAGCCGAGGCATCTGCAATCATTTGGAATGGCATATGCATGGCTACAACTTTATGGGAGATTTGAGATTTTTACCACTTGGTGGTTGTGACATGGTTCTGGGAGTGGATTGGCTTAAACAACTGGGTGACATCACATTTAATTTAGCTGACCTGAAGCTGTCATTCTTTCACCAAGGGCACCAGATCACTCTACAAGGCAGCTCCACAACACCTTCTTGCAACATGATTAGTGGTAACACTTTCCTTAAATTCTTGAAAAATAATACTCCTACTATCATTGGCCAATTTTTTTTATGTTTCCACTACTCCTCTTGAACCAATTCATCCTACAATCTCCACATTATTAGACTCGTATGCTGATGTATTTGAACCACCTACATCTTTGCCACCTCAGAGAGATTTGGATCACCAAATACCTTTGAAACCTAATTCTACACCCATCTCTCAAAGGCCATATAGGTGCCCTTATCTACAAAAATCAGTAGTTGAAAATCTAATTCAAGAAATGCTAGATGCTGGCTTTATTCAAGACAACCACAGTCCCTTTGCTTCACTAATACTTTTAGTGAGGAAGAAGGACGACACTTGGAGATTCTGTTGATTATAGGAAACTGAATGATATCACCATCAAAGATAAGTTTCACATTCCTTTGATTGATGACTTACTGGATGAACTTCATGGTGCTGTCATTTTTACAAAAATTGATCTAAAATCTGGGTATTATCAAATCTTAATGAATATTGCTGACATTCATAAGACTATTTTTAGAACCCATCAAGGTCATTATGAATTTCGAGTCATGCCATTTGGCTTAACAAATGCACCTGCCACATTTCAGTCACTCATGAACACTAACCATTCTTAAGGAAGTTTATTTTGGTGTTTTTTTATGACATTTTGATCTATAGTAAATCCTTAGAGGAGCATGCAGTGCATTTATCTCAAACACTCTCATTGTTGAGACATCACTCTCTATTTTCCAACAAGAACAAATGTTGTTTTTCTCAGTCCAAGCTAGCTTATTTGGGGCATTTAATCAGTTACGAGGGTGTAGCTGCTGACCCTGACAAGATTGCTGCAATACAACAATGGACACAACCCACTACACTGAAGCAATTGAGATGATTTCTGGGTTTGACTGGTTAATATAGAAGGTTCATCAGAGGTTATGGCAACATCAGCAAACCTTTGACTGACATGTTAAAGAAGAATTCTTTTTCTTGGTCACCATCAGCCTTTCAAGCTTTTGAAGCTCTTAAAATTGCCATGACATCTTCCCTAGTGTTGGCATTACATGATTTCTCCCAACCATTTGTTCTTAAAACTGATGCTTGTTCTATAAGAGTTGGAGCAGTTCTGATGCAATCTGGTCAGCTTATAACCTTCTACAACAAACCCCTCGGACCTCAAGCTCTGGCTTTATCCACTTATAAAAAATAATTGTTGGCTATTTTCATGTCAGTTCAGAAGTGGAAACAATATTTATCTCATCATCAGTTTATCATACACACTGACCATCAAAGCCTGAAGAACTTCATGGAACAGAAAATCACTATTGTGTTGCAACATAAATGGCTTATGAAACTCTTGGGTTTGGACTACATTATCAAGTATAAAAAGGGTTTGAAGAATAAAGCAGCTGATGCCTTATCCAGAGTAGGGGTGAGACTTGGGTTGGTTGGTCGGGTTGGAAGGCTTGGCCGAGGCAGACCCGAGGTAGAAATCCTTTGCCCAGATTTCCCAAGGAACCCGCGGAGGTGCTGCCCAAGTCCCGCCCAATTTATATTCCTCGGGTTCCCCGGGTTCCTCGGGTTGACCCATGCTAATACTTTATAACACAAAAATTATGGAAAATTGCAGGGGTTCAGTTAACCATGCACCACCGATGTTTTCATTTTCACTTTTTTGTGTACAGTAGCACTCAACTTAGTATATTCTATATTAGTTTTTCAAAGAAATATTATCAAAACATTCAGATAAACAAATTCTTTGGCATTTTTATTCATTCAAACTAATAAGGGAGACATGATGTTTCGTAATGACCTTAATTTAAATATTAAAATTCATTTTTTATTAATGTGATAATAACAAAGTTTAGTAATTATAAGATTTAGTTATTGTATTTAGCTTAAATTTCCAAATAACTTATGATTATTGACAATAATAGAAAAAAAATTCATATTGAATTAATAATGAGATACATATGATTTACATTTTCATTATTAGGTTTGAAGATAATGGCTAAAATTACTCTTAATAGATGACACTACCAATTATAAAAATAGTTTACATAATTATATTCTAGTTCCTCGGGTTGAGTGAGTTGCTCGGGTTAGAAATATTTGTGTCCATGCTTGCCCAAATTTAACTCGGGTTTATTAAAATTGTACCCGAACTTGCCCAAACTTTTAAAATACAATGCCCATGCCCGCCCAACGTTCGGGTTGGGCATGGGTTGACCCAACCCAAGTCCCACCCCTAATCCAGAGTTCACCATGATTCTTCTGTGTGCCAATCATTATCAGTGGCTCAACCCCAATGGGATCAAGAAATCATTTCAAGTTATTCTGATGATACTACAGCTCAGCAGCTCATCTCTCAATTGCTTATCTCACCAGCCCATCCTCAGTACTCCTTGACCAATGGCATACTCAGGTACAAATCAAGAATTTATGTTGGCTCCTCACTCCAAGTTAGAACTTAGATTATACATTTTGTACATTCCTCAGCTGTGGGTGGCCATTCTGGCATGTTAGGCACCTATAACAGAGCCATTGCTTATTTTTATTGGCCTAAGATGAAAGAATACATTTTTCAGTTTGTTGCTCAATATGATATCTGTCAATGCAACAAAAGTGAACATTCTTCACCTGCTGGCATCCTACAACCTTTACCAATCCCAGACACAGCTTGGCAACACATATCCATGGATTTTATTGAAGGTTTACCCATATCCTACAGGAAGAGTGTTATCTTGGTGGTGGTTGACAGGTTGACTAAATATAGTCATTTAATTGCATTAAGTCATCTATTCACTGCAATCTCTATGGCTAAGGAATTTATGCATCACATATTCAAGCTCCATGGTCTTCCTAGCTCAATCATCTCTGACAAGGATAAGGTATTTCTTAGTCACTTATGGAAGCACTTATTTAAATCATTGGGCACTCATCTAACTTTCAGTACTTCTTACCACCCACAAACTGATGGGAAAAATGAGAGAACAAATGCATGTTTGGAGCAATACTTGAGGTGTATGACTAGTTCTACCCCTAAATTGTGGCTCAATTGGATAGATTTGGCAGAATGGTGGTTCAACACTAATTTTCACACCAGCCTTAAGATGACACCATTCCAAGCTCTACATGGATACAATCCACCTCACTTGGAATTCCCAGTTCATGCTACCATATCAGTTTTTGTTGTGCAAGATTATCTCAAGGAAAGAGATCACATGCTTAAACTACTTAAGGAAGACTTATCCAAATCCCAACAAAGAATGAAACATTTTGCAGATGCCAAGAGGACTGACAAATCTTTTACAGTGGGAGACTTGGTATTTTTGAAATTACAGCCTTATAGGCAGTCATCTGTTGCCCTCAGAACCAATATGAAGTTGTCTGCCAGGTATTTTGGACCATTTGAAGTGTTGCAGTAGGTTGGTGTTGTAGTGATCTCTGTCGTATGCGTCAAAAATAAATTACACTTTCTCACTACTCAAAATATAAATATAGCAAGGGAAAGAAAGGATCGTTCCCACAGAGAGGTCTAGGTTGTCAAGTTGTTTCAGTTTCCTATATAAAACACCGGGGTTTTCTGATTTTTATGCAAATAATAAAAGTAAAAGTAAACAAAGAAATAAATACATAAATTCAAATAGAAGAGATATTGGTTAAGGATTCATCTCCATTCACAAACATGTTCTTGTCATAATAATTAGAATTGATATTTTAATCTCAACTTTTATCAAAATCCCTAGGATACCTTGATCGCAAGAATATCCCGCTAATCTCCTTTTGTCATCAACAAACATATTAAAAGATGCGAGTATGAGTTCTATCTAAGATAACAACCTAACGTGTAAAAGCACTAATCAAGTTTAATTCCCTAGATGCATTAAGTTCTATGAAATCAGGCCAATCAAAGCAATTGAACGTGGAAAGCGCACTAATTCAATTTAACAAAGGTCAGGGTTCACATATGATTATTAGGATACATCATTACAAGCAATAACCATATTTATGCTACTTGTATTCAAGATGCATCACTTTTACGTATGAAACACCCTAAACTAGCTACAGATATAAATACGAGTTCAATCAATTGGCCACTAAACTAAACATATATTCAAATCATACATGGCGATATATATAGTGAATCATGATCGATAATGATGAGACAAAACTAATCTATTAATAAAATAAGCATGCTTTGTGAAATCAAATTAATCCATAACCAAAAATAAGATTAACTACTCATGCTCATGGAGTTCATAACAAGAAGAAAAATAAAGGTTTTCATGTTTCTAAAACCTAGAAACCAAAAGTAGTCGATAAAATATATGATTTTTTTTCTTATATACTCTCTGCCTTGGTCGATTTATACATCCAAATTTAGGTCGCACCTTTCTTCCAAAAGTCAGTCCTTGAAACAGCCCACAGATGAAGCCCAATCAAAACAGGTCCAAATCCATCCGAGTCGAACCGGGCCAGCTGAGTCGGATCGGAGCACTGAGTGAATTCAGCAAAATGAAATTCCAGCAGAGTTCCATTTGTTTTCTTGTTGATTTCCAACCCATCTCAGTCTAAATTCCCTGCACAATTCCATCTCATGCATTCAACCTAAACATTCATCTATTCATTCATCTGTAGGAAACCCTCTCTTTCTGTCCAGACCACCACCAATTCTATGCATTAACACACTTCAACCGTGACTCACAACTCCACCTCAGTGGCACTAGTTCCATCTTCTCTTGCTTATTTTTCCCCGCACAGACCCTAAGCCTTACTATTCTTACACTTCTCCTCCATCTGTAGGACCAGAATATCGCTACAATACTTCTCTGCGAGATTAACAACACTTCCCAGTGAGCGTCACCGCAAGATTTTCAACTACACTTTGCGAGTGTCACAAAAGCAGTCAAAAGAGCGACGTAATAACTGGCGATTGAAGAAAACTTGAGAAAAGAATGTTTGTCCTGCGATGGTTAAAAAACTTGCGAGAATGAACATTATAACTATCGCGGTACAATCGCAGAACCAACCCGAAATAAAAGGAAAACTTAGCTGTCATCCATTATGTAACTACCCTATAAATATAGACCCAAGGTGTCCAGAAAAGGATGATGTATTTTTGAGAGTTAAGAAAGTCTTGAGGAGAGAGAAACTTCAAGAGAATAGTTGTAATCTTGAATTCTTCCATTTCTGTAAACATTTCTGAGAACAAAATAATAAAGTGTCGTTTTTCATCTTCAATTGTGAGTTGATTATATCAAGATCTTAACAAGGGTGTAGTGTGGGAAATCCTGCAACTACACAATCTTTACATCACCAACACCACCGCAGCTGCAAACTTGAGCCGCTTCCGTCTCATTGCCAACGCCATCTTCAGTTACCACCACTGCTCCCTATAATTTCAGTTCAACTCAGTCATTGTACATTCAACAGCTCTTTACACTACACCATAGCCTTCTCAATCTCCATTCATATCTGGTTCACAAGCCATCTTCCATGAACTGCAGCTTCAACTCATTTTTCTATTCTTGCTCAATCACCTACAATTGCATCTGCAGCTCATTCCACACAGCAACTGACTCCTCCATTCTCTGTATCTGCAGCTGCACACATAATCTCAACTGCAATTTTTGCAGTTCTTGTATCTCAGGCACTCAAGACCACTCAAATGCAACCAACAATCCTTTAAGCATGGCCACAACCATTCTGCAGCATCCTGCAATCCCGCCAACAACAACATCGAGCTTGTAACTGCCTTCATATCACTTCAATTGCAGTCCCATCTTCACTGCAATATCCACTCAAGATAGCCTCAAACTCTTTTTCAAAAGCCCTGTAATGAAATTAATGTTTCAATACCAAAATTTCCAAACTAAAGAAGGTAAAATTGTGGAAAACACATGCAAAACAAAGAAAACCCCAAAGGAAATCGAAACATATGCTCTGATACCAAACTTGGAAAACCATAGCCGACGCCCGGCTACTAAGCCCAAGATCATTAAATAATTTATTCAGGCTTATTTAGTTTATGTTCATGTTACCATTTCTGTCGCAGCGAAAAACTTAGAAATTCATTTCGGAAGATCTAACCGTTGATTTCACCAGAAACAAAACACATTTTGGTTCTCAAATAAAATATTAACACCATTCAGGTCTTAAGATTAATTTAATAAGTAACAATTTCAACACCATATTGTAAAACTGAAAACATACCAAGGTATTTTTCTAGAATTTTTACAGCGTTTCCAACTATGAATTTTCACATCTTAAAAAAAAGATTAAGCATAAAGGACTAATTAAAGCTTCAAAAATAGTTATCTAGCTTCACTACAATTAATCTAACTTGATATTAACAAATATCAATAAAGACTCATCAAAATTATTAAGCACTCATAGTCATGGATAATTTATAAACAACTCATAAGATAACAAAACCATATTTTTATGAATCTACGTGCTGGACCGCCAAGCGGCTGCCTACGTACCCAAAAGGATCAAGGACGACCGTAGTTCATCAGACGATGCACCAAATACACGATCAACAATTTTAAGATGATCGAATCATTAAGGTTGAACTTACCCAAGACACTTGGTCGACCTATTTAAAAATATTTCTCTTCCTCTGGGAGCCTGTTTAACAACAAACACGTACAAGAAAAATATACTCGCCCCAGGGAGCCAATATCAAATGAAGAAAAGAGAACCAAATTAATCAACCGCTCGCCTAGGGAGACAACACATGGAAACACCACATCCATAAACAATAATTAAATTCAATCAATCCGCTCGCCCAAGGGAGCCCACATATGGAAACACCACATCGATAAACAATAAATAAATTCAATCAATCCGCTCGCCCCAGGGAGCCAACACATGGAAACACCACATCCATAAACAATAATTAAATTCAATCAATCCGCTCGCCCCAGGGAGCCAACACATGGAAACACCACATCCATAAATAATAATTAAATTCAATCAATCCGCTCGCCCAAGGGAGCCCCACGTGGGTTTAGGAAACAAAAACCGTTCCCAAGAATATCTCGTATCCCATCAAAATATAATACAACAATAAATTCAATCAATTCGCTCGCCCAAGGGAGCCCCACGTGGGTTTAGGAAACGAAAACCGTTCCCAAGGATATCTCTTATCCCGTCATAAATAATCTTTAAGAATCACAATCTATAGATCGCATCCCAACATTCATAATCATGCTCACAACATCGATTATCATTCATATATATATTAATGAAAACATGCAAACATAAATTTAATTAAAAGAAACTTAAATAAAGAAGAGTTTTAGATTGTGTTGCGCCTACCTCAATCGCAAGCAAGTAATCATATGGGAGAACAATGCCAAACGAGCTAGCAATTCCCTTTTTGCTGGAACCAAAATCCAAAGCTGAATAATATTGACGTTTTTTTGTTCCCTAGAATGTTTCTTTCTCTGATAGAATTTATATGAGGCTCATCACCTAATAAGGTTTTAACACTTCCTTTTATACACCCCAAAGTCCTAACATTACTACAATTCCCTCATATCTGTATCCAACCTCGATAACGCTACTAATAAGTTATCATTACACGAAACATTATCATTTCATAAAACTTTTTCTTTTTCAAAAACTTTTTCTTTAACTCCAACTCCAACTACAAGGAAAACATAGTTTAAACCAAAGACATAATTTCCAGAAACTTCAGTTTGGAAAACCTAAGTTCAAAAATTTGTGTAGACTTCATTACACAACGAAAATGAGTGACTCTTATCTCATTTTAAAGAATAATAAATAAGGTATCATATAAAATTATTATTAACAAAAACAAACAGTCGAAGAACAGGTCCAAACCACGCTTAAAAATTAAAGCATAAAACTGTCCACAGAAAACCAACAGTTTTGGTAGTCTTTGCTAGGAAATTCACACAAGCTTCATTACTCAACCAAATGCATTGGTTCTTGGCTCATTTTAAAGAACAAAACACGAGGTTTCATATAAAAATTATATGTAAAATTAATGAGTTTTATATCTATCTCGAAGTGTTTCACAAAAAATAGAACAGAGATCACGTTTCTCAGAAATTGCAGTTTCGACAGTGTACATTCAAAAATTCGTATAAAAATCATTACACAATGAAATTCAGAAGTTTTGGTACCATTAGAAAGCTAAGAAACCCAAATTTAACATAAAAATGATAAACATAGGTGATAAGATACATAACTATGTTTAAATATCTCAACCAAAACGGACAGAAGTGCTGTCCTTCAGAAAATTCAGTTTTGATAGTCTGTAATCAAAAATTCGTGTAGAAATCATTAAACAATGTAATTTAGCAAACTTGGTCTTGTTAAAAAGATGAGAAAATATTATTTAAAACAAAAATGATAAGCAACAATAAATAGTTTCATATCTATGCCTAAAAGTCTCTAATAAACAGGACAACAACACTAAGTTCAGAAATTCCAAGTTTCGCAAGTTTCTAATAGAAAATTCGTATAAAATTCATTATGTTATGGATTTCTGAAAACTTGGTCTTATTGAAAAGATGAAAGACTCTACTTTGAAATAAAAATAATAACCAGAAGAAATCAAGTAACAATATGATATGAAAAGTCTCAAATAAACAAGACAGTGACCAAGTTCTTCAGAAATTACAGTTTTGGAAGTCTATAATCACAAATTCGTGTAAAAATCACTACACAACGGAATTTAGGAAACTTAATCTTGTTGGAAATCTGAAAGACTCTACTTTGACATAAAAATTATAACCAAAAGATATCATGTATAAATCGGATCTAAAAATTCTCAAATAAACAGGACAGTGACAAAGTTCTTCAGAGATTATAATTTTGGAAGTCTATACTCAAAAATTCACCCAGACTTCATTAATCAACGGAATCAGTTGATTCTTGGCTAGTTTTAAAGAAGAGAAGTTAATATTGAATTTTAAAAATATAAACAAATATAAGATTCAAAATAACTGGGTGAGAATCTAACCATAAAACAGGACAGAAAACTGTTGCCAGAAATCCCAGAAATTGCTTCTAACTTTCGAATTATTTTTTTTTTTATACAAATTTTCTCCTCTATTTGATATATGAGAAAGAGAAATTAGAAGTGAAAAGAGAGAGATGAATTCTAATAGAATTTCATCAACAAAAACTTATCAAAGAATTAAAATGTCCAAAATGCCCTTCTTTCAATTTGAACTCGACAAATACACAAGGCGCGTGTCATTTTGCGGCAATTCGAGTATAAACAACTCTACTAACGTTCGTGCATACTACGGGCAGGCTCACACAAAGAGAAATATAATTTCTCAGGTAAAAACCAAGTGTTTCTAAACCGAAACACAATGACAACTAGATTTCACGCTCCACATTGCGATATTTATGGTCTTCCAATCCAAATGGATTTGGATCGCACCCTAATATTTTAAGAAAAAGATCGCGGGTATTACATTATTACCCACTTAAAAAGAATTTCGTCCCGAAATTCAAAACAAAGAAAGAGACTGACGAAAGTTACCTCCTAGTAACTCCATATATTTCTCCCGCATCTCGGATTTTGTCTACCAAGTTGTCTCTTCTAAGTTGTGATGTTGCAAAATCACTTCCACAAATATGATCGTCTTTTCTAGTTCTTGAATCTCAATTCCCTTTTTGAGACTCTTCTTCTTCTAATCTGAAGAAGAAACCGCTGAACTTGCACTAATCGGAATTTACAAAACAATCTTGAAAAAGGTTAACCTTGTTAGTAACTGCTCATTACTAACAACCCAATCATATGCATATCACAGTATCTGGTTGTTTTTCTAAAATTTCAAAAAGTAAAGAAATTCTTAACACTTTTTCAAAAGCCCTGTAATGAAATTAATGTTTCAATACCAAAATTTCCAAACTTAACAAGGTAAAATTGTCGAAAACACATGCAAAACAAAGAAAACCCCAAAGGAAATCGAAACGTATGCTCTGATACCAAACTTGGAAAACCATAGCCGACGCCCGGCTACTAAGCCCAAGCTCATTAAATAATTTATTCAGGCTTATTTAGTTTATGTTCATGTTACCATTTCTGTCGCAGCGAAAAACTTAGAAATTCATTTCGGAAGATCTAACCGTTGATTTCACCAGAAACAAAACACATTTTGGTTCTCAAATAAAATATTAACACCATTCAGGTCTTAAGATTAATATAATAAGTAACAATTTCAACACCATATTGTAAAACTGAAAACATACCAAGGTAGATTTCTAGAATTTTTACAGCGTTTCCAACTATGAATTTTCACGTCTTAAAAAAAAGATTAAGCATAAAGGACTAATTAAAGCTTCAAAAATAGTTATCTAGCTTCACTACAATTAATCTAACTTGATATTAACAAATATCAATAAAGACTCATTAAAATTATTAAGCACTCATAGTCATGGCTAATTTATAAACAACTCATAAGATAACAAAACCATATTTTTATGAATCTACGTGCTGGACCGCCAAGCGGCTGCCTACGTACCCAAAAGGATCAAGCACGACCGTAGTTCATCAGACGATGCACCAAATACACAATCAACAATTTTAAGATGATCGAATCATTAAGGTTGAACTTACCCAAGACACTTGTTCGACCTATTTAAAAATATTTCTCTTCCTCTAGGAGCCTGTTTAACAACAAACACGTACAAGAAAAATATACTCGCCCCAGGGAGTCAATATCAAATGAAGAAAAGAGAACCAAATTAATCAACCGCTCTCCCAGGGAGCCAACACATGGAAACACCACATCCATAAACAATAATTAAATTCAATCAATCCGCTCGCCCAAGGGAGCCCACATATGTAAACACCACATCCATAAAAAATAATTAAATTCAATCAATCCGCTCGCCCCAGGGAGCCAACACATGGAAACACCACATCCATAAACAATAATTAAATTCAATCAATCCACTCGCCCCAGGGAGCCAACACATGGAAACACCACATCCATAAACAATAATTAAATTCAATCAATCCGCTTGCCCAAGGGAGCCCCACGTGGGTTTAGGAAACAAAAACCGTTCCCAAGGATATCTCGTATCCCATCAAAATATAATACAACAATAAATTCAATCAATTCGCTCGCCCAAGGGAGCCCACATATGTAAACACCACATCCATAAAAAATAATTAAATTCAATCAATCCGCTCGCCCCAGGGAGCCAACACATGGAAACACCACATCCATAAACAATAATTAAATTCAATCAATCCACTCGCCCCAGGAAGACAGCACATGGAAACACCACATCCATAAACAATAATTAAATTCAATCAATCCGCTTGCCCAAGGGAGCCCCACGTGGGTTTAGGAAACAAAAACCGTTCCCAAGGATATCTCGTATCCCGTCATAAATAATCTTTAAGAATCACAATCTATAGACCGCAGCCCAACATTCATAATCATGCTCACAACATCGATTATCATTCATATATATATTAATGAAAACATGCAAACATAAATTTAATTAAAAGAAACTTAAATAAAGAAGAGTTTTAGATTGTGTTGCGCCTACCTCAATCGCAAGCAAGTAATCATATGGGAGAACAATTCCAAACGAACTAGCAATTCCCTTTTTGCTGGAACCAAAATCTAAAGCTGAATAATATTGACGTTTTTTTGTTCCCTAGAATGTTTCTTTCTCTACTAGAATTTCTATGAGGCTCATCACCTAATAAGGTTTTAACACTTCCTTTTATACACCCCAAAGTCCTAACATTACTACAATTCCCTCATATCTGTATCCAACCTCAATAACGCTACTAATAAGTTATCATTACACGAAACATTATCATTACATAAAACTTTTTCTTTTTCTTTTTATTTTTCAAAAACTTTTTCTTTAACTCCAACTCCAACTACAAGGAAAACATAGTTTAAACCAAAGGCATAATTTCCAGAAACTTCAGTTTGGAAATCCTAAGTTCAAAAATTTGTGTAGACTTCATTACACAACGAAAATGAGTGATTCTTATCTCATTTTAAAGAATAATAAATAAGGTATCATATAAAATTATTATTAGCAAAAACAAACAGTCGAAGAATAGGTCCAAACCACACTTAAAAATTCCTGACGATGAATCATCCACGTAAAAAACAGCTTTTTGGTAGTCTTTGCTAGGAAATTCACACAAGCTTCATTACTCAACCAAATGCATTGGTTCTTGGCTCATTTTAAAGAAAAAAACATGGGGTTTCATATAAAAATTATATGTAAAATTAATGAGTTTTATATCTATCTCAAAGTGTTTCACAAAAAACAGAACATAGATCACGTTTCTCAGAAATTGCAGTTTCGACAGTGTACATTCCAAAATTCGTATAAAAATCATTACACAATGAAATTAGGAAGGTTTGGTACCATTAGAAAGCTAAGAAACCCAAATTTAACATAAAAATGATAAACATGGGTGATAAGATACATAACTATGTTTAAATCTCTCAACCAAAACGGACAGAAGTGCTGTCCTTCAGAAAATTCAGTTTTGATAGTCCGTAATCAAAAATTCGTGTAGAAATCATTACACAATGGAATTTAGCAAACTTGGTCTTGTTAAAAATCTGAGAAAATATTCTTTAAAACACAAATGATAAGTAACAATAAATAGTTTCATATCTATTCCTAAAAGTCTCTAATAAACAGGACATCAACACTAAGTTCAGAAATTCCAAGTTTCGCAAGTCTCTAATCGAAAATTCGTATAAAATTCATTATGTTATGGATTTATGCAAACTTGGTCTAATTGAAAATATGAAAGACTCTACTTTGAAATAAAAATAATAACCAGAAGAAATCAAGTAACAATATGATATGAAAAGTCTCAAATAAACAAGACAGTGACCAAGTTCTTCAGAAATTACAGTTTTGGAAGTCTATAATCACAAATTCGTGTAAAAATCACTACACAACGGAATTTAGGAAACTTAATCTTGTTAGAAAGCTGAAAGACTCTACTTTGACATAAAAATTATAACAAGAAGATATCATGTATAAATAGGATCTAAAAATTCTCAAATAAACAGGACAGTGACAAAGTTCTTCAGAGATTATAATTTTGGAAGTCTATACTCAAAAATTCACCCAGACTTCATTAATCAACGGAATCAGTTGATTCTTGGCTAGTTTTAAAGAAAAGAAGTTAATCTTGAATTTTAAAAATATAAACAAATATAAGATTCAAAATAAATGGGTGAGAATCTAACCATAAAACAGGACAGAAAACTGTTTCCAGAAATCCCAGAAATTGCTTCTAACTTTCGAATTATTTTTTTTTGATACAAATTTTCTCCTCTATTTGATATATGAGAAAGAGAAATTAGAAGTGAAAAGAGAGAGATGAATTCTAATCGAATTTCTTCAACAAAAACTTATCAAAGAATTAAAATTTCCAAAATTCCCTTCTTTCAATTTGAACTCGACAAATACACAAGGCGCGTGTCATTTTGCGGCAATTCGAGTATAAACAACTCTACTAACGTTCGTGCATACTACGTGCAGGCTCACACAAAGAGAAATATAATTTCTCAGGTAAAAACCAAGTGTTTCTAAATCGAAACACAATGACAACTAGATTTCACGCTCCATATTGCGATATTTATGGTCTTCCAATCCAAATGGATTTGGATCGCACCCTAATATTTTAAGAAAAAGATCGCGGGTATTACATTATTACCCACTTAAAAAGAATTTCGTCCCGAAATTCAAAACAAAGAAAGAAACTGACGAAAGTTACCTCCTAGTAACTCCATATATTTCTCCCGCTTCTCGGATTTTGTCTACCAAGTTGTCTCTTCTAAGCTGTGATGTTGCAAAATCACTTCCACAAATATGATTGTCTTTTCCAGTTCTTGAATCTCAATTCCCTTTTTGAGACTCTTCTTCTTCTAATCTGAAGAAGAAACCGCTGAACTTGCACTAATCGGAATTTACAAAACAAAATTGAAAAAGGTTAACCTTGTTAGTAACTGCTCATTACTAACAACCCAATCATATACATATCATAGTATCTGGTTGTTTTTCTAAAATTTCAGAAAGTAAAGAAATTCTTAACACTTTTTCAAAAGCCCTGTAATGAAATTAATGTTTCAATACCAAAATTTCCAAACTAAAGAAGGTAAAATTGTGGAAAACACATGCAAAACAAAGAAAACCCCAAAGGAAATCGAAACGTATGCTCTGATACCAAACTTGGAAAACCATAGCCGAGGCCCGGCTACTAAGCCCAAGCTCATTATATAAATTATTCAGGCTTATTTAGTTTATGTTCATGTTACCATTTCTGTCGCAGTGAAAAACTTAGAAATTCATTTCGGAAGATCTAACCGTTGATTTAACATAAATTTTTAAGTCACCAGAAACAAAACACATTTTGGTTCTCAAATAAAATATTAACACCATTCAGGTCTTAAGATTAATTTAATAAGTAACAATTTCAACACCATATTGTAAAACTGAAAACATACCAAGGTAGATTTCTAGAATTTTTACAGCGTTTCCAACTATGAATTTTCACGTCTTAAAAAAAAAGATTAAGCATAAATGACTAATTAAAGCTTCAAAAATAGTTATCTAGCTTCACTACAATTAATCTAACTTGATATTAACAAATATCAATAAAGTCTCATCAATATTATTAAGCACTCATAGTCATGGCTAATTTATAAACAACTCATAAGATAACAAAACCATATTTTTATGAATCTACGTGATGGACCGCCAAGCGGCTTCCTACGTACCCAAAAGGATCAAGCACGACCGTAGTTCATCAGACGATGCACCAAATACACGATCAACAATTTTAAGATGATCGAATCATTAAGGTTGAACTTACCCAAGACACTTGGTCGACCTATTTAAAAATATTTCTCTTCCTCTAGGAGCCTGTTTAACAACAAACACGTACAAGAAAAATATACTCGCCCCAGGGAGCCAATATCAAATGAAGAAAAGAGAACCAAATTAATCAACCGCTCTCCCAGGGAGCCAACACATGGAAACACCACATCCATAAACAATAATTAAATTCAATCAATCCGCTCGCCCAAGGGAGCCCACATATGGAAACACCACATCGATAAACAATAATTAAATTCAATCAATCCGCTCGCCCCAGGGAGCCAACACATGGAAACACCACATCCATAAACAATAATTAAATTCAATCAATCCGCTCGCCCCAGGGAGCTAACACATGGAAACACCACATCCATAAATAATAATTAAATTCAATCAATCCGCTTGCCCAAGGGAGCCCCACGTGGGTTTAGGAAACAAAAACCGTTCCCAAGGATATCTCGTATCCCATCAAAATATAATACAACAATAAATTCAATCAATTCGCTCGCCCAAGGGAGCCCCACGTGGGTTTAGGAAACGAAAACCGTTCCCAAGGATATCTCGTATCCCGTCATAAATAATCTTTAAGAATCACAATCTATAGATCACATCCCAACATTCATAATCATGCTCACAACATCGATTATCATTCATATATATATATATTAATGAAAACATGCAAACATAAATTTAATTAAAAGAAACTTAAATAAAGAAGAGTTTTAGATTGTGTTGCGCCTACCTCAATCGCAAGCAAGTAATCATATGGGAGAACAATGCCAAACGAACTAGCAATTCCCTTTTTGCTGGAACCAAAATCCAAAGCTGAATAATATTGACGTTTTTTTGTTCCCTAGAATGTTTCTTTATCTGATAGAATTTATATGAGGCTCATCACCTAATAAGGTTTTAACACTTCCTTTTATACACCCCAAAGTCCTAACATTACTACAATTCCCTCATATCTGTATCCAACCTCGATAACGCTACTAATAAGTTATCATTACACGAAACATTATCATTTCATAAAACTTTTTCTTTTTCTTTTTCAAAAACTTTTTCTTTAACTCCAACTCCAACTACAAGGAAAACATAGTTTAAACCAAAGACATAATTTCCAGAAACTTTAGTTTGGAAAACCTAAGTTCAAAAATTTGTGTAGACTTCATTACACAACGAAAATGAGTGACTCTTATCTCATTTTAAAGAATAATAAATAAGGTATCATATAAAATTATTATTAACAAAAACAAACAGTCGAAGAACAGGTCCAAACCACGCTTAAAAATTCTGACATGAACTCATCCACATAAAAACCAATGATTTTTGGTAGTCTTTGCTAGGAAATTCACACAAGCTTCATTACTCAACCAAATGCATTGGTTCTTGGCTCATTTTAAAGAACAAAACATGAGGTTTCATATAAAAATTATATGTAAAATCAATGAGTTTTATATCTATCTCAAAGTGTTTCACAAAAAACAGAACAAAGATCATTTGTGCCTGGTTCTGGACAAAGAAGATACCTAATCGTCGCAACAGATTATTTCAAAAAATGGGGAGAAGTAAAGGTAGTACAACATATCCGCGATAAAGATATTTTTACATTCATATTTGAGAATATAATTTGCAGATTTGGGATTCCAGCACAGTTGGTGTCTGATAATGGGAAGCAATTTGAAGGGCAGAATATAGAATTGCTACTCAATGCATTTAAGATAAAGTGTGGAAAATCTACTCCTCTATATCCACAAGCAAATGGTCAAGCTGAAGCAACTAATAAGACAATCGCAGATATCTTAAAAAAGAAGCTAGAAGGATACCACAGAGCATGGTGTGAACAGGTGCATAATGCAATTTGGGCCTACAATACAACTAGACGAGAAGCTACTGGAATGTCACCTTTTTGTTTGACGTATGGAGTTGAAGTTGTGTTACCAACAGAAGTAGCTATTCCTACGACAAAAAGAGAGGCTTGGGAAAGAAATCTAAGTGCTGGAATTATTTTAAATAAATTGGATGAATTAGAAGAAAAAAGAGAAAAGACTTTGCAACATATGGAAAATTACCAGCGAAGATTAGCTCGCGAGTACAACAAACGTGTTAAGAAACGTGAATTTCAACCTGGCGATTTAGTGCTGCGAGAAACACCAAGTTATCAGCGAGAAAATAGTGGAAAATTGGCGAGAAAATGGGATGGACCATACATCATTAAAGAGATAGTTGGAACCGGGGCATACAAACTAATGAACCCTGAAGGGAGAGATGTTGGTCAAAGACTTGACAGACCATGGAATAGACTATTTATGAAAAAGTATTATCAATGAAAACTTCTGCAAGATAAGAGATACATGTACGTTGTAAAAAAAATAAAAAATCTGATTACGATTGCGAGGTTCTCCTAATAACAAAGCAAAGCAAGAACTGCGAGCATAATCGCAAGAAAGGCGAATAAAATTTCGCAGAGATTAATAGAATGGGACGAACCTTTATGGCGTGCACCTTAGTTCGCGAATAAAATTTCGCAAGAGGCAAATGTAAGACCTAATAGTGCGTCATATAAGGGGGTATCTCCTGACATGACTCAGTGATAAGGTTATACCGCTGCTGGAACCTGAGTTATGCAGATGTTGGGGTTAAAGAAAACCTATCCAGGAGAGGGATCTTGGATTTCCAATTATATAAAGTTATACCCAGGTTGGACGACTAAGGACCTCTTCTAAGGAGTGCAAAGTATGACTAAGGTTCCGAGGTACACGGTTGAGTCAAGGGTGCTCGGGGCGTACAAAACTACCCTGGACATCCTTGGCAAGTCTTGGCTATGATGCACTCGGCCCGAAGAAAACCCCACTTAGGGTGCAGTCTTGTAACTATAAGCCATATAGGCATAAATGACAAGAGGCTGCGAAAAACAACTGGTTGTTGGAGAATCTGTATGGGAGTAGCTAGTCTTGTATGGCCGATGTGCCCTCCTTGAAGGGGCAACCAGGGGGAAGATAAGGGCGGCATCCTCCATTAGGGAGATGATAAGTGTCTAAAGACGGAAATGTCATGGGGATTTATGATCGCAAGAACATTTAGGCATGTCATATTGTCGCGTGACAAAAATTATACAGAGGCAACGATCCAAAAGAGAAAAGTTAAGATGAGATCAATGGGTTTTTACATGAAAGTGTAAAGGCGTCCTGCGATTTCATCGCAAGACGGCAATGTCATAAGCTATAATTCTTGTAAGAGAATTTAAACTTATCATATTGTCGCAGAGATGCTGAAAAAATATTGATAAGACAAAATCAATGGGTCAATACATGCAAATGTAAAGACGTCCTGCGATTGTGTAGCAAAAATAAAAACTTTTTTGGCAAAATAAGACCTTTAACTAGGAAGGCAAAATAAGACCAACAGAATAATCTTAAAAATTAACTATTCTATTTTAAGATGCAGGAAAAATTTGTTCATCGCGGGAGAATATATAAGAAGGCAGATTCATAACATCGTAAACTCTTTCAGAATTTTTCGGAATATCGCAGTTGTAGTCATTACATCGCAGATATATTCATACTTTCACGAATAATATAGCCACACAGTTCACATAAAGGAGACACAGAAAATGATACACCATTTCAAGAAAGATAATGAAGGGCAAGTAGGGGAGTGGAGAAATAAGATTTCATTATCTTCCTTGAGGATATTTAAAGTAAACAAAATCAAAAGTTGAATTCTAAAAGTTTCAAAGGTTACATTATTCGCAAGAAAGAATAAGAAAAAAAAAATCAAGTTTTGGCGATGGTCTCGCCAGATTCACTATTCTTGCTCGCTAGATTCGTTATTCTTGCCAGAATTGTCAGCTTCATCAGTATTCTTCTCACCGCTTGTAGTTACTTCTTTAGGAGGACTTCTTTCTTCTTCATCATCTTCTTGAGTGGTATTTTCTTAATCATTAGTGAATTCTAATTCCTTATCCATGGGAAGAGGAATTTCATCATCATCAACTTCTAAAGGAAGAACAGATACATGAGGGATAGAATGGGAGAGAAGAATATCGTTCACAAGAACTTCAGCACTGAGGTGAACCTTGCGAAGGAAACCTCTGTCACGATTTCTAATCTCTGTATTTTTGAAGTTCTTGAGATAATCAAGTCTTCTTTCTGCTTTGTCGCGAGTTTCAATATAATTGGAAGTAAGAGTCTTGTTTTCTTTGCGAATTTTATCCAATTTATCAGTAAGATCAGCAATGGTAGAATGAAGACTTCTTTCAGATTCTTCGAGTAACAAAAGTGATAAAAGATCATTCAGTCAAAGATTTTGCAAGAAATATAACACAAAATTTGACAGAAAGGTCAACAAAAGAGCTTCGAGGTTAAGTTTTGAATTAATGTAAAGAAACAGTTCTCCCATTGATTCATAGCGTCATCAAATTTATCTCCAACCACACCCTTCAGACGAGATTTCATGTTTTCTTCTTTGGTGCGTAGATACGAGTTTTCCTTTGCTAGTAAAGAATGAGACTTCTTCAATTGAGAGTATTGGTCTTGAAGCTTGCTGGCCTTTAAAATACGAGTTAACCTACCCTTGATAAGCTTATCCTTCTCAACATCAGATGATTCAGTTACTTCCTTGGGTTCATCTTTAAGAGAACGAAGAGATTGCTCTTGATTATCACATATTCTTTGTAGATTGCTCAATTGCTGCGAAGAAATCGCCATCAAGATTGAAAATCTATGTTTATCTTGGGATAAAGTTCTATTTTCATCTGATAAAGATTCTACCGCCAAATTAGACTTGGTTAACAAATATGAGAGGCGAGTAATCTCGTTACTTAATAAATTTTGACTTTGCGATAGTTGGTTATTCTCATTAGTAAGATTATCTATTTGATCGATCGAATATGTGTAGAGATTATCTAATCTATTATACTGGTCCATCCAAGAATCTCTTTCAACACGAGCTTCGTCAGCGATAGATTCAAATTTAAGTCTTTCCATGAAACGAGTCCGATTTGAAACTAATATATGAACCAACAATTTAAGAAGGAGACTTGAGTACAGAGGATATGAAAGAAAAACAGAAAAACAAAAGGGTAGAGGCACGAAAATTGTACCTTTCAGCTCGTCATTTTTTCTGCGAAGGTTCTCGCAGTTAAGAGAAGAGTTGCGAAGCATATGGTTCAGAGTATCACATTTAGAAATTTTGACTTGAAGGCTTTTTCTCAGGGTTTCAACTTCATTTTCTAAAGATGCTCGTGAAGCGAAAGATTATCAGAGCCAAAATATTTAAGTAAGGTCCCGCAAACTTCATATTGGAGAGAGTCAGTAGAAGATTTTCTAGCATCGTCTAAAATATTAGATAAAATTTTAAAAGCAACATCAACTCCTGCTAAGGTTTCATTTGATGGAGGAATATATGTAGAGGGTGAAGTGGTAACGAGGACAAGTTGACGATTTGAGTCATTTGCGATGGTTGTATTATCAGAAGGAGGAGTGTTGGGAAAAATAACAGTTGAAGGCAGTAAAGGGCTAGAAGGAATTTCAGTCACAACAATTTCAGAAGCTTGATTTGTCAATGAACTAAAAGAAATAGAGGTGTTGGCAGTGATATTCTCGCAGGTAAAAGAAAAAGGATCCAGTTGCGAGGGTGTGGGAGTAACTCTTGCAGATGTTAATGTGGGGATGGAGAAATCAGCCTCAAGAGCTTTAAACTGACGAGGTATTTTGGGAGGATTAGCGATGTTCTCGACATTCTGCGAATAATAACTTATAGATAAGAAACAGAGGCAACAATATTGTTATTAAGAAATAGGATGTGTTTCTTACCACCTTATCATTCGCAGAACTTCTCTTCTTCTTCCCAGTCGGTCTTTTGCGAGCATTAGGGTTTTGAACTGTGAACTGGGTGTTAGAGATAGTTCCACTGAAGAGAAAACATAATATGGGAGTTATGAAGAATCAAATAGAGCAGATTGGAGAATATAAGTAAAAAATTGGATCAAATAAATATCATAGTCAATAAGCATACCTTGATGACTCCATTAGAACAGTGGCACGAGAATATGAAGAAGAAGGAGAGTTGCAGACGGAAGATAAAATAAACAGATGAAGAAGATAGAGAAATAGAAGAAGAAAATTAGTTTTGAAGTCTAACTCTACCTTTTATAGGCAAAAGGGAGTAACCTGTTGAGTAAAGACGTGTCAGTAAAAAGATGAATTTACAACACGTGTAGGCGGTTAAGCTAAATTAACGGAGCAATGTCGAGAAGAAAATATGGAAAGAAAAGAGGTTGCGAGCACTTTGAAGAATTGAAGATTCTCATATCTTCTCCACTTTGCGAAGAAGACATGTGAAGAGGCAAGATGTAGGACCAGAATATCGCTACAATACTTCCCTGCGAGATTAAAAACACTTCCCAGTGAGCGTCACCGCAAGATTTTCAACTACACTTTGCGAGTGTCACAAAAGCAGTAAAAGAGCGACGTAATAACTGACGATTGAATAAAACTTGAGAAAAGAATGTTTGTCCTGCGATGGTTAAAAAACTTGTGAGATTGAACATTATAACTATCGCGGTACAATCGCAGAACCAACCCGAAATAAAAGGAAAACTTAGCTGTCATCCATTATGTAACTACCCTATAAATATAGACCCAAGGTGTCCAGAAAAGGATGATGTATTTTTGAGAGTTAAGAAAGTCTTGAGGAGAGAGAAACTTCAAGAGAATAGTTGTAATCTTGAATTCTTCCATTTCTGTAAACATTTCTGAGAACAAAATAATAAAGTGTTATTTTTCATCTTCAATTATGAGTTGATTATAACAAGATCTTAACAAGGGTGTAGTGTGGGAAATCCTGCAACTACACCATCTTTACAGCACCAATACCACCGCAACTGCAAACTTGAGCCGCTTCCGTCTCATTGCCAACGCCAGCTTCAGTTACCACCATTGCTCCCTGTAATTTCAGTTCAACTCAGTCATTGTACATTCAACAGCTCTTTGCACTACACCATAGCCTTCTCAATCTCCATTCATATCTGGTTCACAAGCCATCTTCCATGAACTGCAGCTTCAACTCATTCTTCTATTCTTGCTCAATCACCTACAATTGCATCTGCAGCTCATTCCACACAACAACTGACTCCTCCATTCTCTGTATCTGCAGATGCACACATAATCTCCACTGTAATTTTTGCAGTTCTTGTATCTCAGGCACTCAAGACCACTCAAATGCAACCAACAATCCTTTAAGCATGGCCACAACCATTCTGCAGCATCCTGCAATCCCGCAAACAACAACATTGAGCTTGTAACTGCCTTCATATCACTTCAATTGCAGTCCCATCTTCACTTCAATATCCACTCAAGACATCCTCAAACTCGAGCCACTAACCCAAACGACTAGCGAGATATACTTTTCCCTTGGTTCAAGCAGTTCTGCAAACATCCTATGAGCAGAAACTGATGGTGTCTCTGCCCATCGAGAAATCATCTTCTCCAGTTCTCTAAATCCCTCCACATTAAAATCTGATGCAAACCCATAGTTTCATTCAGTGTAAACTAGTCTCAATAACCATCTTTCACTGCCATAATCCATCACAACAACATCACTTCCTAGCTGTACGGACATAGATAAGAGGGAAGAAACAAAGCTGCTTCTTTGAACTGAAAATACGACCCAGAATTATGTAACTAGAACAATCTAACTTCCTTGTCCATCTCGAGCTGCTGTTCTTCAATTACAATCATCAGAAACCCATTTAATTAACAGCTCATATCCCCCTTCTCTGTCAATGTTTCATTCACCTTCAAACGATAACAGCATGACCATCTTCAGTATCTAATTTTCTGGTTCAGTTCACCTGCTCTGAACTTCGCCTTAACCTTGGCAGATGACCACCGAACCTTGACTAGCACTAACGGCACAAATCTGCAGGCTCGGTCGATGTCTACTGGGACAACGACATACTTGTTGAGTCTTGTCTCTGCTTGTGAAGTGAATTTGGTTTCAAAATAAACCTAACTTTATCTCTTGTACTGCCCTCTCTAGCACACACATGCCAATAACACAAAGTTATGTGAAACAAGCCCCTTTGCTGGATTGTGTTGTTTAATGGGCCGCTGGCTTGTTTTACTGCCAGAACTGGAAAGATAGCTTGATTCTCCCGTAAATGCTAACTGAACTTCAGTGGATGTCTTCATTCTTCATATGCTTTGTATCCAAAAGCGCCAATGATTCAGAGCAATGCTTTAAACTTCCATTTTCCTTCATCTGTGCTAAACCATGCCGAGTACCTAAAAACATAGAAATCAAACGTAATATACAAATTTACAAGAAAAACTAATAAGAAAAGCATGAGAAATCGTTATCGAAATTGGGTGTTTTAGACACCTATCATCTAGCTTACAAGCTCAAACTCCCCGTTGGTTCTCGAATCCACCCAGTTTTCCATGTTTCTCAATTAAAAAAGAAACTTGACCAACATGCTACCACAGCCCTTCAACTGCCAGTGGTAGATTGTGCAGGTACATTTATAGTTACTCTAGTGGCAGTCTTGGTTACCAGAAAAATTCTCAGAGATGACCATACTATCTCCCAGATTCTCATTCAATGGGCTGGTGCACCACCAGAAGATGCTACATGGGAAGATTCAATCCACATCCAAGCGCAGTTCCCTGATTGCATCCTTGAGGACAAGGATCTGCCAAAGGAGGTGGTATTGTCACATACATAGTATATGAATATCAGTTTCTGGGCTATTTGTAGTTAGATTCAAGCCTACTCTGTTTGGGTATTTTATCTTTCGAGTCAAACCCGTTTTGTGGGTATTTGACAACTGTTTTATTTATTTCTTTAGTGATGCTCATTGGTTGTTTTACACCCAATGGGTGCGGGACTAATTCGACAAGCTTCTTATAGCCGTCTTCTTGTTTGAACTGGAAGTTAAGAAAGAAATCAAAAGATTTTTATGCTCATCCTTAAGTTAGGAAGAGAAGGTTATTGTGTTATTTTGATCTACAATTCTGTTTCATGACAGTTAACGACTTAAAGACTTCATTGGGATTGTGAAGCTAGACCAAACTATTTTCTCTGTAGTTGCGTTATCTGATCTTGATATTTTCTATCATGATTGAGTACAATCATAAGATTGGATTGAGATTTATATCTCCAATAGGCAAGATAGAAAAGTAGTCACAAACACCTTCGTCTCATCGTTTGTGATTCCACAATATCTTCTTTCGTTAATCGATTAAGATTATTATGAGGTGATTGAGAATTATAGGTTGTTCTTTGGGAATAGAAGTATGGGTTATCAATTAGTTCTTGTTCACCTTGATTTATCAAAAGATAGAACAAAACTCGTAGGTATTTCTGTGGGGGACAAATTTTCTATCCCAATAGACTTTTATATGTGAGACAGATTTGTTTATCAAGTCTTCGACTTTGGATCGTAGCAACTCTTAGTTGTGGGTGAGACCAGCTAAGGGAATCAAGTGCGTAGTATCCTGTTAGGATCAGAGATGTAAGGAGCGCAACTGTACCTTGAATCAGTGTAAGATTGATTAGGGTTCAACTACAGTCTAGTCCGAAGTTCATTGGTAGTAGTTCAAATCTGGACTAGGTCCCGGGGTTTTTATGCATTTGCGGTTTCCTCGTTAACAAAACTTCTAGTGTCTTTGTTATTTCTTTTTCGCATTATATTTTGTTATATAATTAAAATATCATAGGTTGTGCGTTGAATTGATCAATTGGTAAATCCAACCTTTGGTTGTTGATTGAAATTGATTGATCCTTAAACATTGGTCTTTGGTACTATTTACGATATTTTTCTTATATTCAATCGGGCTTGCAAATTCCTATTTGCTGATTGCAAATTGAATTGAGAGATAGAGATATAAACTCTTTGATATACTTTTTTCTAGATTGAGTCTAACTGTCTAGTTGATTCTCTTGAAAGTATATTGGATTTTGTCTATTCAGATTGCCAAACGAAATATTGGGTGTGGTTGTTAGACCCCCTACTTTTCAATTAGTATCAGAGTAGGTAAACACATTAAAGACCTCATAATTCTGTGTTTGTAGCAATCTGATTATTATGGATGAGTCTATCTCTAATAATGTACCATGTCAGAAATTACCAGATGATATTCAAAGCTTGAATTCACCTGAGAGAACTATCACATCTAAGTTAATATCTAAACATTCTCTGAATGTAGAAATTATTGATTGGGAAAAACTCCTAGAAGAACAGTTGGATAAACTTTCTGATGAAGGTGATTCACATATTGATAGAGATGCTGATGAGGAAGTCTCAGAGTATGTTAAGTTTTTGGATTCATTGAAAATGAATAAGATTACAACTTCTCATGTCACACCTTTGCTGACTCCTCTTTGTCGAGAAAACAAGAAATGGAAAAGGATTTACAGAGGTCTTTATGGTTAGAATCGCTCTTGCGAATCGATCCTCAAAGATATCGAGGAAAACCTGAGTAGAAATTCACTTGAATGTGATCGTGTTTATCAAAAATACTTCTTGTTGGAAGAGAAACTTGTAGAAATTGAAGCAAGGATTAACTCCCAGCAATCAAGTTTTGATGACAGAGGCGGCGCGTATCTCGCTCGAGAAAAATTCCTTAAGGATGATTTATCTGCTGCTCTTGATAAAATCAAGATGTTGGAAAATGACTTGAAAAATTTCAATACTAGTTCAAGCAAATTAACCACTATGCTAGGAGCAAGTAAAAATCATCGTGATACACGGGGATTGGGCTATAAAGGAATAGATTCTCCAAGTACTAGCAAAGAGGTAAAAAATTTCAAGGCTAGTGATTCTTCTCAACAAAAGGTTTCCACTGATGGAAAAAGTGAAATACCTTCACCGACAGTTAAGGTTCAAAAGATCAAAGTATTTCAAGCTCCAAAGTCAGCACACACAGATCGAGGTAAGAACATTCCTTATGTTTGCCACTACTGCGGAAATAAAGGTCACCTAGAAAGGAGATGTCCTTTCCGTATAAGGAATGAGAAACTTCATGATGTTATTGTTTGGGGATCATAAGAAGTTGTGAAACCAAGATCATATGTTAAGACTAATCCCCTCAATGTTACAGGTTATTATTGTCTAACCTTTAGGCAAAGGAATCATTGATGTGATAAACCTAGATTTGCCTATAAATGTCATATGAATACTTTTCACAAACGTAATGGTTATCAAAAGGATAACTTCATAAAGGCGAAGATAAGATCCAATGCTCCCAGTTGGAGAAAGACTAACTTGCAAAATAATAGTCAATCCGATTCTGTTTCGGGAATTCTAAAAGAGAGTAATGGGAAAAAGGTTCCGATTGTTCCTAAACACACTCGGAAGTGGGTACCAAATAAAGTCAATTATGTTTTGAGTATGAAAAAGAATGATCTCCCAGAAAATTCCATGACTATGGAGAAGGCAGTATCCATGATGTTGGAACTTAAAAAGTTATTTGGAAAGATAGATTTGGATGTGAAAGGTTCTAAAAGCGATCTCTTTCATGATAATCCAAAAGTCACTTGTGGTGAGAAAGACATTGCTCACCTTAACACAACTTGAGTGTGTTGTTAGTGCATCCTCACCAAGTAATTCCCTACTATGTATACGGTGAGGAAAGCACGAGAATCGGGGCACACATATTATGTTCGGTTAGGATGTAAAATTCGATTGGATTCTTCTAAAAAGGTATGTCTATAAACTTGAGCAAGATTTGTGTTTTTATTTGCTTAGAGTACTTATAATGATCCATGTACCTTGCTTATAGTTCATTTCTACCTAACTTGATATGTGTTTAATGTTCTTAAATGTTTAGGTTTGAAAATAGTAGTTCGAGATGTTTGGACTTCATGGTACACATACCAGGTATGCATACCATCATTTAAAATCAAAATCTATGGATTTTAGTATGCATACCCGTTTGCACACTGTTCCATGTCATGAAAATTCGTTTGCAAACCAGTATGCATACTGGCATGTAGACCTCGATATTCAGTAAACTTTTTTTGGCCGTAACTTCTTCGTCCGAACTCGGAATTATCTCATTCTTTTACATTCTCTTACTTTTTGAATTCCCTTCAAAATGAGATGAGAATTCTTGAATTTGGATGAGTTAAGATTGGTCTTTGTCCTGTCTCTTGTTTTTGAGTGTTTTGCTCCATTTCGTCGCACTTAATCCACTTCTCTTGGACTTGGGCACTTGGATTCTTGGAGTAATACTCATATAAGCTCATTTGTAGCTTTTACAAGAATGTTGTTGGTGGATCACAAAGATGGAAGTTCAAGAATGGGTACGCATTGTTATGGGATTCTTGAATGTTCACAATCATCTTATGTGAACTATGGTGCATGGTCGTTAATAACTTTGTATGTTCTTCTTTGTTAAGAAAATCTTTTTATACGTTTCTGGTAGTTATTCTTGGTGTAAATCCATGTGAAAAAGATTGATTCTACCTTCTAAGGGCAAAGATTGATTTTTGCATTATTAATCTTTATGGATTTATATATTGCAAATTATTATGGGATATGTTGTTTACGTCCGTGAACCTTGACTATCCCATATTTTCTCAAAAGATAAGTCCTTCATATGTTAGTATGCAAGTATTAATAAAAGATTGAATGAAATTTTGACAAACAGAGCTTCCATGTTAGATTTTTCTACCTGTTTAGACAATTGTGAACTTCTTCAGGCTCCTAAAACAGGATTACAATTCTCATGGTCAAATTAAATTGTCAACAAGGAAGAAAAAGATTTTTTTGCACTCTTGATAGAGCAGTTTTTAATCAGCAATGGCTTCAAAAATATGGATATTGGGGTTATAAAGTTGGATTAAGAATAGTCTCAGATCATGCACCATTATTGGGGGGGTTGTCAAACTATTCCTAAACCACATAATTGTCCTAGGAAATTTCAAAAAATGTGGATATATCATCCAGAATTCTTGTCAGTTGTCAATGAGAGTTGGTCTCAACATATTGCTGGTGACCCTGCTTATGCTTTTATGCAAAAGTTAAAAACATTAAAAAAGGATTTAAATGATTGGAACTGGAATGTATTTGGTAATGTTCAAGTCAAGATTAAATAAGCAGAAGAGAAAGTTAGTATTGCTATGCAGTATTCAGATGATCATCCCTTTGATGAAGAGGCTTTGAGTAATCTAGTATCAGCTCAGAATGACCATGCTAGCAGAGAAGTGCATGCTAATGTAATTCTAAAGCATAAATCTATAGAAAAATGGATTCAAGAAGGTGCAGCAAACACTAAATTTTTCCATACTAAGATGAAGATAAGGCAAGCAACAAACTTGATTAGTGAACTTGAAGATAATAATAGTAATATCATTTCAGATCCATCTCTTATTGTTGATACACTAGTTCATCACTTCAAGAAGAAGTTTGAAGTTCAGGAGGTTAATATATCAGATAAATTGTTTGATGTTATTCCTACACTAATAAGCAATTCAGATCAAGAAATGTTGGATGCATTGCCAGATCATGTAGGAATTAAGAGCATTATTTTTCAGATGGATCCAGAGAGTTCTCCATGTCCTGATAGTTTTTCAGGTATCTTTTATAGAACTTGTTGGCCAATTATAAGTACTGATTTGGTAGAAGCAATCCAATTTTGTTGGAGAAGGAGATACATTCCTAGAGGGCTTTATTCAAATTTCCTTGTTCTTCTTCCAAAATGTCAAGGAGCAAAAAAAGCAAACCAATTTAGACCAATTGGTTTAAGCAATTTTTTATTCAAGATATTCACCAAAATCATTACTGTAAGGATGAACAAAATAATGGAGAAATTAATATCACCTCAACAAGCTGCTTACATCAAAGGTAGAAGCATTCAAGATCAAATTATGCTTGCTTCAGAAATGGTAAATGAAATGAAGAAGAAAAGAAGAGGAGGTAATGTAGCTTTTAAACTTGATATTTCTCAAGCTATGATTCTGTAAGTTGGAAATTTCTTTTTCAAGTCTTGCAAAAATACGGTTTCTCATCTTCATGGTGTGATTGGCTTCTCACAATAATTGAATCAACAAAGGTATCAGTAATGGTTAATGGTGGGCCTTGTGGCTTCTTTTCAATGAGCAGAGGTTTAAAACAGGGTGATTCATTATCACCTCTTCTCTTTATACTAATGGAAGATGTTCTTAGCAGGAACATATCTCAATTGGTGGCTCAAGGTAAAATACTTCCAATGGTGATTAAGAATGGTATTCATCCAACCCATCTCTTTTTTGCAGATGATGTTTTTATTTTTTGCAATGGAGCTAAGAAATCTCTGAATAGTTTATTTGCATTACTTGATGAATACCAAGCCAGATCAGGTCAATTAATCAACAAAGATAAAAGTAAGTGCCTCATTGATGGTGTGTCCTCATCTAGGAAGTTATAAATATGTGAGTTGGTTAATATGAAGTTATCTAAGTTCCCTGATAAATATTTAGGAGTAATTTTAGCTCCTGGTAGGGTAACTTCAGCAATGGTATGGCATGTTGTGGAGATGATTCAGCACAGATTAGCTAAATGGAAAGGTAAAATTTTATCCTTTGCAGAAAGACTATTTTGGTCAAATCAGTCTTGTGCAGTATTCCATTATATAATATGACTGTTTATAGATGGCCTGCTTCAATCATTAAAATTTGTTAAAAGCTTATCAGGAATTTGCTATGGTCTGGCAACAGTGAAGTTAGAAAATATAAAACATTATCATGGAAAAAGGTCTGTACTCCATATGATGAAGGTGGGATAGGTATTAGAAGACTAGAAACCATTAACAAGGCTTTTCTTATGAAAATAATGTGGAAAATGATACACTCTCAAGATGAATGGGCTCTTTTCTTTACTATAAAATTTAAAGATAAACATGGTCAGTGGTTTGAAAACTGGAAACCTTCAACGGTTTATTCAGGTCTGAAATGGGCTTGGTCAGTTCTTAAAGATGATATTATACTTGTCATGAATGGTAGAGTTAGCACTGCAAAATGGATTGGGAGCAAAAATGGTGTTCTTACCACAGCATTAGCAGTGGAGAAAATAAGACTCAAGCAGCAAAAACTGGTTTGGCCTTCATTTATTTGGAATTCTTCCATGCATCCTTCTATTTCTTGCAATATCTGGAAGCTTCAACAAGGTGTATATTTTGATGATGAAACAATGATAAATGAAGGATATGAAATGCCTTCTAGATGCTGTATGGACAACATGGAGCATACACTATGGGAATGTGAAGTTAGTGTTAAAATTTGGAATTGGCTATGTTCGGTCTTTGCTTTTCATAAACCTTAATCATTCATGGATATTTGTTAAGTAGCAGATCAACAAAGTCCATTGATAAAAGAGGTATGGTTTACAGCAGCTTGTGCAACAATGAAGGAGTTGTGGTTTCTCAAGAACTCCATTTTATTTGAAAATGGTAAAATCAACATTCATAGTTTCAAAAGCAGGATAATTCAAGTGGTTCATGAAGGAAGTGTTGGATTGAAAGGTAAAAGATGGGCTCATCACTATGATTCTCAAATAATTAAATTTTTAATCTCAATTCTAGATTAGTGAATAGTAAGCCATAAGTTGTTTTGGCTTCTTTTTAGCTTGAGAGTTTTGTTTTAACGGCTTTTATTTTTGTATCTCCCATTGTACTCCTTTTAGCTATTCAATCAATAAAAAATGTGATTGAGCAAAAAAAAAAAAACTTTTGACAAACAAAAGTTAAGCCTATTATGTCATTATGCAAATATTGATGGAAGATGGATTAACTTTTGTTTACAAAGATTAAGCCTATTATATGTCATTGTGAAAATAGTGATGAAAAGTAGAATGAATCTTTATTTATTCCGCAGTATTGATCTTCCCTGATCCAAATCTTTATTTAAATATTGTGCAGCTCCGTAAGTTCTCTTATGTGAGCATTTACGATTAAATTAATCATGGGTTTTCTTGTGGTTAGTTTAATTGAGTTTTTTTTGATACAAATTCATATTTTTATGTGATTTGTTAATGTCCTAAGAAATCCTTCTTTTCTTGTGAAAGTAAGGTCGCTCTTGTTGTTCTTTTAGGAATGACATTTTATGGGGGAGAGTTCTTAATTGAACTTGTTCTTAATTTCTAAATCTCTATGGGGAGTGCGGTTGTGGAATATTATAGGGGTTATCTTGTATCTTTATACACTCCTTGATGAATGCATTTAGTTTCGGTTATATGATTGCATCTAAAAAAGTTGATATATGCTTTTCTTTTGGTCATGAAGTGTCTCTATGGAAATTTCATTAGGATCCAACTAATTTTCGTACCTTTGCCAATTTTATTGACAAAAAGGGGGAGAATTAATGTGTAGTTCACACTACAAATACATATGGTTTTCGGATCATTATGTAATGGGGATGGTTTTCATGTAAGATGAAGTATTGAATAAGGGGAGTGATACATATCACCATAGTATTGTTGTCGAAGTTGTGATATAATTGAACTTTGATGATGTGTAATAATACTATGACACTGTATAATAATGATTCAGAGCTATTGTTTTCTCATTGTTATAGCTACGGATCTTCAACAACGATGATGCTGAGCTGAACATCTTTAGAATCATTGGAGTACTTGGAAGTGACGAATATTTCAAGTAATGTTGAAGAACCAAGGAGATCAAGCATTTGGATGAGAATCTACCAAGTTTATTTATTTTGTATTCCATATGTATTGATAGTTTTGTCACTAAAATTGAAAAATGGGGGGATTGTTAGAGCACTGCTCGGTCGAACTCAAGGAGATCAAGCATTGCTATCTCAAGCTTGTTTGTCAAGTTTAGTTGCCAAAACTATAAGTCTTGATTTCTAGTCTACTTATAGCTAATTCTCGGATTAGGATAGTAAGTGTAGTTGAGCCTTAGACTCCACGGCGTTCATCGAATGAAGAGGAAGAACTACTCAAGGGAACTTGTGGAACTTCATCAACAAAAGGTATGTGGAGACTTGAACTTGTCTATCACTCAAAAGTCTATCTATTCTATCTCCTATATGAGACAAAACTCGTATTGTTATATAGACTTCAATTATACACATTTTCTATTTCGAGTCAAGTCTATCTCACTTATTTATTTCTCGAAATATGTGTTGGTAAGCTTTCGCTTTATCCAAGTTCATCTTTACTCATGACGAAGGTCATGTTGATTATTTCAATAACTTGAAAATCGCTTTGATGAAAATAGTTTGTGAATAACAATTGTTTTAACATCCTCTAAGAAAGTTTCAATGATTAAAATGAGAGTTTAGAACAAGTAACCATGGTTGGATATAAACATAATGTGTTCTCACATTTGTGTAAAATTCCAAAACCGGGAACCCAAAGTATGCATATCCGTACGCGTACTGGCGGTTGTTGGAAATCCGGATAAGTATGCGTACCCATACGCATATTGGCGGAAGTTTCACGTCCATGAATTTCTACTGGAGTTTGGAAGTGAAAAACAAACTCAATCCGGATACTTAAGTATGCATACCCGTTTGCATACTTAAGGAGGTTACATTATAAAATCGGTTTTTTCATGAACTAAAACATCTATCTATATAATAAGGAATGCAATATTTGCAAACCGTGGATATAATGTTCATGAATTGATTCGAGTGAATCAAAATCTGAAAAGGCGAGGGTACCCAAATATACCTCAAGCTATTACTTTTCCTTCCTATAAGTCCTTTCCCCGAAAGTGATTGTGTATGGATTGAGTCGAGACAATACAACAAATCGGTTCACACTTTGTGTGATCGTCTATAGATACGAGATCGAGACAATACAACAACATAGTGTGTTTACTTGATACAAAGGTTCATACTTAACCAAACACAATAGTCTTCATGTATCAAGTAAATAGGAATTAACGTTTGTGGAATTTACTTTAATTATAATAAAACAATTATAATGCGGAAATACAAAGTAAATGAGTTTATGCAGAAAAACCCCAGGTCCTAGTCCAGAATTGAATACTCTCAGGATTAAGCCGCTATACAAAATAATACCAACTTAGTATAGTTGAGACCAAGCAACTAAACCTATAGTTCACCTAGTTCCGTATGTATTCCCACGCCTCCAACCTGTAAAAAAGTCACGTACTTGGACCAACTCCTTTGGTTCGTATTCCAAATAGTAAAGGAACAACAAATATGTTTGGTATCAACTCTCTTCAACCAAGTGATATGAGTTGCGCAAATGTTCCCTTGTTTATCTTAACATAAACTCCTTTGCCAAGTTCCAAGATCTATCTTATGTTCAATCACCCAAAGGAAATTGTTAATATTAAGCCAATCAATACCTTTACTCCCAAGAAAATGTATTGATGCCGATCTTCCTCAATTAATCAATCCAATCTACCACAAGGATAAACCGATTATTAATTGGATCCTCTTTTTCCCAAACAAGTATTGTGCACACCAAAGATTATAAACACCAAGTCAGAAATCTTTTATCTTTTCTTCATCTTCAAATCTTCTTATATCTTTAATAAACACCTGCACACAACTACTTGAATCTCTCGTGATCAATCACACACATAACGGAGTCTGTTAATAATGGATTATCACAAGATTGTCTTTAGATCTAACAACGGTCTAAAGATCCCTGTCGAAACCTTGAACTAGTTTGAGTGAATCTTATATCAGAAGAGAAGATTCTCAAGCATAAACAAACTAGGTGCAATCTAAGTTCAACCACTGTTAGTCAATCAAATCAATAGGAAAACTAAAGATAAACTGCAATATCTAGTTTCCCACCAACGGGTCGCGCTAGAGCTTCTCAATCCCAAAAAAGACTTTTAATTGAGCGGTCGTAAGAGATTTTACCTAATTAGATTACTCTCTTCTCCGATATAGGCGGCTTCACCAGTAACAAAGACAAAAGAGGAAGTCTATTATTACGCAGGATTAGTTTGCTAGAAATGCAAACTCAAAGTATTTATAAACAAGGAAGTTTGGACGCCAAGGAATTTCCAAAACCGAAAATATTCTCACGATATTTTTCATTACTACACCAAATTTGGTTTTCATAATTCTTGTGAATGCACTGTCAAAAAATACGATCGAAATCTCCTTGGAAAATCATTAACTAGTAAATGCACATTACTAATTCTTATTTTCCATATATAATTAAAAACCCTTAATTAAAAATATTCTTAACTTATTTAAATTCGACATCTTACTCTTGCAAGTCCTTTTTCATACTTGCTCACTTGAAACCGATTTACCACACTTCCAAACAAGTTTAGAATTGGTTCATCTGGCTTTCAAGAACTATGTGATTGATCAAGTAACACTAAATCACAAACCACGGGTTTAACGGTTCTACCAAAACAAGTTTCGGTTCTACCTCCATGTGAGTAATATACATAGTCACACTAGCTTACCATAATTCAGCTGACTAGGTACTAGGATCAGTTCCCCACATATATTTGGTATCTAACTTGTATGCACTGCACATGTCCATAGGATCGGTTCTCCCTTCCAAAAAATGTGTTGCACATGTTCATAGAATCAGTTCCCCTTTCTTCCATAAACCTTGTTGCCCCTCATACAAAGATCGGTTCCCCTTGTGATGCACTGCACCTCTTACTAGGATCGGTTCCTCTTCTCCTAATAATTAATCAGACTCTCACAAACCCGATCATACCCCAGGTGATTACTTAATCTGGCATATACTAAATCCAGCTTAGATTAGAACTAAACACAAATTAGCTTAACCTAAGCCTGATTTGTTGCTAAACCAACACAAAGTCTAACATTATTTTCTAAAAATACTCCTTGATACTCAAGGTGATCCTAATCCAAAATATTTAGAATCTTTTAATTAGGAGTTTTCGATTATATGCTTTTAATTTTCCAGCAAATCAAAACATATCTCTTGGAAAGTTATACTAGTTAAGTGCTAAACTAAAAATAGATATATTTTAATAAGAGATTTCAGAATTACAGGTTGGATATTAGTTGGAAATAGGAAAACCGAAATTAGGTACTTATTGCATATCTTGAGAATATTTTCGGTTTTGGATTTTTTTTTATTGTCCAAACAACCTTGGTTTATAAATAGTTGAGTTTACATTCTTGCGAACTATCCTAAGAGCCACGCAAACTTCACTAGTGTTGTTTCTGGTGGATCCGTCTATCCGAAGAGGAAAGTAATCTAATTAGGAGAAATCTGTTACGACTGCTCATTTAAAGATTTCTGTGGGATCAAGAAGATCTATGAGTACCGTTGGTGGGACACTAGATAATTACATTGCCATTTTAGTTTTCGATTGTTGATTTAATTTATTAACGGTTGTTGAAACTTTGATTGCACCTATTTTGATTATTCTTGAGAGTCTTCTGTTCTGACATTAGGGTCACTCAAACTAGATCAAATTACTGACAGGATCTTTTGAACTGTTTTTTGATCTAAAGACAACTTGTGATCATCCATTGTTAACAAACTCTGTTATGTGTGTGATCGATCATAAGTGGATTCAAGTTTGTGTTGTGCATGTACATAAGAAGAAAATTGAATATTTGAAGACAAGGAGATTTTTTCTCATTGGTTTTCGTATCTCGTGATTTGTGCACACATCTTGATCGGCTGGGATCCGACTTACATTAGATTTTTTTGATCATAAAGTCATTTAGATCGGCAACTATCATTTGGTGGTATTCTCCAATATCCGAATATGATAGTTGTGAATCTGAATCTAAGTTATAGCTTTGGATTGATCTTACCCGACAAAGGAGTTTAGTTGTTTAAACGTAAGAGCCTTTGTCATAACCCAACAGATTTTTTTATTAAAATATTATTGGAGTTGATACCAAACAGCTTTGTTCCTTTACTGTTTGGAAGACGACCAAAAGGAGTTGAGTGCTTAAAACTTTACATCGGTAAAGCAACTCAAGATTAATTTTCCGTCTTGGGATTCATGTGTGTGACCGGTAGGTCGTTGATGCAGGGATATTGAAGGAACTAAGTAACTTGGGGTAGTTTAATTGGCCTCAACTATACCAGGTTGGCATTGTACTTTGTGTAGCGGCTTAATTCTAAGAGTGTTCAAAACTGGACTAGGTCCCGAGGTTTTTTGCATTTGCGGTTTCCTCGTTAACAAAATATTGTGTACTTTTATTTTTCGAAATTATAATTATTTATTATAATTAAAAGTAAATACACTTGTACGTTAATCATAATCACTTGACTATAATCCTATAGTCAATCGATCTTGTATTGTAACTATTGTCAAATAAATATCAAGTTGTTGTATTTTCTCGACGTTGTCCATAAAAGATCGCACTTGGTATCAGACTTATAGGTTGAAACAAAAAGATTGTGGTATATTTGAATATCACTGCCTTAATCCTCCAGTGGGATTGAAATAATTACTCGGGATTATGTTAACAAGACATCTATTAAAGTTGTGGAAATACATTGTTCTATTAGTTCACAGACTTCTTACGAGAAACCAAATGATTTTAAAGTTTTTAATAGAAATTTCTAATTTACCCTGTCGAAGGCTTTGGATATATCTATCTTAATTCCTAGCTAGTCCTCATGTTTTAGCTTTTTCTTAAAAGAATGTATTATTTCATGGGATACAATGATACTATCTAGGATTTGTCTAGATGAGAGAAAAGCTGATTGAAAAGGGGAAATGATTTTCTCTAAAAGGGGTTTCATTCTATTGGTTAGGATTTTTGCAATAATTTTATAAATGGTATTACAAAGACCAAATGGTATGAAAATTGACTAGGACTCTTAGGTTGTTTAACTTTTGGGATGAAGATGTGTTTTATTGAGTTCGTGGTTCATCATCTTTGTTTCAAAGAGGCTTTGAATTGTAAGTATCACTTGATGACCTACAATTTCTTACTTATTTTTGGAAAACCATCCGGTCCTAGTGACTTATTTGGTATAATTTTATTTATAACAAAGAGAATTTCGTCTTTTGTGGGAATGGGCACAATATTCAGGTTATCCAAATCAGATATAGAATGAGAGACATTTCAGAATATATGATCATGGAGAGATGAGCCAATTGAGTTTTCAGTAAAAATATTTTCAAAAAAAGTCTGTAAGAATATTATTGATTTCAACTCAACTCCTAGTGACTATGTTTTGGTTGTTCAATAAACAGACTATCTTCTCCCACTTAGAACCAATCATTACCCCTCATCATCTCTATCAGTCCATCTAGCTAAGGATTAGATACATATTGGAATTTTACTCGGACATTTTAGTTATTGGAAGGAAATTGTTTTATGATAGAGAAGAGAGTAAAAAGAGATGTTGTCTCAAAATGAAAAGTTTACACTAAAAGAAAAGGGATATGGCTCATTATAAGAATTCAGGTCGATCAATAATTACATATGCAGCATTATCTCCCAACTTTCCAAAATCTGATAAGAAGAAATAATTTAAAAGTATCAACATCACAGCTTCAAAGAACACTGTTTATTTAACTAAAGTTATGATTATTATTTTTTTACTTCTGATTTAGCACGAGCACCACACACCTAGTTTTTTTTCTTTCTTCCAAGTATCTACATAATGGCATAGTGTATCAAAGCTCCAAACCTCCTTACAACTTCTGATGTAATACTGATAGTGACAAGAAAAGTGTTTGTTTCTCATACTTTCAAAGATTTGATTTTTTTAAAACTAAATTTCTAAAACTAAATAAGGAAAACTCAATTGAAAGTTGATTTGAAGATTTTAAAAACAACTAAGACACTATATTCCACTACTACACGTGATTGAATGATGTTGTAAATATTTCAAAACCCTAGTCACCTTTTAAGTCCTTTTATTTCTAAATCCACCAATAATGAGACATATTCTCAAACATTAATTGTACTCACTAAGCATAGATTATCAATTAATTTAACAAAGTATAAGCTATCAAATTGAATCATAAGTAATTAGGAAAATTATGGAAACAATTTAACACTTTCCTAAAGCAGTAATTAAGTGAATTATAAATTAAAATTAGAGAAAATAAGATAAATACCTATCAATTAAGCGTAAATAACTTCCTCCATTGCTTTGGTTACATGAGAATTAGCTCATCATGGTAAACAATCACTCAAAGCTCAAAAAGATGAAATAGAGAGAAATAACTAAAACCAGAAATTTGCAACATTTATATTCGTTGCAAATTCATTGTTACAAAAAATGATAAAAGCAGAAGTGTCGCAGGAATGACCGTTGCTTCTGGGGAAAGGGACAGTCTTTGAAAATATTTTGTTCTTCGTGTTCTTCACAGCAGCAGCAGAAAAATTATGTAACTCTTGATTCTTCGCTCTCTATTCTCTCCAAACTCTCCGTAGCCTCTTAATTCACATCCAACACCTTTTTTTATAGTCAACAACACTGTGAAAATACTCCACCATAACTTCAAATATCCTATATTAATTACATTATTCTCTTATGATAGTCACGAGAATAATTTCCCCTTTTTTAACTTCTTCATGCATTATTCTCGTAGCTAACACACTCCAACACGCAGATTCTTGTCTCAGGATGAGTTAAACACAATTCAGCCACATGCAAATCTTCCCAAATATAGAAGAAAACTTGCTGACCCGAGATATTCATGTGCTTCTGTTTTATGGAAAATCCACGTAACCATTCTAATTTTCTCGATTCCAAACCACTTATCATCCCTGTTTTGATGTAACAGGATGGTACAAATTCATTTGAGTGATTAAATCTCATTTAAGCCCTTCTAAAATCCAAACAAAACATGCGCAGTTTCGGCGTCCCTTTAGCAATGGAGTGCCCCTAGCAAATTTGTGGTGCCTTTATCATTTGTCCTTGGGTGCATTTAGTATTTTTTCCATGTGCTTTTAGTAATTTTCCGAGCTGATTTTTCCAAAAATGTTTATTGACCAAAAACACCTATACACACACAAAATACTATAATAAGTAAAAAATGAGTACTAACAAAGTAGATAATTGAGATCAAGTCAGATGCAAAAATATGTCTATCAACTTACCCTAAGCACAATCCAATCTCAGGTAGCAAAAATAATCTTCACATTTTCAGGCACGGGCTAAGCTATATGAAATGATTTAATGAAATACTTATAGAGTTCAAATGTATAAGAGCAATTGAGCAATAAATAATTTGTTGTTTTTCACTCCCGATTTGCGTAAATTATTTTATGTCTAAGCATAGTCCTATAAGCAATTAATTATGAAAACAAGACCATAGTATGAAACTTACCTTGTGGGGATATGTATTTTTTGCACAAAAACTTGTCAAGTTACACTCTGAAATGTTGCCTACCAAAGCATTATATAACATTCAGCAGTCGTTACATCAGCAAGTATTTGTCATCTACTAATATAGGAATGTTCCCCAAGTCTCACCTTAGCAAATATTGTTCAAGTTTTTCGTTAGCATTTAGTTGTCTTTTGAAGTTATGGCCCTAAACTCTATCGCAAATCATCAGCAACCACCACATCTTTATTCATGGTTTTCTTATATATGACAAGGAATAAATCATTTTAAAAACTCCGGTCCATCCATTTATCTTGTCAAAATATAATGGCTATATCATTCTTCTTATTAAAAGATATAATATGTTGCAGTTCTGAAACCACCTTAACCACAGAATTCGACATTGTGGAGCATTATTATCAGCACGCATCAAAACTTGTTTTATAGAATGAGGTATTTATTTTACAATATTTTTCCACAAGGTAGTTTTATTTTTAGAATATCTCCAAACCTATTTTGCAAAAAGAGCTTTATTGGTAGTTCCCAAACTCACAAAACCCCATAAAGTTTAGATCATACCACCCAAGCTATTTTATTCCTGCCACCTCATAATAAATTGTACAACAACTTAATCATTTTTTTCCCTCAACATATAAATAAATCGAAATAAGATAGGAAATAAATAAGAAAACTAGAAAGACAACTTCTTGTTAGAACCAATCTACCCGTTTTGTTAAAAAAAATAAAAAATCTTCTATAGCGCTATTTTCATCTCTGAAAAGGAAAGGGTACAAAGTACATTACCAAAATTTTGTTTTGGAAACTTGTATGGACAAAACCTAATATAATTGCGAGTAGACCAAATTAAAATTCCTTTACAATATATGCTGAAAAGGCGAGGGTACCCAAATATACCTCAAGCTATTACTTTTCCTTCCTATAAGTCCTTTCCCCAAAAGTGATTGTCTATGGACTGAGTCAAGACAATACAACAAATCGTTTCATACTTTGTGTGATCGTCTATGATACGAGATCGAGACAATACAACAACAAAGTGTGTTTACTTGATACAAAGGTTTGGACTTAACCAAACACAATAGGATTCACGTATCAAGTTAATATGAATTAACGTTTGTGCAATTTACTTTAATTATAATAAAACAATTGTAATGCATAAATATAAAGTAAATGACACAACAAGATTTTGTTAACGAGGAAACCGCAAATGCAGAAAAACCCCGGGACCTAGTCCAAAATTGAATACTCTCAGGATTAAGACGCTATACAAAAATACCAACTTCGTATAGTTGAGACCAAGCAACTAAACCTATAGTTCACCTAGTTCCGTCTGTATTCCCACGCCTCCAACCTGTAAACAAGTGACGTACTTGGACCAATTCCTTTGGTTCGTATTCCAAATAGTAAAGGAACAACAAATATGTTTGGTATCAACTCTCTTCAACCAAGTGATATGTGTTGCTCAAAGGTTCCCTTGTTTATCTTAACATAAACTCCTTTGCAAGGTTCCAAGATCTATCTTATGTTCAATCACCCAAAGGCAATTGTTAAGATTAAGCCAATCAATACCTTTAATCCCAAGGAAATGTATTGATGCCGATATTCCTCAATTAATCAATCCAATCTACCACAAGGATAAACCTATTATGAACTGGATCCTATTTTTCCCAAACAAGTATTGTGCACACCAAAGATTATAAACACAAAGTCAGTAATCTTCTATCTCTTCTTCGTCTTCAAATCTTCTTAGATCTTCAATAAACACCTGCACACAACTACTTGAATCTCTTGTGATCAATCACACACAGAACAGAGTCTGTTAACAATGGATTATCACAAGATCGTATTTAGATCTAACAACAGTCTAAATATCCTTGTTGAAACCTTGAACTAGTTTGAGTGAATCTTATATTAGAAGAGAAGATTCTCAAGCATAAAAAAACTTGGTGCAATCAAAGTTCAACCACCGTTAGTCAATCAAATCAATACGAAAACTAAAGATAAACCGCAATATCTAGTTTCTCACCAACGGGCCGCGCTAGAGCTTCTCAATCCCAAAGAAGACTTTAAATTTAGTGGTCGTAAGAGATTTCACCTAATTAGATTACTCTCCTCTCCTATAGGTGGCTTCACCAGTAACAAAGACAAAAGAGGAAGTCAATTGTTACGCAGGATTAGTTTTCTAGAAATGCAAACTCAAAATATTTATAGACAAAGAAGTTTGGACACCAAGGAATTTCCAAAACCGAAAATATTCTTAAGATATTTTTCATTACTACACCAAATTCGGTTTTCATAATTCCCGTGAATACACTGTCCAAAAATATGATCGAAATCTACTTGGAAAATCTTTAACTAGTAAATGCACATTACTAATTCTTATTTTCCATTTATAATTAAAAACCCTTAATTAAAAATATTCTTAACTTATTTAAATTCGATCTTGGGATTTACTTTTTTCTTATCCTTTAAGGAATAAGCATTAATGCACCGTGTTCAAAGTGTGTCGACATCTTACTCTTGCAAGTCCTTTTTCATACCTGCTCACTTGAAACCTATTTACCACACTTCCAAACAAGTTTAGAATTGGTTCATCTGTCTTTCAAGAACTGTGTGATTGATCAAGTAACACTCAATTACAAACTATGGGTTTTCGGTTCTACCAAAACAAGTTTCGGTTCTACCTCCATGTGAGTATTGTATATAGTCGCACTATCTTACCATAATTCGGTTGACTAGGTACTAGGATCGGTTCCCCACATATATTTGGTATCTAACTTGTATGTACTGCACATGTCCATAAGATCGGTTCCCCCTTCCCAAAAACGTGTTGCACATGTTCATAGGATCGGTTCCACTTTCTTCCATAAACCTTATTGCACCTCATACAAGGATCGGTTCCCCTTGTGATGCACTGCACCTCTTACTAGGATCGGTTACCCTTTTCTTAATAATTAGTCAGACACTCACAAACCCGATCATACCCTAGGTGATTACTTAAGATCGGTTTCACTAATAAAAGTCATACCAATGCATAAGTCAGGCCTCATGTGAATAGTTTTACCAAGAACAAAAACAAGTCATGAGGGGTTATACTAATCACACATATTGGTCGTTCATAAGATATGCAATGAATAATAGCCCCAATAACACCTGGCGATTTCCTTTTCGGTTCACAACACATATTATGAACTTACTTCCTTAGAACACATGTAAACATTATTCCCTAGGATGAAATCCTCACCTCATACCCATACATAATCATAATAGCATACATACGATTATGTCGATGTCTTATATACAAAGTTTAATGGTTAAGCAAGAAACTTCATATTGTATTCCTTTATACTTTGTCTATATAGAGTGTCCATGCTTCGCAGTTTTATGTTTTCAATATGCACGACTTGAAAGATACGTTAGGGAATGAAACATTTCAAGTCAAATATCAATAACCTCAAGTAGAAGGATGATGTTTTGGTTGTAGCTCTGTTCATCTTCACTTCTTCAAGTCTTTGCAATACTTGTAATGTCTCATCCTAATACTTTCAAGCTAACCTATATGAAGTTGACTCTAGTACATTTAAATCAAACGACTCTTAAATGAGTTTTGGTTCACTAACATATGACAACCAAACTTGACATACCAACGCTTGGTGGGTTCAACCGAGCAATGCTCTAACATATGCATATAAAGTTTATATCATTTTCCCTTCATAATCAGAAAGTCAAGACAAAATAAAATTGTGAACATGATTGTATAGAGTACTTGGGCGATCTTAAAAAATCAATATACAACATCAATATGGTCGTATCCAAATAATTGAATCTGAATTCTGCTAAGTATGAAACTTGTTATCTATCTTTCAAGATAAAAATTATATAAGAACAAGTCTCCTAATTGATCACAATTAATATGGACGTATCCACTAAGATTAATTAGATACTAATTATGCTAATCCTATTATAAAGATAAAACAACATAATGCGGAAAAGGTAAAATACATGATACCAAAAGTTTTTTTAATGAGGAAAATTGTACTTTTAGAATAACCGCTAGACCTTGTTTGGTTTTGAACAACAGAATGTATTAAGCCGCTACAGACACTAGCCTACTATCAGACTTCGGACTGGAATGTAGTTGGGATCGTATTCACTCTTCAAGCAATTCAACTTCAGTTGTGCTTTTTACGTCTCTTGAACCTCGCAAGGCTTTACGCAATTGATTCCCTTAGCTGACATCCTTTACATCCTAAAATTTTTTTCGGCTCAAGTGAAGATTTTTGATATCAATCTACCTCTAACAAATAAGCCTAATTGATTTCCCTTTAGATAGATAGATCAAGGCTTGAATATGTTTGTAATAGACAAAGCCAACAAACCTCACAAATCCGGAACACTTACACTCAGTCAGTCGAGAAGCTTAGATTATTAACCACCTTTAGGAATCACAAAGTCTGAGACGAAAACAACTTTGCGATTTCTATATGTTCCTGAAAAATATTACTAGAACCTCGATAACATCTAGAATAAGATTAGAATACACGAACTATCAAGATAAAGATAGTCGGACCTGGCTTCACGAATCCCTAAGTGAAGTCTTTAAGTCGTAAACTTAATTATGTTTTTCAGAGGAAACCTAGGTTCATAGAGGACACATAAGTGTCAATGATTGAATTTCTTGGTTGTTTGAGTCTCTCTGTTTATAGACTTTTAAGACTAGGGTTGCTTAGAATTCAAGCTAAGAGAGATTGAGATTCAAGCAAACAATTTCTCTATTTAGATGAAACTCCTATTAGGAGTTCATGTAAGCATGTGAGTAGTTTGTCTTGAAATTACATAGAAAAATATACACTATGGTCCGGAGTACCAGAACCGTATTTTTAATGGTGGATTTTAGTTCGGGGCTAAAGTTGTTAAACCAATATTTTGTACATCCGTCCTGTAGAGGATAAGGCTATTTGATAAGTGATGAATACTTCTTCGCTTTATTAATTCACCTAGAATGGAGCATGTAGCAACAATCCCCAAATATTCTGTGAATCTCAGCATTACCAATTAATGCATAAAACGCCTTGTATTTCGTGTGTTGTTCCCAAAAGAACTCTCATTGTTGGTGCGGCATGATGACTGATTGTTACTCTCAGCAGAGTAGAATGAATATCCAAGTACCAACAATGAGGCATGCATGAAATTCCCGTACAGGCTACACCATTCCCTAACAAAGAGAATCATCTCTCGGAGTGTTATACTAGCCCGATTGAGCATCCGAACTGTCCATATCAGTCTAAAAACGATCGTAACCATCCAACTTCACCAGCATGATTGGATGGCCCAAATCGAATCCATAACCCCCAAGAAGGTATGGAGTATTCACCACCGACCCAATGCGAGCCCCGCATGGTCGGCTTCCCCAAAGCTCGTTCCCTTCGCTAACATGAATCCCTAAAAGGATAGCATAGCCTTCGCAGTGCATAGATGGAGGGTGAGATAATACCTCCATCCAAGTCACCAACTATGTTTGGTCTTCGCAACATGAAGCCCTAACTAGGGTTACGACACATTACATGTGTCGCAAATCGATCACAAATGTCCATCTTCGCAGGCATAGATGGAGGGTGTAGATGTAGATTCAAAGGGCCCAGAGCATGTCAACACAAACACCTACTCAACAACAATTCTTCATACATGCGATGCATAACTTGCCCGCCTACATACATCACATGCTACCTTATGACCGATCGGTTCCTTGAGTAGTCCTTCATCTTGTATGATGATTGCCATGGTATTTTTGAGCTCAACTACACTTTTTATCCTAGTACGAGACCTTAGCTATAGTAGATTAGAAATCAAGACTTATAGTTTTGATCACTAACATTGACAAACATGCTTGAGATAGCAACTTACCCCAAGTCCAAAGATTTCAGAGTTCGATCCGAGAAATGCTCTAACAATCTCCCCCTTGTCGATTTTAGTGATAAAACTATCAATACATATGGAATACAAAAGATATATAAATAAACTTTGTAGCTCCTATTCCACATGTCTTTTTGTGTTTCTCTAGTTTAAGGTATTTAATTTGTGCTTATGTGTTTGTAAAGGATAGCATAGCCAATTTGACACATGGTGTTGAGCATGCTAATACCTCCATCCAAGTCAGTGCGGACATGAAGCCCTAAACTAGGGTTACGACACATTACATGTGTCGCAAATCGATCACAAATGTCCATCTTCGCAGGCATAGATGGAGGGTGTAGATGTAGATTCAAAGGGCCCAGAGCATGTCAACACAAACACCGCGGGCCCGCCTACATACCTGACCGATCGGTTCCTTGAGTAGTCCTTCATCTTGTATGATGATTGCCATGGTATTTTTGAGCTCAACTACACTTTTTATCCTAGTACGAGACCTTAGCTATAGTAGATTAGAAATCAAGACTTATAGTTTTGATCACTAACATTGACAAACATGCTTGAGATAGCAACTTATGCGAGTTCGACTGAGAAATGCTCTAACAATCTCCCCCTTTGTCGATTTTAGTGATAAAACTATCAATACATATGGAATACAAAAGATATATAAATAAACTTTGTAGCTCCTATTCCACATGTCTAATCTTCAACATTACTCGAAATCTTTGTCACTTCCAAGTACTCCAATGATCCCAAAGGTTGTAAGTTTAGCATCATCGTTGTTGAAAATCCATAGCTATAACAACGAGAAAACAAGAGTTCTCAATCATTATTATACAATGGCATAGTATCATTACACAACGTCAAAGTCCAATTGCATCACAACTTTAAAAATAATACTATGGTGATATGTCACCCCCCCTTAGTCAATACTCCATCTCACATGGAAACCACTCCCCCTTACATAATGATCCGAAAACCATATATATTTGTAGTGTGAACTACATATTAATTCCCCCCCTTTTTGTCAATAAAATTGGCAAAGGTACAAGAACGGGATCCTGATGAAATTTAGATGCAATCATAAATCCGAAGCTAAATGCATTCATCAAGGAGTCTATAAAGTAAAAGATAACCCTTATAATATTCCAGAGCCGCACTCCCCGCAAAGATTTGGCAATTAAGCACAAGTTCAATTAAGAACTCTCCCCCATTATATGTCATTCCCGAAAGAACAACATGAGCGACCTTAATTTCAAAAGAAAAGAAGGATTTCTCTGGACATAACAAATTACATATAAATATAAATTTGAATCCAAAAAAATATTCAACTAAATTAACCATAAGGGAACCTATGATTAATTTAACCAAATATGCTCAACACAAGTAAACTTATGGAGACTTAAGAAACTCAATTAGATTAATCACAAGAGAACCCATAACTAATCTAACCGGAATACACAACTAAACTAATCACAAAAGTAATCAATTTAATTGTTCATGCTCGACATAAGAAAATCTATGGATCCATAACTAAATAACCAAACAAGATAATTAAATTAGTTTAATATGGTCGACATAAAGTACCTTACAGAACAACAACTTAGCTAATCATAAAAATAATCAACTTTTGTTGTTTAGTGCTCAACATAAGACACATTACGGAGCCTCGCAGTAAAACACAAAATATGGATAAGGGAAGATCAATTACTGCGGAATACACAAGGATTCATTCTATTTTCCATCACCATTTTCACAATGACATATAATAGACATAATCCTTGAAAACAAAAGATTTTAACCTATCTTCCATCAAAAATTGACATAATAGGCTTAACTTTTGTATTTGTCAAAAGTCAATTCATTCCTTTAAGCATATCAACTCATGAACGACTTTACTTTTGACAAGGTATGGGACAATCAAGTTCACGGACGCAAACACACATATCCCATAACAATATTGCGATATAAAAAACCATAAAGATTAATACCGCAATAATCATCTTCCAAACAGTTTTAGAATTTAAACAAATAATCCTAAAAACATGAAGATGAAAACGTTGGACATAGTTATGTGTAATCACAATAATGGCTATTCCAAACTCTAATTATTCTTCTAAATAAAACAAGAAAAATAGAAGATTTACTAGGCAATAAGACCTTTAAAGAATTCTTTATCGTCCCTGAACTCTTTGTCGTCAACAACCATTGGAACATAAGGTTTATTAAGGTAGGAGGTTATATCAATAAACCTTCTTGGATGATGTTGTCGAACCAGGGCCTTCTGAATCTCATGAGTCTTATACACAAAAGCCTTTATTTGTTGAATCTCCTTTTGCATCTCTTTCAACACTTCAAGTATATTAGAAAACTTATGAGAATTTGAAGGAATGACTCTTGGCTTCCTCACATTCCTTCTTTTTCTTTTCAATGTCGGAGCTAGCGGAGATTTTTCTTTTTCCTTCATGATTGATGACTTAACAATCAAATTAACATTCTTTCCATCAGAAGACATCATGCTTAGAGTATCCATAAACATATGGGTTTGTGAGAGGAAATCACAATTTGCTCAACAAGTAGTCTTGAGATAAAAAGGAGGTTACAGAGAAGAAGAAAAGGAATGTAGGGTTTCAAAACCTTTACACAGGTTCGTACACGACCAACTCTCAACCCTATGAAGAGTAGAATTGTCGATAATACCATTTCTTTTGTTTGATAGACAAAAAGAAGGAAAATCTAAGAAAAGAGAAAAAAACTTTTCCTAATGCTTTAAGGATACAAAATCATTGTCTCTTTTGATCAGGCACATGAGACAAGATTTCAAAAACAACACAATCAAGTTGCGCTGTGGTGAAAAACAATTTGTCCACCATTTTCCTCTTGAGAAGAATCCACATACTTTTGTCTATCAAAACGACTTGACCATACTTTCTTCTCAAATAGTCTAGCCATATCCTTGGAAACTAACTTCTTAGACGAAGATAAAATCTTACATACCTCAGCGGTCTTCTGAGCAAGTTTAAGCTTCCTTGCTAAATGATTTGCTCTTCGTTGAAGTTTGTTGACGTGCCTTTGTTTGTGTTTGAACTTGTAACACCTTGAAAGTTCATGACCCTTTACAAAACAATATGAACACGTCAAACTAGGATAAAAATCTGGCTTTTGAGATGTGCAAGCATCTAGGCACATGGTGGAACCTGAAACATTACAAATAGAGTTTCTAAAGGATGGATCAACTTTATCTTCCAGAATAGTTGGATTATCTTCTGAAAGAATATCAAGATAAATGTATGTATTGCTACAATTATCAAAATCAATATTTTCACCAAGAAGTGCAACACTTGATTTCTCGTCTTCATTAGAATCATAGTTGTCAGACATTTCATCAAGATTTGCTGCAAGACCTTTGTTCCCAGTGTATTTTCTATGATTTGGACACTCGTTTGCAAAATGACCAAATCCCTTACACTTAAAGCACTGAGGCATATCCTCATCCTCAGTTTCATCAATATCCTTGTTTTTAGGAGGAACACGATTATGAGGTTTGACTGATGCCTTAGGCTTATCTCTGGAGAACCGTTTACTTCTCTTCAGTAGAAGATCCCTAAACTGTCTTGTGATCATCGAGACTGATTTGTCAAGATCTTCATCTGATGAATCTGTCTCAAAGTGATCATCTTCAGAGATATACACTTTTTTACTTTTATCAAGTGATTTAGTGTCCTTTAGTGCTTTGAACGCAACATCCTTAGATTTGGATGAATGTTCATGATCAAAGATCTTAAGCTTTCCAACCAGCGTATTTCTGGAGAGATTATCAAGGTTATTTCCCTCAACGATGGCATGCTTTTTAGAATCGCATCTAGATGGCAGCGATCTGAGAATTTTCATCACAATGTCCTTTTCAGGAATAGTCTTACCTAATGCAAAAGATGCATTAACAATTTCAGACACTTTGTGTCACACCCCGCGAATTTTGAGGCTAGAACCTAGTCCAGAATCCCGGAGCGGCACTATCGTAGGTCAGGATTTTTCCTTTTAAAATTAAGAACAATTTAGAACTACGATATAAATTCCATTAATTAAATAAATCATTTACAAAACATTTTAAATGGTTACAATCCATAATTGAAAATAATTAAACAATATATATCGACGATATTAAAATACCGATCCCCAAATCCCCGTGATAAATTATAATTTCTTTTCTTCAGCTAGTGTCTCTATATACTCTGTAGGGAGAGAGGGAAAAAGGGGTGAGCAACCACAGTCCAGTAGGAAATTTCAAAAAATAATATAGTGCAGTGGAAAAACAAACGAACGATGCATCAAAAGCATAATAAAGCAGTTAAACTCTTTTAACGATTTATTAATTTTTATTTCGATCACATTTACTCATTCCTCATTCATACTTCCAATTTAAGTAATTAGCTTCTTAAATTATTTCAGAACATTTTATTCATTTTAGATGTTTCTCACTTCATTGTCTTAACTAGACTTTTCCAACAAATCCTTAAATACTTTAGACTTACAACCATTTCCCACCGCGACACACACTATTTGAATAGCTGTGGCCTTGAACTCGACAACCCCAAATCTTTATCCATGGACCGCAACCCAAAACATAATCAACATTTTTGACAATCACATTTCATTATCCATGGACCGCAGCCAAAATCACAATCAACAACTATTGCCCACCGGTGCTCACAAGGTATTTCTTTCTATTGTGGCCCTGATCTCTTGGCTCTAACACTATCTACTGCCCACCGGTGCGCACGAACTATTTGAATAGTCGAGGCCCTGATCTCTTAACAAGTAGATTACCCAATTTCAGTATACCGATAATCGACTAATATTTCTCGGACCCAAGACTATTATTCCTTAATTTCTCTTGATTAAATCTTTTACTTAGAGCGGTATTTTAAGCTTACCCGTTAACAATTTTCCCTTACTACATCTCCAGATGTTATACTTAATTAATTTTCTTAATGTAGGTTTCTATATGTCAATTACACATTTACTTTTCTTTATACGAGTACAGTGTACAATGAGCTAAGTTTATTAGTGGAGTCTCTTCACCGATCAGTCATAAATTTTCTTTAATATGCGCATTAAAAAGGTACTTCTTCTTAAAATGTTTACAAGTTTAGTAGTTCCACCCATAATGTTTACAAGGTAAGTGACGCACGGTTTATGTTTTTGCAATCATTAGCCATTAATTTCAATATACCCATGTACTTTTAACGTGAAAAGAGATAAAACAAGACGCATTAGAATATGCGTATGAAATCCAAAGCCATGACCGAAACAATTGCATAAAATTATATATGCAAAAATAGGTTTTATTTTATGTTAGAAAAATCTCTACGTATACAAAAAATAAAGGTGATGGATGCAAATAAAAATCATGCCAAAATAGTTTAGTTTTTAGTATTATGCAGAAATTCCTACCTCAAATCGCTTAAAATCCAAAATATTGTGATCGTATTCGGTAGCGTAAAAGAAATCCCAATTTAACTCCACACTATGCATCGTCGTCGGCAACCAATAAAACTTGATCTTTTAATAGCTTAGAAAGAAGAGGTGAATAGCAGGTAATCGTCTACCGCCTACTTTTGTTTCGTGCAAACTTGAAGATGAAGAAAAACTAGAAGTGAATGAATAGAGGTCAGCTAACTTTTCTAGGTTTCTTTTTCTCTACGTACAACCAATATATTAGGTTAGGAACTGATGGATTGATGTATAAAACGTGAGGAGGAAAACAAGGGTGTATGTTTGACCTAAGGTCAACCCTAAAGATTGCACATTAACAAAATTTTTGATATTTTATATATTTAATTTAAACCATTTTATCACTTGGATGTGTACACCCCAAAGACGGGTTATAAGTCCCACAATGAAAAATCCAATGCACCGAATATTTAGAGGGTCAGTTTTAGCAGAAGTAAAAAGACAGATTATGAGACTTTGTGATTAAACTCATCAAATGTTTCTTCATCTTCCATACAAAGGTTTTCTCAATCGGAATTAAGGTTTTGAAGCCTAGCTTCCTTTTCACTGATATTACCTTCGAATACGGTTTTTAAGATATCCCAAGCTTCTTTAGACTTAGTGCAATTTGACACATGGTGCTGAAGACTTGGGGTAATGGCATGTATGATAGCATTCAACCCGTCGGAATTTTGCTTTGCAGCGAGTATGTCAGCAGGGCTGTATTCACCAATATTCTTGGGAATCTTTACATCTCTAACTGCCACAACGGGAGGATCATAGCCATTAACAACATATACCCATGATTCAAAATCACGTGCTTGAAGAAAAGCTCGCATAACAATTTTCCACCACAAGTAATTAGAGCCATCGAAGACTGGTGGTACGTTAATAGAGATAACACCTCTGTCCATAGAGTCCGATCGCTACAAACACAAACTAATAAGGTCTTTAAACGTGTTTGCCTGCTCTGATATCAATTGGAAAAGCGGGGGTCTAATAACCACACCCAATAATTCGAATTAGCAATCTGTATGGACAAACTCCAATATACTTTTATGAGAATCAACTAGACAGTTAGACTCAATCAATAGAAAAGTATATCAAAGAGTTTATATCTTTATCTCTCGATTTAAATCTTACTCAAGCAAACTGCGAGTCTCAATTTAAATACAAGAGAGATAAACTTGGATGGTACCAAAGACCAATATCCAAGTGTCAATCAATTTAAATCAACAACCAAAAGGTCGGATATTCTAATTGATTGAACAATGCACAACCTGTATTATTTCAATTATATAACAAATATAATGCGGAAAAAAAATAACACAGAAACCAGAATTTTGTTAACAAGGAAACCGCAAATGCATAAAAACCCCGGGACCTAGTCCAGATTAAACATACACTATATTAAGCCGCTACAAACACTAGCCTACTCCAAACTAACTTCTGTCTGGATCGTAGTTGAACCCCAATCACTCTCACATTGATCCAAGGTACATTTATGCTCCTACGCCTCTGATCCCAGCAGGATACTACGTACTTTATTCCCTTAGATGATCTCGCCCACAACTAAGAGTTGCTACGACCCAAAGTCGAAGACTTTAATAAACAAATCTGTATCACACAGAAAAGTCTATAGTAATAGATAAATCCGTCTCCCACAAATATACCTACGAGTTTTGTTCTGTCTTTTGATAAATCAAGGTGAACATGAACCAATTGATAAACCAGACTTATATTCCCGAAGAACATCTCAGTATTATCAATCACCTCACAATAGTCTTAATCGACGCAACGAAAAAAGATATTGTGGAATCACAAACGATGAGACGAAGATGTTTGTGATTACTTTTTATCTTGCCTATCAGAGATAGAAATATCAAGAAAATTATTATAATTATACTCGTATGATAGAAACAACAAGATTATATCACACAACTACAATAAAAGTAGTATCGGTCTAGCTTCACAATCCCAATGAAGTCTTTAAGTCGTTAACCTGGTTTAGAAGAAGAAACCAAAGGTTAAAGGAGAATCGACTCTAGCTTAGCACAACTAGTATCACACGTAATGTGTAGGGATTAGGTTTCCCAGTACCTAGAGTTCTCCCTTATATAGTCTTTCAAATCAGGGTTTGCAATCAATGTTAGCTTAGTAACAAAGCATTCAATATTCACCATTAGATGAAAAATTGATTAGATTCAAGCTAATATTTATCTATTGTTAGATCGAAAACATAGCTTGTAATACACACATGAAATGCACGTTTCTAGGTTTGTGTAACCATACACAAACTTGTGCATTAGTTGGTTCAACAATAGTTAACCAAATGGTTAGCCATATGATAACTTTCATATCAACCATATTCTTCTTCACCATAACTAGTTCAAATGACTCAAATGAACTAGTTAGAGAGTTATTCAATTGTAAGTAAATCTCATGTACTACACAAGACACAATTAATGCAAAAACGATATGATTCACTCGAATCGATTCATGAACTATAAAGCCACGGTTCGCAATAGTATTCCTTAGTTTATAATGATAAGTTCACAAACATCATTTTTTAGACATAACCTACTCAAGTTGGCGGACTGGGTTCGCGGACTTAAGTTCCCGGATGGAGTTCACAAACTCCAGCAGAAATTATCGGGTCGAGAACTTCCACCAGTTCGCATACTTAGCTCACGCATTTCTCCGGTTCTTTTGATCAACAAAGTTCGCAAACTTTGGTTCAAGGAATAAGGACTTATACATATATATGTTTCCACAACAATGCTTATATCCTCCATTGGTTATATAGTCTAAACTCTCATTTCAATAATTTAAACATTCTCAGAGGACGTTATATAGTTATTATTCACAAACCATTTTTCGTCAGAACAATTTTCAAAGTGATTGAAACTTAACATGACTTTCGTCACTAGGTAAAGATGAACTTGGATAAAGCAAAAGCTTTACCAACACATATTTCGAGAAATAGATAGGTGAGGTAAACTCGGATCGAAATACCAAATGTGTATAATCTTAGTCTACACATCAAAATAACTTTTTTTATCAAGATAGGATATAAGTAGACTTTTGAGCGATAGATAAGTTCAAGTCTCCATATACCTTTTAGTCGATGAAGATCCACCAGTTCCTTGAGTAGTCCTTCGTCTTGTATGATGATTTCTGTGGAGTTCTTGAGCTCAACTACACTTTTTATCCTAGTCCGAGACCTTAGCTATATTAGACTAGAAATCAAGACTTATAGTTTTGATAACTAACATTGACAAATGTGCTTGGGATAACAACGCATGCGAGTTCGACCGAGCAATGCTCTAACAATATAAAACCTATCATTTCTAAGATTGTATCTCCTTATCAGACGAATTTTGTCTCAGATAGGTGTATTCAAGATAACATAGTAATAACACACGAATTGATAGACACCATGGAAAAGAAGAAAAAAAATAAAGTAGGAGATGTAGCTGTTAAATTATATATGTTGAAAGCTTTTGATCGATTAAAGTGGAATTTTGTTAGAGATATCCTCCAACATTAAGGATTTAACAATAAATGGTACAATATCAGTATATCATTGTATTAGTGCACTTTCCATCTCTTTGCTTTTAAATGGAGAACCTTGCAAGCCTTTCACCTCATTGGGTGGTATAAGGAAATGAGATAGTTTATCTCCTTATATTTTTACCATTTGTAAGGATGTTTTTTCACGCGCCTTCTCATTCATGCTGAAAATTAGTTCTTGGTGTAAAGCCTGCTCGAAGTGGTTCTTCTATTCTGTATTTATTTATTTTTGTTGCAAATAACGTGCTTTTATTTCTGAAAGCTAAAACTTCTGAACTAAAACATGTGAAACATTTGTTGAATAGACTTAGTAGGGCTTCTAGGCAGGTTATAAACACTCTCAAAAGTGGCATTGCTTTTAATAATAAAAAAAATACCAAGAGGTAGGTAACATGAGGTAGCCAATTTACTTCAAATGCATCCTATAAATTTGAATGAAAAATATCTTGGTATGCCATTTTTTCTTACTAGATCTAACAATGCTAGTTTTCTACCTCTTATTGATCAAATGCAAAGAAATCTTGACGAGTGAAAAGAAAAACTAATCCCACAAGCTGGTAGAGCTATTCAAATTCAAGCTATCCTAAATTCTGCGACAATGTATTAAATGTCGTGTTTCCTCGTGTCAGGGTATATCATTAAAAAGTTAAATACTTTTTAAAGTAGATACCGGTGAGGTCATCATCCAAACGGAAATGGATGAATCATAAGGCATGACTGAGTTTATATGTTCCTAAAATGTATGGGGGATTATGTTTTAAGAATCTAAGTAAATTTAATTTAGCTTTACTTATTAAGATGGCATGAAGATTAGTGACTCAGCTTAAAGCTCTATGGGCTCGTGTGGTTAAATCTAAATATTTCCCGAAACATAAACTTTTGCATGATTATTTAAAGAAACATGGTACTTGGATCTGGAAAGCCCCGAAAGAAGGTCTTGATATTGTTATAAAACATCATGATTAGGAAGTGTCTATAGGGAAGGATATAAGTTTATGGCAAGACATATGGATAAAGTCCAAATATGATCTTTTGCGGAAACCTTTTGATTATCAATTGCAGGATTATATGTTTTTTTCCCAACTGATAAATCCTTATACTAATGAATGAGAGGACTTTGCTTTGTGCGAATTATTCACATATGAGATGATTGATATAATTCATAAGATAAGACTCCCTAATTGAGGAATTGATAACATTAGATGGTCTCTGACTAATTTTGGATATTTTACTATGGAGTCCACTTATAAAGCTCTTTTTCAGGATCAATATAACATTTTAGCTCAACAACAAAGACAATGGTAAAAATATGGCACCTGGATATCCCCCTAAGTTTATACTTTTCATATAGAAATACTTGTAGGATATTTTTCCACTGAAATCTTACTTGATTCCTTTTTATGTTGTGTCTGATGACTTAAGTCCGCTATGTAGTCTGGCTGTTGTAACTTTAGATCACTTAAGTTTCATTGTTTTTTTTTAACAAGTAATCTGGTTATTATTCAATCGTTTCCTTATTTTTAATATAGCATTGGTTTCATACTAAAGCTAATCCTCATCTGGTTGGTTGTTATAGACTATATATAATCATTATTTGTCAAATATGGAAGGCTAGATGTAAAGCTAGTATTGAAAATGTAAGTCATAATATTTTAAATATTATCCATTGTGTTACAACTGAAGCAGAGTCTTTGCAGTAAACTCGTAAATTTTATCGCAGCCTTATACATAATCCCTTTTCAGCTGTTACTTGTATTCACAAGTACCTTTTGACTAGTGCATTTCTAAATAATGTTCAATATTGTGTTCTAATGTTTGTTGATGGTTTTATTGGAAAATAATACACAAATGCAGGGTACAGAATCATCTACTATAGGCCGAATGGAGATTACATTGCAGCCAGATGCTGGACAGTCAATGCAAATTGAGAAATAGAAGTAGAAGCCCATACCCTTCTTCACGCAATTGAATGGGATCAACAAGACCATATAATAAATGCAATTTTTTATCTCGGACAACCTCTCTTAGTAAATGCTATCAATAGAGAAGTGTCTAATATCAAATGGACACAATTTTCTTATATGAATGATTATATAAATGATTACATGCGTTGCGACAAACTTTTTATAAGTATGTTCCGCGTAATTTTAATTGAGCAGCTGATGCCTTAGCCAAACTTTCTCGAAAATATAACGTAACTAAAGCCTGGGTTCTTCATCCTCCTGGATGCGTAAGAGGAAAGATAACCCATATTCGTACTGCCTAGTTATGTTTAATACAATTTCCAGTTTCAAAGAAAAAATAAAAATAAATCAATAAATCAATCAAAATGTCTCTTAGTGAGTAGTGACCACCTAAGATATTTTGCTCTTTTTTGGAAACCTATTTGAAGGCATACTGATTTTTTTAGGCATACCTAGTGGTGCCAAAATAGGGTCATTAGATAAAAAACACCATCACCCCTTATCCATCCTTTTTTGATAATGGCATAACCACCCTTAATTAGATTTAATGATAACTAGATTACTGCTGCAGCAGTGCGGGGACGACCAAAGTTTGGAAGCGACTCCGCAAAATTATAGGGGGTCATTTTTTGTGACAGTTTTGTAGTAGTTTCGCAACAATTTTGGTAACAATTGTTTAATAACAATTATAAGTGTAATATTTATGTGATACTTATTATGTAACAATTTTTAAAATTTTTTTGTAACAATTTTGAAATAACAACAACAACTTTAGATCCGATAGCCGAATTTTGTTGGTAATCATCGGTTAAGATCAAAACTGAAAGTATAGGTGTTAGTTTTTTTGCCATTTTCACGCCGAAAATACCGTTAATAGGTTCGCCTTATGATCGTTTTGACCGCGCCTAACCATACTCATGGTTGATGACTATCCTATTTGTAGATCCCCCTAAGCTAGCAGCTGACTAATCAAAAAAATTAACTAAATAAAGAGGCACTAAAATCTAAAAACATGCACTTAAGCATTCAATTAAGAAATGCGATACATAACTTAACCCCGCTCTGAAAGCTAACCCCGCTCTGAAACATATATACAAGATCTTTTCTCAAATGATACATATATAATAGTCAATTGGTTTTTAAATAAAATATACAACATAATAAACATAACAGAAGTTAATCAACTAGCGAAGTCAACCCGTAAAGCTTTCGTTGCGCAACCATGATCTGTCACAGAAACTGAAGTGGGAATAATTAACATTTAACTTCTAAGTAATCATAAGCAAGATTTGGAAAATAGTACATATTTTTCCGAAACATTAAACAGTGACTGAGTCATTGAAATAATCATACATGTATATGGAACAAACTCCTTTGTCAAACAATTTACTAATATGGTTGTAAATTCCTAACCGGCAATTCACACCTATTTAGCTATGGATGCCACCAAGACCATGGTGACCAACTCTAAACAATAAAAGCTGAATTAAAGTAGGCATAAATGTGAAGGAGCGTATCCTATATACCACAAGTGGAAATTCTCATTTCCCATAACAATTCATATTGACAACAACACATTACAAGTCCTTTCCAAATCGTGGAAAGATTCACAGAATTAACAGGATTATCATAATGCATTTTAAACAAAGCATGGAATGCACGGACAGACAATGCATGAGTTTATTAAACATAAACTTTTATAAAAGCAACAATAATGATTACAAAAGAGTCAAATGCATTCCCACACCTTTTTTGAAGACAAGCCACGCCTACCTCGAGATCCACTGGTTCATCCTTAAATCGATCGTTGTTAATAATTAACTGTTAATCAAAGAAGTATTCTAAGAGTCTAGCCAAAGTGGCTCACACAAGAATTAAACAAGTCCATCTAAGCCCAAGTCCACTAAACCAACCCATTAAACTAAGACCAATTGCATCTGAGTCAACTAACGGTCAGTAACGGTCAAAGAAGTCAATTAACGGTAAACGTCCAGTCAAATGGTAGAGTCTAAATCCGTCAAGTGAGTTATGGTCTGGTCAACTGAGTCAACACCGAGTTAACTCAGTCCTAAGACTGATCCAGGTAAATTAGATTCTTAAATAACTCAGTCAGATAGACTGAGTCAGAAGCGCTAAGGTCGAGTCAGTTAAGCTGAAAGAACTCAAATTAAGATTCTTGTACATAACATAAATCAAATACAACTTCATTTACACCACCAACATGATTTCAGGCTTTAACCAAACTTCAATTCCATCACCCTTCAACAACATCACAGGTAAAACACTCAACAATACATTCATCTCAAACAGAATCCTATAATTCAATATACAATAGTAATTTAAGCTTTACCTGCAATTGCAGTACCAAGCCATATCTAAATTCAACATAAGCAACACACACTGCCAAATTGAACCACCACCAGTTACAACAACACCATTTCATCTCTATCTACATAACTAAATTAAATCCTATCCATGTGCAATTGCAATCCAATCAAACAAACCTAAACTATAATCTTGTATACATTCCATCTCTGCCAACCAATCATAACACAACCCTCTATAACTTCAGTTCAAATTCAATTCTAACCTTCTCCACTTTACCAACACCAACTGAAGCTTCATTCATTATCTTATGGGTACCATCCTGTAATCCATACACTACAACTTCAGTTCCATTTACACTACAGACATCTCTGCCACACTCTTCGTCTGCACGATCAACTTGAGTCCACTTGGAACCTCATTATCATTTCAAACATTAAACACAATTACATTCATTCAAACTCCATTTCATCCACTTTTCATCACTCATGAGCTGATATAACTCCCTGCAATACCATTGTCACTGCATACCACCGTCATCATTTTATTCAATTCATCTCAGTCACAACCATTGTGACTTAAACTCAGCAACATCACAAATTGCAGCCACTCACATATACAATAAAAACATTGTTATCATCTCAGGTAATCTCAGAATAGCTTCTCTTAACCAATTGACTCTTTTTCTTGCTTTGAATTGATTCAATACTCATCTTACACATCAACAAACCACCAGTTCAGCTCATCCAACACCAACAGTTCTCAACTAATCTTAATTCAATTCCTGATTTTCAACATCAAGACCCTAATTCACTGATCCATCAATCCACCGAATAACAACTTAATTCCAGTTAAATCCATCACCAATTAATCTTCCAAAACCTTTAACTACATATTCGAATTGATTTCAGAAGGCCCTAACCCTAACTCTCTCTTTGATTCAATTCCTTGACGAATCCAACTATCAACTCTTATTTAACAAACCCATCTTCTGATTCTGATTAATTCATCTTAATTATTTATCAAAACAAGTTCTAAGTCAAACTACAGAGAAACCCTAATTATCCAATCTTCATCAATATCGCTTTAGATTATCAATTGAAAGAAAACCCTTTTGATCTTCATCTATCTATAGCTCAATTACCTATCAACTCCATACAAACTCGAGTCTTAATCTAAAAACCCTAATTCTGATCCTTCATGAAAACAGTTTTTGAAAATCAATTAAACACCAACCCAATCGTTCTTTATCTATTATCAACTAGAAATCATCATCAATTGTTCTACACAAGACCAACCTCAAATCCAGAAACCCTAAATTCTTGATTTCTCGATTCAACTTCCTCTTACACTCAAACAGTAACAACACCACCGCCATAAACTACTCCATGATCTTCTCCACCTTCTACTGATCATCAAACCTCCACTCAAACTCTCAATCACCCGCAGAAGAAGAAGAACAGGGAAGAAGAAGACGAAGAACGAACGAACGAACGAACGAAGAAGAAAGAAGAAGAAGAAAAGGAAAGAAAATAAGAAATAAGGTTACTTATCTTCTCGATCGGGTGAAGATAAGATCAAGGATAACATTATTTCACCCACTTGCTTCGATAAGGGGAGCCTAGGTCGGTATAATTGTGAAAAGACTATTTTTCCCTTAAAATCAATCTGATGATTACTTCTTCGTCTGGTATCCGAATGACACATTCGAGTATTCCATTCTGCATAACTTTTCGAGACCTATTCGACGATATTAGTTCTGAACATAAATAGTTGTTATATTAATTTCTATTAATTAACGTTCGAGTTAAACTAAATAGTTATTATCGACTAACACGTCTCTTGATTATCATTGGACCAGTCAAATAGCGTTGACGAGCTTGAGGGTCCTTACATTCTCCCCACCTTATATCATTTTCGTCCTTGAAAATCGAACCATCCTTCTGGTCTTCAAAAACTCCCCACCTTAAAGAATACTCCCATCCATTGTCTAAGCGCAAACAACATAAAACATAGCAAAAACCTATATGGATCTACAACTAAAATCTAAAATTTGTAGCTCTAGATTCAATTACGCTGATTTAAGTTCTATCCAAGAGGGAAGTCTTAAGTTTCTTACATGAATCTCTATAATGGAAACTATGAATTTTTAGATTTAATTTTTTTACACTAATTTCTATGTCAACAACTTACTGGTTCTAAGTACTTTTAGAAGATATTCAATAATAAAGTTTCTCATTAAAATTTGGGATCTATTAGTTCACTAATAGAAGCAAGTCTCCCTTCAATGCCTAGTGATACAAGAATGTAGTTGCCCTGTCTAGGTTCGCGAAGCCTGACAATGCCTACTACCTAAAAAGTATCACCTGAACATATTAGAATTACCAACCTCACTATTCCCCAGTGCTGGATTACTAAGTATTAATTTTTAATTAATCTTTAACTTTTATCTTAACCTGGTGTAATTCTGAAAATTTTACTTCGTAAAATATTTAAATAGGTCACATCTTTTTAAGTAATTTATTCATCAAAATTAATTTTATTTCATTTTTATTTACCATTATTATTATTTACTCATTTCAATGAAATCGAATTTTAATTTCAAGAGGAACTATATTATTATAACTAAATAATTTTTAAATTTATGTACTATTAAAGGGTAACTGAATGTTATAACTAATATCCAAAAGTTACTTTATATTGTTGTATGTATTTGTTTATTTCATCGTGTGACTTGATATAAATAAATAACCGTTAACAAATTTTCATAGTTGTTTGGGATTAATATTTTTTTATTATTATAATATTTATTTCTTATTGCTTAGACCGATAAAATTTAATTGTAATTAATCGTAATGCCAAGTTTAAATTTCATTATTATACTAGATTTGATTTGGTTTAACTTTATCTTCTTAAGTTCATATTATTGCTAAGTAACCCTTAAGTTGTACTATAATAAAAATTACGTTTTGCTTTTACTATCCAATAATTATTATCCAACTGATGTTTACAGTAACTTTAAATTTTATAATTATAGTATTAATAGTATCACTATTTACTTATTTTATCAAAAGTTATTATCTTAACTATATTATCATTTTCATTATTGTTTTATCAAATCTTCCCATTTGATTATTAGCGTAACTAAAATACAATTAAAATAATTATTTAGTAATGATAATTAGTTTAATTTTATTAATCCCTAATCTTGTAAATATAATTTTACTTTCACGAAAAGATTGATATAATAGATTTTAATTATTCAGATTGAATCTGTTTACTATATCTTGTTAAATATTGGCGTTGATAATTTAATATGATTTAAATTTTTAAGTCTACATAAACTTTTAATAAAGTATTTATTAATAGTCTTTGGATTTTGTTATTAATAATAAGTATCTAATTCACACGCAATTTTATTCTCCTTTTAAGTTTAATTTTGTTCTAAGCATTCAAATATTATAAAAATCACTTCATGTGTATAACTTAGTAATTTAGTGAATCATTATTGGACTAAAGATATTTTGGTTATAACCTGGCTTGATTGGGGTATACCCAGATTAATTGGGGTATACCCAATAAGAAAAAATAGGGTCATTTTGAAGTAAAGCTAAGCCACCCCTTAACCTAGATTTTTCTAAATGGCTAAAATGCCCCACAATAATTAACTCTAATTTAACTAAAATTATTATATTAGTTAAATTAATTAGATTAGTTAGTTGATTTAGTTATATGTTGGGTTTTAGAAATCATTTAGAGAGAGAATTAGTATGAAGTAGTAGAGGAGGTTGTTTTTTTTTTTTGGGTGGGGGTAAGTTAGGGTTTTTGTGAAATTTGTGATATGAGTGAAATGAGTGATTCAAATCCTGATTTTGAAGTGGGGGAGCCTTCTAACTTTCCTCCTACAAATTTGTACTTGTATGATGATCTACCAGACCATGATCGAATGGATTATTTGCATGATCCTCACTTTTATTTTCCTCAAACTCAAGATGGGTATGGAAGTGATGAATGTCTCAAGCCAAACGTAGAGTCCAATGACCAAGAAGAAGATAATGGAGCTGCAAGTAATCAGGTAGACAACCTAAGTAGTGCAGATTGTGATTTTTCCATGCAAATGATCGATTTTCCTTTTTTTTTCCCACTTCTGCTATACAGGGTCGGCAAGGTCGACGCTTGTCGATCATGCCGGCCATAAAGGCCGGCGTGGTTTTACTTTGCCGAAGATGCCGACTTTTCATGACCTGTACCACGCCGGCAGTGTATAAAATTTTAACCTTGCTGACTTCCATTTTTTTAAACACAAGAGGCATTACTTGAAAATTCTTACACCGGCATTTTCAAGTTTTAATACAGTGCCGGCTGTTTCTATGTCGGCATTGTTTATATTCTCTTACGTGCCGGCCTTTTTTTGCCGGCAGTGTTTTATATGTTGATCATGCCGACCGTGGTAATACATATTAACTATACTTTTGATGTTTTGTAGATTGTGGCATTGGTACCTATGGAGGATCAGCCTCAAGCTCAGAAAATTAGGGGTCCCGATACTTCCGAACATTATGCTAATGATTTGGAATGGAAGGACAAAAAGGACGCGGTAAATTGGATTGTTGAGAAATCAAAAGAGAAGATGTGCGTTCTAGTAAAAAACACCCAACAAAAATCTACGCGGTTTGAAATGGTATGCGAGTGTTATGGATCGCCGGACGAAAGTCACAAGAGAAAGGGTTATGTGTATGATAGGAAGACGACTAGGGTGTACAAGACGAAGTCTAAGAAGTGTGAATGCCCATTCAAGATTATTTTTGGGAGGAAAGAAAAAATCGATAGCATGTGGAAAATGAGTAGAGTTGATATTGGTTGGCATAACCATAAAGATCCGCAAAGTCTTGTTGGGCACTATCAAGTTGCCAAGTTGAAACCGCATGAGTTCGAACAAGTAAGAACAAGTTGGGGAATTAAACCAAGCAATCTCCTTCGTAGGTTCAAGAGGGACGACCCGCATAACCTCTCTTCATTGTCTACAATTTATGCGTCCAAGGCAACCATTAAAAGAATTGAATGGGATGGAAGAAAGGTGATGGAATAATCACAATGGTTGTCACACAAATACAACTACACGGTGAGACACCATGAGTCACCGGATGGGAAGGTGAATCGTATTTTTCTTGCACACCCCGATATGATTCAATTAGCGCGTTGATTTAACCAAGTTTTGTTCATGGATTGTACTTATAAGACGAATAGGTACAACATGCCTTTGTTGAACATTGTAGGACAAACCTCGGAGAAAGAGAACAAATCAAATAGGTCCTAATGGTAGACCAACATGCCGATTGTTTACCCTTTTATGGAAGAACTTGAAGAACCGGAGAAACAAGATCCTAATGGTAGACCAACTACCAAAAAGACGAGGGCGGAAGAAAGAGAACAATCAAAGAGTTTTTAAGTACAAATAGTGATCAATCCAAAAAGAAAAACATTAAAAAGCATTTGAGCACAAAGTGCGATCCATCCGGACATGTTTATACCGAGGCGCAATACAAGGAGGAGCCCGCAAAAAAAGAAGAGAGGTCATCCAAGGAAGGATTCAACTACACCAACGGTCTCTAACTTGAATACAAATGGCACTCTACCTCTTGAGAGTCAAGCAAGTGAGGAGCCCGAAAAAAAGAAAAGAGGCCGTCCAAGGAAGGATTCAACTACACCAACGGTCTCTAACTTGAATACAAATAGAACTCTACCTCTTGAGAGTCAAGCAAGCCAAGGAAATGTTGCGAAGAAAAAAGGCCATCCAAATAAGGTAGTACAACCGGTGTTGCAAAAGTATCGCAAGCAACTCCCTCCAATTATTCAAGATTTCGTGATTGGTACCGACGATGTTCCGAAAGATGGAAATTGTGGGTTTCACGTTATCTCGCAACAATTGGGACACCTAAGTGGAGCGGTTGAAGAGAATCTCACCCAATGCCAATACATTAGAAATAAGATGGCCGCTCGACTAGAAAACGACAAAGAGTTCCATATCTCAATGATGCTAGAAGGTTTCATGGAGGAGAAAGAAGCAACTTTCAAAGGTTTGCTAACTAGTGTTAAAGGCCTGGAGGGAAATGTACCGATCAAATGGTAGCATTGGTTGAGAATGCCGGAGTGTGGCCATCTATTGGCGGATACGTGGAATTGCGTGGTACATTTATTTAGTGAGGGACTATCTATAGCATTTGCACCGAAACATGCGGTTTGCGTGAACCAACTCAAGCATAGAAGAATTGTCATTGCTTTGGTGGATAAAAATCATTTTATTGGTCTACAACTCAATAAGGAATCTCCATTACCTCCTCTATGTAGGTTTAGTTTGTGGGAGAAGTTCACAGACAACAAGAGCAAGGAATGGATGAAAATTTATGAGGACAACATGGCCCTTTGGAATGTTATAGATGAGTCTAGGGAATGTCCAATAGATTTGACTAAAGGAGGTTCAATAGATTTGAATGAAATCCTTCCAATAGATTTGAGTGAGGAGTGATTATGATTAGGGAATAAGGAAGCTTTTTGTGTAGTGTACAATGGAGTACTATACAAAACATTCGTACTTTTTGTAGTACTTTTGTAATCGCATGCGTGTTTTGTGTAATGTACTTTGGAGTGCTACAAATGAATGAAATGGATGTGTTTTTTTGGATGTATTTTCAATTTTCCAGCATCATAGTTATTACACAACCCTGCCAGCTTCTAGGATCGGCACGGTATTATCTCATCAAACTGCCGGCCACAATGCATGATAGTAAAGGAAAAAGTTGCCTCATATGGCCGGCAAGGTATTGCTTTTACCAAAATGCCGGCATTTACTATGACGACAATGTTTATGAAATTCACCATGCCGGTGGATAACTCCCTTAAAAAGATTATTCATGGATGTTTTTTTCTATCAGGCCGGCATGTTCCAGCTTTGGCCAAGTTGCCGGCTTTAATTGCGCCGGCATTGTGTTGAAGGATAACCATGCCGTCTAAGATCTCACTCAAAAATTGTTCATGAATGTTATCAAGCCGGCAATGTGTATGATAATATCCATTCCGATAGAACAACCTTCGGCAGGCTTTTAATTTCGGATAATGCCGACTAAAAGGCCGCCGTCAAGCCTATATTTAGAACATCACCGACTATACATCGGATACAAACCTTAATTAAAGCATACAAACGTTAAAAACTTAACCCTAACACATTTGGGACATAAATAGTATCTTTTTCCGTTACACAATTTCTTAGGAGAGGTAATTAGCTTCATCTTACCGTCGTAATATGGAGCTGTGCATGGTAGAAGGTTGATTTTAGCAACTTCATCTTCATACGGAGCTAGGCGCTCATCTATCTAATAGAAAAACCCACAACAAGTGCATTTTGAAGCATACGGCTGATATACACCTCCTATTGCAGCTTTCATGAGAAATAATAATCCCTTATAACCTTCAATAGTGCATTTGCTTCCTTCAAAGGGACAATCGTTTGTAAAATGACCACTAAGTGTACAAAGACTACAAATATTTGGTTTTGAAACTTCCATTCTTTATGCAAGGTTGAAGATGAAGTTGGGAATGCTTTTATAATAACAACATACCTAATATCTTGATTTTGAAATTTCTAGCCGTTGAGCATTCAATGGGTTGTACTTTGTACCTAAAAGGTGCAACTAACATCTACGCCGGCAAGGTATAGATTTCATACCATGCCGGCCTCCAGTACTTTGTCTATTACTAAATAAGCAGAATAATAATTTCTAAAGCAACTAAAACTGAAAATTAAAATAAGTTTAACAAGTCTAAAACCACACTCTAAGATTTCAAAACATAATGTAATAGTTCAAACCAGAATCAAAGTTTCTAAAGCAAGTAAAACATAATAAAGATTAAGAATTTCAAGGATCCTTCTCATTGTTATTATCTTCCTCCCCATCACTAGCTTTTTCACCAGCATCAACTTTTGTTTTTCCCTTCCCCTTCACTGGACCTATGTAGTCACCATCCTCATTGTAATAGGGGTTCACTCCAGAAAAGTCAGATGCCCTGAAAAAGGTCCTTGGATCAACCTCCTCTTCTTCCTCTTCTGATGATGTGCATTCAACATAGTTGAGGGGATTGCTAGGACTGTTCATAAACCTTAGAAATTCTTCAGGATCTTCTTTACCCATCAAACATAGTTTTCTTACAGGGCAATTCTTTTCAGTTTCATCTTTAGGATCTTCTACATTGGGATAAATTGCGTCAATAAATTCTAATAGCTCTTCTGGAGTAACCGAAGAAGGTAGATCTTCTTTTTTTTCCTCTGGGAACCTAAACAATACACAAATAAGAGATATAAAAACAAACAACACTGTTAAACACAAATAAGAGATCAAAATTGTTACACATTGAAATTTGGTTCCGGTCATCCACTAGCCGACAAGGTATAGAATATATAAACTGCCGACCGATATGTGGCCGGCATGGTAATAAACATTCACCTAGCCGACCAAAACACCGCAGGCAGGGTTGTATTAAATAATGATGCCGGCTATAACTTAAAAAATATCAAGTTTCTGATGCCTACGGTCGACAATGTCCAAGTACAATACAATGCCGGCTACAAATTAGCCGGCAGGGTTTTGTTGGTATTACATGTCGGCCCTGGTTATTGTCTAACAAACTCCATGGCTAATATGAAACGTCGGCAGGTTATTCATCCTAATACAATGCCGGCGCTTAAGAAACAACAACCGCCGGCATGATGTTAAACTATCGGCCTTGCCGGACAAAAACCCTAAATTTTCGGTTTCTAACCTAATCTAACAATCAAAAAACACCAAACAATATTGGGTTGAGTTTAGAAATCAACTTACAGTCTTCTTTTCACCGGTGGAGGGTTGTTTTCAACATTCTCAGGGATTGAACTTTTGGGTTTACTAGTTCCATCTTTTTCCTTACATTTTTTCTCTGATTTGGATCTTTTGATACTTCCTGTTGAATCTATGTTATCTCTTGATCGTTTGGAATCAACCATTTTTCAGGATAATCAAACTCTTCAATTTTTAGATGAGATGAAGAAGAAGAAGAAGAAGAGAAGATTAAGAGAAGATTAACGGTTTGGTTAAGTTTTTAATTTTATAATTATTAGATTAAGTAATAGGGTTATTAGTTTAAGTAATAGGGTTAATTAGTCAAAGGGTAAAAAGGTAAACTCACCACATTTTGGCATCCCCTTAGTAAGGGCAAATGTCCATTTAAATTTGGGTATACCCCAATCTTGCCAGGGGTTATAAGATCATTAACAAGTTTAGATTTTTATTTTTATGTGTTATATGACCTTATGTTCTTAATCTTACCTAATAAGTCTTATATTATCTATCTAGTTTGAACACAAAACATATAATTCAAATTTGTTATTAATTAACCTTGGAAATTTTAATCTTAGATAATCACTAATAAAGTTACTTAATCCTAATCATTATTTTATCGCCATATATTTGTTAATGAGATTTTAATTTAAGTTATGCTCAATATAATACTAATTTAAATTCTAACAGTTTAAGTTTGTCATACTAATTTTTCATTCAAAAGATGATTGAATTTATTTATGAAGAATGATCCTATTAATAACCGAGTTTATTTTCTTTTAATTATAATATTACACTAAGCATCTGAATACTATTGTTACTACTTCATGAATATTTGTTTCATTTTAAAGGTTACAGGGTCATTTGTTAGACTAGAGATAATTCGGTACAAGATTACTAACAAGTTGAGTCTTTTTATTTTATACATTATTATATCCTTATCTTCTTACATCTAATGCCTAATGTATTATATTAACTATCTAATTTAGGCGCAAAACATATATTTCTTATTTGTAATTAGTTTAATTTACAAAACTTAATCATAAATAAGTGTTATCAATTTTCCATAATTATCTAACCGTAATTATTATTTTTGTCGTTATATAGCTTTAACGAAATATTAGTTAAATTAATTTATACACAATACTAATTGATAAATGTTAACCTTATTTAATTAAAATTATTACAACTTTAATTATCATACATAATTACTATTATAATATTTTATTATTAACATTGGCGGTGAACTATTATTCTAACTACTCTTAGAAATATTATTAAGTTCCAAAAATATTATTAACATTTGTGTAATTATAGTTTGTTTACTCTTTATATCATATAAGTCAATGTGTTCAGTAATTTTCTATGTGATTTACAAGATCTATCAATTATACTAGTCTCACTATTTTTATTATTAAATTGTGCATGTGTTCATAATTTTAAATCATTTCATCTCTAATCTTCATTAGATTAATTATTGGTGTACCCTACAATTTTTACTTCAATACCTAAACAAACAATCAAACAAACAAATCAATCAAATAAATAATTATTTTAATTATTAATTAATAGCTTTTAGTGATTAAGATTTATCTCACAACCCAACCCAATTCTAAACTAATCTATTTCACTAATTGGCACTGGCTATTCCTATTGTTTCCCATATAAGATCTAATAATAAGCTCTGATACCAACTTTGTAGCGCCCCCTAAGCTAGCAGCTGACTAATCAAAAAAATTAACTAAATAAAGAGGCACTAAAATCTAAGAACATGCACTTAAGCATTCAATTAAGAAATGCGATACATAACTTAACCCAAAGCTAACCCCGCTCTGAAACATATATACAAGATGTTCTCTCAAATGATACATATATAATATTCAATTGGTTTTTAAATAAAATATACAACATAATAAATATAACAGAAGTTAATCAACTAGCGAAGTCAACCCGTGAAGCTTTCGTTGCGCAACCCTGATCTGTCACATAAACTGAACTGGGAATAATTAACATTTAACTTCTAAGTAATCATAAGCAAGATTTGGAAAACAATACATATTTTTCTGAAACATTAAATAGTGACTAATTCACTGAAATAATCATACATGTATATGGAACAAACTCCTTCGTCAAACAATTTACTAATATGGTTGTAAATTCCTAACCGGCAATTCACACCTATTTAGCTATGGATGCCACCAAGACCATGGTGACCAACTCTAAACAATAAAAGCTGAATTAAAGTAGGTATAAATGTGAAGGAGCGTATCCTATATACCACAAGTGGAAATTCTCATTTCCCATAACAATCCATATTGACAACAACACATTACAAGTCCTTTCCAAATCGTGGAAAGATTCACAGAATTAACAGGATTATCATAATGCATTTTAAACAAAGCATGGAATGCACAGACATACAATGCATGAGTTTATTAAACATAAACTTTTATAAAAGCAACAATACTGATTACAAAAGAGTCAAATGCATTCCCACACCTTTTTTGAAGACAAGCCACGCCTACCTCGAGATCCACTGGTTCATCCTTAAATCGATCGTTGTTAATAATTAACTGTTAATCAAAGAAGTATTCTAAGAGTCCAGCCAAAGTGGCTCACACAAGAATTAAACAAGTCCATCTAATCCCAAGTCCACTAAACCAACCCATTAAACTAAGACCAATTCCATCTGAGTCAACTAACGGTCAAAGAAGTCAATTAACGGTAAACGTCTAGTCAAATGGTCAAGTCTAAATCGGTCAAGTGAGTTATGGTCTGGTCAACTGAGTCAACACCGAGTTAATTTAGTCCTAAGACTGATCTAGGTAAATTAGATTCTTAAATAACTCAGTCAGATAGACTGAGTCAGAAACGCTAAGGTCGAGTCAGCTAAGCTGAAAGAACTCAAATTAAGATTATTGTACATAACATAAATCAAATACAACTTCATTTACACCACCAACCTGATTTCAAGCTTTAACCAAACTTCAATTCCATCACCCTTCAACAACATCACAGGTAAAACACTCAACAATACATTCATCTCAAACAAAATCCTATAATTCAATATAAAATAGTAATTTAAGCTTTACCTGCAATTGCAGTACCAAGCCATATCTAAATTCAACATAAGCAACACACCCTGCCAAACAGAACCACCACCAGTTACAACAACACCATTTCATCTCTATTTACATAACTAGATTAAATCCAATCCATAACTTCAGTTCCATTTACACTATAGACATCTCTTCCACACTCTTCGTCTGCACGATCAACTTGAGTCCAGCTTCAACCTCATTATCACTTCAATAATTAAACACAGTTACATTCATTCAAACTCCATTTCATCCACTTTTCATCACTCATGAGCTGATATAACTCCTTGCAATACCATTGTCACTTCATACCACCGTCCTCATTTTATTCAATTCATCTCAGTCACAACCATTGTGACTTAAACTCAGTAACATCACAAATTGCAGCCACTCACATATACAATAAAAACATTGTTATCATCTCAAGTAATCTCAGAATAGCTTCTCTTAACCAATTGACTCTTCTTCTTGTTTTGAATTGATTCAATACTCATCTTACACATCAACAAACCACCAGTTCAGCTCATCCAACACCAACAGTTCTCAACTAATCTTAATTCAATTCCTAATTCTCAACATCAAGACCCTAATTCACTGATCCATCAATCCACCGAATAACAACTTAATTCCAGTTAAATCCATCACCAATTAATCTTCCAAAACCTTCAACTCCATATTCGAATTGATTTCAGAAGGCCCTAACCCTAACTCTCTCTTTGATTCAATTCCTTGACGAATCCAACTATCAACTCTTATTTAACAAACCCATCTTTTGATTCTGATTAATTCATCTTAATTATTTATCAAAACAAGTTCTAAGTCAAACTACAGAGAAACCCTAATTATCCAATCTTCATCAATATCGCTTTAGATTATCAATTGAAAGAAAACCCTTTTGATCTTCATCTATCTATAGCTCAATTACCTATCAACTCCATACAAACTCGAGTCTTAATCTAAAAACCCTAATTCTGATCCTTCATGAAAACAGTTTTTGAAAATAAATTAAACACCAACCCAATCGTTCTTCATCTATTATCAACTAGAAATCATCATCAATTGTTATATACAAGACTAACCTCAAATCCAGAAACCCTTACTTATTGATTTCTCAATTCAACTTCCTCTTACACTCAAACAATAACAACACCACCACCATCAACTACTCCATGATCTTCTCCACCTTCTACTGATCATCAAACCTCCACTAGAACTCTCAATTACTCGCAAAAGAAGAAGAACATGGAAGAAGAAGAAGAACGAACGAACAAAGAAGAAAGAAGAAGAAAATAAGGAAAGAAATAAGAAATAAGGTTACTTATCTTCTCGATCGGGTGAATATTAGATCAAGGATAACATTGTTTCACCCACTTGCTTCGCTAAGGGGAGCCTAGGTCGGTCTAATTGTGAAAATATTATTTTGCCCTTCAAATCAATCTGATGATTACTTCTTCGTCTGGTATCCGAATGACATATTCGAGTAGTCCATTCTGCATAACTTTTCGAGACCTATTCGACGGTATTAGTTCCGAACATAAATTGTTGTTAGATTAATTTCTATTAATTAACGTTCGAGTTAAACTAATTGAGTTATTATCGACTAAAACGTCTCTTGATTATCATTGGACCAGTCAAATAGCGTTGACGAGCTTGAGGGTCCTTACACTATTGTCGATCCAATTTCGTGGAAAGAAAACTAATGGGCGTTCAATTTTTGCGATTAAAAATAAAAAAAGAGTGTTACAAACGGACTACATTTTGCCTCCACTATTGAACACTAAAGGGACTCCCTTAGGTTGATTAATTTACACGGGATTACAAATTACAAATGTGTACGCTTTGTTGGCTAATCTCTACAACTCCAAATTGAGTGATTCTTATCTCATGAGATAACTCAGTCTCTTAGCTTCAGAAGTTGGGGTCAAGCATCAAATTCCGATGTCGTATGAGGTTCCTCCAGCTTCCAGATCATACAACATGCATGCAAAAATTTGTAGACGGGTTCGTAACCCCACAATCCATCGATCTCCACCAGGTCTTTTCGCTAAGTTCTTCATCAAGGTACCTCCATCTTCTACCACCTGGATCTTTACATCAATTTTATACCCGGGTCCTCATCTAGGTCTCTCTAGAAGAAAATAAAACGAAAAGAAGAGGTTTAACAAAACACTGGGGACAGACGCTCCATTGCAACAGTTTCTTCAGTCTTCTCTACTGGTAACACGATTTCTTCTATCACTGAAGCATCAATAATCGAGATTTCCATAACTTCAATGACAACTTTCTCATGTCCTTGAAGTACATGGATGGTTGTGTCTTCATCAATAACTCCAGGGCAGCTCGAGTTATCCTTATTGGTTTCAATATCCTCAACTTCGGTATTTGGCGCCTAATACGAAGATTACATGAGGTTAGATCAATCTAAACATGAGACCAAATGAGATCATAAAATAAATTATAACAAGAATTCCAACATCATCAGGGTTCATCATTATACACTCGGGGCACGAGCAAATAGCATGAAAGTCATGAAAATACGTTTTTGCGGCAAGCTCGTCTGAAGAGACTTTACTCTGCCCTGTACAAGATGATTAACTGGGAGTGATATACAAAGAATTTGGGGATGAGTTATACATAATTATATTCGTATGGACGTCCTCTATGACATATCCGAAATTAACATCAATTGAAGAAACTAGCAAGGCGATGTGGCTGAAACATTGGACAACATACAATCTGAAAAAGTTCTGAAAGTCTCCTGGAAGTTTATTGTTTCTCCCTTTTCAGGTCCTAAACGTGCTCACAACTCAAGAAGCTTCTTTGTTAAAGCTTGTAAATTTTCTGGGCTTGAAGATACACATGCAGATCGCTAAAATCCTACTTTGAACGAAATTGGTCTCGGCTGGAAGACTGCACATCTACATATTCTCTGAGAGACTTTCTCCATCAGAGGCTTAAGAGATGTGTCGTGGTATCATCTAGGAGACGCACACCTGCATCTTCTATGAGATACTTTCTCCATCAGAGGTGGCATGAGCTTTCATGCATAGAGACATGAGTTTTGATACTCATCCGATTGTCGGATTCGGAGTAATTACTGAAATTGCTCGGTATTCATGAGATGTGTCGTGGTTTCAGCTGGGATACTACACATCTACATGTACTCTGAGAGACAGCCTTCTCAGTCAGAGATTTTTGGCATGAGCTTTCATGCTTTAATCGAGAGACATGAGCCTCAATACTCATCCGATTTCCGAATCTGGAGTATAGTTTTACAATTCTACCCTTTGTCGAAAATCCACCATCTACATTAAGTCCCCTGCTTAGTGAGGAACATTTATGTTTCTTACTCAGCATTGAATGGTGATTTTCCATGTACCAATAAAAATAAGTAATTGAACTTAGTTATAAGATAAGATGTTACCGGATTTCGACTAAATGAGCAAACCATGGATTGAGCGGAAACCACAGTGGCATAATAGGGCGTCATCCAGTGAACATAAATTGGTGTAGAACCGCTAATTCGATGGTGGAACGTTGGTTGGGTTAGGATTCACGGGCCGGGCCAAAAAAGGAAATCCTTATGGAATTAGGTTTTGGAAATAAAATTACGTATAAAAGGGAATTAATCCTTTTGTGTCTTTTTTTTTAATCTTTAAAACTTGATGATTTCATGAGCTACTCATGCTTTCATCATGTTGAAATTTTATACATGCGTATATGTTAACGTGAGTTTTGTGGAAAAACCCTTATTTCATTAAACGTATGTTCCTTCAATCGTTAGTTTTGAAAACTAATAATAATCCCTGATTTAGGAGAGATTTTTCTTTGAAAATAGACCTGTGTCCAGTGATAAAATTTTGTTTATGAGATTTCATGGGAAACAAAATCTTACATTAAGAGGTATGAGCTTTCACAAAACCGAAATAAACCTCGTTTTAGAAAATAACGCTCATACGAGGGAAAATAGATTTTCTTCATATACATAAACTTATGTTTAGTGATAAAACTTCATGTATGAGCTTTCATAAGAATTAATATTTTATCACGAGAGGTGTGAGCTTTCACAAAACTAGCATAAACCTTCGTTTTTAAAAGAAAATGCTAATACGAAGGAAATAGATTTTTTTAAAAATAAATAAATATGTAGCCGTGACATATTATGGGTTTATAACTTGTGTTCAGTGATAAAACCTTATGTATGAGCTTTCATGAGAATTAATATTTTATAACAAGAGGTGTGAGCTTTCACAAAGTGGAATAAACTCTCGTTTCAAAGGTGGATGCTCGTACGAGAGAATTTTTTTTTTTTTTTTTGAATAGACGTGCGTCTGTTAGTAATAATTTTTTTTTTATGAGCTTTCATGAAATTTTTATCTTCGAGCTTTCGAAAATCTTTGAAAAATATATTCTCGCTTCAAAAACAGATGATCGTGCGAGGGAGCAAAAATATATAGATATATTTTTCAAATTTACGTGAGTTTCACGTTAAATATATATATTTTGTAAAATCAATGTTCTGATTTTGAACAACTGTTGAAAGTAGACAATTTTACATGGTGAAATGATGTCTGTGAGTTTTCAAAATTATAGAATGGATGTTTTTCCAATTTTGAAGAACCAGTGAATGTTCACACAGTAAAAGTTTGTGTAGGTTGTTCACAATTTTATGAAAATCAAGTCATGATTTTGAATAATGAATTTTTCTCGTCTTTGCAGGTTTGACAGAACGAGCAAGTTTTCGAAATTCTGACGCTAATATCACTACAACTAGTGAAATTGTAGATATGGTAAGAGTTGGATCGTTACCATTTTGTAGACGCTAATGTGAGCATATTTATTCCATGATCCATTGTTTTGTCGAAGCCTGCGCTTTGTGTGAACGATGTGTTGAAGTATCCACTTTGTGGGAATGACTGACTCACATGATGATACTTCCAAAGATGGTGTTTCCAGAGATAACATCTCTATGGACGAAACTTTTAAGAAGTGGTACTTCTGGAACCTCTGAGTGATGGTGACATATTCTTCATATTTCATTGGTTTTACCGTAGGATAATTGTGAAGTGAGATCCTGGATCAATATAGACTCCACGGAAATGGAAGAAAGTCTAAAGGAGCAGAGAACCCAGAAGTAAGGACTACAGGATGCTAGCAAATGACGTGTAGTCCCCAGCCGTCTGTATAGAATCGAAATATTGGGCGACAACGTCTTCGGGATGCGACCGGTTTCCCCCGACTATGCAAGAGGAATATGACACTCCAACAAGTTCATATTGCTCAAACCCTCAGATGATTAATGCTCCTAGGCAGGAATCCCTTCTAGTATAGAGCCATTGATTAATTATCTAAGATCGTCTGAATATCCACCAATATTCTACGAACCATTGTTTGAATATCCAGCAATATTCTACGAGCCACCTTTAATCGTCTAAATATCCATCAATATTTTACGATTCTCCGTTATATTTTGTCACTTCAATTCGTGGTTCTTCCCAGCAGAATGCCATGGGTTAGTGATAAATATCTGACGAGACAGGCATCTGAGTATCGAATAAGCCCTGACAAAAATGGTGCAAGTGTAATTAGTAAATAATGCATAGACCAGCATGAACGAACGAGGAACCTATGCAAAATAGGAAGGAAAATAATAATAATAAAATATTAGCAAAAATGCCAGGGGACTGGGTTCACCAGCCGGCCAGTTATGTCGTGACCAGTCCCATGACCAATTTTATATTTTATCATATTTTTGCTATTTTCCTGATCTCATGAAAATCCTCTCGTTCGAGCAATTTTCTTTATTTCAAAGAAATTATCTAAATCACATGATTTTATCAAAAAATAATAAAATTAGGGAAAGGTGACATGGGACCGCCGGCCGGACGGTCATGCCCTGGCCGTGGCCGGTCCCACACCTCACGTCCTCATTATTTTATTATTTCTCTCGAGTTATGAAAATCCCTTGGTTTCTTATGAATTTTCTCTAAAATCATGAAAATTACCTAATTTCATGTATTTTTTTATCTAAATCACATGATTTTATCAAAAAATAATAAAATTAGGAAAAGGTGACATGGGACAAACTGCCGGACGGACATGCCTTGGCCGTGGCCGGTCCCACACCTCACTTCCCCATTATTTTATTATTCCTCCTAAAATTATGAAAATTTCTTGATTTCATGAATTTTCCCTAAAATTACCTAATTTCATGTATTTTCTCTAAAATCATAGAAAATATTAAAAAATTAGAAAAAACTTGTGGGACCGGGCTCTAGCCGGCCGACCATGCCCTAGACGGTCCCACATGCCCCTTACTTTATTATTATTTGGTGTTTTGTTTCATGATTTTATGAAAGCTCCCTGATTTTAACAAAATACCTTGGTTTTCAACAAATCCCTTTGATTTTATGTAAAATTCCCTAAAATCATGAAAATTACATAAAATTAGGGAGAGTGTCTTGGGACCCGCGCCCATGGTCGGCCGGCCATGCCTTGGCCTTTGCCGGTCCCACACTCCCATTCCTTATTTTATCTTATTTTATTTTGTCTCTCCTTATGGGAGTTCCCTAATTTCGCCAAACTCTCTAGTTTCATGGAATTTCCCTTAAATCAGATAAAAATACATAAAATCACATAAAACTAGGAAAAGCATGTGGGACCGCGTGTAAGCCAGCCGGTCCCACACCATGTAATTCCTTGTTTTATTTATTTTCCCTCATCTCATGTATTTTTCACAGTTTCAGCAAAACCATGGATTTTGCATATTTTCTCCAAATGTTGCTCAAACGTGCACCAGAAAATATCAAAATTCTTAGGACTGAAACACGGACGTTGTGGTGACACGGGCACATCCCCTTTACCTACCAAGGGTGACCCTGAGGCTTGCAAACAGCTGGTCCCGCATGTTAAAATGATTTTAACTTAATTTGCTCAACTGCTTATATTAGGTTCAAACTCTTTCCAAACTATTGGAAGTTTGCTCAAACGACCATTCGCTGGTCCCACATGCATCAAGAGCCAGTCTCATGACCTCTTGGTCAGTCCTTCACGTTTTCATAATCCCAGGTTTTATTATTTGTCGCTCGCATGAGCATTATTTCGGTAAATGATTAAACCAGCATTTAATCATTATATCACCAACTGGTCCTCAAGAGACTTTGGTATTTTTGCTCATTCGAGCATCTGGACGTTATATGGTGAATCCGTCATCCCATGTAGCCGGTCCCATGTTGATTTGCAATAAATCATCATCTCGGTAAAATTAGGGTTTTGAATCCAGATCTCCACCGAAACATGATTCTAAGCAGATTCAAACACTCTAATAATTTTATGTTGATTCCATGATCAACATTCTTATTTATTTTTCTCGACTCCGCAGTAAATAAATTAAATTATTATTTTATTCGGTCCTGCTACCAATAAATTCATCAAACGAGCAATATTTTCTCAAATTGGCAATATTTGCTCGAACCGGCAATATTCACTTAAATTAGCAATATTCGCTCAGACTAGCAATATTTGCTCAGATCAAAGAATATTGGTTCAACTATCAATATTCGACAATTCAGCAACACAGTTTGCTCATTTTAGGTTATAATGGTACCTCGTCTCAGCAGACATACATTTAATTCATGAGTTTCATAACATTTGATAAAACGTGTTCAACTCAACATTACATGGACTCATCGTCCCACGAAGTCAGCAACTGACTCCACAATCACGAGATTTCAATCGTGTCACAATGGGGGGATATTAACTAGGGTTTTGGTAGGGCGGTCTACGTCACGTGTGTTCACCCACGATGAGAATGTGAGCAAGTCGTGCAATCAGTTGGAAGAATCAGCAAAGTAGTGGGTGGAAAATTAACCAAGTCTCCGCACGATGAGTAATTGGTTTAACATGATTCCCCACTTCCCCACTCTCTGATTTCAGCAAACTGTCACACTTCATGGGATCATGGTGTTTTCAACTCCGGCATTATAAAATGTCTCTGAATTCTGATTGAAACAACAACATTGAACAAGATTCGAACAATTCGAACATTCAAGCAACTTTCGCCTAAACGAGCAATTTCTCATCAAAGTTCATACAGACAATCTTTCGTCTACACAAACTCACATAAATCACTCTCAATCAGGAAAAACTCAATCATTCAGAGCATTTTCACGCTGAATTCACAACACACCTACTATCTCAGATCATCATCGATCTCATACATTTCTCAGCTTCCCTCATACAGATCAACCCATCCTCTCTTGTGACCGAATTGACTCTGGAACGGCCATTGTTCTTGGTTTAGGCCGGGGTCTTACAGATTGATCTCTCGAACTAAAAACACTCCCTTCTTGCAGTGCATATGTGTGAGGTTCAACATTTCGCTCGGTTCATGGAGTCTCCACACGGTCGACTCTTCAATTATGTAAAAACCAGCAAATCATTTTTCCCCATCTACTCTAGCAAAGTCGCATCAGCCGAAAATAATGTTTCCCTAAATCATATACTAGGTTTGACTCAAAATTGATATTCCAAGATCATCCAAACTAATCTTCTGATAAAATTAAAACAAAGAACAAGGCTAGGTTCGTTTGATAATTTCACGACTTTTTGAGTCGAACCTACCCTATAAACCCTAATTTCATATTTTTTGAAATCCTATTATATCGATCAATCAAAAACAAGATGAGTTTTTTACAAATAACTTCTAATATACATTAGAGAGCAATCATGATTTGGATTTCGCAAACCAACGTCGCTCACTTTTATTTGTGCTTCCTTTGCTTGATTACTTGCTTGATTGAATTAGAGTCCAAGATATTTAAGTTTGAAGGTTATTTTGATTTTTGATTTTAAGTTTTTAAGGGTAAGGCCACTTTAGTAATATAAACTAGAATACCGCTACCACGGTAGGGAGGGCCGACCGAAAAAAACGAAACACCGCTGTAATTAGACTGTAAAAAAAATGCTAATTGAAATTTTTCGTAGCACCAAACCATTTCCAATATTTTTTTATCAAATTACACATTTACGTTACTCTTTATTTTTATAAAAAAATGATCATGAAAGTGACTCATCTTCTTCGGGCCTTCCAATCGGTCGTCCCAATTAGTGATCATATACACTAATAATAAAAATGCGAAAATGCTAGATGACCCTCGCTCCTTTTCACCACTTCTTTCTGTACATACGTGTCATTTAGGTATTGGCAAAAACCAATAATAATGGGACTCCTCTTTTTTTATGGGGATCAAAGTCGATGAATTCAAGGATCTGAATGGTGTCACCTAATGATGAAAGAGAGTGGAGAAATGAGGTGGGAAAAGTGTAGTGAGAAAATGCAACATCGAGACTTGCAACGGGTAGCAGCACGACCCTATTAGTTATGTATGGGTTGATATTCCGATACCATAAGAAAAATCAAAGAGTAGCTGGGTTATTCAACCAACAGTTGTGGATAGTCAAGGTACACACGTGTTTGAATACAAAGCCCCATGAGTAACCCCTCCCAAACATGTCCCTAAATACGAAACGTGTGTATCTATTCACTTTTTCTATTCACTCTGATAAAACTCATTCTCATCTCTATGAAGCCTCCATTAATGGAATTTCAAATCTACCCAAAATTATACCTAATTTCAAACACACACCATTTCTTTTTTCCATCGATTTTATTCTTCTTCTTTCCCAAACGTCTCATTGAAAAAACCTCATTGAAGATTGCTAATGGAAAAAGTTTTAGGAAGTAATTTCCATTTGAGTAGCAGAAGAAAAGATGTGTTCTTAACCCCATAAACTCATAGTTGCTGTTTATTTTTCTCTGTCGTTCAGTTGCAAATGGATCAGGTATGGTTTATTTGTTGGGTTTTTGTTTTACCCGATATGTTATCCGTCTTCTCAACCCGAATAGCTGAAGAACAACTCTGTTTTCTTTGTTTGTTTGATCGATCAATGTTTTTTTTAGAAATCAAATACCCTGTAACTTAAATAGCTATGTAATAAATAAAATAGTGCTGGGGGTATGATTAAGTTTGAACTGGAGAACTGCTTGTATGGTTTTATACGAAAAAAAATTGTTTAATTGTGTTGATATGAATTTGGAATTCATGAAATTGTATATTGTGTAATGGATTTGGTATAATGGGATTTCATGGATTTGAATCTGGATTTAATTGTGTGGATTTGGTAGAATGGATTTCATGGATTTGAATCTGGATTTCATGAAATTGTAAATTGTAAACTGATGTAATTGTGGTGATGATGATTTCCTGGAATTAATGGCGGATCTGCTGGTGGTGGTAGAGGTGATGGGGTTCGAAGCGACGGTGGGTAATGGATGTGTTCTGGCGCTGCTAGTGGTGGAGTATCGGTGATTTTTCTCTGAACTGAGGAAGTAAGTGAGAAACAAAAGATACGATGGAGGGCTATTTTCGTCAAGTGACGAAAAAAAGAACCGGACGGAAATCATTTTTTTTTATGAAATTGATTTTTTTTTGTTAAGTTTCATTTGACAAAAAAGTGGCCATAGAAGGGTCTCCCTCCCTACGGGCCCTTCGGGCCCTCCGGTCGGTCAGCCCAATTATTTAAGGATATATAAGTAATTGCACTACCCTTTAGACGCCCCTTATAATCCACCGTAGATGGGATAATGAATCAATATGCCTTAAAAACAAGGGAAAATTAGGCTCATGCCCAACCCATGGATAACCCATAATATGAGGCCCTTAATTAAAAGAAGTTTAAATCTAGACCCCAAATTATTAAAAGACCTTGATACCCTTATGCTTATTGTGAAGCCCATAATTAAATAAAATTTAAATTTAGGCCCAAAATTATTAAAATATTATGTGACGATGTTCCAACCACCGCCAACCACCTCCGACCACCACAGCCACCGCCAACCACCTCCGACCACCACCGCCGGCAACCACCTCTGGCCACCACCGCCACCAACCACCTCTGACCACCACCGCCGACAACTACCTCCGACCACCACAGCCACATCCACCTTCGACCACCACAGCCACCGCCAACCACCTCCGACCACCACTGCCGGCAACCACCTCCGCCGCCAACCACCTCCGACCACCACCACCACCCACCACCTCCGGCAACTGCCTCCGACCACCACCGCCACATCCACCGCCAACCACCTCCGACCACCGCTCACCACCACCTCCGACCACATTGATATTGCAAGTGTAACTGGAAGTTACACATGTATAAAAATTACACATTCATGTTGTGTATTCAATAGTGTGTAACTAAAAGTTACACATCCATATGACATGTGTAATAAGAAGTTACACATACATATGAGAAGTGTATCCACAAGTTACACATGCATATGACGTGTAGTCAACATTTACACAACAGAAGAAATATAATATAAAAAAAATACATCTATCGCATTAATATTCATTTACAATAATATTTCTGTTTACCATCTATAGTAATCGGTTGTTACTGAACACAATAAATGAGTTAAAACACTAGAAATAAGCCACTGAAACCTATATTAGAAGTTTTGCCTTTCTTTCTTGTCTTCCTCATTCCAAAATGCTTGCATATCTGCAACGAAATAAACATCCATGGATTAGGTTGGATGAATAAAAAGCAAACAAAATAATATTATAAGAGAATTGTAAGACAAAATTATAGAACACAAAACACAGAAAAGACACATGATAACCCATCTTAGCATATGACTTGGATACCTAGCATATGACTTGGATACCTAGCATATGACTTGGATAATATCTCAGAATTGACATGATTTACACGAGAAAAAGACACATGATAACACAGTTACACAGAAAAGACACAAAACACAGAAAAGACACATGATAACCCATTTACAATAATATCTCTGTAATTGACAGTTACACATGCATATGACTTGGATACCTAGCATGTGGAATTTTTTGGTTGCAAGTTTGTTCATTTTAGCATGTGTAACTAGGAGTTACACATGCATCTGTCTAGTGTAAAGAGGAGTTACACATGCATATAATATGTGTAACTGAAAGTTATAGATGCACCTGACTTGTGTAACTAAGGTTACAAGGTTTGTTCATAATTGGCATGTGTAACTAGAAGATACTCATTTATTTGTCTAGTGTAATTCAGAGTTACACATGCATCTTACTTGTGTAATTAGGAGTTACACAAGAACATAGCATGTGTAACTAGAAGTTACACATGCATTCTACTTGTGTAATGTGAATAAATGCGCAGTTTAGACATAGAATTTGAAACTAAAAGCAACAAGATAGGGATCTAAAAAGGTGTACCAGCAAGCAAAGAAATGTCGTCTTCCCCTTCCCGTTTTCAACAAGCATAACTACAATATGAGGATCAGCAAAAGATGAGGAGTTATATAGAACAATTGTAAGGAAAAATTATAGAACAAAGATCACAGAAAAGTTAATGATAACCCATCTTAGCATGTGTAACTGGGATTTACACATGCATCTGTCATGTGTAATTGACAGTTACACATGCATATAACTTGGATACGTAGCATGCAGAATTTTTTGGTTGCAACTTTGTTCATTTTATCATGTGTAACTAGGAGTTACACGTGCATCTGTATACTGTAAAGAGGAGTTACACGTGCATATTTCATGTGTAACTGAGAGTTACAGATGCACCTGACTTGTGTAACTGAGAGTTACACATCCATATAAAAGCATACATTTTCAACTATAAAAGATCTAAGAATCATCACTTCTCACCTCGTTATTCAAGAGTCTCACTGACACCAGCAATCACCTTAAACCTTGAGAAACGGAGCTGTAAGAAATTATATGTCCAACACTATTCAAAAGGAGCTGTAAGAAATTTCACAATTGATTAGCCAGGGTACCAATAGGTGAAGTCAAGCTTTACCAAGGAAAACAAAAAAGAAGAAGATAGAAGCAAGCATACAGACAGACAATCAACTGTATAAAAAGAAGATAGAAGCAAGCATAAAAACAGATAGTGAACTGTATGCTCCTTTAATTATATAAACATGGGAAACTAGCACACCATAAGTGAAGCAAGTCCAGCTGTAAATCTGCCAGATCTGTAGTCCGTTTATGGACACAATATAGGAAAAACAAAATTCATACATTACTAATATATTGCATAGTCAAGTACATTATATCCCCAAAACAAAACAAAATTAAAAGGGGGAAAAGACATTTCTATCAGAATCTCGATACACTGACTAATGTATATGAACGGTATTACGTGTTTAGAGTCGTGTAAAGTAATTAAGCAATGTTATTGAATATTTGATCTTTCCGGAAAATGAATAAGAATAACTCCTTAATCTTACTCTAATGCTAGACTTGCACTTTCTAAAAAGAAGTAGTAGGCTAATGGACCATTACTCTACTGATAGTTACGTAAAAGAATTCTCCCACTATCCACCATGATCATTGATCACACACTTAATAAAAAAAGAGAAAAATACGTTATCCAATAGTTAGCGCAAAAGAAATAAACAGTGTTGACTGTTTATATGTCCCCTAATAGGTAGTTGAGTTTTGTTCACCTTTGTTTGATAGAAAAGTGAGTGAACAATGACCCAGGCATAAATTGATCCTTAAGCAGAGAAGCCAATTCAATGTATATTTATTCAACCCAAAGCAAAGGTCCTCATCTCTATACCACCATCATCTTTCATTTTCATCGAAAGTTTCAGGGAGAGAGATCTAGCTAGCTAGAGAGAAAGAATGGCTGATTTATTCGACAAAGCTAAGCATTCTGTGATAGACACGGTTGATAGCTTCAAGAAAGTACCAGAAGCAACACTGACATATGTAGATGTGAAATCTGTTGGTTTTACTTCAGTGACATTTCTATATTGATCCCTAGCAGCTGCTGCTTTCTACAACCCACCAATTCCTGGTCTACTTCTCATTTCTTCCCCCAATTTGAGACCTGAGACAACTCAGTATACCACAATTACATTAGATACGATTTTTAAGTCAACAAACGGGTAACGGAGATTAAGATGCTTTGAGATCATAATTAAACTTAAATTTTGCTATTGGAAATTCAGATTAAAAATTAAATCGATTCTCAATTCGAAACCCTAGAAAATTTGTTGTCAAAATTTTTCTGAAAATTTCAACTCAAAACGGAGATCTAGATGAAATAACCGTGGATCTATATTCTGGTCATCTTTTGAATAAAGATTTCTAGATGAAATTAGATGGATTAGGTTTTCAACAGTAAACAAAAAAAAATTCATCCGAAATCGATTTGAAAATCAACGAATCAGGAGTTTAAATCGAAAGCAAAGATGAAGATATGTCGAACTTATCTTTATCATCATGATTTGATGATTAAATCTTCATTTCTATTTGTTGCGGACGATTTTCATTCATTTTTCTTCACCGATACGGACTGAAATCGCAAGAACACGAGTTGTTGGCGATGTTTAACTATGTGAGAACTTGATTTCGAGAGAGAAATAATGTTTCAGATCTGGAAATGAAGAGAAACCATTTCTGCAGAAGAAAAACTCGTCTGGAAGAGAGAGAGACAAAATCTGAAAATGAAAATATATGATGATATTCCTCTTGTATAAATACTAAAGGGCATGTTGTCATTAATAAAATTCAGAATAATTAATTATGGGCCAGATCTAAAGATAATTTGATTTTCCGGGCCTAGTAATATCATTCTATGAAAGTATGGAGTTGACAGTGGATGATCCATTTGGTGGGGCTTCAAAATATTGAACCCATATAGTAGGGGGATTCTAGTATTTTTCACTAAAAACAAATGAGTACGCCTCAAAACAGGATTTTTCTTGGAACCGAATCGTAGATTTTTGCTAGTTTTGCTATAACTTCCCAGGCCCAACACGTTATTAACATGGATAATATATGGACCCAAGAAACTTACAAAAGCCCGATACTCTTCTCGTCTAGGGTTTATGTATTTCTCCAAAGAAGCGATACATAAAATGAGAAACACATTTTTGGCTTTCTTCCTTGACTGCCGCAGAGAAGCTGCAGAACCCTGAACAAGGAAGAAGAAGAGGTAGCTAGGGTTTCAAATCAGACGAAAAAAATGACGTTCAAGGTTAGTTTACCTTCTCTCGATCTCGATTCTTCTTCACAATCTCCTACTAATCTCTTTTCAGTATGATCTTTTATTGTTTAGATTTTCATTTTGTTTTTTTGTTCTTCCTGTGTAGTATCATCAATATCAGGTTGTGGGAAGGGCATTACCCACTGAGAAGGAGGATACTCCTAAGATTTACAGGATGAAGCTTTGGGCAACCAATGAAGTTCGTGCTAAATCTAAGTTCTGGTAAGAAAAAAAACCTAATTCTTGATGAAACCCTAGTTGTTGTTTCTTGATTTCGTGAGATGGGTTTTAATAGCGTGTTTGGTGTATCTCTAGGTACTTTTTGAGGAAGCTTAAGAAAGTGAAGAAGAGCAATGGACAGGTTTTGGCTATCAATGAGGTACAATTCTTTGATTACTTAGATTTAGCCGATTTGTGTGTGTGTTCTAGTGTATGTTTTCTTATGATTAATTAGATCGTTTTTTTTTTCATTGACAGCAATAATTTTGTGCAGGCATAATATTCCCTAAAATTAGTAAAACTCGATGCTAATGTTTGATAGTTTATTCAAGTAACTTGACTTGTATGCTTCTGCGCACCTCAAATAGGGCGTATATATGGATTCTTTGATGGGCGTGCTTCACTGGTTGAATAATTGGATTTTCACTTCCATTCAACTTATATAATTTAGAGTGTTAGTTGATATTGATTCTACTAATACATTATTCTTTACTATGTAAAATCGTCTTGTGTTATATGCCATCTCATGTCCTTTGTCTACAACTGCGAATTTGATTCTACTTGTCTCCTAGGATATCCGAGTAGTCTCCCTTAACAGGGGCATACTTTATTTTGTTATCTGGAGAAGAAGTGATGGGGTAGTACAACGTCATCCGTGGTATGTTTTATGTGGCATTTGATTAGTTAGTTTAGGAACCAAATAGCCATATAGTAGATGTCATATGTACCCTGTTTGTCAGTAGCACACCTAATAGCCCTCATGTTACAAGGAGGTCAGACTATAGAACCAAGAAACAGAATCCATGTTACATTCAGATTAATAAATATTGGCATGTAGGAGAATGTATAGATTGCTAGTTATGCACAATAGTTATTTGAGTTCCATGCCTTCTCGTTACTTATTTTTCATGTTCTCTGCTTAATGCTTTTTTGGTTGTTGTTTAGTGAACATTTTGTTCATTATAATTTCAAAGTCTTTTAGTGGCCTGTTCTAATTTAGATTTCACCTGCAGATTTATGAGAAGAGCCCTACCAAGATCAAGAACTATGGTATCTGGTTGCGTTATCAAAGCCGAACCGGTTACCACAACATGTACAAGGAGTACCGTGACACTACTCTCAATGGAGGTGTAGAACAGATGTACACCGAAATGGCTTCCCGTCACAGAGTTAGGTCTCCATGCATCCAGATCATCAAAACTGCCACCATCCCTGCCAAGCTTTGCAAGAGAGAGAGCACAAAGCAATTCCACAAGAAGGACATCAAGTTCCCATTGGTATTCCAGAAGGTCAGACCACCAACCAGGAGATTGAAGACCACATACAAGGCAACAAGACCCAACTTGTTCAAGTAAGCACTTGGTTTAGGACTAGCGAGTGCCTCGAGTAGTAGATTATTAGACCTAGTAGGTTATTAGACCGAGCTGGGTGAGCTGGTAAAAGTTTTCATAACATTTATATATTTTGGGGTAAAAACATCTTTTTTGTCTGTAGAACCTTATTTACTTATTGTTTCTGTTTTGTCGGTCGGAGACTTGAAATTCAGTGGATGATCTGAGTGCTTGGTTATGCATGATCCGTACTTTAAGTTTCAGATTCTTCTTGCTTATGGACATTGTGTGTTATGATGTCAGATTTTGACCATATCTGTTATTACTCAACCCAAACAATAGCAATATCTTTAGGAAAAAAAGTTTGCTCTAGCAGCTGCTAGAGCCCTTGGATGGTGAATCTAATGATATTGGTTTCCAGTTCCCTTTTTTACTCCAAGGGTAAAAATGAAATTTCCATCATAAACCACCACCACCCTTAGATTCACCCATCCAAGGGCTCTAGCAGTTGCTAGAGCAAAAATGCTCTAGCGCCCATTTGCTCTAGCAAAAATTTCTCCCTCTCTTTCTACCTTGAGTTCCTATATCCAATTTGATTCTCTTCATCCACCATTTCCTTCTCCACCACTATGTCCACCACCCCAATTCAGCAGCAGCCGTATATCTGACCAACCATCACTGCCATGGACTACCAAACCCAATCACGTCGTGAATCATTTTCTTTCACCACCTCATCCACATCGAAACCATCAGAATCACAAGACACATGTTTTGATCTTGAATGGCCTTTTGGTAATATCGAAGGTCTTGACAAGGAAGATTTGAGAGAAACTGCGTATGAGATTTTCTTTACCGCATGCAGATCATCACCTGGTTTTGGTGGTAAAACACCATTAATCCAAGATAGTTGTACTGAGGAAGAACAACAACAAATGGTTTGGGTTTGGCTGCCACGAGTAAGGTAAAAAGAGCTTTAGGATTGAAAATGGTGAAAAAAGTGTCACCAAGAAAACCAAATTCCAATCCTTCTTCACCTAGGCCTAACTCTGGTTTTGTCTGTGGCGGTGGTTGGGTTTTACAACGCCATTAATGAGATTAAAAAGACCATTAACATCAGCTGAAATTATGAGATCACAAATGAAGGTTTCTGAACAGAGCGATATTAGACTCAGGAAAACACTCATGAGGACTCTTGTTGGCCAGGTATAATGGACGTTTCATTTGTTTGCTAATGTGCGGGCGAAAAATCCATAGCTTATTTAGATTATCCCACTCCTACACATACATTTGATGTAATTTTAGGGTGATACTTCATTTGTTCTTCTTGCTTACCTTATAGAATGGAGAAAGCCCGCATGCATCGTGTTGATTTTGAGTTTTGGTATAATTGAATGACATTCTTCTAGTTGGTACTGGGGGGAAATTTCTGTTTATTGGAGAATTAGATTTATTTATTTTGCCATTCTTTACTGATATACTTATGTTATATTTTCTTAACTGTATGATGTATTGTCTGGCTAGTAATATGTGAGGTGATTGGGTTCATCATGTAAGAATATTTTATATGAATAAAATAAAATATTTCCTTGGGTCCATGTAATAATCTTGGTAATCTAGATTATTGCTAAATTATGTCGGTTACCATTTCCGGGATTATTTCCTAATATCTCTTCTTTGATGGACGGTCGAGATTGATTGCCAACTTTAAAGCCTAGGAACCTTGGTCCTCCTTCTACCTATAAAAGTAACTCTATAACCATGAGTATAGAGTGAGAGATGAAATTTTGTTTTTCATTACATAAAAGAAAGAGAGAGGTGAAGAAGGAGAAATCAACTTTTCCACCGTGTTCTATTTCACAGAGAAAATTGCAGCCTTGAAAGATTTCTTGGATTCAATCAATGGCTTCATCAGGTAATAAGTTTAACATATCTATGCGTATTGCGATTATCATGTTGTTCAAGATCCAACCATTATGTATATAATATGAATGTTAAATTCTTATATTTGGTATCAGAGCATGGTTTAGAACTATATGATTTTCTATGATGTTGTATGCATAAATTGTGTGATATGAATCCATTGTATTTGATAAGATACTATGATTTTCGGTGATAATTAATCTCCATGAAAACCATTATTAACAGTCACTTAATCATGTTATGTATTAATAAGAGAGTCTTTTATGAAATTTTTCATTAGTCTTGATGATCAATTTTGTGTTGCTTCATCAGTCTCTACTGAAGCTTAGGGACAGCTGCATAAGTGATTAAATGAAAACACTATCATTTCTATAAGGAAAATTTAGTTTCTGAAAAACGGAGTAGTAAAAAAAAAAAAAAAAATTGTTTTTTGTTCTTACACCAAACTGAAGTCATCACTCGAATTTATAGTTATAATTAAAATTTGTACGTTAGAAAAAATGGAATAAGAATCCCATGCGCGACATCATATTTTTCGAACGTTGTAAAAGAAAATGCTGGACAAAATGATAACTTCCATTATTTCTTCTAATGTAAGGAATCCTATGTTTTTATTTTATTGGATTTTTTTTTTATTGGATTATGTTTATTTTCTTAATAAAGGAATCCTATGTATTTTTTATTTTATCCCATGAGAAGCAAAGTATGATGCGTGATTTAAAAAGTTAAAGCAACAAGACAAATTGCATGCGTGATTTAAAGTTAAAGCAACAAGACAAATTGCATGCGTGATTTAAAGTTAAAGTAACTCCACGAACAAAAATGAGAATTAATTAACCAAGAAAGGTATTAAGGATTCTCCACGTGTGTTGAGAACCGAGAAGTCATTCAAATTATTATGGGTAGGTCCCTTTATTGAAAGTTGGACTCATTAACTAACGATAGTTTTGAATCGGTGCTGTTAGCAAATTTTGCACTGGGTTCTTGTGCTTTTGCGTCTTGATATTATTAATAATATCTTCTCAACCAGAGAAAGACCATAACGTGTACGACCTTGAATGTTATATTGACGGACTAAGTGTGAAAATGATTTTCTGGGTTAACATCCAATGTCCGATTAAATTATGAATGAGTCACTTTACTGTGGGCCCCAATCAACTCAATTAGTGTTTTGCTAGGTGTCAAATGCCTGTACAAAGGACAATATAAAATTATAATAACCCATATATGGCTTTGGATATGCGTTTTAATTTTGCCAACCATAATATGAAACGATAATTGTGTTGTTTTTATTTCTGTTGTTGACTTTCACATGATGTATTTTTCCTAGACAATTTTTATTTCAAATATAGCCTAACTTAAATATGTATAGGTTATTAAAATATTTGAATTATATGTTCTTTAGCTATCATCACAGTGATACTAAAGTATTATGTTATATTAACATGTCATTGTAAGTCTACATCGTTTTGTGCAATCACATAAGAATAACTATCACCCACAGGAGATGTTTATTCAAGTGTTTGTATATATAAACATAAATAAATTAATCATTTAATCATACATATTAGAATGAAAGGTTACCCACAGGTAACTCTAGTTCACATGTTTGAATAAATATTATGATTATGTATGTAACCATGAAAGGCAAAATGTCCACAGATGTTTGTCTTTGCTTGCTTATATATGTGTAATTTTTTTATGACTTTATGACATGATTATTGTTTAATTAAGATTCTACCCACATGAGTTTCTTAATTTATATGTGTGTGAGTATGACTTTGTGTATCTTTGTCATGTTTTATCAGCTTCTAGTTATAAGATTTTGCATTCGTATACTTCTTCTTTCCCATTTTACAATGGCACCTACTTCTCAGAATGGAAAGAGAATGTTGAATTCACTTTGGGTGTGCAGGATATTGATCTTGCTCTCCAAATTGAAAATCCAATTATAAATGATAAGAGTTCCACTGAAGATAAGGATCTCTTAAAAAAGTGGGAGAAAAATGATAGGCTGAGCATACAGCTGATGCGAATGCACATAGATGCAAACATCAAAGAATCACTTCCCAAACAACCGAAAAGTGCTAAGAACTTTTTGGAAGTTATAAATGAAGGCTTTAAGACTACAGATAAGTCTCTAGCTGGGAAATTGATGGATGATCTTACCACCATGAAGTATACCGGTGTAAGGTTAATGCACCAGCACGTGATAGAAATGCGTAGCATTGCTGCTAAGATAACTGAGATGAAATTAATTGTGGATGAGAACTTTCTTATCCAATTCATTCTCAACTCGCTACCACCACAATATGCCCCCTTTCAAGTGCATTACAACACTATTAAGGAAAAGTGGACTGCAAATGAACTGGGAAACATGTTGGTTCAAGAGGAAGCTAGGCTAAACCAGCAAGGTCTTAATCAAGCACATTATGTCAACCGAGGAGTGAACAATAAGCGTAAGCCTGCAATGGGCAATAAGAGAGCACCACAAAACAATTTTGTTCAACCTGAAAAGAAGAAGGCAAAGAAAGATGACAATAAGTATCGTTTCTGTAAGAAACCTGGTCATTTTCAGAAAGATTGCATTAAGCGTCAAAAATGGTTCGAAAAGAAAGGTAATCCTTTGGGATTCGTAAGATATTTTGAAACAAATTTGACTGTTAAAGAATCTTCTTTATCATGGTGGTTTGATTCTGGTGCTAATGTTCATGTTTCTAATTCGATGCAGGGATATATACCTTTCAATCCAACTCACAAACCAGAATGAAAACTTCATTTTCATGGGCAATGGCAATAAAGCCCCAGTTAATGCTGTAGGCACCTACCGTTTGGTTCTAGATCATGAATACTTTCTTGATTTAGAAAACACTCTTTATGTTCCAACTATTTCTCGCAATTTAATTTCAGTTTCTCAACTTGATAGACAAGGTTTTCAAATTCAAATTGCCAATGGATGTTTAAGTTTGTTTAAAGATTTTAAAGTTATTGGTTCTGGTTATCTTTTTGATGGTCTTTACAAGTTAAATTTATCATCATCATCAATACCTGGAACCTATTTAACTATGCATCATAATGATAGAACTGGACATGCTGAGGGTAATTCCTCATTCTTGTGGCATAAGAAGCTGGGACACATCTCGTGAAAAGCTTCAAAGATTGGTAAAAGATGGGATTCTACAGAACCTTGATTTTACTGATTACAATAGTTTTGTGGATTGTATTAAAGGTAAGATGACAAAACACACAAAGAAAGGTGCCACAAGAAGTTATGAACTCCTACAAATAATACATACAGATATTTTTGGACCCTTCGACGTTCCAACTTTTGGAGGAGAAAAATATTTTATCACCTTTATTGATGATTTTTCGCGTTATTGTTATCTTTACTTATTGCATGATAAATCTCAAGCTGTGAATGCTGTGGAGCAATTCATTACAGAAGTTGAGAGGCAATTAGAAAAGAAGGTGAAAATCATTAGGTATGATAGGGGTGGAGAGTATTATGGAAGGTATGACGAGACAGGACAACATCCTGGACTTTTCGCTTTACTTCTTCAAAAACTTGGAATTGTTTCTCAATACACAACGCCAGGTTCACCTTGGCAGAATGGTGTAGCAGAAAGGCGAAATCGTACTCTAATGGAAATGGTTATAAGCATGATTAGTCATGCGAATTTACCCTTAAGTTTGTGGATGTATGCTCTTCGTTATGCTGTGTACATTTTAAATAGAGTTCCAAGCAAAGCAGTTCCAAAAACTCCTTTTGAACCGTGGAAGGGCTGGAAACCTAGTTTAAAACACCTGGAAATTTGGGGTTGTTCAGCAGAAGCGAAAGTTTATAATCCCAAAGAAAAGAAATTGGATATGAAAATTGTTAGCGGTTACTTTATTGGTTTTCCTGAAAAATCCAAGGGGTATATTATTTGTTGTCCTAACCATAGTATGAGAATTGTTGAAACTGGAAATGCAAAATTCATTAAGGATGGCGAAGTTAGTGTGAGTACACCAGTGCAAGAAAGATCTGTTCAAGAAATCAGAGTAATAATCCCTTTACCTCAGATTTCTACAGATATTGTGACTCCTCCGGTTGTAGAACCGAATGATGAGGGAGAAACACAAATAATGGCACATGAGCTTCATGATGAGACTATTGCCAATGAAAAAATTGTAGAACAATCACAAGAACTAGCCTTAAGAAGATCTACTAGAGAACGCAAAAGGGCTATTTCTGATGATTATGTGGTTTATCTACAAGAATCGGATTTTTATTTAGGGACTATGAAAGATCCAGTTTCTTATTCACAAGCTATCAGGTGTAGTAATTCTGATAAGTGGATTAGTGCTATGAAAGTAGAGAAAAAATCGATGGATGATAATGGAGTATGGGAATACGTTGAATTGCCTGAAGGACACAAAGCAATTGGGTGTAAATGGATCTTTAAGACCAAATGCGATGCTAATGGCGATATTCAATGTTATAAAGCTAGACTTGTAGCCAAAGGTTTAACTCAGAAAGATGGCATTGATTACAAAGAGACTTTTTCTCCCGTGTCAAAGAAAGACTCTCTAAGAATTATTCTGGCATTAGTAGCTCAATATGACCTTGAGTTACATCAAATGGATGTGAAAACAACTTTTCTTAATGGTGAGCTTGAGGAAGATATTTACATGTGTCAACCTGATGGTTTTATCCTAGAAGGACAGGAACACATGGTCTGCAAACTTAAGAAATCAATTTATGGACTTAAGCAAGCCTCTAGGCAATGGTATCTAAAATTCAACGAAACCATTCTAAAATTTGGTTTTGAAGAAAATGATGTAGATCCATGTATATACCTCAAGATCAGTGGGAGGAAGTTCATATTTTTGGTATTGTATGTAGATGACATACTACTTGCGAGTAGTGATCTTGGCCTTATACATGTGACAAAGGAATATCTCTCGAAGAATTTTGAAATGAAAGATATGGGTGAGGCTTCTTATGTGATTGGGATAGAAATAATCCGTGATAGATCACTTGGAACATTATCGATCTCACAGAAAGCATATATCGAAAGAATTTTAGAGAGGTTTGAGATGAGTGCATGTAAGCCAAGTATAGTTCCGGTTTCTAAAGGAGACAAGTTCGGACTCAATTTTTGTCCTAAGAATGAACTGGAACGTAAAAAAATGGATAAAATCCCTTATGCTTCTGTGGTGGGAAGTTTAATGTATGCTCAAGTTTGCACACGACCAGATATCAGCTATATAGTTGGTATGCTTGGAAGATACCTTGTGAATCCTGGAATGGAACACTGGAAAGCTGCAAAGAAAGTTTTAAGGTACCTGCAAGGAACGAAGGATCATCGCCTCACATTTACGAAATCAGATCAATTTGATTTGGTTGGCTATACAGATTCCGATTTCATGGGATGTAATGATACTCGAAAGAGCACTTTTGGATATCTTTTCCTATTAGCTAGAGGAGCAATATCATGGAAAAGTGCAAAAGAGTCTATTCTCACCGGATCAACAATGGAAGCCGAATTTGTAGCATGTTATGAGACTACAAATCACTGTTCATGGTCATGAATTTCATTTCAATGTTTGGAGACTTAAATTTTGCCTCCGCACCTGTGAAACTTTACTGTGATAATGCCGCAGCAGTATTCTTTTCAAAGCACGCTAGATATACTAAGGGTTCAAGACACATGGATCTAAAGTACCTATGCGTGAAACAAGCTGTTCAGATGAAAAAGTTGTTCATTGAACACATAGGCACAAAACTTATGATTGCAGATGCATTTACGAAGGCGTTACCTCCTAAGACTTTTTTGGAACATGTTGGAAACATGGGTCTTGAGGGAGTAACGAACAATTAGTTTCACTTAGACTTTTGCTTATGTTTGAACACTTATTGAGATCTTATTATTGTTGTTATTCTGAACTTATTTCTGTATCTACTTTTGTATACACTTATGTGAATGGATAAATGTAACAGAAATAGTCTTTCTTTTAAAGACATTAGTGGACCATTATCACATCCCATTTTAAGGCCTAGTTAAGTAAGTTATTTGTGTTGTGGTACATGGAAGGAAACATGTTGATAACAGGACAACGTGCAACCGCCATGACTCGCGTGAGTAGTTTGCTTGATCAAGGTATTATGTTTAACCATTAAATTTCGTTTAGCAATTATGCGCACTTATGTTTACTATGATTAACCATTAAATCAATTATCACATGGATCAGTGGGAGAATGTAAGAATATTTTATATGAATAAAATAAAATATTCCCTTGGGCCCATGTAATAATCTTGGTAATCTAGATTATTGCTAAATTATGTCGGTTACCGTTTCCGGGATTATTTCCTAATATCTCTTCTTTGATGGACGGTCGAGATTGATTGCCAACTTTAAAGCCTAGGAACCTTGGTCCTCCATCTACCTATAAAAGTAACTCTATAACCATCGGTATAGAGTGAGAGATGAAATTTTGTTTTTCATTACATAAAAGAAAGAGAGAGGTGAAGAAGGAGAAATCAACTTTTCCACTGTGTTCTATTTCACAGAGAAAATTGCAGCCTTGAAAGATTTTTTGGATTCAATCAATGGCTTCATCATGTAATAAGTTTAACATATCTATGCGTATTGCGATTATCATGTTGTTCAAGATCCAACCATTATGTATATAATATGAATGTTAAATTCTTATACATCAAACCACGGTTGTTGATTACAATATCAGATGATGGATTTCTGTCTGTTTTTAACAGATGGGTAGACGAGTAGAGACCATAATCATCCACTTGAACTCCTTCGCCACCTTAAAACATCAGAGTTCAGTAGTGTAAATGATTATCATCTTATGCAAAGAAGGCAACTCAAAGTCCTTGAAGCAGGTCAAACTCGTCTGTGTTGCACGCACCTCCAGGATATTATCCGCGGGAGCGAAGAAAAGCCCATTGACGCAAGCAAGAACTCAGAAACGATGCGAATGTTATGCAATTCTGTGGTGTCGTTGTCATTGCGCAGCACAAATGGATCAACTGCAGATGCGTGTCACTGGGCTGACGGGTATCCCATGAACATACACTTGTACATTTGTCTCCCACAATCAGTCTTCGACCTCAAGGATGAGACTGCAGTTCTTGATGAGGTTGACGAATTGCTCGAACTCATGAAGAAGACATGGTCTACGCTAGGAGTCAACAAGTGTGTACACAATGTGTGCTTTATGTGGGTGCTCTTTCAACAGTATATTGCGACAGCACAAGTCGAACAAGACCTTCTGTCTGCTTCTCTTGCTATGTTAACTGAAATTGTCAATGATGTGAAGAAAGCTGAACGTCGAGATGTTATTATATTAAGCTTTTATCATCTGCTGCTACTTCAATGCTAGCTTGGTCTGAGAAGAGATTGCTCAATTATCATGACGACTTTCAGAAGGGAATGGCTGGGTTGATAATGGAGAATTTACTTCCGTTGGCGTTGTCGGCTGCTAGGATTTTGGATGAAGATGTATCTAACTATGGGGTGGGACAGGGGAGAGGGGATGGTTCGGTGGAAATGGGAAACAAGGTGGATAAACTACATAAGGTATCAAAAGCGCTTTTGATAAGGTTCGTATTAATTCTATTCTCATTTTTATTGGCATGGCTAGATAATTAGCAGAGAATCAAATAAGTCGAATGAGAATGAAGTAAAAGAGTCGTAGCAGAAAATTATGTTCACTACTCTTACTATTGTATGCTACTTACTAAAGGATTTAATTCAAATGGCAATTGAAGAATCTGTTGATTGTGAAGAAGGTGGTAAAGTTGTTCTTAGGGAAATGGAGGCATATGAAGTTGACTCCATCATTTTGTCTCTCTTAGAGGCATGGATTTAGGAGAGGTTGAAGAACGGAAACTTGTGCCTTGGTAGAGCTAAAGAAACTGAGGTAGGTTTAGCTCGTCTTTCATTCACTAATTGAACTATCCACTGTGATCATATCTTGAAACCAAACTTTATGTTTTATGAATCCTTATCATTGTACATGTTCGATTGAAGCAGTTGTAATTTGCATTTCAGACATGGAACCCAAAATCAAAGACAGAGACGTATGCACAGTCTGCTGTGGAGATAATGAAGTTGGTGCATCAATCCGTCGACGACTTCTTTGGAATCCCAGTTGGAATTTCTGATGGTTTGGTTCAAGATCTTGTAGACGGCTTAGAACTTCCTATACTTCCTTTGTTGCATCATGTGGTAAGATCTGTCATAATTCATGATATTATCCTCCTTTTGTTAAAATTAAGGATTCATCCTTAGTTGGATGGTTTTTGTCCCTATTATTTACTCGTTTCAATTTTGAATTTTGTTTATGGTTGACTGACTTCTTCAGATTTCATCATTGCTGCATGCGAAGTGAGTGGATTGGGAATTATGGGTGTGGGTCAAAAGGTGCCAATGCCACCGACTACTGGAAGATGGAACAGAGCTGATCCAAATACAATCTTGAGGGTACTATGTCATAGAAATGATAGCACTGCCAATGAAGAAAATGATGCTCACTTAGTCTCAGGAAAACCTCTTTCTGATGCAGAATTATGTTGCGTTTGATTGCTTTGTTTGTACTATTTTAAGGTTCCATTGTAGGAAACTGTAGTTTGTCCCACCTTGAGCATCAATTGAAGACAAGGAGGATAATGCATATATTGTATCATAATCACAAAATGCACATGTTTTTTTGGAATTAAGAGAGCTTTAAACTTAACATTTCTTGTTCCTCAATTTCAGGTAATTAAGAAAGAGTACAACATTATTTAGGCAAAGGATTTCAGGTAAAACACTAAAACAATGCTCTTCTAATCTTGGTACAATAACGCCGAGCTCCAAGTCTAATGTGATATATTTTCGTAGTTGGGTCGGGTTAGATTATCTGGTTTCTCTGTAAGAATCCTCATCGAGTCAGATATTTCTGCTTTATAAACATATGACTTGGTCGCGAACACGAAGTAGATGAAATTCAAGACATTTAGAATTGCAAAGAATGCATAATAGTAGTCTAAATGAGAATCATTCAGGTTGTTTAGAATCCATCCTTTATGATGGTGCCTCTTAGTTATGTCGGAAACCGTCGACAGAAGGAAACTACTAAGAAAGTTCCCAATTCCTAGAGTAGTCATAGAATAGGAAGTTCCGAGACTCTTCATACTTTCGGGTGCTTGATCATAGAAGAACTCAATCTTAGCTACTTCTAAGAAGGCGTCAGCTGTTCCCATAAGTATATATTGAGGAAGTAAAGTAAAAACACTTAGCGGAATTTGTCCTCCACTTTGAACTAAACCGTAATCTTTAGCTACTCTGAGTCGTCTTACTTCTGTTAAAGACGCAATCACCATGATTATAATATGGAGAACTAGCCCAATTCCCATTCTTTGAAGAAGAGTGATTCCTCTGGGGTTCTTAGTCCATCTCCTCATAATCTTAACAAAGACAAGATCGTAAAGCACAACGCATATAAGCATGGATAGTGTTACGAAAGCGGCTAAACTTGCTGGTGGAATTTTAAAGCTGCTCCCTATAGATCTATCCAGAGTAGTTCCTTGTTTGACGAAAAGGGTACCAATCTGAGCTAGCATTGTACTTGGAACAAATGTAGCAATCAATATCGGAACCATGCGGAGCATTTGTTTTGTTTCCTCGACTTGAGTAACTGAACACAACATCCATGGTGAATTTGGACCCGTGTCAACTGCAGCTTTGTTAAGAAACCTGCACACGCAATTAAGTTATATACTAGTATATATTTACTTTAGAAATTCTGATTGTGTGCACTGACCTCAACGAAGGAGTGGAGTCAATTCTATGTTTTCCTTTCTGTGCATATTCTTCCAGCGCAAGCTCATAGAGTTGCTTAGGATCGTTAGGCACGGGTACCCTTCTTTTCCTCAAGGCAGCCACGATAACCTTAGCCATCTTAGTAAAAGGACTTCCGGCAGGCACTTTGTGTCGATAAAAGGAAGTACCAGCTAAAAATATGGTGATTGATACAGCGAGTCCAATTGTTGGTAGCCCATATCCGAGAGTCCAACCTACATTGTCTTGTATGTAGACGAGAAATGTGTTGGCGAACAAGGTTCCAAAGAAGATGCTAAACATCCACCAGTTGAAGAAGGAAAGCTTATGAGCTTTCTCTTTTGGATGAAACTCATCAAACTGGTCTGCACCTATCGTTGAAATGTTCGGTTTGGTTCCTCCAGTGCCTATAGCTAATATGTAAAGGGCTGTGTAAAACACAGCTAACTGAAGTGTTGAAGCTTGTTTACAGTCTGCCACATTTGTCTCGTAGCATGGCGGTGGTCTGAGACTGTGGAGTGAAACTGTAAGGGTTAGCAAACCCATTCCCTATTAATGATAAATCAAACAGTTAGCTTAATTATATGTTAAATCAGAGTTGAGCCTAAATCTAAGGCTATTATTATCGATATGCTTCACTAATAAGCATCGTCAAACAACATCAGGGTTCCACCAACAACTAAATCCAAGCCAAAGGGTTCAAACATTTTGACTGATAAAGCATCAGAGACATCTTCTTAATGACATTTGACAAGGACTTTGCAAAGGAGACAAAAATTTAAGTCATCCAGAAATCAGGATGGACCTACCACATACGAAGTTCGCGATGAGGCAACCGTAAGCTAAGTCAGCAACTTGACAAATACTTTCCTAGGAAGGGTATATTGCCTCTTTGACTGATTTTTCTTTGACTGTTTTTTCCGGTATGTGGCACGTATTATTGTTTAAATCAGGGCTGACCCTCCCCTTAAAGCAAGGAAAGCCTTGCTTGAGGCCGCAACTTGGAGGAGGCCACAAAAAGAAAATTACTTCTTATAACAAGTATAAATTACGATTTTTTCTCCGTTAAAAAGAGGTCGGCTCCTGTTACGAAAGTAAAACAAGTTTTCAAAACAGAAATGGAAACGGTTGTATGGTTCAAAACTCATGGACATATAGTATTATTTTTTTAAACCAATTGATTCAATTGTTATTATTGCTTTTTTCTTTAATCACTTTTTTTTCTTGTGTTTCGACTATTGTATCTATATATGTAATATGTTTTTGGTGCCTTCTTCGTTTGAGATTTGATCATCGGTGCCGTTTAAGATGTCATTTTCTATATAAATACTAACAACGATGTTTCTAGAAACTAAATTAGTCTTTCATGTTTTTGGAATCTTGAGATCATTGTTTATGGATTTATGTTTTATGTCCCTTCTATAGTTGCATCGTTATTAGATGTGATCCATTGTAACAACATAACTTGTTTGGTCGCCCTTTCATTTGCATGTAGTCTTTATGTAATGCACTAATTCTCTATAATTCATGTATTACCTCAATGATCCCAGTGTTAGGAAAAATTGAGATGGGAAGAAAGGAAATGCCGACGGCTGCAATATGTTATAGAACTTGAAAACAACATTTTGAATAGTTTGTGGTGTACTATGTGATTTGTGCTTCAGTTAGTATATGTCATGTGTTGCGAACTATTTCCTTCGTGCATAAAAGATATACAACTCTTAGTTGTTAGACACCAACTCTCGATCGACATGTTAATGAAGTTTTAGTGTATACTTTGAAGCAACATTTCTAAGAGCAGTTGAACTTTGATTTTTTTCTCTTGCCATCGTTTCGAAAGCCTAGGTGGCTCACCATTATCAAGCATACCTTAATAAGGGGCCATAATTATTTTTTTGCATTAGGCCACAAAAAACGCAGGACCGGCCCTAATTATTTTACACCAATTCATTAAAAAAAGAAAAAGAAAAGAGAGAGAGAATTTGTTTTACCGAGAGATAAATGAAGGATGCAATAATAAAAGTCCAATATCGACCGAGATGTGCATCTGCAATGTATGCTCCTAAGACTGGCGTCATCCAAATTGTTCCAACCCAATTTGTGACATTGTTTGATGATGTTACCGTGCCCTGGTGAAGCTTGGTCGTCAAGTAGATGACTAGATTCGAAGATATACCATAGTAGGCCATTCGTTCAAATACCTCATAAACTTCAAAATATCCAGCAAGACAAAATCAGGATCACAAAAATCCATCAGTCAATCAAAAGAAAGAAAAATGGACCCTTGAAACAAGACTTTTCTTCTTCAAAATAAGCTGTATTTGTCGGGCCTGGCAAGGAAAACGACTATGACAGCATTGACAGGCCTCATTGAATAAATCGGGACCTTTAATTTCCTACACCTTTTCTTGATTTTTCAACTACATTATCTCAAGTTATCCATCATCACGTGGTGTACATAATTGATACGTACCAGACATATATATATATATATATCTTTAAAGTGATATCAATAAAAACCACAATTGAGTTTCAAGCAGTAAAAATACACTCCTGTAATGAAAGACTAAACCTCTGATCATAGGTGAGTTTGAAGCAGTATTTGAAGAGAGAATTAAGAAAAAAACGTTACAAGATTATCCATGGGGTAAACGTAAACAGACCTTAACGAATAAAACGAATAACCTGTAGTGAAGAACTTGTTCTAGATGATGATCAGAAGGAATGAAGAAGACATTTTGATTTTGAATGAACACAATTTTAATCTATCGAAGTATTATCTTTTTCTTAAATAGAAAAAAGTTTAAAAGGAATGAAGAATAAGTAGTCAAGTTACTGTATCAATCTTGTATGAATAACAAGGTGAGATTTTTTTCAAAGAGAGATAGAGCTAGAGAAAGTACCAACAACGAAGGAGCAAGCTTTCCATCCACCTCTTTTGGATCTAAATACGGGGTTTCCTTTAAGATCCACCGTACCATCTTGTGTGTATTCAACCCCATCAGCTTCATCAACTTGATTTGCACTCTTGTTAGAACCCCTCATGACTTCCCCCCTCTCTCTCTTTAGCTAGAAACTCGAGTTACTGATTGCTTGCAAATTTCATGAATATATAGGCAGAAAACAAAAATGCTACTGGTAGTTTAGAAATTAGAAGAAAGTGTTGTGCTCATTTTGTCAACGAGCAGGGCAAGCTTAGATAGGAATTGGCATGGCAAGTTGCTAGCTACGACTAGTTGTAGCGGTGGTTGGCTCTTTGTGCGTATACAAACGAACCATTAATGCAGCCTACAATTTATAGTGCAAGTGCATATGAAAAATCAACATCATACTCTTGACGAGATTACCTAATTGTAACAATAATCCCGTCAAAGGTTCCAACTCTCTTTGCCTGATAGTTACAAAACAATAAATTAATTTGTTTTTTGTATCCTCTTAATTAACCCTTGATTTTATATAAATTACCTTCGATCCACTTTGACTCTCGTCCTTGTTTTGGATAATACACCCCGCATAGTTGCCCGAGATACTAGAGATATCAAACATAAGATACATATCCGGATCGCGCCTGCACTGCAGTGATTCTAGTCACTTCTTCACTTCCAGCCATAGTGGCGCGTTATTCCTTCTTAGGCTTGAGACAGCTGCAACCAAAGCCTATCTAACCTGCACTCCATCACTAGAATCATTGCATCAATACCACCAACAAACATCCACCAGAAACACCATCTTCCTGCAACAACACCACATATACCATCTCTTTTTCTCAATCTTCAGGTTCAAAAGCAAGCAAACTCCACCAGAATTGCACACAGTACCCCTTCTAGCTAGTTCAGCTTACAACCCCTGTAATCTTAGCTACAAACACACCCTACTGCACTTATCAGCAACAGAACACAGCTCCAACCACTCTCACTACCAAACTGCCAAACTGCCTCGGACCATATCGTTACACCAACTTTTTTGCCTCATGCATAACCAGCACCACACAGCCAGACCCATTCTCATAACCTCATTGTAACAGCACCAGAACTTATAACTTCAGCTCAAGAATGGGCTCATTTTCTACAATTACTTCAACTCCAGCTGCAGGTCCGGAAAATCCTCCCAAGCTCCAGACTCACTCTACTCGAACCAAACAACCCCATTCCATTATTCTCAGGCCACATCACCGGTTTCCATTTTCTGTCCTTCCAGCTACCAATTCTAGCTGATTTACAATCAACAGTGTAATATAAAACCCCTAAACACATTGTTGCTTAGAAGAGTTCACTGCCATCTGCAATTCATGACCACCTACGTTTCTTCACCTGAGCCAACTCACGGCGTTTTCACTTCATTGTTGTAACTGCTCTTCTTCGCATCTCCAGTTCATCTTCAGTTAGGTTGCAAACCCATCTAGATACCACCATCAGTTCGAGAGAAAAAAGCCAGTGACTGCCTGCACTGATTTCTATTATTCTTTCTCAAATCCGACCAAAACTGACAACTCCACTTGCCTATTCAGACCCCAGCAACACTTTCTTATTCACCGACCAGCACCACCAAACAGCTCCACTATCATTACATGCACCTCCACTTCATTCCCAAACCATGAATCAACAGTAACCAATAAGCCAACACTCATGCTCTTCTTCAATTTAATCCAGTCACCTACCGGCTTCATTTACAGCACCGGTCTCCATCGAACTAGCTCAACATCGACTGCACAGGACTAGCTTCCATTCTTCCAGACTGTCGAGATTCGAGACATCTGCACCACCTTATTTGGTCCCTTCCAACTCCTCCTCAAGTCCGGAAACAACACCACTTCTATCCTTCAATCTCGTTTTTATTTTATGTCTGCAGAACTGCTACTGTTTCGGCATAATATGTTGCGTGCAAATGAAACACCACTGCAAATTCAGACCAGCCGATATACACAATCGACACAGCACTACTTCAACCATCTTCTCTTCTCGACTCAAATCAATCAAACTTACAAAATCCATCTCCCATTGAGCTATACAGTTCAACACCATTCATCCACAAGACTAGTTCAGCCATCTTCCATTCATCTCTGCAACTCGCCATCAACACCTTTCTAGTCGAACCCCGTTGCAAATTCAACTCACTCAAATCTGTTCATTGTTGCTGTAACTTGAATCTTTCTCTTGAAATATTAATCTCCCACCATGAGACATCGATGCCACCAGCTGCTGGTTGAAGGAGAAATGATGCTCAGATTCACCATGTACTCAATCATCTCTTGCTCTCTGGACTGTGAACTCCGGTAAATCCTCATGGTTCGAACATTGATCCTAACCCTTTTCTCTTGAATAGAAATGAAGACGTTGTTGCAATAAGAGAGATTATGCCTTTCTGGATGCTTTAAAACATTCACACAGAGCTTGTGATGATGATGAAGCCACGTCCATTATTTTCTTTAGTCCACTAACAGGGTCTTGTGGCTCTCTCTGAACGTTGGTCATGGGCTTGAATGCAAGTTGCCAGCAACGTAATGTGACTGCTAGTTTGGCAGCTGCAAATAATTGAGCTGTCTCTCTCTAGTGCCGAAAGTGACACTAGTCATTTTTGTCGCAAACGCTCTTATGACGATTTCCCTGATGCTGGCTTCAACTTGTTTGCATATGGTGATGCTTTCCCATCCTGCTTCTTACTCCTCTTTTTCTTCTCATTCTTATCAGTGTACGTGTTGACAGCCTATTAAAATCACCGGTAAGTTGATATTATGCATGATTAATATTTCACGTCAAAGATTGGTCAACAGTCAGCTTACCTTGTTCATGTCAAATATTTCATGAGTGCTTGGAAAAGAGCTTGTTGAGAACTTTATCAGTCTGCTCCCTCTCCAAAGAGCCCATTCCTTTTCCTTCAGCAACAGGGAGAAACTAAACAATGGAGACAATGGAAGATGATGAGTAACTCAGGTGACTGTCCATAAGTTAATTCCCAGAGGTCAAAGGAGAAGCTAAACGAAACAGTTTGTAGTTTGCTCATATGCATACCTTTCAGAACTTGCCAGGATGCTTTGGGAGTTTCTCTCCTGGTAGTTTCTTGTCAAATTTTCCTCCACTAGCGGTTGAAGTTGCTGCCATCCCCGCAACACTTTCTAACTCATGCTTACCAACTTTCTTTTGTACAGATTGAGTTCCTGTAATAGGTAATGATGTTGCTGAAAGTTGAACATGGCTGCAAAAATTCTTTGTTAGATATTTTGGATAGTGGTAAGGAAATATCGGTATGTACTGGGATTCAATTTGTTAATCCATATTAATTTCAGCGAGGAAAACCTTATATTTTGATTAACTTAAATAATCCATGCTAAAAAAACCTTATCAGAGATTTGAGGCCAATCGCAAGTCGTTTTAATCCAATTAACATTTGGTGATAATTTTTTATTTTATTTTGAGCATTATATACCAATTCTATGACATACAAGCTAACGCTTTTTAAGAAAAACTTATGCTATCTTATCTATCCCATACGTTGGCAAAGCACCAACTTTCGCATAGTGCAGGTGTTTCTAGTTGCCATTCAGCACAAATATGACAGCCATTGTAAACCCAAGTGCACTTAAATAGTGGTATATGAAATACACCAAAAGCAGCAGATTCATTTTTCACCAAAAGACACGACAGAAGTATAAATGAACAAACAACATAATCAATCTTTATACATGATGACAACACCCATCACTACCAGGTCAAGAAAGAAACCCAATCTAAATGATTATTTAGAACCACAACAGCATAGCAACTAGATGGCATTTCATGTCGAAACCAAGAGTATTCATTTTCCCGACAAATTAGCTTATAAACTAGAACTTACTGATGCGGTGATGCCTATTTATCCAGTCCTAGATTTCAACAAATTCCTTAGACCGACATTTCTAATACAAAAGGTTCAGTCACGAATCAAACAACAAGTTCTCAGAATGACAAAATAACATTACCTAATATTTCGAAGTATCACCAACAAGTTCCTAGAATGACTCAAATTTCATAACCAGCTTTTTAGTTTTGGTTCCAACGGTGAATTGACATTGTACCGAGATGATCTGTTAAGAACCAGACCAATTACCAATACGACAATACACCTCTAAAAGCAAGTGCTGATGAGGGCCTCAAAGTATAATTACTTAAACTCAGAATCCTGAAATGTTTGACCAATCTGCAGTTGTTATGGGGGTGGTCAGCGCAGTAATGTGTACAAATTTAGGGCACCCATCTTACTCTTCATTATGTAATTCCTGGATATGGTAAGGCTGTGTCATCTGTCAGGAAGAAAATTATTCTTTCAAATGCAAAAGCTGAAATAGACCTTGTTAAAATTAACAATTCGATTCCGGCTCAAGCACAAAAGATGAATTCAGTTCCATTGCATCCAACATTTTATTCTATTTTTCTTTAATTTCACTGTACCGGACAGTTACTCGTCATATCGCACTATTCCAACAACATCTTGCAAGCAAAACACACTAAACTATCACCTAAAACTATTCTCGTTTCTATAAGTATGCGACATTCACCAAAAAATCTTGAGTCTTGACTATACCAAAAACGAAAGAAATTGAGAACTGGTCAACTACTAAATGATTTAAGATATATAACATACCATCAGTCATCTTGGCCTCGATAATGGGAACATCTTTATCATCATTCACACGATCATAACAATGGCGACGCTTCCATGAATGAGTCTGTTCATCATAGACAACCTTGTCTTGTCTTTCTTGCGGTTCTTAATACCTGCAATAATCAAAAAATCACATTTCACTTATCAAGTAGTCTCTAGGAAAGATTCGCATTCTAAAAAAAACATTCAAACTACTCTTCAATTTATTACAGGGATGATGATTCAACTAAATTCTGCAGTTTATGGAGCTTTAGATTGGATAACAAACCTTTTTTTTTTATAGCAAAGGTCTCCCAAGCTGTCGGCAGTCAACGCACTGGAAGCTGTAAATAACAAAGTAAAATGCACACATGATAGCTAGTCAGCTAACAAATGCCATTTTAGACCATACAACAATAGAATTCCCCCCCCTAACTCATGCGTACAAAATGAAATGTAAAAATCTAACAGGGACATTGCATAATATGCTGGAATTGTTGTTCATAGAGCTATAATCCTCAAGAAGCCATCCTAGCTTAGTTCCATAAAAAAATGGCTATAATCAGACCCAAGTGTCAACAAACAATAAATGAAATTTTCTGAAATGATGTTGCTTATTCCAATCCAACAAATTTGCTTATGAAATCTAAAATTCATGGTGGTTAGTAAGATATACCTAATCTCAATTCCAAATAAAAATTCTATCCCTATCCCTATCATGTTTCAGTTTCAAGCAGTGTTGAAATCAAATCCTAAGGAAACCCTAGGTTCTTCATACTTAATTCGACAATAAAATTGATAGCAGTTGAGTCTTGAGTGATTGAATCATTGAAGAAGATATGATGAACGTCAAATAGATCGGAGCAGGAAGAAATAAGACTGAAATCGTACCTTCAATCTCAAAACAAGAACACCCAAAATCCCCTTTTTGATTATTCTCAAATCCCAACTGGAATTGACCAACTCAAGGGTTCATAACCAACACATTTCTTTCTCTGAGATAGAATCGGAAATTTAGATTAGGATTCATGATTTCGAAACCCATACTCTGATTCTTCAATTTCGACACAAACCCTAACTTCTCTGCTCAATTTCTTTCTTCATCTCGATCTCGTCTATCGGTTTGAAGAAGAAAGAAGAAGGAAAAAAGAAAAGGATAAAAAAAAACAAAAAAAACAAAACAAAGGAGGTTGCCGGTTTTCGAACGTCCAGGCCACTTTACCCAGGATTTTACTAAACTACACCTCAACAACTACTACATTACCAACCTCGGTGTCTTTTTTTTTTTGCACACGAAATTTACGTGATTACCCATCGTGTTTTGTTATATTTCTGTCAATTTTAGTGAGAAATAGCATATAGGGGCTCTTTAGTCCTTTCATTGTTGATTGAAAATATTTTGGGACACTAAAATCCAATCTTTTTGAGTCAATTGATGATGACTTAGGATTTACAAAAAAAATAGTCATATAAAGGTCCTCCCCCGCTTCGCTCGGCCGGCCTAATGAGCTCGTTAATTAATAGTGTTCTCTAATCAAATATTAAAATCAACCTGATTTGTAATTTATTAATTACGTATCTGATTCTTTCTTCCAGGCCTTTTGGAAACTAGGCGGAGCGCCCAAGAATGCCATTCTTAGTCTTTAACATGTAACATCTAAAGCAGACAAACATATATATATATATTTTAATTGATCAAAGAGGATAGATTAAAAAGCATATAAGCTGTGTGCGGGCTGACACAAATGACAAAGAGCAAAAAGCCCACGGAAACAAAAACAAACCTAAAGTAAATAAGTTCCCAAGAAATCAAAGAATATCAGCAAAAGAAAACACAACTTATGAAACCTAACAATCCAAGTGTAGCTTGCAGACACTGGCTATTATCAATTAGCTGACTCGTCAACGTTTTCTATAATTAAATCATCGTGGTTCTTTGCGAGGTCTATAAACATTTCTTCACGATTAGTTTTTAAAGTTGAAAATTCTAAACCTCATAAAAAACCAGACTCCAATAATTTATCTGTCGATACTTTGTTAGGAGCTTTTTCTTTTTTGAACTTGAAAGGGTACCATTTGGGAACATACATGTACCTTTGCATTTCAAACTCAATTTCACACCAATTCCTGCAATTGACTTGGACGATGACGGTTTTGCGATGCGTACCTTTGAATCTTCCAAAACTGACTTTGAATTGGCTATCTCCCCTCCGTCTTCTTCTTCTTCTTCTTCTTCTTCGAAACAATGAAACTTGTTATGAGATTCAAAACCAGGGGGATATCAAGATCAGAAGAGGAGAAGTTTGTACCTTCCACAACCAGTTGACCAATTTCAGGAATAGGATGTAAGTGCTTATCGTTTTTCTTTTTTCCGGCGCCTTTCTTATTTTATAAGAAACCCAATCACCTAGAACCTTTTCTTCTTCAATGACCCTCTCACCATTCACACACATCTCTGCACATGAATCAAAAGTAGTAATCGATGCTTTCGGAGCAGTAACCCCCCCTCAAATTCTTGACTAGCATTCTTCACACTCTCCTCTTTATCTATATAAAGATTGTTGGCATTAGAAACCCATTTGACTTTGGACTTAAGAGGAGGATTCAAACTGCATTTCTCATTGGTGTAACTAAATTCCTTGCAATGTGAGCAAGTTGGAAGCTTCCATGGAAATTCTTCCCTCACTTTAAATCTCTTATCATCAATTTGGAATGACGGCTTTGAAGGGAGTTAGCAATCAACTTCAATTTCAACACAAACTCGAGCATACACCATTCTTGTCTTCAAAGCAGTTTGGGTGTTTGTCATAATTATTTTACCTACTAGACTTGGTATCCTAGAAATACTGGTATCATTTCACAAGTGAATTGGCACATCTTTGAGAATCATCCAAATCGGAATATAACTGATTGAACCAAGCTCACCTTGGCACATCTTTGAGAATCATCATAATTGAACCTACTAGACTTTCTAATGCATGTCAAGCTCACCTTGGATGCACAAGGATCTGTATATGGAAGACCATATCTCATGCAAATGAGTTCCTCGCTTTAACTTAGATGAAGATCAACTATATAACAAATGAGTTCCTCACTCTAACTTAAGAAGGTATTATTTTGGTCAATGGTCGTTGCAAAACGGGAGAAACAGCCGCACACTTGTTTCTTCATTGTATAGTATTTTCATGTATTTGGCGCTACATTCTCTCTCATGTAAACTTGGAGTGAGTTTGTTATATACATGTTGTGCTCGCCCGATCGCCCCTATCAAAACTAAATACGGAGAAGAAAAAATTACAGTTAGTTAGGGTTAATAAATCATTGTTAAGTTATTTTAACTGCATGGCTAGGGCAGTGATGAGTATTAGGGTTTTGGTTAAATCTCATCTCTTTATAAAGCTTGAAGATTAGGATTTTAAGTCTTAACAATAATTAAATGAAATGGAATTTGGCTATGTTCGTCAAAGTGTAGAGTTACTTCATTATTTTTGTATATCTTACATTTATAACCATAACAATTTGTATCATGTAGCAGTTTTTGGCAATGAATGGAGGTCCTTCCATTCGAGATGTAAATGCAACAACTAAAGATCTTGAAAAGGCGAGGGTACCCAAATACACTACAATCTTTTATTTTGATCACAACCTATACAAGACCCACTGTGTATAAACCTCTTGGAGCAACAATCACTCAAGGAATATTTCAACATAATGTCCACTTGAAATAGGGTTGGTTCGGACTGGCCTAACACATGAATTATTATATCAGATAAGTGGAGAAATCCAATACACTTTGTGTGATCGTCTATGGATATGAATCGAGACAATACTAAGACAAATTGTTCACTTGATAACCGAAACTTTTTAAGATAAATATCAAGTGCCTAATTAACGTACAAGTGTATTTACTTTAATTATAATATAAAAACAATTATAATGCGGAAATAAAATAAAACACACACACGTCAGAATTTTGTTAACGAGGAAACCGCAAATGCAGAAAAACCCCGGGACCTAGTCCAATTTTGAATACTCAATTGAATTAAGATGCTACAAAAAGTAAACCTTCAACTTCGTGTAGACAATACTAAGTAAACTAAAATCCTAGTTACTCAGCTTTAGCAGTATTCTTGATTTGATAATATCTAGCAGAACCGAAGTTCTCAATATATATTTGTTACCCAATATCCTAGTAGAACATGCGTTCTCTTTAGGATTAAATCTAATATATCTTCTTAATGGTTCACAACAACTTCTTCTTCAAATCTTCAAAATCTTCAATCTTCAATTTAATCTTCAAAGTAACAATCTACAAAAATACAAACTTGATTCCTTATTGATTTTTCGCACAGAATGGAGTCTGTTAACAATGGAAAATCAATGAATCTATCTTACGGATCTAGAAAGACTTAGATTTGTAGAAATGTTGATCTTTGATCTAGTTTGAGTGAGCCTTATATCAGAAGAGAAGGTTCTCAAGAATAAACAAACTAGGTGCAATCAAAGATTCAACAACCGTTAGTCAATCAAATCAATAATCAAAAACTGAAATAACAATGCAATCTTCTAGTTTCCCACCAACGGTACACGCTAGAGCTTCTCAATCCCAAAGAAGACTTTAAATTGAGCGACCGTAAGAGATTTCTCCTAATTAGGTTACTCTCCTCCCCGAATAGGCGGCTTCACTAGTAACAATACATCATAGGAAGTTTACTGTCACGAAGGATTAGTTTGCTAGAAATGCAAACTTTAAGTATTTATAGTCAAGGAAGTTTGGACACCAAGGAATTTCCAAAACCAAAAATATTCTCAAGATATGCAATATATTTCTAAAATCGGTTTATATATATATATGATATCTAACTTGTAATTTGGTGCACATGTCTAGAGGATCGGTTCCCTATAGTTAAAATCATGTTGCACATATGCATATGATCTCTTCCCCCAATAACAAAACTTGTTGCACATGTGCATAGAATCCGTTCCCTCAATAAGAAAACTTGCTGCACATGTTCATAGGATCCGTTCCCCCAATAGGAAAACTTGTTGCACATGTTCATAGGATCGGTTCCCCTTTCTGCTATAAACCTTGTTGCACCTCATACAAGGATCGATTCCCCTTTGTATGTGTTGCATCTCTTACTAGGATCGGTTCCCCTTTACCCAGTGTTAGGTTTTACACACACAAACTCGATCATACCCCAGGTGATTACTTAAGATCGGTTTCACTAATTAAAGTTATACCAATACATAAGTCAAGCCTCATGTGAATAGTTTTACCAAGAACACAAACAAGTCATGAGCGGTTATACTAATCACACATATTGGTCGTTCATAAGATATGCAATGAAGAACATCCCCAATAACGCCTGCCGATTTCCTTTTCGGTTCACAACACAAGATCATGAACTTACTTCCTTAAAACACATGTAAAAACATTATTTCCTAGGATGAAATCCTTACCTCATACCCATACATTATCACAATTGCATTCAATAGATTATGTTAATAAGTTCCTTGACAATTTGTTTATACGATTATAATTTTGCATGTTATGTTTTCAATCTAAAAGATTTGAAAGACACAAGATAGATATGGAACAAGTTAAGTCATAGTTACTAACCTCAAGCTGAAGGATGATGTCTTTGTTATCTTCAATCCATATTCAAATCTTTGTGAGTAACTGGAGCACAATACTTCTATCATTTCTAGTCTAACCTATCGAAGTTGAATGTAGTTTACATAATAGCGACTCGAGTTTTGGAACTAAATATGACAACCAATCTTGACATACCAACCCCTAGTGGGTTCAACCGATCAGTGCTCTAAATGATATGAGATTTCACTCAAAGCTCTCATTGAGCACTCACCTGTGAAATTGCATGCTACTCGTAGTGCTAAAGTTCAATCGCATGGAATGAAGCTGACATACATCAATCATAATATCACAAAGCTTACTTCCTTAGCTACAACAATAAATACAAAGTTTGATGCACTGATTAAAATCTTATCCATATCTAACCATGACCATACACCTACTTCTCACCACATACCTATTCCTTCTTCGGGAAACATGTTTCAACCTCACTCCTCTTCCACATCATGAAGTACCTCAACTACTCACCTCAAACCCAAAAAAAAAGATATTTCCAAAATTTAGTGGTGAAAATCCTTGCAGCTGGGTTAAAAAATATGGAAGATTCTTACAGATCCATAACATGGAGGAACAACAAAAGGTGGAGTTTGCTTCTATGTCCTTGGATGGCAAAGCCAATTCATGTTTTTTTTTGTCGAAAGTATTTGTTATCATTTTGAAGATCTAGCTAATGGCGCAAATCACTACCATAAAGGAATATTTTGAATAGTTTAAACTATTGAAGGCCTTAATGATCAATAAAAATCCATCTCTCTCTGAAGAATATTTCATACTGAGTTTCATCGGTGGTTTAAAAGATGAACTTCGTAGTTCGGTTCAAATGCACAAACCCACCACACATTCTAAAGCTTAATTTTTATCTAGATTGCAAGAAAATGCCCTCTCCTCTTAAAACCCACCATCAAAGCCAATTATCACTAAACAACTAACAATCTTTTCTTACTTCAACAAATTTTCTTCACCTTGTACTAGATCTCCTCAACTAACAACTACAACTTCTCCCTTCAGGACAGGTTCTTCTTCTACCACTCTCACACCACCAACCAAATAAATTTATGTTCCACCTATTAAAAGCCTCAATCAAGAACAGTAAAACCATATACATGCAAAAGGTCTTTGATACAACTATGAAGAGAATTTAAATATGTACACCGTTGTAAGATTTAACAACTCTTTATGGTAGTAGCTAAAGAAGAACTAACAAGAACAGAAGATTCAGGGGTAGTTATTACTTCAGATGAGACATATATTAGTTAAAATTGACATGAAAATTTCACTTCACGCTCTCACTAGCAGTGTTAGTGGATATACCATTCATATCCCTAGGGTACTCAAAAAGAAAGCAATCACTATTTTGATGGATAAAGGTAGTACAAATATCTTCCTTGATGTTGAACTTAATTAATAGGAAATTGGCTTGTGAGGTGCACCCTATAATACACATGTTGGATACTTTAGCTAATGGTGCCTGATTCACCATCACTGGTGTATGTAAACAACTCAAATCGCAGATGCAGGGTCAACAATTTGAAGCATACTAGTGCTTACTTGTACTAGAGGGTTATGACATTGTCCTTGGATCTGATTGGCTAATAAATTTAGGTGATGTCATATTCAACTTAGCCAAAGTATTCACTCAAGCACCAAGGTACTCCCATTATACTTAAAGGTGTTAAATCTGAACCATCATTAAATGTTGATAAATGGGAAAGCAGTTAAAAAAAAAACTCAAAAAGAATTCTCATGGTTTGATGAAACAATTATTTGATATTTCTCCTGAATCTATAACAACCCAAGTTTCCCAACCCATACAAACACTTCTCCAAGAATTTGCAAATGTTTTTCATCTTCATCTCAATTTCTACCTTAAAGAATCATAAACAACATAATATCTTTAGACCCAAATGCCCATCCTGTCAATTTAAGGCCATACACGTAAATCATTGGTGAAAGAAATGATGACTTCTGGGATTATTCAAGCCATGGACCATTTACTTCTCCAATTCTTATTGTCAAGAAAAAAAGACAACACTTGAAGGTTCTGTGTTGGTTATAGAAAGATCAATGAACTCACTATCAAAGGTAAGTTTCCAATTGTTGTGATTGATGAACTTTTAGATAAACTCCATGGTGTTAAATTTTTTTCTTTCTAAAATAGACTTAAAATCTAGTTATTATAAAATAAGATTGCATGAACCTGACATCACAAAAATTGCATTTATAAATCATCACGGTCATTATGATTCAAGGACATTCTCTTTGGCACAATACACATACCACAATCCAAGCACTCATGCATTCAATTTCTTCTGACTATCTTAGACAGTTTGTGTTTTTTTTAATGAAATTCTTTTATATAGTTCTAAAATTTCAGCTCATGTTGAACATTTGACTTTGGTACTATCCTTGTCGAGACAATATCAGTTTTATGCTAATTAAATTCTTAAGGTGATGCTTTGCACAACCTTCACTAGAGTACCTTGGACACATTGTTACAGCTGAAGATGTTACATCTGACTCTAACAAGATATCCAACATGAAGAATTGGCATGTACCAACTAATATCAAGCAGCTCAGAGGTTTACTTGCCTCACTAGATATTATAAGAAGATTTTCAAAGGATATAGTACCACCAGCAAACCACTCACTGGTCTCTTAAATAAAAATATTTTTGAACGACCACCTACAATAATGGAAGCTTTTGAACAACTCAAACTTGTTGTGTGTTCATCATTTGTCTTAGTTATTTCTGAGTCCTCTAAGACATTTGTTGTTGAAAATGACTCTTGTTCTAGAGGAGTTGGTGTTATGCTTATGCAACAAGGGATGGTTATATCATTCTATAACAAACCATTGAGTTCTCAAGATTTTGGTCACTTCTCCTATGAAAAATAATTGTTAGTTATAGTGACAACAGTTACTGTTAGAGCATTGCTCGGTTAAACCCATGAGTTTTTTTTATCTCAAGATTGTTGTCAATATTAGTATCATACATCACCCTTGAAGACTAAAGATAGACGAAGACATTTAGAAAACTTATATATCAGGTATGTGAAGACTGAACCATTCTATTTTACTAATTATCTCAACATTCTATCTATTAAGATTATGTCGTATGACTTATATTAGATTTACAAAGAAGAAGTTTTGGGTCAAGCTTGTCTAGTGAAAAATCTCAAAATATGATTTAGCAAAGATATTCAACGGTGCTTAACAATATTAGTTCTATGAATTAATTTGTGGATCAATTAAAATTGCCCATGCAAATGATTTTATCACTTGGGAATGTTTCAAATATCATAGGAGAGAAATGTTAAACTTACTGATATTTATACTCAGGGTAGGTTGGCGAACCAGTTCACAAACCATAGATATCTGAGTTTCATAAATACATGTTGGTTGAGGAACCAGTTCACGAACCGTGGTGAATTGAATTTTCAAAGGTTGGTATAATATGCTAGTAGTTGATGAACCCAGTTCACGAACCATTGTCAACTGAGTTCGATAGTCTAGTAAGGTTGGAGAAACCGGTTCACGAACCGTTGCATCCTGACTCGGAACAAGTCTTGCGGTTCACGAACCTTCCTACCAACTGTACCAATTTATATTTAAGCAAATGCTCAAAGACTTATTTTTAATATGTTTAGCATTGCTAGAACTCTCTTAAACACTTCTAAGACTTTATTGATCACTTAAACACTTATGCATGTGCATCATGATTAAACTCTTAGGTGTCTAAATGAACATCAAATTATTTCTAGTTCTTTGGCTAAGTTGCCAAACCGAACATTCATTATATACGGTTCTGTAACTGGACCAAAGTGCATAATCATTGAAAAACAAATCACATAATAATTGAAATGAAAATTCTTCAGAGTTGAATTTTAAAAAAATAAAATAAAAGCCCCAAGTCACCTAAAAGTCCAGAAAAAGTAGACTCAAACCGACTGATGATCCAAAAATATCAGTATCTGAATACTAGTAGAAATGATAGGTGTATATGCAAGAGTAACATGGTAATTGGACCTACGCTGCAAAGAAAAAGAACTCTACCATTCATGTATATGTATATCCCTCCAAGGAATGCTAAAAAACTATATGTATCTAACAATCAATCTTAACCATTCTCGATATGTATCCAAAAGAAGATAAAGATATTTAGAATATTAATAGTTCTCAACTATTCAGATTATAGTTAGTAGTTACAATTAGCCATGAATAATTTCAATAAGAAGAGTTGACAGAATTTGTAGTTAAGGTAAGATTGTTTTCATTGAATTGAGAAACAGAACATATTGTCCTACATATAGGAACCACTTGACTAAAGGATAAGACCTAACCTAGTGACTCAAAGATAAAGATAAAGCTAACACTCCTAATACACCAGATACTAAAGTAAAAGATAAAAGAAGTAAAGACACTTATAGTTCTAACACTCCCCCTCAAACTGAAGTAGGGAGTAACTACATCATTTTGCTAAAGTGAACATAACAGAGCAAACAAAACTTCTTCTTATGTAGACAACAACATCTCTGAAACGATAGAAGCAAGCGCCTAACAACATCATTTGCAACCTCAGCAGAAGCAATATTTGACTCATCATTTGAGTTATGAGTTATCACCATATATGCACCAGAAGTAGATGTATCACTTGAGGAACTTGCAGTTTAGAAATTATCAGAGCTAGGCAGTTTATATTTGTTGTAGGTGCTTCATAATATCCCCATTTACAGGCTTGGTAACCGATGAAACTTTATCACCTTCAATCTACAAACTCTAGTAAACTATCACTTCAATTTTTGCGTGTGATTTGAGCAGCGGAAACGACAAAGTGAGATGCAATTCAACACCAAAGTTGATATGAGAACAAGCATTTGGACAATATGAATGTTGAAAGTTGTTGGTGTTCCTAATACTCCCCCTCAAATTGATGCCCAATTCCCATATAAAGGGATCAATTTGTAAACAGGAAATAAAACAAAATATTATCCATTAATCAATTTCTCTTCACTTCAATTCAGTACCAAAATTGGTATGTCTCTTCAGTTCTCTTCAAATGGTGGAATTCTTTGTTGTTAATAGATAAAATATGACGGTATTTTGTGTTGGATAACAAATAAAGTGTGATGGAGTTTAGTGTTGGTTAACTGATAAATATAATGTTTAGTGTTGGTTAACTGATAAAATGTAGAATCCGTGTTGGTTAACAGATAAAATGTGGTAATGTTCAGTGTTGGTTAACTGATAAAATGTGATGTTTCTGTGTTGATTAACAGATAAAATGTGGGTTCTTGAATAGGTGTGAAACAAAGATGAATCCAAGTACTAAGGTGTTGTATGCTTGTATTAAGAAACAAATGATCTGATGATGAAACATGTAAGATGTTATTAGAAGATGTAATGGTGCAAAATAGATTTTCACCTTCTGTAGCTAGTGAAGATGTACTGGTTGATGTGATGGTCATATGGAAGGAAGTCGGGGAAGCTCCTCTAAGTGGACTTTGCACAAGAAGTTGAAGGGCATATTCTTGAGGTGTTGTTCACCTTTTTCAGCTCAAATTTTCTTTGTTTCCACTTCAAGTTCAAGTTCAGAATGAACAACCCAAGTTTCCAATTTCTTCAAAAACTCTTGATCCACATTGATCTTCACCATTCAGTACACATTCTTAATGGAACAACATCAACTTTGTATATTGATTTCTCGGCTAAGAATTACAAAATCGAACCCAATTTCTATGTTAATTTGTTGCAGATATCAGCAAAACAAACAATGGAGAGAGCATCTTCTTCAACTGATTTGCTGGTGGAAACTTGTCTAGATCCGTCAAATCTCTACTTTATCAAAGACCTTTGTTGATCTTATGTATGAAACTTCAACTGATGCGAGAAATTTAAACGAGAAATCCAATCATCAGTTTTGATCAATAATCAATATTATTTGTAGCAGTCAAAAGGTGGTTCAGCGGAAGCACTATGTATAAGTGAAATTATTTCAAATCTGATTATAGAGTTCCAGATCTAGTAAAGTTGGGGTAAGAACAAGGAAGAAAGATTGATATTGGGAGTTTGTAAGATAATTAGTAAATCTGAACTTTGGTGTTTGAGGGTAAAAAGTGTTTATAGAAAGGGGATTTAATTGTTGTTGTTGAACAACAGATTCAGTCGCCGGCAAGGAAATAACGTTGAGATGTGAATTGAATTAGCAGTACGGTAAGATTAAGAAACATGTTGAGGTATGTGAGGATTTGATGCATATAGAACTTAGGGTTGATTTGAGATAGGTCACGGGATCGGAGAAACGGCTAGGGTTTCTCACTGGATCTTGATGCCATGACATAATTTATAGTGAAGGTAAGATTGTTTTCATTGAATTGAGAAATAGAACATATTGTCCTACATATAGGAACCACTTGACTAAAGGATAAGACCTAACCTAGTGACTCAAAGATAAAGATAAAGCTAACACTCCTAATACACCAGATACTAAAGTAAAAGATAAAAGAAGTAAAGACACTTATAGTTCTAAAAGTTGGTTGAGGAACACTTATATTTCTAACACTTATATCTGAGTTTCAGAAATACAGGTTGGTTGAGGAACCAGTTCACGAACCGTGGTGAATTGAATTTTCAAAGGTTGGTATAATATGCTAGCAGTTGGTGAACCCAATTCACGAACCATTGTCAACTGAGTTCGATAGTCAAGTAAGGTTGGAGAAACCGGTTCACGAACCGTTGCATCCTTACTCGGAACAAGTCTTGCGGTTCACGAACCGCCCTACCAACTGTACCAATTTATATTTAAGCAAATGCTCAAAGACTTATTTTTAATATGTTTAGCATTGTTAGAACTCTCTTAAACACTTCTAAGACTTTATTGATCACTTAAACACTTATGCATGTGCATCATGATTAAACTCTTAGGTGTCTAAATGAACATCAAATTATTTCTAGTTCTTTGGCTAAGTTGCCAAACCGAACAATCATTATATACGGTTCTGTAACTGGACCAAAGTGCATAATCGTTAAAAAACAAATCACATAATAATTGAAATGAAAATTCTTCAGAGTTGAATTTTCAAAAAAAAAAAAAAAAAAAAGCCCCAAGTCACCTAATAGTCCAGAAAAAGTAGACTCAAGCCGACTGATGATCCTAAAATATCAGTATCTGAAGACTAGTAGAAATGATAGTAGTATATGCAAGAGTAACATGGTAATTGGACCCACGCTGCAAAGAAAAAGAACTCTACCATTCATGTATATGTATATCCCTCCAAGGAATGCTCAAAAACTATATGTATCTAACAATCAATCTTAACCATTCTCGATATGTATCCAAAAGAAGATAAAGATATTTAGAATATTAATAGTTCTCAGCTATTCAGATTATAGTTAGTAGTTACAGTTAGCCATGAATAATTTCAATAAGAAGAGTATGCAGTTACCATCATTTCATCATCATCTTCTTATCTTTATGTTCTTGTTTGTTGTAATGATTGTACATTCTCAAGGGTACAACGATGTTGAGAGAACCGCTCTTCTAACCATCAAAAAACTTCTCAAGACCCTTGGAATCATCTCTCTTCATGGAAAGAAGGCAGTCACTCTCAAAATTGCTGCGATTGGCATGGAATCCAATGTTACTCCCTACATGTCATCTCGATCGACCTCCGGAACAGGGACTACAAGATGTACCTCTTCAATAAACATAGTTTTGGCTTGGTTGAACCAAAAAACACCACTGAAAGTGAAAGGTCAATTTTTCCCCTCACTTTTAAACATTAGTCGTCTTAAGAATCTTGATCTTGGATACAATAATTTTCAAGGATTGCAAATCTCAATGGAGGTTTCCAATCTCAAAAAACTCATTCATCTTGATCTCTCCCATACAGATTTATCAGGCTCGATTACAACACAATTCGCTAACCTCTCTTTCCTACAGTACCTTGATATCTCTTCATCGGCCGACCAAAGGGAGGCCTTCTATACGATGAAAAATTGCTTCCTTGTCCGTCACAAGGAATGTCCAGAAAAATTAAAATCAGACTTTCCATTTTCAAAATCTCATCAAATTGAGATCCAATTTAACATAATCTTAAAAATTGATTACAAATTTCCTTCCATAATAATCAACGAAACAAATTATCTGTTCAAAGTTCTTTAAATTACACATTACATTGATCGTAATTGATCAATTTCAGATCATTTTTGTTAAAAAAAAAAAGTTAAAAAAAAAAAAACTCCAATTTTAACAAATCTACCTAAAAGAATGAATAACAACATCATAGGTTTCAGATTTCATTCAAAAGGAACAAAAAGACTCTCAACATCAATACTTTAGTCTTTTATTTCGGTCGATTTCGATAAAAATCGCAGGTGAAACTGAAAAAAATTTCCTGCAAAAACAGAGCACACATATAGTAGCAGAAAAATGGGCGAAGAAGATGACGGGTCGGGTCGACTCAAACTGAACCAAACAATAACAGTTCCCAAATTCTTCCAAAAAGAAAACGAAAATTTGATCGAATCCGATCAATTACAAAAACTAAATTTGTCATTTTATAAGCAATCAAAACCATTTTTATTATCCCTTCAAAAAAAAAAAAACATTTTTATTAGAGTCTCATATGATTGCAACAAACCCATGTATCGAATTTACCAATTGCCTGATCTAACTCGATCAATTTGCACTGTTCTGGATCAGTTACCCACTCAGCGAGTCACCCATTGTTCTCAAATCTCATTTTCTTATTCATTTTCAATCCAAATCTTCTTCTCTCATTCTTCATCAACCCAAAAAAAATAAAATTAGAAACCCATATCTTCGAATCAAAAATCAAAGCTCTGAATTTCTCCCTTTTTATCAAAAAGGGTTTCCTCCTTTAATAACTTTAATCACCACCAACCAAGGCCAAGGAGACAAGAAAAAAAAATTAAGCTTTAAATTTACGGATCAAATAAAAAGAAGCAGCAACAAGAGTATTTCATTTTATGACATTTCATAAAGAAAACAAGAGAAGTTGAAGAAGAATGAAACAAGACGGAAACCTAGGCTTAGTAATTAGCCTAATGAGTTATTAAATGACCAGTATACCCAAAAAGTGATAAGTACTTTTCCCTAAACGGAATTTTTCAAAATTCACCTGTTCATATGCATGCAGCCTAAAACATGCACACATGGAGCGATAGTTTAGCTGCTGCTCTAAATTTAGTCCCCACCCCCACATCCAAACGTTTGCGCTGAAGTGATTTATCTATGTTGACTCGGTGACCAGGACGATTTGTGTATTGGCTACTGACTCGGACAAAAATACCCTTAAATACACACGTGCTCACAACACAAACACAAACCTAACCTTACTTGGGATCGAAAGTTTACAATTAGTTAAAAAATCAAATCCTTATTATATGTTGAAATATACACCCATGCTTTGTTGTTTCTTTGCCCTGCCATGCTTTGTTGCCATGTCATCTCCTTCCCACGCAAAGGATGTCCATGCCCACACCGGCCGCCCATGCACCGCTTCCCCGTGTTGATCTCCCACGCACTGCGCCACGCCGTGTCTTTCTCTCGCCCATGCGATTGCTTTCCATGCCCATGCACCAGCTTCCCAGACATGCTGATCTCCCACACACTGCCTCCCACGCTCTGTCAGCTTCCCACTACGCTGTTGTCTCCTCACGCTCCCACACTCGATGATTGATCCCACTACTGCGTCTCTTCTCAATGTGCTGCTTTCTTGTCCCACGAACCATCTCCTCCACGTGTTGTCACTTCCTCCCACACTCACACTATCTTCTCCCTCGCCCATGCTTCTCCCTCTATTTCACCCATGCTCTGCTGCCTTCTCCCACCCATGCTTCTCCCACGCACTGCCGCACCCACGACCTCTCATTGTTCCCATGCTTCTCCCACGCACCGATGTCTTCTAGTCCTGTTTGTAATCCATTTATGTATCCTATTATAAATAGGAAGCACTTGTGTACATTTCATTTATTGCAGAACAATTGAACATAATGTAAACCATTACCGTTCTCACATGTGCCATGGCTATCTTTATCATTATCCACTAGCACCACTATCTTTTGTATTCTTCACACCCGATCTGATTGAATCACTTATTAATAACATCTTTCGCACTAATCTTCGACGAGATAAACCGTTTTCTTTTCTTTAGTTGACACCATGTCCTCATATTTCTTAATTCTCTGCATATATGGTTGCGACCAGTTATCCGAGAATTTTTTTTTTTTTTTCCTGCCAATAAGAAAATCTTGGAAGTGAAGGCAACAGAGAATTCTGTTTCAGCTTTAGTCCGATGTAGTGATTTTTTTTGACGAAACCCATAACCACCATATTTTTTAGTATCTTCGAGTAAGCTTGCACGGTTGTAGGAACAATAGTTATACTATGTTCTTGACTTATATATACAACTATTGTGGTGAAATCCTCGGCAATAATAAAACCACTCTCTGGAATTTTCATCCACTCGTTGTTATCTATGCCATATTTCAATTCTTTTAGCAAATCAGCACCCCACATTTCCTCATACATGACCCTATGGTGTTCTATATTTCCCAGCAATACTTCTCGCAAATACCGACAAGGGTTGTGATGTTTTACCTTAATAGATAATTGCTTCAGCAACACATGGTAACCACAATTTCCGTCCTTTGGCATCTCCTGTGTAGCAGCGATGAATTGCCTCATTACCAAAGGCATATAGCCCAAATAACTTGGATTAACTGAGATAAAATCTTTCTTTTCTGCTGCTAGCATTTCTCTATTCCTTTTTTTCCCTAATTTCTCTAAAATATCGACAGTTTTGTTGATATGCTCATACAAATAAGGGTCACGTACATTAGATCTATCTTTCATTTGTTGCTTCTTGGACTTACGACCCTTATGCACTTCTGATACTTCAGGCTCTTGAAGGTTGATAGTGCCGAAACGCAATTGGTTTCAGTTGAGCTAGTATTCTCATTTGCTCATTTTATCGCCCGTTCCCATGCATCCCGAATAGCAATGAACTCGATGTTTTTCAAGCGGTAGGGTAATCCGGTTTAAATACGGCGGTGAACTACTCAATTGCTTCCAAAAAGGATCAATAATATCAAGTGGTATGACTTTGCCTGCACTCTTCAACGCACGTATTTCACATGCACATGGAAGACCATTAATTTTACGAGCCAAACAATTGCATATCATATCAACATCCATCGAATCCTTGTTATTCTTAGGTATCTCATCAAATATTATCTTCAAAGCTCTAATTGACACAAAATTCAGAATATCTTGAAATAAATTTTCCAGTCTATGATCATGCATTTGTCTAGTTTTGCTTATTTCAAACTCGGCATCAACATGTACATGCTCATTCTCGTAAGAACAATGAGCACGAAGAAAACAGTTAACAAAATTACCCCGTGAGTTACCCAGGTACAATTTCAACTTGGCGTGTGCCCTCTCTACTCTACTTGTTGCGACGTTGTCAAAATGTTTAATGTTATAAACAAAACATCCAACTCGTGTCCAACTAATGTTGTTGCCAGAGGATGATTGTGAGAACCGCATCCAACTCGAAGATTTCATATCCCATACTTGTCACAACTTCCATATAAACAAAACGGACAATTACATTTGATGGTACCAAATTTTCTTCTCTTCTTTGTGGTGGTCTTTGGCACATAATTTTTTCCTCGGTGGCTGTTGGGAAGACCACTTCTCTCACAACACAATTGTACCCGAGAGCCTTGACCGATTACCTAAAGTATCCTTCATCGTGATGATTTACATATAATCTGAAAATTGTGTGAGGTACCAATATCCACACACCATGCTTGTAATTCGTCTCACTGTGCTAAAACCCTCTTGTTTGGAAAATACTCGGTAAAATCAAGATGTTGTGAGGGCGCCAAAGTTTCCGCAAATTAAAGTATTCATTGAAGGAGCACAACCTTTGAACATTAAAAGTTTAAAACCGTTACATTTAGATTAATCTACATTTACATTTACAACCAAATCTTTCTCTGTATTAAACCGTTTTTAGTACCTTGATTGGTTTCTTGGAAAATCGGATGCGCTTGAGGAGAAAGATTCTTGGCTAATGTATAAACTTGATTGGGGGTGCAATTAAAACACTAATTAATCAGAACAGCGTTTGAATTTTAGGAATTGAAGGTGTTTTCAGTCGATGATTATAAAGTTGCCGTGATATTTTTCTTGTTTTGTTTTGGTTTTTTTTCTTCGATTACTTAGACCTTGGGTTAAATTAGAGGTTGGGTTAATAGGCAGTTAAGGTGGAGGGTATCATGTTCCGGGAAGAAAAAAAACTTGACTCATCTTACAAATCGGCCTGGTCACCGAGTCAACACCGATTGTTGCACTCCTCAAATCACTTTTTACTCTCCCTCTAACAAAAATATTTTTTTTTTGAAATGAAGCAGGTAGTGACTTTTTTTTTTAACCAAGTGGATTATGATTTATGAGTATGAATAATATGTTTTGGTTCGGACAAAATGGATATAATTTTAAATCCGTCGTCCTCTCTCCGGTTTTAAATAATAGGTAGTTTGTGTGCAAGAGAGAATATGTAAATTATTTAAAAACACCTCCCACCACCATTCGCTTTATACGATTGACTATTTGTATTTTGTCCGACACAAAGTTTGCTACTTGCTATCTAATCACAACAGTGAAAGTACTATATTAAATATGGTCGGCCTTCCACTACTGCAGCAGTTATCTAGTCTTCTATGAAATCTTCTTCATTAATTTGGGTGACAGGGTTACTCGATTTAAGGGTACTAAGGTTAAGCAGCGTTGATCTATATGATGCATAATCTTCAGAAGACAACTTTGTGGAACCTCTCAGACACTTCCGTGAAGGGTTCAATACCTAGTTCAATTTCATCAAATGCTCAGCTATTATCCCATCTATACCTCTCTAGCAATTTCATAACAGGCTATCTTCCTTCTTCAATTTTCAATCTAAAACATCTATAATTTCTCTCCTTGTCCAAAAACTATTTGCAAGGACTAATCCCGAAATCAATCTGCGATACGTCATGTTTACAGAAGCTTGATTTGAGGAAAAATATGTTTACGGGAATGATACCAAGCTACATAACCTCTATTACTTAGATATTTCTAGTAATTCCATTGAAGGTGTTATTTCCATGATAGGTTGGATTAATAAATCAAACGTCACTACATTGTCTCTGAGCTCGAATAGGAAAACCGTTCATCTAGATCAACCATCTAAGTTTAATCTCGAGAGATTAGAACTTTGGTCATGCAATCTGGAAGGATATATCCTTCCATTCATTTGTAACATGAGTCATCTTAATACATTGGATTTGTCTGAAAACCACTTATCAGGACCTTTTCCTTCTTGCCTCGCCAAACTTAAAAACATCACTAGCATAAACCTCTCTCGAAACAACCTTAGTGGAACGCTACCATATTTTCTTGATTTTGGTAATGATAACCATGTGGTCAGGGAAATGAATTTTTCATCCAACAAGTTCCGAGGTCCGCTTCCTCTTCCACCTGAAGGTGTCATTATATTCGACTTATCACAAAACAAATTCAACGGTGAAATCTCGATAGAGATTGGAAGCAAATTATTCAATTCTAAATACATCTATTTATCTGGTAGTAGCCTCTCAGGTACAATTCCTTTCTTTATATGTTCCCATGAGTACATGATTAATAGTATTTCTTCTCTGGATCTCTCTGATAACATACTATCTGGGACAATAGCTTCTAGTATTGGTGATTGCGGTAGTCTTTTATATTTGAATTTAGGCTTTAATAATCTTAGTGGGAATGTTCCAAACGAGCTTGGACAGGTGAAAGGTCTAACATATCTTGTATTAGGTAATAATTCTCTTAGTGGATTCTTTCCTGATTCAATAGAACAACTCAACAGTTTGGAAGTTATAAACTTGCATAACAACAAATTTGAAGGTACTCTACCCAATTTTTTCAGTACAATCTTTGGTCTTAAGATCTTTTCAGTGAGGAGTAACAAGTTTAGAGGAATCATCCCAAATGAAATTACCAATTTGCAGGATCTCCAAATTTTAGACTTGTCCCTAAATAATTTTTTTGGAGTAATACCTTGGAATATAGGAAACTTGAAGGTGCTAAGAAGTAGACCAAATTTCACATTGGTTTCCAATTACATGTATTTTCCAAATATCTCCATCTATGATTCCAAAATTGATTTATCAGCAAACTTTCTTGAAGGAACTATCCCAGATGAGATTGGTCTACTAAAAGGTCTTTTCCTACTCAATCTATCACATAATCGTTTGATTGGTACAATTCCAAAGAGTGTTGGGTCAATATATAGTTTAGACTTTTTGGACTTGAGTTTCAACAAATTATCTGGTCCTATCCCACAATCTTTGGCATGCCTATACATCCATGCATATTTCAACATGTCTTACAATAACTTGAGTGGCATGATCCCAGTAGGAAATACCCCGAGTAGAAACCCTTTAGCATATTTGAACAATAAATTCTTGATTTGGATGGTTACGGAGAACATTTGCAAGGGTAATGATACTGAACCTCAAAATGAAGATGACGAAGATGCAAAAGAAAAGTTTTTATTGTATGTTGTTGTTGCCTTGGGAATTGGTGTTGGATTCTCAGGTTCGTTCTTGGTTTTGCTTCTAAGGCGAATATGGCGGTTTGGGTATTGGAGAATAATTGGTGTTGTTGCAATAAGAGTGACTAGGTGTGTGTTGAAAAATTAAATAATGTAACGATTGTTATTATCATCAAATGATACTCTGCTACTATTATTGTACTTCTATCCGAACTTAACAACTTAACTTTTCCTTACTACTTACTAGAGCGACTTGTCTAGGGGTGTATCATTTGGTGGACATGTCCCTCCATCACAGGATTAGTAGAGGTGGGATTTTAAATTACTAGTGGGACCTTAATATCTTAATCTAACGGTGGGGAGACTTGGTCCACCTTTAGCTTTTTCGGTTACTAAAGAGTTGTTGATGTTGTTATGATAAACATATACAAGGAATTTATGTTTTCCACTTTTCAACAACAATTAATATCACATACATTATGGCACCGCTGCCGGGGGTGGTAATAAAAGTATCGTTCACTCAGACTTGTGAAGATTTGAATTTAGACCTAATTCTAAATTAAACTAGCAATCAAATAGAAGATGATAATAGTCTCAGGATTCCACCATACATCATATTCATGTGATACATACATTAATTCTAAACAATTATAACTCAAATTATTGACGCTAATTCTTTGTCAAAAGTAAATTTCTGAAAGATCAAATGTAAATCATAAGCATGGTGCATCAAAAATACTTAAGACTAAGCATACACCATCAAACAAAATCACAATTAATTAATAAAAATAATAAATTAATTTAAATAAATGCAATAAGTCATAAAAGAATAAATTATATTTACCACAAGCATGAAATATGGCTTCGTCCGTCGTCCCAGTGATGGGGTTTAGATCCTCATGAAATATGGCTTCTGCCATGAGTTCCATGTCCACGTCGTCTTGTGCTATGAGAGTCTCCTCGTCTTCTGCCATCTCTGCAACGAGCTCTGTATTAGCCTCATTTTGCGCCATGAAAACTTTCTCGTTTTGAATATGTGCATGTGTGAACATAGCTGCTGTGTGAGCTGGGAACGGGTATCTTTGATTGTATTAGTCCCCAAGTCGATTTCACCTTTCTTCATATGATTGTGGAATCTCCACTTCAAGGTACGACATTCGATGGTAGGATGCTCTACTTTATGATGGAACAAGCAATAATTTCCATCATGCTTATCTTGCTTCGTTGGCTCCTTTGGAGGTGGTGGTAAATTAATATATTTGTTACGGATCCATTCCTTGAGTAAGTCGAGAACCAAATCGAAAGAGCACGGGTACTCAGGGGGGTCTTCTCTGTCATTGGTGTTCGCAGGTCGCTTACCCCGTCTATCTTCATTATCTCTGAACTGGCGACGCCTTTGGTTGCCTTCGTCCCGGGCGTAGGAAACACTGTGTGGCCAAACTTTGTTTTTAGTTTCCATTTCTTCTTCTGTGGCATCAGTCTTAGCATAGGCTTCCTCCAAATATGCGAAATTTTCGATGCCAGCATTCTCCAGCACTCGTCTTGTCTGCAAGGGTAAAGCTGCAATGATATGTGTAGGAAATATGCATTGAACTGGCCATTCAATTGTATTTCCAGGATGAATGAGAATTGGGTTACATGAAACAAACATAGATTTTCAGTTTGTGAACAATACTGGATTAACGGTTATGATTCAGTTGAGAGTTAACAGTCGCGACGAATGGGATTGAATATAAACAGTTGTGTCCAATGGTTTGAAACGACACCACTGGTTTCAATTGGACACACCCAACCGTTGCCTTGTTTCAACAAGAATAGAAACCCATCTCTTCTTCCAGTTAGAGGCAGAGAAAAAAAAAACATACCCAAAAACCAGAATTCTAGCATTAAGAAAGCTTTAACAATATTAGTGATTTTGTTTGAGAGTTTGTGCTACGCGATTGCATTCGACCGATTGAAGATATTCAAGTGCTGGGTTATCTTCAAGGCACTGTTGTATCTCTTGGTAAGCATTCATCCATTTTCATAACAGCACCGGTGTATGGGAAGTAAACGCTTTTAGGAAAGAGTCTAACTTGCCTCAGTGCAAAATACCTGTGAGTTTTTCTATTTATTTGATTGTTGATTGTTTTATTTCATTAATCCTTTTGTTGTATCATTGTATTGTTGTTTTCAATCTCAAAATATTGGTGAAACTGTTATTGAGGACAACCTGTTTTTATAATTGACCAAGTGAAGGTCAGATATCATTGTAGAAATTACAATTAGTGTTTGTTGCAATTTATTTTGGTTTTCCCTATTTCACGCCCAATTTTTCCTATTTCCCATCCCTTAATAAATCCTAAAATCTATTAACACTTTAATTCTAATTTTCCCTATATACCACCTATAAGAGTCAAATTGACTTTGACTTGATTGTTAACCATTTTATTTTTCTTCTTCTTCACCAATCCCTCATTTCCATTAAACAACAACAAAAAAAAATCAAGTTTAATTAGATTCATATTAATTATTATAATAGTAAACCATTTTTTTTTCTTTTTGTCACTTAATTTGCCAAGATGGACATGAATTTGGTAATGGATTCGTAAACTAGGTCACAAATTAACCTAATTCGCAACCTTTTAATCACGGATAAAGTTTGACCAGCAACTTTTTTTTTCTTTAATTTTTGAAGAACTGGTTGGCGTTGACGATTATAATCATCTATTTTAGGAGGACCATTGATGAATTAAGTAACCAGACGATTACAGATGAGGTAGTAGGCCAGTTCTGGCTGATTTATTGATTAATCACATAATCAATTTTATATTCGCTCAATTACAATCAGTAATGGTAATGATCAATAACTGTTTAAAACAACCATTAGACTCCCAACAGCCGTTGTGGCCATATGATAGTCTACTTCAAGCCATATGGCAGTCTACTTCAAGCCATTTGCCTTTTTGTGTTTCCAAATTGTGATTTTCTGAAATCATTAGACAGGCTTGTCTTTTTGTTCTCTATCTCATTCTGTGATGCTAGACATCATTCTAAGTTTTCATTTGGGCTGAAGGAAAATAATGAATAAACAAATTTTTGAAAATGGTAGAAGCAAAAATTGTATAAAATGTGATTGAAGGTGGGGGTAGTAGAAGAAGTGGTGCTCGGTGTTGGAGATGGAGAAGAAGAATGAAGTTGTAACTTAAGGTTTTTTAATTGGAAAAAAAAACGGTTCAGTCCAAAACCGCTAAAAAAACGACAGTTTAGTCCAGATCTAGTTGACTAGGCACAATTTAATCCAAATAATGTACAAAGACGCTGCTAACCTTCGCACGCTTTTATTAAAGCACACGTGCAATCAAATGAATCAGTTTTGTAACTGACACAGTCTCTGTGATTGCGACACGTTAGCCCATAATTAAAAAACTAATTAAAGCGGCGTAATGGACAATTTCTTTAACTGAACCATTTATGCTTTATCAGAAACTTCAGAAGAAAAAATCAAAGAGAAAATTGCAGACAAACCCTAGAACAAAATCACAGACTAAAACCCTAAATTCATCAAGAAAACTCGATTCTATGAAGCATCATTAGCATAATGATGAAAAGAAACAAAGTAGTTTGTAAGAATAACACACCAACAGTTGGAGATTCATCATCAACTGAAGAACAAACTCCATCACTAGCAGCAGACGAAATCGCAAAATAAACGTCACCAACGACGAGATCGAAGTCGGCATCAAAAGATTCAACACCAATTTCATCAACTGCAGAAGAAATTCCAAAATCAGTAGGTCCAAAAACGAGATCTAAGAGAAGTTTAGAAGTTCCAACATCAAAATCAGTAGCAGAAACCTCAAGAACATCACCAATTAAGAAGAAAATAAAGACAGCAAAGCCTTCAACATCAAAGCCTTCTCGTACTTAAACATCGTTGACTAATAAGAAATCAAAGCATTCAAAGGCTTCAACAACTGTTAACAGAAAAAAAAAAAAAAAAGGTTACAATTCAAGTCCAGTTCTGTATATTTTTGAGCAATGTTTATGATATTTCTTGTATGTGTACCAATCTGTACACCACCATGCTACTGCAGTGTTTCATGTGCAGTTCTGTATTTTTCTGAGCAATTTTATACTGTTTTGTTGTTGGTGTGTACTCATCTTTACACCAGCATGTTGTTGCAGTGCTTCATGTCCAGTTCTGCCTGTTTTTAGTCATTTTTGTGATATTTCTTATCTTTGTGTAAATACTGGTATACCAGCATGCTGTTGCATTGCTTCATTTCATGGTATGTATGTTTATAGCAATTTTTGTGATATTTCTTGTCTATGTGTAAATATTGGTACACCAGCATGCTGTTGCAGTGCTTTATGTCCAGTTATGCCTGTTTTAGAATAATTTTTATGATATTTCTTGTCCGTGTGTAAATACTGGTACACCAAAGATGTTGTTGCGATTGCTTCATGTCCGGTTCTGCCTATTTTTTTAGCAATTTTTATGATATTTCTTTCTGTGTGTAAATAATGGTACACCAGCATGTTGTTGCAGTATTTCATGTCCGGTTCTGCCTGTTTTTAGCAATTTTTATGGTATTTCTTGTCTGTGTGTAAATAATGGTACACCAGCATGTTGTTGAAGTGCTTCCTGTCCAGTTCTGCCTGTTTTAGAACAATTTTTATGATATTTCTTGTCTATGTGTAAATAATGCTACACCAGCATGTTGTTGCAGTGCTTTATTTCATTGTATGTATGTTTTTTAGCATTTTTTATGATATTTCTTGTATGTGTGTAAATATTGGTACACCAGCATGTTGTATGCTCATATCTGTACCAGTGTACTGGTATGTACACCAGCATTTTGTGTATGCTCTGTCTGTTTTTTACTCACTATCTGTAACAATGTACTTGTTTGTACACCAGCTTTTTTGTATGAGTATCATGTGCTATGCTTCTCTTTTCTTATTCTCATTCGTCTATTTTCGTAGATACAAACAAACCTTATAGAGCAGGTTTTAATTCAATCAGTGAGTTTGTGAACAAGCACTTTGAAAAGGATGGAGAAGTACGTAAAAAGGACCGTGACAAAGTCTGGTTCACAGAATTTCAGTTAGAGAAGCAAAAAGAGAGCCCTTTTTGGCCTGTAGTAGATGCCTTTATTAACAAGAAAGCTGAAAAGGAGGAGGAGGAAAACTCAGAAAAGAAAAAGGAGAAGAAGAGAGATGGTGTTTGGTTCAAGAGTCCAGAATCAATCTTTAAGATTGTGCAAAAGTTCCGCCATGATCATTCAGAAAGAAATGTCTTTATGTTCAATACTGCCAAGGAGAAAAAGTTTGTGGAAGTAGAGAGTATGCCAGAAGATTTGTTCTTAATTTTTGAATTAGAAATGGTGGGATCAGAACCTGATGAAGGAGAATGTGGCAAAACTAGAGCTGAGCAAACATACGGTCCACTAATAAAACAAATAAATCTGAAGAAGAAATCTAATTTGGGGAAACTTGATGTGGAGAGTGAAATCTTGCGTATAATGAAGTTAAAATCAAAGTTGGATAAGGAGATTGAGAGAAATGCTGAGGACTTGGTAGTGTTGTTTGCGATGTATCTGTGCATCACTGTTTTTTTTTACCACAGCAAATGGAAGCGGGATTACCAAGAGCAAATTTTCTCCCTACTTTGAATCATTTGAAAGAATGAAGAAAACCAACTGGACAGTGCATATACATAAATATTTAATGGATAGCATAAGGAAAAATGTTGGTGATCCACTTAAAGTTAATGGTTGTACGGTGTACCTGTTGGTGAGTACACTGTTACAGATAGTATGTGTACATTGTTTTACACAAGTATTAAGTTGTACCAATTTACATGCTTTTGTTCACTGTATTTGTTGGGTCCTAAGATTTCTAACTCTTTACCTGTTTGTCAATGCAGTATTGGTTTGTTGAACATAACAACATCATGACGCCAAGCAATGAACAAGGTTTCCCTAGATTTCTAAGGTGGGTATAATAAGTGACATCAGCAATACAATAGAGAAAGATATTAATGAAGCCATGAAAAAGGTAACTTCAAAACTTTCTTTATGATAGTGATTTATTATTATATGTGTACAACAATATACACCTTGATAATGGTGAGAAAATTTTGTCATGTGCACAACAATATACACCTGTAACACCTGTGTAGAAAGATGTACACCTGTTATACATATTGACACTTTGGCATGTTTTCAGATGCAACCCGGATGGGTAAAATCTTGGAGTGATGAACAACAACAAATTCTAGAAGAGTACAGAAAGAGAAGGGGAGAAAATAACAGAGATGTACTGAAAGAAAAGTTGTACAGATCAGAACAACAAAGATATGAAGCATTGGAAGAGCTTTCTGAGTTACAACTTAAACATCAAAAACTTGTTAGCTTTATTGAAGAAAAAGCCAGGATACTTTATTCAGCTGATCTGAAGACCGTGGAAAAATATAGGGATGCTGTTGATTTAATTGCTGAGACCTTGCAAGAAATCATTTCATTGAACAAAGAGTTACAAAGTGAGGATGAACATGATGATGATGAGCAGGAGTTGGAGGTTGAGGAAAAGGATGATGATGAGGAGGAAGAGGTTGAGGATAAATAGTAAAATGAGAAGGGGGAGGACAGTGAAGATGTTGATATGCATGATGATAATAATAGTGATGACGATGACGATGACGATGACGATGACGATGACGATGACGATGACAATGATGGTGGAAAAGGTGGTGATATGCAGGGTGGTACTGGCAAAGGTGCTAGCAAAGGTGGTGATATGCATGATCATGATGACCAAGGTGGCAAAGGTGGTGATATGCATGGTGGTGATGACGAGGGTGCCAATTCTGAAAAGCGAAGGTATAAATTCACTCTTACTAAATGTGGCAGTCATTTGTTTTTATGTGTGTAGATAGTTGTACACCAGTATGCTATAACTCATACTTTTTCTCTAAACTTGCATCTTTTAGCTCCCCTTCATCAAAGACCAATAATGGAAATGAAGCAAAAGATATGGATGATGGAAATGAATATGACAAAGGAGAGTTGAGTCTGAAACTGCTAACAAGCCGAGGTATGGTGATCTAAGCTCGCATTTTATTTCATTTCTTGTATCATATACATACCTGTACACCATTGATAAAATTCAAACAAAATTATATTTTTCAGCAGGCCTCTGTCAAAGTCAAATGAAGAAGATGATGGAACAAGGCTTGAAGTTGAGTCTGAAACTGCTAACAAACCGAGGTATAAAAAAAATTGTTAGGATCGCAGTTGTTTTCATTTTTATATGTGTACCAAGCAGTACACCTTAGTGATTTATTTTGTTTTCATTTTTATATGTGTACCAAGTAGTACACCTTAGTGATTTCTTTTGTTTTCATTTTTATATGTGTACCAAGCAGTACACCTTAGTGATTTCTTCTGTATATGTGTGTGTACAAAGATGTACACTTTGTAGAACCTAACAAAAATTTCATTTTTTTCAGCACTTCCCTGCCAGACCAGGATGCAACTCAAACAACTGAAATTGATGAGGCTTCAATCATCGCAGCTGAAGCTTTAGCTCAGCTGGACCCTAAAGGCATGTTTCCGGTTGATGGAGATGTGCTTTTACTCACTCAAGGGGAAGATCAACTGGATGATCCTTATTCAACAATTGAGGAACTTCTAGACAACTTTTCTGAAAGTGTCTTCATAAAGCTTGAAAAAGGTTGTTACAGAATGGCAACGTCTTACGTGAAGGAAAAGATGGAAACCGTTATCAACGAATGCCCAAGATTTCAATTGTTGAGCCAAGAAGATCCTAAAGAAGAGTCGTCGCAAAGACCATTATCTAATGAAGACGTAAGAGAAAGGATTGTTGCTGAAGCAGTGCAATTCATCCAACAACATGGAAATGCATTTTTTAGCAGTCAAGAAGAGCAGAAGACACCACCAGCAAAGACAAGAGATGGGAGGATGAAGGAAGCATAAATGTTGAAGACAAGAGCTGCTGGCAGGGTATCCAAGACACCACCAAAGAGAGTTGCAAAGAAAAAACTTCCTGCTGATTTCACTGCCGAGGGCAAAAATAGACAAGTTAGGCCGAAAATGGATGACAAAGGAGTTGAAAAAGGCAAGAGGATCCAAATTGAGGACGAAGAACAAACACTCTATCCTGCTCCAAAAAAGAGAAAGGACAATGAGTATCATCCTTATCGCCCACTGCCAGATATCCATCAATCACCACTTTATCATGCCATGGACACAGGACAGGACAAGAGAAGGGTACAGAAATTCTTCGATTATGCAAGCCTGACGTAAGTTCACAAAACAATACCTCATACTATATGAATGATTGAATATTATTGAAAAAAGCTTATGTGCACCACTATGTACACCATGTTAACATTTCCTTTATGATTTTGCAGCTCTGTAGCTTGGGAACTAACAAGGCTCCAATATCTAATAGTCAAAGAAGATGTTATGATTGTGGGGAAAGTACTTTGTGAACTGATGTTCAACAAGTATCTGGATCAAGTGGTACTGCAGTTTTACATCCATCGACGTTGCAAGGCAATGGTCAGAGACAACATACGTCATCCCGATGACCAGAAGTACATGAGATGCGAAATTATGAGTCCTACTGCATGTGTAAGTTTCTCAAAAAAAAAAAAATGTCATATATAGATAATTTAATGATGTGTACATACTAGTACACCTGATTGACATAGATATACACCAGTATGCCTTTGTAGATTTCTTTAGGAGTGGACATAGATATACACCAGTATGCCATATGATTGAAGAATGCTATATTAAGTGTTTTCATGAATGCTTGATTGAAAGATTTTATATAGGTATGATTTTGGTGTACCTTATTTTCCAACAAATTATTGATTGCAGTACTATGTGAAGAACAACAACATCAGTGAGACACAAAGGCTTGTGGTAGATTTCATACGAGATATGCCTGACGATTTGGAAGTTCTTCTCATCCCCCTCAATCACTCTACAATACAAAATGCAGTGGGCCTTCACTGGTCGCTTTTGAAGTTTGATTTCATAGTTGAGGAGTGGAAGTGGTACAACTCTATGCACTCAAATGAGAACTATAAAAATGATGCACAACAACTGGCAAATGTGGTGCAGTTGGAACTCAACAAAAAGAGAGCGTTAAAGGGTGATGCACCTATAGAACCGCATGAGATAAACATCATGCAGTGTCCTTCTCAAGGTACCAATCCAGATTGCCTGCTGTATACTTGCTACTTTATAAAACGTGGTATGAAGAAGAGAAAGAGTATGGAAAAAGATCAGCATATGGCTGAAAAAATCTGTTAGGATATGAGAGCGACATTGGTGGCAAAGATGCTGAAAAAATTCGGAAACTATGAACAGGTGTGGGATGTAGCAACTGATGAAGCGCACAAGCAGTGGCGCCTGAGTATGGAAAAGAATCCATTGAGGAGGAAGAAGAGTTTATTTTCCTAATTCATTATACAAGATCAATTTGTGAATTGCTTGCTTCTAAAGAATTTTCTATCTTTGCAGACAATTTTTCAAATTTAAGTTTTTATAACTTTGTTTATGACTTATCAAGACCTTGAATTAATATTTTTATTAGTTGGAAATTTGTTGGTTTGAAATCTTATTAGTTTTCAATATTGATGTTATTGATGTTACAAATTTATGACTTATCACTACCATTTGAAATGTATATTTCATGTTTTGAAATCTGAAGATGTACTTGATTGTACACAGGTACTGACAGAGCAGAAAATGTTCATAAGGTGTACATAGGTACAATGTTCATAAGGTGTACATAAAGGTACACATGTTCTAACAAAAGTAATAAGATTTTCATATTTTATCAAAAGTATAAAAATGAAAGACATAAGTATATTACTAAAAAATTTATAACATAGAATCTTTTGAAAAAATGAAACATCGAAAAATTGAACATAACAAAAGTAATAAGTAATTACTAAACAAAATAGACTAGTAGCATCCATTGTACACCAAGGTGTACATAGTGGTACACATGTAAAAAGACAGAAAAAGTTTTCTTGCAAAAGATCTGAAGTTCACTAAACAAAATAGAAGGTGTACACCAAGGTGGAATGGTACACATGTCCTGGCACTAATTATCCACGCCAAAGAAAATCGAAAAGACATTACCAAAAGTAAATACCAAACACATAGAATCTTTTGAAAAAATGAAACATAGAAAAAATCATCAAATCATGGGGAAGGTAGCTCTGTTGTGGTGACCAAGTGTGAAGCACTTTGTGCACATCATTTTCCTCTTTTTCTTCTCATAAGGATGCCTGATTCATTGTGTTCTTCGCCTACCCGGTGGAGGAATAGGAATAGGAACAATAACCCTATCACTAGGATCATAAGTCTGCGGCTTGTCATAATTGGGGATTGGAAAGATGATCTCCTGGTATGTCCTGTTATACCACTCGGTGGTGAAGTATCGCTCAACAAAATCATAGATGTCTTCTCTAGTATCTTGAATTGCAGCACAAGCATGTGCACAAGGAAAACCATTAACTCGCCACTTGTGACATGTACAAGTTTTCTGCAATAGATCTACAGAATGAGTCCGGGGAGACCTGAATTCATACAATCTTTCCATGGACTGAACAATGGTCCAAGTACGACCAATGTCGATGTTTTCCTTTAGTAAAGCCTCATATTCAGGAGTGAGCCTAGTGTTGAATGTTTCCAGACCTAGTATCCTTCTCTCAGACATTTTTTCCATAACCTTCAAACTGACATGATAAAAACACAAACCATAAAATCAAAAACATGTGTACAACAAAAAGAAATACATATAAAACATGTGTACAACAATGTACACATCAGGGAAATCCATGTGTACAACAATGTACACACAGTTGCATAATCACAGATAAAAACATGTGTACAGATAAAACATGTGTACAACAATGTACACATCAAGGGAATCCATGTGTACCACAATGTACACACAGTTGGATACATGTATCTATAGATCAAAGCAAACACATGTATGCAAATAACGTAGACATAGTTGCATAAATAAAAAACTAAACATAAAACTCACCGTATCGCATCGAGAAGAACAAATGCAGGCAACTTTTTAAAAGGAAGAACCCAGTTGTTGAAGGACTCAGCAAGAGTTGAAGAGTGAGCACCATATCTGCATACAGGGAAAAATGCATTTTCCCATTTCTCCTTTGGAATAGTCCTGATATAGTTAGCAACATGTCCAGCTCCAATTGCATGCATTCCCTTCAAAGCTTCTTCAAAGTTTGCTGGTGTGTAAGAGTACGCAGCTTTGTAAAACAAATCAAGAACGGGCTTCGAATTCGCATCACCTGATCCAATGGGGAGATTGCATTTGATGTGGTAAAAGCAATAGTTGTGATGTGAAATAGGAAAATATTTTGGAATGCCCTGCAAGAGTCCTTCTCCACGATCACTAAGGAAAACAATCGGACGATCATCGACCATCGACAATAGTTTTTGAAGATTATCCAAAAACCAAAACCAATTATCTTTGTTTTCAGACTGTACAATGGCAAAAGCAAATGGGTAAAACTCATTGTTTCCATTGATACATGTTGCATCCATAAGAGTGCCCCTGTATCTACCAGTAAGAAAAGTAGCGTCCAAGTAAATCATGGGCCTGAGATACTTATAGATATGCTTGCAAGCACCGTAACAAACGAATATCCTATGAAATCTATTTGTTTTATCCTCAACTTCAAACTTCACATAGCTATCGGGATTAGTTTCCTCAATTGCTTTGACATACCAAGTAAAATCACTATACGACTTCTCATCATCGCCATACTATTCTTCAAATACAGCTTCTTTCCCTCTACGGGCATGGTGATACTTAATATTGGACCCATAAGTTTTCTTGAAAAGTGATATGATCTGATTGGGTTTTAAGCTAGGATCACCCTGTAAATTGTCAGCCATCAAATGCTTGATTAACTTGGTTGTCACCGCAGGACTCTTCAACCTCAAACCAACACCACAACTACACAAAAATAAATAAAATGGAATAAGTAATGTGCACCAAAATTCACACCTAATAAGATCTCAAAAACAACACTATGAACATACACAAAAACCAAGCAAGAACATATATTTTAAGAGTACAACAAGTACAGTGCACCACAATGTACACCTAAAACAAATCCACATAAAAACTAACCAGAGCAAGTAAACTAACTATTTCAGCAATGTGGACTAGTATGAAAACTAACAGTGCACCACAATGTACACCTAAAACAAATCTACATAAAAACTAACCAGAGCAAGTAAACTAACTATTTCAGCAATGTGGACTAGTATGAAAACCACTAACCTGTGAGCGTTAGAATCTTTCAGCACGAACCGAGAAGTATCACCATTCACAGGCCCAAAATGAATCCTCCAAGCACAACCATCTACTTCGCATTTTGCAGTAAAACGAGTTCTATCATTTTTAAGAATAACAGGCTTGTGACCAGTAGCCATCTTATACTCATCAAGAGCAATCCTAACAGCTTTAACACCACCCACGAATTCTCTACCAATATCTTCAAATATATAATTCCATTCATCGATAATAAGAGGTTTACCCTTGTCTGCATCATGATCTAACACCCTTACCATCTTAGGACTTTCAGTTACACAAGCAGACTTAGAACAAGAAGCAGAACTACTGCTGCAACCATACTTAGAACTAGAACTACTGCTACTACCATACTTAGAACGAGAAGTATGATTCGGAATTATTCCCACACGCAAATACACATCTTCATTATCGATAAGAATCATGAAACCAATTAAGCTTTGAAGTTGTATATCACCTGTCACATAAACTACTTGAGAATTGTCCATATAACTGAAACATATACTCCCAGGAGACAAAGACCTCCAGTGCTTGCATGTTAAATGCTTCAATTCTTCTACGGTTATTTTAGTGCTAACACGAAAAAACAATGAAATGCTCACCATGATTCAAAACAACATTAATGAACTTGTCAGGCTTATTTGGTACCCCTACATATTACAAAAGAAATGATAATAAACATCTGAAGCTTCAAATTCATAAAACCTAAAAAGTAAACGGTGTACATGAAAGTACACATTTAAAAAATGCCAAAAACATCAACTAACGTTAAACCTAGATAAAAATACTCCATCAATTAAGCTCCAGAATCTTAATGGAACAAAAAAATATAAGGCTAGGATCTAGTATCACCGACGATTTCATATCATGCATCATAAAACTAAAAAAATCAACATCAAGTAACAAAATATCAAAATATCAAAACATCAAGGAGATTAGAATCACAAAGCTAGTATATAACAAAATATCAACTCAAGATTATATGAATTGGTATCATCAACTCATAAACTCAGAAAAACTAAAAATCAGATGAAATACAACCAAAAGACTTCTAACATGAAGTTGAATTCTTCTCCATTAGAAATCAAAATCCAATCTAATCTCCTCGAATCTGTCAAATCACCTCCGAATTCAAACCTGGATCAATCTATCTCTCACTCTGTGGTTTCTTCAAACCTGAAATTAAGAATTTTCGACTATAGAACACACAAATCTCTATGAAACTATTAAAGTTACTAGACTAAGAACGTAAACTGTTAAAGTTACTGGACTAAGAACGTAAACTGAGTTGAAATATGATGAAGAAACGATCAAAATATCTCTGAAACTGTTAAATCGCCTCCCAAATCATCTCTGAGCTGCATCCTATTTTGAATTGAAGTTTCAGATCCAAAAGTTTCGATTTCAAAATCACACTTTATATAGAAGGAATCGTTCAAGGGTAATTATGGTATATCGAAAAATCGGTAACTCGGGACTCGTATGTGGTTTTGGACTAAATCGTCCAAGTTTGGACTAAACTGTTTAAGCGGTTTTTTTTTGATTAAACCTGATCTTGGGCTTCAGATGGATGGACTAAAGCGTCCTAAGCTCAGTAACTTTGGGACTAAACGTCAATTTCTACTTTTTAATTTTGGTTTAGTCGTTGGGTTGGTTTATTGTTGGATTTAAATAAAATGTCAAAGAGGTGGTACTTAGGATATGTGAAAATAAAGATGGGTGGTACATAGGATTATTGGGGATGGGATTTTATTTGGATAGGAATTAGGGAAAGTAGGGATGGGAAATAGGGAGAACCTTTATTTTCATTAACTTATATCCAACAATATGTTGACTAGCTCTTTTTTTGGAATAACAATACTGCATCGTAAGTACTCCATATGAAAGCGTTTGACAAATATTGTCTTCTTCTCACCCAAACGAAAACGAATTTTTCATAAGTCTGAAATTGAGATCTTAACTGGCTTGGAGTAAAATTTCTGCATAAAGAGATGCTGCATTTGGTCCCATGTCTCAATACTGTTCTGAGGTAGAGTGATGAACCAAGTGAAAGGGTCTCCTATGAGTGATTTTCCAAACTCCCGAAAGCAAACATGCTTGTTAACAGCGTGCTCATTCAACATCATAGTGAAACGGTGCAAGTGTTCCATTGCGTTACTTGTTCCATCAAATAATGGGAACTTGGATGTCTTATACATAACAGGCATGGGTCGTGCAATTGCGTCTTGGGTGAGTGGTGATTGGACCATGAAGGATTTAGATGATGCTTCTAACCCATATATGTCCTCAATGTACTTAGCCATCTTCAACTCGTCCACTGTATAGTCTTGTATGGTACATCTTCGTGGGGTAAAGTGTGGGGTATGAGAGATTGGTATCCGCTCACCTGTACCTGGTCTTTCCTCCCCTCCATTTGACCCTTCACCTTGAGTTACCGGTGTGAGAGCAGCGATGCGTGCTGTAAGATCAATGCGTTGTCTTTCGGTTTTTTGGAACTCCAACAGTGCCTGTTGTAGTTCAGATAATGTTTCCCCACCTGTAGGCTCAGGGTGTGGTGTCTCACCAGCTTCAATGAGGAGAGGGGTTTGTGTATTCGTCATAACAAGGTGCTATCACTGAGAGCAAAGCCCAGTTGAAATCGCCAATGTAAATAGGGTATAAATTAGGAAGGATAAACCTTTGAATTACACCAAAGAGGAAAACAATAACTTTGATCCGGAGAGTAGTAAAATGTTAAGAATACACAGAAAATGCATAATCTCTTCATCTTAAGAGATGGGTATTTATAACATTCCTAAATCTCTCTTGAGTCTTCAGGTACCGTACATGTGTATAATCTTGACTTCTTCATCACTTTGGTATGTAGAGGCCGTACATGTATCCTTGATACTTATGATCCTCTGCGACGCTCTTATCTTTAGATTAGGGATGACACCGGCAAAAGTCCATTTGATATCAACACCCCTTCTCCCCTGGATATGGGCACCTCAACTATTTTATCTTCCTTTTCCCTTGGCATCATGATGAGGGTTACCAGCATCCATGTCTTTAATGCTATTATGAGAGGTTGTCCGCGGTCATACCATAGGTGCCTGACGCACCCAGCTAATCTCCTCCCTTTCTCCTATAGAATACTTTATTCGTGGTCAAGTCATAGGTGCCTGGAACACCTACGTGGTCTCCCTTTCCTTTCTATAGAACATCTCATATTTTGTTTATGGTCATGCCATAGGTGCCTGACATGCTCAACTATCCTTTTCCTTTTTCTACATAAAATACTCCATGTCTTGTTCGTGGTCATGCCATAGGTGCATGGCTTGCCTATGTGGTCCTTCTTTCCTTTCTATAGAACATCTCATATTTTGTTTATGGTCATGCCATGGGTGCATGGTATGCTCAACTATCCTTCTCCCTTTTCTTCATAAGGCCTTCCCCAACTTGTCCATGGTTATTCCATAGGTACATGGCGATTCCCAACAAATCTCTTCTTTCTTTATATCATATATTCCATGTCTTGCTCATGTCCAGGCCATGAGTGCTTGGCATGCCGGGCTAATCCTCTTTTCTCTTCCTTCCATATAATGTCTCTCATCCTTCTCATATGCGCACCAGAGGGGTCACGTCCATTCTTAGTCTCCATCTTACATTTTGTCAAGCCTTCCCCTCGTGTTTCACAACCGAACCACAGGTGCTTGGCGCAGGGGCGGAGCCAAAATTCATGAGAAGGGGGTGCAAAAATTTGCTATAGGTGCAACCAAAAATTTTAGGGGATGCAAAAGTGCAAAAATGAGCTTGGTTGTTAAAAAAAATATTCTTATGAGGCCTAAAATGGGCTTTGGAGCCAGCTGGGCAGGGGTGCAAGTGCAACCCCTTGCAATGGGCTGGCTCCGCCCCTGGCTTGGCGTGTCTCTCGTCTCTTCTTGGCACCATAGTTCTGTTACATCCTTGATATAAATTTTGGGGTATCTACATTCTACTAAAAGGTCATTTCCTGCTCAATCTATCATATAATTTTTTGATTGGTACAATCCCAAAGAGTGTTGGGTCAATGTATATTTTAGACTTGAGTTTCAACAAATTTTCTGGTCCTATCCCACAATCTTTGGTGCCTAGACATTCATGCATATTTCAACATGTCTTACAATAACTTGAGTGGCATGATCTCAGTAGGAAATACCCCGAGTAGAAACCCTTTTGCATATTTGAACAATAAATTCTTGCTTGGGATAGTTACGGAGAACATTTGCAAGGGTAATAATACTGAACCTCAAAATGAAGATGACGAAGATGCAAAAGAATTTTTTTACTGTATGCTGTTGTTGCCTTGGGAATTAGTGTCGGATTCTCAGGTCCATTATTGGTTTTGCTTCTACGGCGAAAATGGCGGTTTGGGTATTGGAGAATAATTGGTGTTGTTGTAATAACAGTGACTAGGTGTGTGTTGAAAAATTAAATAATGTAACGATTGTTATTATCATCAATGATACTCTGCTACTATTATTGTACTTTCTATCTGAACTTAACAGCTTAATTTTTCCTTATTACTTACTAGAGCGACTTGTCTAGGGGTGTATCAATTGGTGGACCAGTCCCTCCACCACAGGATTAGTAGAGGTTGGCTTTTAAATTACTAGTGGGACCCTAATATCTTAATCTAATGGTGGGAAACTTGATCCACCTTTAGCTTTTTCGGTTACTAGAGAGTTGGTGATGCTTTTCTGATAAACATATATGAGGAATTTAAGTTTTCCTCTTTTCTACAACAATTAATATCACATACATTATGGCGCCGCTACCGGGGAACGAAAAGTGGTAATATAAGTATCGTTCACCCAGACTTGTGAAGATTTGATTTTTGACCTAATTCTAAATTAAACTAGCAATCAAATAGAAGATGATAATAGTATTACGAGAGACTAGGTCTCAGGATTCCACCATACATCATATTTATGTGATTCATATATTAATTCTAAACAATTATAACTCAAATTATTGACACTAATTGTAATACCCTGTATTTTAGCTACTGTTTCGAGTCGGGTTATACCCGGATTAGTAACCTCGTGGCTTAGGTTGTTGTTCCTTAGCCTTAGCCTAGGTGGGTGGATTGAACTAGAAAGGCTACAAGTTATGGTGGAAATAGAATAATCAATAATAAATAATATTAAGAGAAAATGAAGAAAAAAAAAGTTTAGAAAAGAAATTTTATAAGTTAGAAAACATAAGGCTAGGAGAAGAACAAAGAGATGGAGCTAGAGATTTTTAGAGAAGAAGGATAATGAAAAATCAAGAGGAGTTTGTAGCAATTGAGAGGTAGAATGTTTAATCCCTTTCTCTTTGTGTTTCTTTGTTATACTTTGATTTCAATTTTGTTTATTCTTATATTATTAGGGTTCTAAAATTTGTTTATTTAATTTGATACATCTGATTGATAATCATCCTTTTTTTATTGATAGATAACACGATTGGGTATCACTAGTTAAAATTTGAGAATAATCCACCGTATATTCACCGTTGAAAGTTTATTTGAATTTGGGTGATAGTTTCTGAATTTCTTGACAGTTTCGTTTTGATGTGGTTTTGATGTTCTTAGGCAGTCTTAATTATGTTAAAATGATTCCAGTTCCTAACAAAAGTTGTTGGTAAACATATTATCTTTCATTTTGCTTTGGAATTGCTTGATTTTAGAATAATATGAATTTACTGTGAATATTTTTCTAATATGATGTTATCTGCCCAGTTTTTAGAATGATCATATAAACCGAATATCTTTTGTTTGAACCTTTGGTTTCGTGTGAATTTTGGATATGTAATATATGAATGTGTTAAGAATGTTCTTGTAAATATATGAAGATGATCAGGCAAAGTTATCACCTGAAACACATAATGTAAAATGTTTGCAGTTAATGTGTTTGATTAAATGTTTGAGATAAATGCATAATGTTTGTAGTATGTTGTTAAGCCATGTTTGCTTGTATTATTTGTAAAAATGATTTCAAAAATTGAAATGAGTTCATGTTTTACCGTTAGATGAAATAAGGTTTCATGCTAATGGCGGGTAATGATCCCCGAGAGTTAAATGGGTAATGATCCCCATGGGAACTTGTGTTTCCCAATCATCGATATTGGCTGTCCGTTCTGGTAAACGATAGGTGGATGTACGAACCAAGATTTTTGTACCATGAATTAAACGGGTAATGATCCCCTATAGAAGATTGGTATGATCCCCATAGGAACTTTTGTTCCTGACCATCGATGGAGGTTGTCCGTGCCGATAAACGATAGGTGGGTGTACGAACCAAGGACATTCGTACCATGAACTCAATTGTTAAAACCTAAATTGGTAGATTTGTCAAAATTATTATTAGTGTTATGAACTCAATTGTGAAATATAATTGGATGGATTATTGAAAGTATTATATGTATTATGAACTTACGATTGAAGGATGATTTGTTGAAATAATATTAATATTGTGAAGTCTTATTTTGAAATCTTAAGATGAGTTGTTAGATACAATCTTTGTATTGTGAATTCATGATTAAACAAATGTACTTGTGTGGTGATTATGTTGGATGAATATCTATATTAGTAATTTTCTCAAAATTATGGCGTATGCTCATGTTGTATGTCTTGGCTCATTGATATTGTTATGCTTGTTTGATATTGAGAATGCATTCTATTGAGCTGTCATCTCACCCCAATTGACATCCTTGCATATTTATCAGAGTTGTACAACAGAAGCTAGGAATGAGTAATTTAGTGATTGCGTTGTTTTCTTGTAATTGTTTGAAATGTAAATTTGAACTAAAACGTGTTTTTTTTAAAGATTTCTATTAAATTCAAATCCATCGATTCATGTTTCATATGCGTAAACTCATGTTAGGAAGGATAAGTTATGTTGTTGTAAGAATTAAACAAATTTAAGGGAAATATATACATAAGTCTCTTTCCGAGCCGTAACACTTCGAGTTCGGATCTCCATATGGGTTTGTCCCTAGTCCGGAACTCGGGGAGTTACACTAATTTTTTGCCAAAAGTATATATCTGAAAGATTAAATGTAAATCATAAGCATGGTGCATCAAAAGTACTTAAGACTAAGCATACACCATCAAACAAAATCACAATTAATTAATAAAAATCATAAATCAATTCAAATAAATGCAATAAGTCGTAAAAGAATTAATTATATTTACCACAAACATGAAATATGGCTTCGTCCGTCGTCCCAGTGATGGGGTTTAGATCCTCATGTTGAAAATACTCTCAAAAGATTCATTTATTGCTCAAAAAGTGTTTACAAAGATGAAAAGAGAGAAAATAATAAAAACACCAAGTTTGTGATGTTATAAGGGTGTTACAGAATCTCTGTTACAAAAGAAATGTTACAAACTGAAGATAAGACTTGCAACATACTGTTACAAACGCTACTGAAAAAACGACTATTCTGGTTAGTCTATTTTTCGTGTTCTTTTTAACAACGGTTTAGAGCCGTCTGTTCTTCATCTTAAGTCTACTTATGCTACCCCTAACTCCCCATAATAATTTATGTGACCCCGACACTCTTTTATACCAAACAACAACCCAAAATCTCAATGAGATCTTCAAAATATTTTTTTTCTTCCACAGAATTCTCGGAATTTCATTTTGTTTTTCTCTCTCTCTCTTTCATATGCGGCTTATGAGTTGTTAAAACTCTTTCCAAATTCTTTGTTAATTAGATATAAACAAATATTATGGCAGTTTATCCTCTTCAATCCAAAAAGCAGTAAGAAAATTCCGAAGTATTATACTCCCTGATTTAATCGAGAAATAGATGGAAATTTCTATATTTACGCAAATAAACCAATTACTCATCCTGTAGCAACAAGCTAATCAAAATTCCGTGAAAAACTACACCTAAATCTCAACCAAAATATTTCCAAAAAATTCACGCAGGAAACTGAAAATCTTCCGCCAAAAGTGTTATTTCAAATGGTGAAGATGGAGTGACCCTATCCGGAGGGTGGGTGGGGGGTTAGTACATATTCTGAGGTGCCTATAGTAATTTTCCATGGGGGGGTGCAAATATCACTTTTCAAATCAATTTTTCCATAAAAGTTTTATTTGCCAAAAACACCTACAAACACATAAAATACCATAATAAGTACAAAATTGAGCACTAACAATTATAGAGAATTGAGACAAATCAGATACACAAGTATGTCTATCAAATACCCCCAAACTTATTTGCTAGTCCTCGAGCAAATCTAATCTAAGAAAATAAAAATCTTAACTCATTGTCGCAGGCATCGCGATTGCACTTAACGTGTGCACCAAGTCTTTGAACCCCTAGGTGGCCCTAGTGGACGAGTTTTAGTCTCGTGATGGTTGACAAGAGGTGTACCCACAAAACCTTTACTCAAAAACCTAGCTACCTTTGAAGAATATATAAACGACACTAGACAATCTCGTTAGTTGGCATACTTACTCATTGGCTATGGGAGGAATTACCCTGATTTGAATTCAAATGTTGCACAAGAGTTTGTACTCAAGCGTATATACTAAAATTTATATATAAGTAAATATGGATCTACTCAAATAGTCGCACAATGGGAATATGTTAAAGCATTGCTCGGTTGAACCCACCAAGCATTGTTATGTCAAGGTTGATTGATATTTTAGTATCAAAACTCAAAGTCACTTGATTAGAATACTAGAGTCAAATTTGTTAAGTTAGACTAGGAAGTCTAGAAATGTTGAGACATACTGAAAAAGACGAGGGTACCCAAATACACCATAATATTTTAAGTATCAACCTATAAGTCTGATACCAAGTGTGATCGTCTATGGACAAAGTCGAGATAATACAAAAACTATGGTATTCACTTTGTGTGATCGCCTATATATGAAATCGAGGACAACAAAGTGATCACTTTATAATAGGTATGGTAATAAACCAAAATTCTTTAGGATCACTATCAAGTGACTAGGGTTAACGTACGTGTGTAATTTACTTAATTATAATAATAATTTTAATGCGGAAAACAAAGTAATGACACAACAATGTTTTGTTAACGAGGAAACCGCAAATGCGGAAAAATCCCCGGACCTAGTCCATTTTTGAATACTCCCAAAATTAAGATGTTATATAAAATCTAATACCAACTTAGTATAGTTGAGACCAAGTAGACTACACCTAGCTACTTAGTTTCCTCAGTATCCCCGCGCCATCGACTTCAAGAGTCACGCACGTGAATAACAAGTCATTTGGATCGTATTCCAAACAACAAAAGAATAATCTTTTTGGTAACCACTCTAATCAATCTTTGCTAAAAAGATATTATTTGAATTATTGACAAAGACTCATCTGTTTAAACTAATAAACTCGTTTGTCTGGTTAGACCAACCTAAACTTTGATTACCGAAATAACCAAACTATATATTTGCAATCAATCAATATAGATCTCAAACATAAACTATAAGGTTATGTCGATCTCACGTAACTAGCCAATCAAGTCTATCAAATATAAAAACGATTTGAATCCCAGCCGATCAAGATTTGTGCGCACAATTCATAAGATATGAAAACCAATAAGAAAAACTTCGTCGTCTTCAGATCTTTGTTTGTCTTCAATAATAACCTGCACAACACAACTTAAATCCTCTTGTGATCAATCACACACAGAACGGAGTCTGTTAATAATGGATTATCACAAGATGTATTTAGATTTGAAATAGTTCTAAAGATCCTGTCGATACTTTGATCTAGTTTGAGTGAGCCTTATATCAGAAGAGAAGGTTCTCAAGAATAAACAAACTAAGTGCAAGCAAAGTTTCAACAACCTTTAGTCAAACAAATCAATAATCGAAAACTAAAATAACAATGCAATTATCTAGTGTCATCAACGGTACTCATAGAGCTTCTTGATCCCACATAAGTCTTTAAACGAGCGGTCATAAGAGATTTCGCCTAATTAGGGAACTTTCCTCTCCGGATAGACGGCTACACCAGAAACAACAAGAATGAAGTTTTCCTGACTCTTAGGATAGTTTGCAAGAAATGCAAACTCAAGTATTTATAAACCAAGGTTATTTGTACAACAAGGAAATTTCAAAACCGAAAATATTCTCAATATATTAACAATAAAGTACCTAATTTCAATTTTCATATTTCCTATTAATTACCAAACCATATTTCTGAAAAATCTCTTAGAAAACTTATATTATTAGTCTATCACAATAACTAATAATATTTTCTATAGGATATGCTTTGATTGCTAGTAATTAAAACATATATTTTAAAAATCATAATTAAATGATTTTCAATTTTTCGGTATGGGATCACCTTGAGTATCATAGAATATCTTTGAACAATTAATGATAAGAGCTATGTACATGTTCAAATATGTCGACATCTAGAAGTTTCCCAGCAAACCCTAATTTCAAGCTTCACACAAAATATAAAGAGATATATGAATATTGAAAACTCAGTTTTGCTCCTTCTAAATTTCAAGCATTGGTGGATGTAGCTGAAGAGAAATGTTCTGGTGATACTATATATGAAGTCTTCCAAACAGGGAACAAAAATTACTTCTGCTGGAAAACATGTTAAAGATGCTAACAAAGGATTAAAAAATAAAGGTATATCTCTTATCACTACAAGGAAGTTAGCAGGAAAAAAATTAGTTAAAAATAAAGGAGTGGGAGGTCCTGAATCTTCTCAAAATAATTCTTCTCAATGAGAGTGATGTTCTTGAATATCAGAGGCCTAAAAAGAATTAGGGCCAAAGATAAACTAAGATATTTAGTTAATCAATTTAATCCTTCATTAATTTGGATATCAGAGCCTAAAATAAGGGTTAAAAGTAATTTTGTAAAAAAATTAAGATTGTCTGGCATGAGTCAAATGTTAATACATAATTCCAGTGATATTGAAAAAAGAAATATTTGGATATTATGGCATTCTTCTCTGTTAATCCCATCAATAATTTCAAGCACAAAACAAGCTATTACTGTCAAAGTTGGGGAAGTCCTAGTTACTGGTATTTATGCGGCGTGCTTAACCGTGGACAGAAGAGAGTTATGGGAAGAATTGGTGAAGATTAGTGAACTGCAATTTTCATGGTTAGTGCTTGGAGATTTTAATATTGTTTTAAGTTGTGATGAGAAAGTAAGTGGAAGAAGTCCTCTAATAGTATCACTGACAGATTTCAACAACTGTTTAGATTATTGTGGACTTTTACAAGCTCCAAAATCATGTATTCAGTTTTCTTTGTGCAATAACAGAGTGGGTGAGAAGAGAATATTATGTGGTCTAGATAAAGCTTTCATTAATATAAAATGGATGGAGTTGTATGCTGATTGGAGATATAAAGTGGGAGTCAGGGGAATCTCAGATCATGGTGCGCTAATGGGTGGCACAACTAATATTCCTAAACCTTAAAACATACCTTTCAGATATCAACCAATATGGACTTCTCATCCAAAAATTTTGCAACTTATAAAACAATCATGGGAAAAAGAATGTCCTGGAAATCCTGTTTTTAGTTTTATGAGTAAAATTAAGAGGTTCAAAATTTGTGTCAAGAAGTGGAACTGGGAGGTTTTTGGAGACTTGAGACTTAAAGTCAAAGAAACTGAATATGAAGTTTTAAAAGATGCTTTACACTCAGATACTCAACCAGAAAATGTGAATCTTCTTAACAACCTAGTATCTGCAAGGGGGAAGCATGAACTGGCAACTCAACAATATAATGAATTATTAAGATCAAATTCAAGAATCAAATGGGTGAAAGAGGGAGAAGCAAACACTATTTTTTTTCATACCTCAATGAAGGTTGGAAAATCACATAATAGCATTGTAGAACTTGAAGATTCTAATGGTAATATTGTTGCAGAATAGAACCAAATTGCAGATTTATTGGTGACCCATTTTAAGAAGAAATTTGAACATCGTGATGTATCTTTTGAGGAAAGTCTTTTTGAAACTATTCCTAAAGTAATTACTGATGAAGATAATGCTCTCATGGATGCTCTTCCTTAAGCACAAGAAATTAAAGATACAATTTTTTATATGGATCCTAACAACTCTCCTGGCCTTGATGGATTCCCAGGTAGTTTTTACATATTTTCACGGGAAATTATATGCAAGGACTTATTCAATGCAATACATTTCTATTGGAGATGCAAATTTATACCAAAAGGGATGAACTCTAACTTTATGTTTTTCCTACCTAAAATACATGGTGCTAGGAAAACAGATCAATTTAGGCCAATTGGACGGTCTAATTTTTTCTTTAAAATCATTACAAGAATAATCACAACAAGATTACATTCAGTTCTGCATAAGGTGATATCTTACATCAAGGAGCTCTCATAAAAGGGAGAAATATTCAAGAGAAAATTGTTCTTGCTTCTGAACTTGTGAATGAATTAAATACTAAAAGAAGATGAGGTAATTTAGGTTTGAAGTTGGACATAACTCAAGCCTTTGATTCAATGAGTTGGGAATTCATTTTTGAAACACTCATGTACTTTGGATTATCTCAAGTGGGAATTAACTGGTTGAAGATAATTTTTGAATCTGCAAGACTATCAATACTAGTAAATGGAGGACCATTTGGATTCTTCGAAGTAAGAAGAGGACTCAGACAAAGAGATCCATTATCTCCCATACTATTTGTGATAGCTGAAGAAGTATTGAGAAGAAGCTTAACCAAAATGATTCAAGAGGGCTTGATACAAACAATGGTTAACAGAAATGGATGTCATCCATCTCACTTAATGTTTACAGATGAGATGATTATTTTTATTCTCCAATGGACACAAAATAACACTTGATAATTTGATGGGTTTACTAATAAAATATCAAATTGCATCAAGACAGACAGTTAATAGAGCAAAAAACAAATGTTTTATTGGTAGAGTTACTGAATAAAGAAGACACATAACTGCAGAAAAACTACAAATGGAGCTTTCAGAATTCCCAGACAAATATTTGGGTGTAATTCTGTGTCATGGAAGAGTCAAAACTACCCAAGTTTGGGGGATAGTGGAAATGCTACAAAAGAAATTAGCTGGTTGGACTGGTAAACTTCTTGCATTCTATGCCAGATTAACTTTAGTTAAATTTTTGCTTTGTAGCATACCAATTTATAACATGTCAGTATACAAATGGCCCAATTTTGTGATTAGAGAATGTGAAAGAATAATTAGAAATTTTCTATGGACTGGTGATCCATCTATGAAGAAACTGATAATTGTTAAATGGGAGAAAGTAAATGTACCTTTTGTTGAAAGAGGTGTTGGTATTAGAAGATTGGAAGTGGTTAACAAAGCTTTGCTATTAAAACTGCTTTGGAAAATTAAAACTGAAGATGAAGAATGGACTAGATTTATGAAGGCAAAATACAAGAACAAAAATGGGGAACGGATTACTGGATACAAAAATCTTCCATATGGCCTGAACTAAAATGAGTGATGAATGATCTTAATGAAGGAAGTAGATGGCTAGTGGGAGATAGAAGAAACATCTCAGTATGGAAGGATAAATGGGTGAAAGAAAATGCTCTTATTGATCACCATCACTCTGATCCATTTGTACAACAAAACAAGAACTTAAAAGTAAGTGACTTGATAGTGAATGTAGAATGGAAAATACCTTAAGACATGCTACAATTTATAGAGCTAAATGAATTACCAGCTATTGGGACTGGAAATGACAAAAGAATATGGGCAGCTGATTTAACTGGAAAGTTTACAGTGGTAAATATTGTACAACAAATAAGAGAGAAATACCAGCAAGTCACTTGGGATAAATATGTATGGAGTCCTTATATCCATCCATACACATCATGCAATGTGTGGAAAATGCTCAGAGGAGCATGTGCAACATAAGAAAATGTTAGGAAGAAAGGATTTAATACTGTATCCAAATGTTATTTATGTTTGGTAGGCTCGGAAAGATACCTACTATTGTATAAACTGCAAGTGCACAGTGTCGACAAGCAACACAGGGCAAGCACAGGTCGAACCACAAAGACTTGGAGAGTGTAGAAGTTGATTCTAAATCCTGATTCAGAGAGTAACCAAAAGGGGTTTGTTTTTGTCGATACGACGATATGATTTTCAAGTGACTGAAATAATAAAAGTAAAAGATGCAAATAGCAAGATATGTAAACAATGATAATATGGATACTAGGGTATTCAAATCCACCAATAACCTATGATATGCATTCAACTTGTAATATTATTCTTGTCCTTATAGTAGATTCAAGTCTACCGTATAACTAAGGTATTTCTCCAATGGATAATTTAATCACAACTAAAGTATTTCTCCAAAGAATTAATTGTCTAATTAAGCACAACTAATCTAAAGATCAATATTTGGTTAAGCATGAGTTGTAGCATAATCAACATAGAGATATTCTAACTACAATGGATACATGGCATACATTGTGAGAGCAAGATGTTGACAAACTTGGATTAAATTATATCTTTAAACAATTCTAAACTTTCAAGAACAAGATACAAGATATGAATACATACCAATGAGATTAGGGCTTCATCTAAACCTAGTAAATGAAACTAGAACATGAAGAACATTACAACAAAACTTAAATTTGATAAACTAACATGAACAAGCTATTCTTGGATGAGTTTTCAACACAACAACCCTCTCTATTTATACACAAAAATTCTCTCTCACTTGGATTCGAATTTTGGCAATTATTTACTCAACAAAACATGTTTTCTCACTTGATGGATGTTTTGGAATACAATGGGGTGAGGTGGATGTTTTGGAATCCAATGGTGGTGAGGTGGATGTTTTGGAATCCAATGGGGTGAGGTGGATGTTTTGGAATCCAATGGTGGTGAGGTGGATGTTTTGGAATCCAATGGTGGTGAGGTGGATGTTTTGGAATCCAATGGTGGTGAGGTGGAAATGGATTTGGGTCTTGGGTTTTTGGATCATGGGTTTTGGATTATGGGTAGTTTAATCCCATGTATTGTAAACAGGTTGCCACTAATGCGCGAACGGGTTGCAACACTTCCAACTTTCTTCTCTTTTGTCTTCTCAATTCTTCCAAGCTTTATTTAGTACTTAAAAACACAAAATTAATTAATACAAATATTTATTCTTGAAGATGGTAAAAATGCAGAATTTGGGATAATATATGACTTTGAAGCGCGAAAGATGAGTTAAGTGCCAATGAAAAGGTGTATGAATATGCAATATTTGGCACTCATCAAATACCCCCAAACCTGAATTTTACTTGTCCTCAAGTGAAACAGAAATCCAGAAATCCTAACTATACCACTGTTGCTGGTCTCTCGAATGCATTTAGCGTATGCATCAAGCCTTTAAACCCCTAGGTGTCCCTAGTGGACGAGTTGTAGTCTCGTGAGGGCCTACCAAAGATGTACCCACAAAACCTTCTCCAAATTGAGCATCCATAGAAATGTCTTCGTCTTCGGTCTTCAACTGTAGATGAGGAACTTCGGAATTTCGTAGAACCTTGATAATTTGTGACCATTTTTTTTTTTTTTTTTTTTTTTTTTTTTGTTGACCCGCTACATTTGATCATCGGATACCAAACACAAGATCCGAGACAAAAATTTTTTTACACAAGATCCGAGACAAATTTTTTTTTTAGGGACCCGCTACACACTGGTCATAGAAAACAAAAAACTTTTTAAGACCCGCTACACAGCTGGTCGAGAAAACACACTACAAAAAATGCAAAAGACTACAAAAGATCCTACAAAAGACCCGCTCCACAGCTGGTCATAAAAAAATGCAAAAGACTACAAAGGATCCTACAAAAGACCCGCTCCACAGCTGGTCATAAAAGATGCAAAAGACTACAAAGGATCATACAAAAGACCCGCTCCACAGCTGGTCATAAAAAAATGCAAAAGACTACAAAGGATCCTACAAAAGACCCGCTCCACAGCTGGTCATAAAAGATGCAAAAGACTACAAAGGATCCTACAAAAGACCCGCTCCACAGCTGGTCATAAAAGATGCAAAAGACTACAAAATGCCATATGCAAATACTCCCCCAAACCTAAATCTAACATTGTCCTCAATGTTTCAAAAGATAACAAAAACCACAACAAACTATGAGAACAAAACAGATTCAAAGGAAAGAGATTACCAGATGCCAAACCAGAGAGACATTAGAGTATGTCCAAAGCAACCAGCGAAGGGAAGATATCTGTGGTATGTACATGGGGTGAACTTTTTAGTCCACATAGATTGGATCAGCAAGATGAGTTGTTTCAATCTCGGGTGGGATTGGTTCAAGGAACGGCTTGATCTCTGCCCATTGACCTTGAAGACATTCTTGGTTGTTACATCTTCTAGTTCTACAGCCCCATGGGGAAAATTGTTTGCACCACGAACGGGCTGTCCATTTAGAACGTAATTTTCCTGGAAAAAGGTGCGGTCGTGAGTTATACAATAGAACTTTACGGCACAGGAGTGAATGACTTGCGCAAAATGCGTTTGTCATGGAACACCTTCATTCTTTGTTTGTACATTTTTGCATTATCATATGCATCATTTCTTAACTCTTCCAACTCATTGAGTTGAAGCTTCCTTTGGGTGCCAGCTTTATCTAGATCAAAGTTCGGTTTCTTTACTGACCCAATATGCACGATGTTCTAACTCTACAGGGAGATGACAAGATTTACCGTACACAAGTCTGTAAGGGGACATACCAATGGGGGTCTTGTATGCAGTTCTATAGGCCCATAAAGCATCATTCAATCTTAAAGACCAATCTTTTCTAGACGGGTTAACCATCTTTTCTAGAATGTGCTTAATCTCCCTATTTGAAACCTCTACCTGGCCACTGGTCTGTGGATGATATGGGGTTGCAACTTTATGAGTTATGCCATACTTACGGACTAAGGACTCAAAATGTGAACCACCGTCACTGATTATAGCTCTAGGGGTGCCAAATCGAGAAAATATGTTTTCCTTTAAGAACGAAAGTACCACCTTGTGGTCATTAGTTTTGGTTGCAATTGCTTCTACCCACTTAGAAACATAGTCAACAGCAACAAGAATGTACAACTTTCCTTCAGAGCTAGGAAACGGACCCATGAAATCAATGCCCCATACATCAAATAGCTCAACAATCAAAATGGGTTGTAAGGGCATCATGTTTCGTTTTGATATACTTCCCAATTTCTGGCACCGGTCACAAGAAATACATAATTCATGGCTATCCTTAAACAATGTTGGCCATAAAAACCACTCTGCAAGATTTTTGCGGCGGTTTTCTTTGCACTAAAGTGGCCTCCACATGCTTGATCATGACAAAAAGAGATGACATCCCTTTGTTCGAGTTGGGGACACATTTCCTAATGATTTGGTCGGGGCAATATTTGAACAGATATGGGTCATCCCATAGGAAATGTTTCACTTCGGCCAAGAACTTAGACCGGTCTTGTTTAGACCAATGGAGTGGCATCCTACCTGTAGCAAGGTAGTTCACGATGTCGGCAAACCATGGCATTTCGAAACTAGCATCAGTTGTTCATCTGGGAAAGATTCTCTAATAATCTCGATTCATCGATGAACTCGACATTCAATCTAGATAAGTGATCAGCAACAACATTCTCTGACCCTTTTTTATCTCGAATTTCGAGGTGGAACTCTTGTAACAAGAGTATCCATCGAATTAGACGAGCCTTGGCATCTTTTTTAGATAAAAGATATCTTAATGCGGCATGGTCAGTATAAATGATGATTTTAGATCCTATCAAATAAGATCTAAACTTATCTAATGCGAACACAACAGCTAGCATCTCTTTTTCGGTTGTTGAATAGTTCATTTGAGCCTCATTCAGTGTCTTACTAGCATAGTAGATCACATAGGGGTGTTTGTCGACTCGCTGACCTAAGACAGACTCAACAGCAAAATCGGATCGTCACACATGATTTCAAATGGCAATTTCCAATCTGGGAGGTCGGACTATAGGGGTGAAGTTAGAAGAGTTTTGAGCTCCTCCCAAGCATGCACACAAGTATCATCAAACACAAATGCAACATCTTTCTTGAGTAGATTACACAATGGCCTTGAGATCTTACTGAAATCTTTGATGAATCTACGGTAGAAACCAGCATGGCCTAAAAATGATCTAACCTCCCTCACGGAGCGAGGTTGAGGCAAGTGTTGAATGATATCAACCTTGGCTTTATCTACTTCTATGCCTTTTTTCGAGATGATATGCCCTAGAACAATGCACGAGTCAACCATGAAATGACATTTTTCCCAATTCAAGATCAAATTCTTTTCTTTACACCGAATAAGCACACGAGTAAGATGATGCAAACATTCATCAAAAGAAGAGCCAAAGACAGAAAAATCATCCATGAAGATTTCAAGAAACTTATCTATCATGTCTGAAAATATGCTCATCATACATCTTTGAAAAGTAGCAGGTGCATTACACAACCCAAAAGGCATACGACGATAAGCAAATGTTCCATACGGACAAGTAAATGTGGTCTTATCTTTGATCTTGGGTGCTATGTGAATTTGGTTGTAGCCTGAATAGCCATCTAAGAAACAATATTACCTATGTCCCGACAACTTTTCTAGCATTTGATCAATGAAGGGCAGCGGAAAATGGTCTTTCTTAGTTCTGTGTTCAATTTCCTATAGTCAATACAAACTCGCCACCACTGTAGTTACACGGGTGGGGACAAGCTCATTCTTCTCATTTTGAACTACGGTAATGCCGGACTTCTTGGGTACCACTTGAATGGGACTGACCCACTTGCTATCGAGGCTGGGTATATGATACCCGCATCAAGAAGCTTTATGATCTCACTCTTAACAACCTCTTTCATGTTAGGATTGAGACGCCTTTGCATCTCCCTAGATGGTTTGGCATTGTCCTCAAGGTTTATATGGTGCATGCAATCGGTGGGGCTTATGCCTTTAAGGTCCGAGATGGTCCATCCTAATGCTTCTTTATGCTCCTTAAGCACTTCTAAAAGTTTTCTTTCTGTTTTGTATCTAAGGCGAGATGAAATGATTACGAGGCAAAGTATTATAAGGTCCCAAAAAAACATATTTAAGAGTATCGAGGCAATGGTTTCGATTCGAGCTTTGGCGGCTCAACAAGAGATGGAGCAGACTTGGATTCCAAGAGTGGAAGTGGTTCCACTCTAGCTTTCCACTTAGACGTGTCCATGAGTGGTGTGGATTCAAGCAAAGTATTCACTTCACTTATGTATTCATCATCAAACATATCCAGGTTGAAATTATTCAAACAAGCATCCAAAGGGTCAACGACATGCTACTAGGTAGCGACTCCTGAATCAAACTTTCAATCATGTTGATTTCATGCACATCATTATCATCATCAAGATCTAAATGTTGTTGGCTAGCATTGAAAACATTCAACTCCACGGTCATATTACCAAATGACAACTTCACACTCCATTACGGCGATTAATGATTGCATTGGACGTCGCTAAGAAAGGACGTCCCAAAATGACGAGAATGTGATTGTCGGGGTTTTGCACACGAGTTGAGTATCTAAAACGATGAAGTCCACGGGAAAGTAAAATTTATCAACCTTAATCAAAACATCTTCTACCACACCACGTGGCACTTTTACGGATCTGTCCGCCAATTGCGAGTTATAGGTGTTGCCTTCAACTCTCCAAGACCTAACGCACATATCTTGAATATGGCGAGTAAATTCACACTTGCCCCTAAGTCTAGCAACGCCTTCTTAACCGTATGGTCACCTATTTTGCATGTGATAGTTGGACTACCTGGTCTTTAAACTTAGGTGGTGTGTTGCTTTGAATGATTGCACTCACTTGCTCGGTGAGAAAAGCACGCTTATGCACATGAAGCTTTCGCTTTTGTGTGCATAGATCCTTAAGGAATTTAGCATAAGCGGGGACTTGCTTGATTGCATCAAGAAATGGGATGTTGATGTTAACTCGTTTGAACATTTCTAAAATCTCGTTGTCTTGTGTACTCTCTTTTTGTTGCACCAATCTTTGTGGGAATGGAGCAACAGGTACATGAGATGGTGTAGAGACATTAGAATTATGGGAATTCTTATGTTGCTCAGTTTGTTTTCAACAATAGGTGTTTTACGTGGTATTTTATGCCTTTGAGTGAGTCGATGTAGACTCACTCGATTGTGGTACACCTACATTGTTTTCAACAACTTTACCACTACGAAGAGTGGTGACAGCATTTACTTGATTAATGGAGGCCTCATTTCGAGTTGAATTTTACTTTTTGATATACAGTTTTTGGATTTTGTTGGGGTTGACTAGGAAGTTTGCCTTTGTCTCTTTCATTCAATGCTTCACAAATTTGACCCATTTTAAGTTCTAGACTTGAAAAACGTTGGTCTGTGGTCTTTTGAAGTTGTACCAAATTTTGGGTCAACAAACCATAAACTTTCTTGAAGCTAGGCTTTTTCTCTGCAGTCTTGAGAATGTGGTTGCACTTGGGGGTTTCTAGGATAAGGGTATCCTTGGTTATTATTTGATGTTCCCCCTTGCACATGCCCCTTAGACCATGAAAAGTTAGGGTGATTTCTCCACCCTGGGTTGTAGGTCTGAGAATATGGGTTGTTCTCTTGCCTTTGGTACAATACATTGGCTTCCTCGGTTTTAGACTCTTGAAATGCATGGAGGTCTGGACAAGTGTCCACTAGATGGTCGAACCATGGCATGCGGCACAAGTGGCCATTTCAATTTGACTACGGAGAGTAGGGATATTAGTTTTTCCATTCTTTTCTAGCTCTAGCTTTTCTATTCCCTGGCCAAGGATGCCATCTTTGCACTTCCTTCGAAGTCAGAGTCAATTCTATGAACATTGGATGAAAGGGTAATCCTATTTGGTTCACGGGGGATTCCCACTGCTTGAGTCTTTTCAGCGACTTCGATTAAGAAATCCCAAGACTCATCAGCGGTTTTTCAATAAATTGACCATTGCACATGGTCTCAAGCTGTAGTTCGGTTCTTGACATCTAAACCTTCATACAAAATTTGCACAAGTCTCCATTTTCAAAACCATGGTGAGGACATTGGAGCAATAATTCATTGAATCTCTCCAAATATTTTGCCAAAGTTTCCTCCTCTAATTGCACAAAACTATTCGGACTTTGTGAATTGTCGTAGTCTTATGGTTTGGGAAGAACTTTTGAAGAACTCTTTCGTAAGAGCATCCCATGTATGAAATGACTGTGGCTGTTGAGCACACAGCCAAGTCTTGGCTTTGTCTATCAAAGAAAAAGGAAAAAGTTTCATTTTGAGGTGCTCATCCGTCATTTGGTTGATCCGAAGAGTCCCACAAATTTCCTCGAACTCTCTCACATGGTGGTAGGGATTTTCACTTCAACCCCTTTAAATTTAGGCAACATATTGAGGATACTTGCCTTTAGCTCAAATTGTCCATCAATAGCTGGTAAGACAATGCACGAGGACTGGGTTGTCCTCGTTGGGTACATGTAGTCCTTTAGACTACGGACTGGGTTTCTTGGTTCTCCCATTGTTTCGGATGGGTTTGGATTTATCTGCTTGAACTATGTATTTCAATTAACTCTTCTTGACTGATTCTAACTAGTCGGCGTGTATGGTCTCTAAAAGACACAATCATAGCCTAGCTAGCACATCAAGCATGTTAACCATTCACCTAGAAGGAAAGTTCTATGCAATCACAAACAAGGATGACTCCACCACGGTAAACCTCTTGATTTCTAGCAAACAAAAAGCATGATGGCTCCACTTAGATTGTTTTCTAGACCAGCTTCTAATCCTTCGAAAGGGAATTCGTTACAATCTGAGCAAACCCCTCTGGAATCAATCCGAGTTTAAGTAAATTGAATAGAGGCGAGGGAAGCTGCTAGAGCTTTGATACCCAAGGCCTCACCGTATTACAAGGCGGCGCGATCACTATTCAATTTACTTAAACCGTCATGAACTTCGAAGTATGCTTAAAGAGTAACCAATATTTTTCAAATGACTTTCCTACTAAGCTCGTTACCTTATAGGTCTTGTTCTATTCAAAATTTTAAAGCTTAGGTTCGCGTATGTATCGTTTTCCTAAGGCGGGCAAGAAGAGAACGGTGATGAAATCCGAACCCTTATCTTGTATGGCCAGTCCTTGCCCTTTACTAGGAAAATAAAGCGGCCGTATTCAATTCCTCAACATATATGCAAACGAAGGAATACGGTAACTCGCTAACAAGGGATTCGCGAGTGTTTCGACAAACTTACCTCCGTTCCGGACGGGGGATGAACCGTTGTTGTCGACTCGGGCCACGACTCCTATGTCATGAACGAACCCGAGAGGGCCGAGGTGATATTGTAATCACCGTCCTTCTCTGCAAAACAGTTGATATTTAATAATACCCTTCCGTAGGGTTTAAAAATAAAAAATAAAAATAGAATGTCCAAGTCCAAAGTAAAGTGCAAAAAAAAAAAAAATTACAAGAGTAAAGGAATCCTAATACAAACTAAAAATAAATAAAATAAACTCTTTTTTTTTTTTTTTTTTTTTTATTAAAATAAAAACTTCTTCCGCTTTCTTTCGCTTCCTTTCCTTCGCCTTTACAACAGCTACTCAGGCACCTGTTGAGCTCAAAAGAGGTAGTTAGGGTTTCGAAGTTTTAAAGCAAAAGCAAAAAAAAATCAAATCAAATCAAAAAAAAAAAAAAAAAAAAAAATGTAAAAGTGACTGTGAATAGTAACAGTAACAGTGAACTATCGTTGAACTATCGTTATACGATAAACAATGAACTATCGTTGCTCGATGATGATAACGAGATGAAGAACACGAAGAACAGACGCTTGAACTGTCGTTAAAGAACACGAAGAACGACACGAGAGAATAAGCGTCGTTGTTTAACGATGACACGATGAATAAGCTTTTTTGTTGAAGTGCGACAGGTTTTATGCGGCTGATACAGGCGGGCGTTTTTTTTTTTTTTTTTTTTGGTGTTCTGAATACGCTACGATAACAGACGACTTTTGTACAGCGTTTTATCTACGATAAAATGCTACAGTTCCAGGAGACAATTTATGAACAGTGACAGGAGACAGAAACTTGAACTACACTTCTACCAAATCCCCGGCAACGGCGCCAAAAACTTGGTAGGCTCGGAAAGATACCTACTACTATGTATAAGCGCAAGTGCACGGTGTCGACAAGCAACACGGGGCAAGCACATTCGAACCACGAGAGACTTGGAGAGTGTAGAAGTTGATTCTAAATCCTGATTGAGAGAGTAACCAAAAGGGGTTTGATTTTGTCGATCTGACGATATGATTTTCAAGTGACTGAAATAATAAAAGTAAAAGATGCAAATAGCAAGATATGTAAACAATGATAATATGGATACTAGGGTATTCAAATCCACCAATAACCTATGATATGCATTCAACTTGTAATATTATTCTTGTCCTTATAGTAGATTCAAGTCTACCGTATAACTAAGGTGTTTCTCCAATGGATAATTTAATCACAACTAAAGTATTTCTCCAAAGCATTAATTGTCTAATTAAGCACAACTAATCTAAAGATCAATATTTGGTTAAGCATGAGTTGTAGCATAATCAACATAGAGATATTCTAACTACAATGGATACATGGCATACATTGTGAGAGCAAGATGTTGACAAACTTGGATTAAATTATATCTTTAAACAATTCTAAACTTTCAAGAACAAGATACAAGATATGAATACATACCAATGAGATTAGGGCTTCATCTAAACCCTAGTAAATGAAACTAGAACATGAAGAACATTACAACAAAACTTAAATTTGATAAACTAACATGAACAAGCTATTCTTGGATGAGTTTTCAACACAACAACCCTCTCTATTTATACACAAAAATTCTCTCTCACTTGGATTCGAATTTTGGCAATTATTTACTCAACAAAACATGTTTTCTCACTTGATGGATGTTTTGGAATACAATGGGGTGAGGTGGATGTTTTGGAATCCAATGGTGGTGAGGTGGATGTTTTGGAATCCAATGGGGTGAGGTGGATGTTTTGGAATCCAATGGTGGTGAGGTGGATGTTTTGGAATCCAATGGTGGTGAGGTGGATGTTTTGGAATCCAATGGTGGTGAGGTGGAAATGGATTTGGGTCTTGGGTTTTGGATCATGGGTTTTGGATTATGGGTAGTTTAATCCCATGTATTGTAAACAGGTTGCCACTAATGCGCGAACGGGTTGCAACACTTCCAACTTTCTTCTCTTTTGTCTTCTCAATTCTTCCAAGCTTTATTTAGTACTTAAAAACACAAAATTAATTAATACAAATATTTATTCTTGAAGATGGTAAAAATGCAGAATTTGGGATAATATATGACTTTGAAGCGCGAAAGATGAGTTAAGTGCCAATGAAAAGGTGTATGAATATGCAATATTTGGCACTCATCATCCCACCAAATTTGATGATGTTATTACATGTGTTAAAAAGCATAGTTCTGCCATAAGACAAATATGGTATATCAGTGCATTTTCAGTAATGGTAGAACTGTGGATGACAAAAAACTTGAGAATGTATGAAAACATTAATCCAAATACTAAAAAGTTCAAACACATGATCTTAAATTTTATAAAGGAATGTGGCATAAGAATTAATGGAACTATGAAGAACTGTATGTATGATTTGAACATATTAGTGGGATTTGGGATTAAGGGGATCAAAATAAAATGTTCTACTATAAGAGAAGTATTTTTTAGACTGCCATAGATTAACCAAACATTAATATGTTGTGATGGTGCTACCAAAGGAAACACATGAGCTGCAGGTATTGGCTTTGTTGGTAGAAAAAATGATGGGTCATGCTTGGGTGCATGAAGTGGGGGTTTGGGAATTACCACAAATCACATTGCAGAGGTCATGGCATTAGTTACAGCAGGGGAGTGGGCAGTGAGTAAACATCTCATAGATGTATGTTTTAGTTTGGACTCAAAGGCAGTTATAATGGCATTTACTAGTGGCAAGATTCCTTGGATAGTCAGAAACAGATGGGAAAAAGTGACTAATCTCATGAGAAACATCAATTCAGATATTTCTACAGGGAAGTTAACTTCTCAGTTGATCAACTAGCTAATAAGGGAACAAATATTAAAAGAGGAGAAGTAATAATATATGATGGCATGCCAATTTTTTTGGGAATAATGGAGCAGGAAGACTATCACTACTTTAGATTCTCTTGAAATAAAACTATAGTGATGTAACCTGTAATTTGCTTTTAATTATTTTTTTATTTCAAATAAGTAAGTCTTGCATGTCAAGACTACTTTTTAGCATTGAGTTTTCTCTTTTGAGTAATAAATTTTCATGATTTAGAAGAAAAAAAAGTTTTGCTCCTTGGGATTGGTTGTACCAAACTCACAATGTAAGTTGTGATAGTTTATACCATGCTTCCAAAACTAGGTTGTGACCAGTTACACCTTGCTTCCCATAGGTAGATTGTGATCGGTTACACCTTACTTCTCGAGTTAGCTTATGATCGGTTACACCTTGGTTCCTAGAGAAACTTGTGACCGATTACAACTAACTTCCCAAATTAGCTTGTGATCGGTTACACCTTACTTCCAAAAAGTATCTTGTGACCGATTACAACTAACTTCCCAATGTAGCTTATGACCGGTTACACCATTCTTCACAAAGTATCTTGTGATCAATTACAATATGCTACACAATATAGGCTATAACAGGTACTATATTGTTATAACAAAGTATCTTTTGATTGGTCAGGTTCCTACACAATATGCTACACAATATAGGCTATAACAAAGTATCTTGTGACCAGTTACCCATTCAGTTTTTTTTAGCACTGGACGTTCCCAAAATAGGTACTATCAGGTCGGGTGAGTTCGATAATAGACGTCTGTTAGCATTCCATCTTTCCTTCCCCTTTCAGGGCAAGAAAATCCAGTACCTCTTGGTCGTGTGAATATCTGAATATGACGAACCGGCCCCGTGGATATCTTTGCTTCGGAACAAAATAATTAGAATTTGGCTCGGTCAACTGGAATGTGTATTATCCATATAAAATATCTTTCAATTGAGAAGATCCATCGACTTGAAACGAAGACAAAGGTCTATCTATTTTAGTTAGTTATTCAGTTAAACCAATGAAATGATTCATTATTGGAGCAGATAGAAAGAACCATTTAATCGGACATGCATATTTTCTTTTTCCAATGGATTTACATGTTTCATTAATAGAATTTTTTTGATGTAGTGAGTAATAGGCTCTGGTTGTTTGCCATTCAACAATTCTTGTTTAGGCAGTTCATACCATTCATACATAGTGTTTTGATCTAAGATTTCAATTCTTCTATCTTTCAGCAGTAGCATATTGTTTCATGTATCTAAGGTCAAAAATATGGAATAAATAAGTCTTTCCACGACTATACCACCCGGTCAATTCGGTTCCACTTAATCCCTCTTTCATGGCCACATATCTTTCCGTCTAAGGAATGGGAAATCTTTCTCTTCTTACATGAATCAAATGTTTCATCTCATCCGGGAAAAGCCACCTCTTTCTCAACAATTTCTTTGTCAT